>OW121856.1:112629162-113829162 GCA_933228895.1 Platycnemis pennipes
TTAGAAATGACACACGATCAATGGGACACTCTGTATAAATACAGAGCACTGTCATCGGCGGCGGAAATTCATTCTCTTTGCAAAGTCATCAGCAGGGGCCACGAAACGTCCGGCTGATACCAGAATGGACGCGTCAAAATCGAACATATTGTGCCTTAATATTAATAAAACCCTATACAGCTCATTATGTATATAGTGGAACGGTCCAAGAATCTACTCTTATTGGTGTATCTCTGATGGTAGAGTATTCAACGACTTATTGAAACGATTAACTGTTCTTCAACGAACAAGGTAAGCGGTAACTCGCAAGTTATGACGAAGACGTAGATTTAGATGAACCTGAATATTTCGGCCTGAATATTAACAAGTGCATCTGATTATTTATTCCTTAACAGCTGAAACAGGTTATTTGCTCGATATGTTAGATTTGAAAATCAAAAGGCTTACCTTTAACTAGCTCAAAAGTAAAATATCCTTTGTTATAATCCGCAATATTTTTGGTTATTCTCCCAATCGGTTACAACCTCTTCAGGTCATTATCAAGAGTAAATTACAATGAACTGAGGAGGCTGAAACCGATTGAGTCAATAATAAATGTTGAAAATAACAAACAACTTTTGACTTATGTCGAAATTCCACAAAGTAAACTTGCAGACTATTGCTAGGTTCACTTTTGTTCATTTTTTATCGCAAGTTATGACGAATTTACGATCTCTAGTCTAACTCCCTGGGTTTCCTCGCTGCTTCCTCAAAGCAACAGTTTCTGAGACTGGCGGTCAGTTAATCGATGGTGAATCATCGGCGTCTCCCCGTCTGTCCAGGTGGGTCTCGACTTGGAGAAGTCCCTGCTCGTGATGCAGTCACTGGGAAAGCTGCACGCCTTCTCCTATTCGCTGCAGCAGAAAGACCCCGTCACGTTCCAGTCGCTCACCAAACTCACGCAGGAGACGTGGATGACCCCGGACAGCAAGGGGTTCCGGGAGTCGGTGTACCAGGAGATGGCCCTGGCCGCGGCCGCAGTAGTCCGGGAACGCTGTCCGGAGGCGGGCGACAAGCTGACGGAGAGGCTGCAGGCGGGACTGTACAAGCTCATGACCAAGGCCGTGACGGCCAGGGACAGGTACTCGGTCATCAACCATGGCGACGTCTGGATCAACAACTTACTCTTCAGGTAAACACGACGTCATCAGAGTTTGCGTGGTCAATCTCCTTCTTCTGGCTTCCCAGGTTTAGGTAATTTGCATGTTCCGGCTTCACCACCACCGTAATTGTGGTCTCCTAACACTTCTTCTCCCTAAAGGCTCATAGCCTAAGACCTTTCTGAAATTCCTTTCTACATCTACATAATACTCTGCAAGCCTCCTCAAAGGTGTGTGGCAGGGGGTGAATTCTCACCAAACATGCACTACATATCATGCATAAAAAAGGATTAGTATTAATATATTAATCTAAACTGCAATATTTAAAAAGTTGAAAATATCAAACTAAGCATACAAAAACGTGCTGTTAGTTGGGTTACCTTCAAATCCTCATACCAACATGCAGCTACCTATGTTATCCATTGCTACACTCTATGCTATGGATTGATTCACTCGTGTTGGATATATTTACCGTTATTCATATCCCTAACTGTACGTGGAAAAAAGGACATTTTGAATCTGTCAGTTCGGCAATTAATTTCTCTAATTTTATGATTATGGTTCAGCCTGCCATAGTAAGTTGGGGTTCGCAAAATATTTTTAACGTCATCACTGAAAATATTATTTTGGAATTTATTTAGGAGATCAAGTCTAAATTTCAACCTACGATCTGACAATGATTCCCATTTTAAATCATTTAATAGACTGGTTACGCTAATAAGGTTTTCGTACCGTCCCTTTACAAATCTTGCCGATCTTCACTGCACACGTTCAAGTTCATTGTTTAGACCGATTTCGTAGGGATCCCATACACTGGCAGCATATTCCAAATGAGGTCTAACAAGGGAAAAGTAGCTGATTTCTCGTACATGTTCATCTCATTTACCCAATACTCTTTTCATGAATCCCAGTCTACTATTAGCTTGACCCATTGTTTCACGTGTGTATTTACCATAGGAAAGATCATGTGTCAGTGTTTTTCCAATATATTTAATGGATTCCATGTTTGTTATTCCACTATTACTTATTTTGTACGTACTAGGAGGAGAACAATTCTTTTTCCAAAAACTCATTACTGCATATTTAAAAAATTGAATTCCTACTGCCATGTATGACACCATTTTTCAATTGCTTGAAGGTCATTATTTAAATATTCTTTATCGTTTCGGCTAAATATTCTTCATCCTTCCCTTCTAGAGGCATGCAGTGAACGTGTTCTTTCCATCTTTATTTGTAATTCATTGCTACTCCTGTTACTGGTTGTACTTCTAATTCTTGCCTTCTGTCACCTTTTTTTTAAAAGGTCCAGACGTGTACAGTCTTTCACAGATCTAAGGAATTTCATTTCTGACGTTCGATCTGTTTGAGATCTCTTGTGCCAGGTGTCCAGGCTTCTGATCCGTATAGCAATGTGGGGACAGCCAGTCTGTGGAAGTCGAAATTCGGTCGGTTATAATAAATCTGCGGAATTTTACAAAGTGAATTCATTTACGTTATTTCAATTTGTTCTGAATCCGACTTGACTTTGGGGAATTCGTCAAATGTTATTCGTGTCGTGGAAAAGCGTACACAAATCTTTAGATTTGTGTACGCTTGTGTAGCGAAAGAAACTTCGCTAACGTGAGTCGTTGGAATAATTGTTGATATTAGGAACAACATGAAGTGGGCGAAATATTTTTCAGCCTTATATTTTTCTTCTCCCTTCTTGTGCTATGGGAAGGACAATAGCCAGATATCACCTGGTGATTGCTAAAAAAACCAAACTATGGGTGTGGAGAAGAAGAAAATTAGACCAATATTTAACTAGGAAAACCAAAACGTGAGGAGATGGAAGAGTTCTGTTACCTGGGAAACTGAGTAACCAGCGATGGACGAAGCAAGAGAGAAATTGCCAGTGGAATAGCCCAGGCGAAATGGACATTCTACCAAAAGAAGAAGAATCTACTTTCAGCTGGAAGTACAAGCGTAGGAGTGAGGAAACAATTCATCAGAACGTACATCTGGAGCATGTTTCTTTGCGGCAGTGAGGCATGGACGATGACAGCAGCGGAGAAGAAAAGGGTGGAAGCATTGGAAATGTTGTGCTGCAGAATAATGATGAAGATAAAATGGATCGACCGAGTAGTGACAAACGAAGAAGTCTTAATAAGAAGAGTAGAAAAGAGAAGTCTTCTGAATACCCTGAGAAGAAGACGAGACAACTTAATCAGCCACATCTTGAGACACGATGGCCTGATGAAGACAATCGTCGAGGGAAAAGTGGAAGGGAAGAACGGCAAAGGAAGGCCTCGTATGAGATATATGGGATAAGTGATGAAGGATGTGAAAGAGAGGAACTAAAATAGTATGGAGAGGTTGGCAGATAGAAGAATCAAGTGGAGGGCTGTGTCATGCCAATCACACGGTACTTGATCCAGCACAAGACCTAGTAGTGTGCTGGCCGCTACTTGATATTGAGGACGGAATCTAGCATTGGATTGGAACCCTGCTCGGAGGTTTCACACGATCACACGACCTTGTGCTTGCTATGAATCGGTTGTTCCATATGATTCCATACTAATTAATAAAAGAGAAGTTCGCACAGCGTCTGTAACGAGACGTGATTGGTCCACGGCTACTGGATCCTACTAGAAATCTAGTACCGCATCAAGTGTGAAATCCAGTAGCTCAACAAGTATGTTAGCGAGCATGCCTGCTAGCCAACATACTGGTTCTATTCAAACGATCCTGGAAAGCTAGCATACTTGCTAGTGTACTTGACCTTGTACTGGATGAAGTACCGTGAGAAAAAGGCTTAAGGGTTGTTGACCGATGATGAGTTCTGGTTTAATTTTTCCCAAGCAACCCCATTCTGGCCTCGTTTCCACTCAAAGACTAGCACGCCAGTGTATTCTCCAGTGCTTCCTGACCCCCTTGAATAGACTAGCTGAAAGGAGAACCGAGTGGAGAGCTGCGTCGAACTAATCTCAGAATCGTTGATTGAAGATGATGAATATTTTTGTTAGCAGTTATCCTTTTTTGGTGATTGCCTGCTAAGACAAAAGAATCTTTCGTTAATATGACTGTCAAAATGTCAACTTTTTGACTCTCCACCGCATCTACAGCTAAAGGAAATCCTTGCGTTTTGACAGGACCGACAACTATGTGTTCGTGAACTTTAAAACCGAGAGAATTTCGGAATTTTTGAAGTCTTATCTTTTCCAGGTGGGGACGAAGTTGTGGTCAGCCACAGGTGGCTGTCCTCGGTTGGAAAGCGTGATTTGGACGGGAAGATGACTTGTGAAGAAATGTTGTTTTTTTTTGGGAGGAAACAATGGGGAAATGAGGTTGTGTTGGGGAAGACTGCGTGGCGCCGAAAGTGTGTGTCTCCTGCCTTGAGGAGCCGAATGTTTTGGATGCAGCAGCTAGGGCGCAAGGAAGGAAATTGGGGGAAGGGATGTGGCGACCCTCACGGAAGGAGGCGGAAACAATCAAATTTGGAAGAGTGAGGGGAGGGGGGTGCCTTTCACCTCGAGCATCTCTACATTGCGTCGCTTTCACTGCCATTTCTCAGTCAAAGTGTAAAAAAAATCTTACCCCGACTCTGCCGTAAGAAAGTCTACTTGAAATCCAGAGATTTGTGCCTCTTTTAATCCAATTCCATATGATTCATGAAGTATTGCCATTCGTGGAATTATGAAGTTCAATTTCAGCTGCATTACCGGCAAAATGTGAAAGCCGGAAATTGGAATTCGTTGGTTTACGTAAGTTTTCAAGGCATCCCATACAGAGATAAATCCTGGAAATTGACAGAGGAAAGTAATGAGCATTTTAGAAGAAACAAAAATATTTAAGAAGCACATTTACTGATCATCATCATCATCGGTCAGCAATCCTGAAATTGGTTTGACTTAGATCTCCACTGAATTCTTCTATCGGCCAACCTCTTAAATATTGACCTAATTCCTCTCTTTTACATCCTTCACGACCTGTTCCATGTATCTCATACGAGGCCTTCCTTTGTCGTTTTCCCCGTCCACTTGTCTTTCAACGATTGTCTTCGTCAGGCCATCGTGTCTTAAGATTTGGCCGATTAAGTTGTCCCGTCTTCTTTTTATAGTTTTCAGCAGACTTCTCTTTTCTCCCACTCTTATTAAGACTTCTTCGTTTGTCACTCGGTAGATCCTTTTTATCTTAATCATTCTTCGGTAGCACCACATTTCAAATGCTTCCACCCTTTTTATTACTGTCCATGAACAAGCCTCACAGCTGTAAGGAAACACGTTCCAGATGTAGATAGGTGAATTGTTTCCAAACTTCTACTACTGATACTAATCGGAAGAGGGAAATGACGTAAGAAAGCAAGCATGAAATAGAAAAGGCATTCGGAATGAGTTCGCAATTACGAAGATGAGGCGTAATAACTGTCATTTGTCATCGTGTTATCATAGTATTTATCGTTGAAATAAATATTCGTAAGCCATCGCCAACGCGTATAAGTAATGTATCTCTTTCGGGTTCAAAAATTAATGGAGGGTGATAGAGATGCCTGCAAGAACTCCGCGTGATGTAACCGGATTTCATTGAATATATATAAAAATAAATGTATGTCTGTGTCTTTATGCATTACTACACCATTCATCGGATCACCATGAAACTTTGGGAGGTTGTTGAGTACATTCCCGAGAAGAGGACTACGAATGCGATATTTCAATATCGATACTTTATTGATATAATATCGCGAAAGTATCTATGAATCGATACATTATTGATACAAAATTGAGGTGAAATTGTTTAGTTTTTTAAAAAGAAAGTATCGTTACAATATCGATACTGTATCAAATGTATATAATGTGTTTGTCCTTTATGCATTACTACACCATTCATCAGATCGCCATGAAACTTTGGAAAGTTATTGAGTACGCTCCCGCAAAGGTTTATACAAAATAGATAATTCAATATCGATGCTGTATCGATATAATTTCGATAAAATATCGATAAATCTATACACTATTGGTACAAAATTGTGTTGAAATTATGTTTATCTATACTGTATCGACACTGTATCGATACAATATCGATAAAATATTGATAACTTCATGCACTACCGTTGTCATTCATCCAATTTCCATGAAGCTTTGGTTAGTTGTTTAGTTCACTCCCATGAAGGTTTGTACAATATCAAGAATACAATAAGTATCGATACTGGATACGGGATGTGCATCCCATTGAACGTGCAATTCATTGAAACTCTCACGTGCAACATATCCAAATCATCCGGCGTGGGACAAATATTTCAGAAATGCCAACTTATTGCTTGGGATGAATGCACAATGGTGCACAAAGCATCGCTCGAGGCTCTGGATCGATCATTGCAAGATTTCCGTGGAAACCTGAGACCATTTGAGAACGCATTAATATTGCTTGCACGAGATTTCAGGCAAACATTACCCTTAATTCCTCGATCGACACTAGTGGATGAAATAAATGCTTGCCTGAAATATTCTACTTTGTGATGACATGTAAAGACTCACTCACTCAAAGCGACGCAGGCACATATGTACAAGACCGTCGACACTGTTGTGGAAGCAGATGAGGCAATTGGTTATCGAACGGAATTTTTGAAAATACTCGATCTGCCATGGATGCCACCGCACGTACTGCAATTGAAAATCGGCGTGCCAATTATCATGTTGCTAAATATCAACAAGCCAAAACTTCGCAACGGCACGCGGCTTTCAGTAAATAAATTAATGAGCAACGTGGTAAAATCCACAATCTGGATATGAACTTTCAAAGGTGAAGATGTCCTCATT
Source organism: Platycnemis pennipes (assembly GCA_933228895.1). Lineage (NCBI taxonomy): Eukaryota > Metazoa > Arthropoda > Insecta > Odonata > Platycnemididae > Platycnemis > Platycnemis pennipes. The sequence goes on from OW121856.1 coordinate 112,636,097, forward strand.
CCTCGCATTCCAAAAGATATGCCATGTCAATTTAAGTGATTGTATTCCCAATTCGATTGGTATTTGCATTCACCATCAACAAAGCTCAGGGTCAATGTTTAGAACTATGCGGTTTAGATCTAGACACGGATTGCTTCTCATATGTACGTGTATTTTGTTGAGTGTGTGTTGCGTGTTCTACGTGTATGTTGCGTGTTCTAGAGTCGGCAAACCAGACAATCTCTATATCTGCACAGACATTGGAACAACAAAAAATATTGTATACCCATAAGAATTGTGAAATTAAACATACTATAAACGTGCGCTTTCCATTGAACCAGATTGAGCCACAGCAACGCATGGCCGGGTACAGCTTGTTAAATATATTCCCAGATAATGAGCACAACGCCACCAACTTTAGTTTATTTTCGATTATTGAGCCAAAACTTCGGTTTGCTGTCAGTTTGTACTTGAATACAATTGAATTGTTGCATGAAGTATTAAGTTGAGCTTCTAATTGGGAGAGTGATTCTGAGGTTTGATATTTTTAAAGCTAAGTGCCATAGAAAAGCATGACAAAACTGCATTACGAGGGAATGGACTTCACAATTTTGGCAATAATTATCTCAAAAACTCTTTCGATAAGGGGCTAATATTTTCGTATCATTGAGAGATGAGGCTTTATTCTTAATCATAATATAAATACGGTCAATTTTTATCTGATTTTATATATTTTTATAACTACCTTGATTCGCTCGATGATGGTCCCTAGTGACCCAAGTATCTTATCTGGGTGAATAGTTCTCGAGATTTCCCCTTGGGTCGATCTTCATTTCCTCCTCCGAAGTTTCGACAAGCGTGTCGCCCATCATCTTCAGGGATTCTGGAATCCGAATTTCAGAATTTTGTGTGCAATGTAGGGCAGCTAGTTTTGCTAAAAGGTGTTACGATAGGTTTAGTAGTGTATCAGAATTAATACAATAATTATGGTGGGAATCATTATCAGAGCGTAGGTTAAAGTGCAGATTAAATCTCTTACAGAAATTTAAATCGGATAGCTTTGCTGAAGATGGTAGGCAAATATTAAAAAAAACAGCGTACTATGCAAGATTCGACCAGATAAATAAGATTAGAGAGATAGATTGTCGTACTGATAGATTCAAAATGGCATTTTTTCCCCCGTACTATAAGAGAACAGAATGGGCAGCATAGGAAAGGGATAGGTAGGGGAAATATTGTAGAGTAGTATGTAGAGCATGATGCATGTATTAAAATTACTAATCCATGCATGATAGGTAAATATAGGTAATTATATATTTCGATAAATGTCATTATAACCAATAATCCCGTTATTACTAAGTAGATACTAACCATCTAACGGCAGTATCTAACATAACATGTTATAGCCTAGTTGCATGTTTTGTGGTCTTCACCTCCTGCCATACACTGACTGTCGGATCGCAGCGTTGCAGGGCAGTCGCCAGCCGAAATATTAGCAAGCGCCATCACTCTGTAATCGTGTACTCATTTACGCTGTAATAAACGGCATCCCAGTGAAAGCGGCGGTTTCATTCCCAACCAACACAGCGTATATGTTGATATATATGCGCTGGGAAGGCACCAAGTCAGGGATAAAAGGGGCTCTGAAAAGGTGGGGGGCCGCCAATGGGATAACACTTTATCAGTGCGGATGACTCACACGTGTGAGTCATGGCTGTGCGCTTTACAATGGCGGATGACCCACCATGTGAATCAAGAGTAAATCATACTTTAAATAATAGATGGCACGCTTCGCCTGCAGCAGAGTCATTTTTTTATTATATACCTGTTTTACCTGTGACCTAAACATTAACGTAGAGCAATTAGTTTGAAATTCAGTTCATTTTTAGTTCTCGTGGAGAAACGATTTAACAAACTTGTTCCGAATTTTTATCCTTTTTTTACCGATATAAAGATAATGTGCGTCCTTTTTACTCTTTAATATTAAAAGTTCCACAGTCAAATTGGCAATGGTTGTTTTCATGGTGTATAAGACGTTTTTTCTTATAGATAATCGCCATTGATTGGACCGTAGGAACTAATTATCAAGAAGTTCCATTGCCTCTCTTACCGTATTTGTATGAAAATGCTTGAACTGTTTTGTGTTTTGGAAGCATTTGTGCAGTTAAAAAGTATTATAATAGGAAAGTTGAAATAATTTGTGGATCTGCATGAATAGATCACCGATGGTCCCCAATTTTCCTTATCACGTGGTCGGACACAAGGAAATTTCGTAGAGAGAGGAGTATGGGACAAGGAAATCATCTTAAAATTGGAATTTAACTTCTGCGGCAGTACTAAGTAAAATGAAGTGTAATTGGAATTTTGAGCTATTAATTCCCTGGTATAATCACCATAATACAAGGGAGAAGACTAAATGTTGTTTATCTTTACATAATGCAATATTTAGTTAGATGATTCCATTGCATCGACATCACGCACTGGGCCAAAACGCCACAAAAGCGAATTGCGCGGAGATCTGGATGTGCGACGTTTGTCAGAAGACATTATTCGCGAAATTGTCCTGGATAACTATGAAGAAGAAGGCATTCTGTCACATAGAAATGAGGTTTGCAGTTTTGACTCACAGTCAGACAATAGTTGGGTAGAAGCAGGTAATGAAGTGATCATTCATCACCCCGAAACATTCACATCGGAGACTGCTGTCAACTAGTTTGGTCGGAAAACAGACAAAATGTTTCACTTATTCCCTTCACTGGGAACCCTGGACTAAAAGTAGCAAATCCAGTTCAGAATCGATTTAGTTACTTCCTTTGATGTCAAACGATGAGTTTTTTGATTTTATTATAAGAGAGATAAATGCCAATGCACTGAAAATGCCTTAAAAAAGTCCATTGCCTCGTGCAAGAATTTCTGAATGGTACAATTTGACAAAAAATAAATTTGAAGTATTTCTGTGTTTGCTTTACCTTATGGGGAATGTACGACTAAAAAGCAACCCAAGCTATTGGAAATAAAATCTGTACGATTTTCCCATATTGTTCCAAAATATGTCACGGGATCGTCTTTCGGTTATACTGAGGGCAATGCATTTTTGCCGGAATCCGAAGGAGTTTTAACCAAAACCTTCTGCTTAATGCTATAAAATTCGTCCTATTATTGATTTATTTGCAAGAAACACGAGTGAAATTTATTATCCTGGGAAAAATAGGAGTTTAGACGAATCGATGGTTCTTTGGAGATGACGCCTAATTTTCAGGCAAAAGAAGCATTTCTGGGTTTGCTTTACCTTATCGGGAATGTATGACTAAAAAGCATCCCATGCTATTGGAAAAGGACCAATTGGTACGATTTTCCCATATTCTATTTGGGCAATATTTAAAAAGTAACAGGCAGAAGTAATGATTGAAATTATATATGTTGAATGGATCTTCAGGATTAGTTTAAAATTTTTGTGCCTACACTGGGGCACAAGACAACTATGAGATACAAGAGATCTATATCTTGCTGAAAGTTTATGAAGGGGTTTAACATTTGGCATTCTTGTACGCCGTCCTAAAAATACGCGATGTCGTGTTGAAGTTTCATCAGTTTCCTTCTCCAGACATGTCTTGAGTGACTCCATTCCTGCTTCTTCCTGTGTCTTCTCTGCACTCTGGTGGGCACTTGAATTCCTGTGCTTGAAGATTTTCTTGCGAAGAGACGTACACTGCTTTTCGTTATCTGTCCCAGAAGCTGCCACAAGAAACGACGTCCACTCCTCTGATAGTTGTGTTCCTTTGGCCTAGAAATTTAACAAGATTACAAGTTCGGCATCCCAGTTTCTTGATTCTGGATGTTAGCCATGGATATTCCTTCTGTTTTTCCATGTACTGGTCATGTGTCGAACATTCCGGGAAGTCCCCTGTGTTGTCGTCATTTTCATCAGATTCTGACAATGTTTTGGAGTCTTCCATGCTCTATCTTGTCAATCATGATGACCCGCTGATTCTCCGAACTGTCCCCCTTTGCCCAGGGAAAAAATCATAGTTGAAATAGATCAACTTTTTCATTATTGTCTCTATAGGTCTAGAATGTATAGGAACAATTCTGTGATTTATGTGTACCTATATGTAGATCCATTATGTGCGAAAATTCCGCACAAAATTTAAATAATTAAAAATAATTTCATTGTTGCCATTATTTTTGTCCTTCAGTGATTTTTAGACTTAAGAAATAAAAAAATAGATTATAAATTGAAAAGCACTTCCTGAAATAATCGGTATGTTAAAGGGTTAATTATTGGGTGGGTGGGACATTCTAATTGCTACACGTATTTCTTTTAAGTTTTATATAGATTTAATTTGTGAATAAAATTTTAGTGTGTCCTACCTCACAAGCTGAAAAACTATTAATAGTACAGCATCAGACAGTGGATTTTTATGAAGTACATTTTGGAACTCTTTAGTTAAATATAGCTGTACATGGTATATCTGATTTTACCGTAAGACGTAAGGTCCTGTTAACGTGTAAAACAATACAATGAGCATACACGGCAATAATTGATGCTTGTAAATTGATGCTTCAAAGATGTCATTGTTGAATGCTTATAAAATAGAAGCGCTATCTGCCGGATGACGCAAAAATTACATTTCTTGAGTTCTTGCAGAAAAATGGTACGAATTTTGCTCTTTTAGCTTTCCTTATAAAATCGAATCAACGACTATTGCTTACCTCTCTTTGCTCTCCAAAATCTCCAGATATTGCAGCGTTTGCAGCAGCAAGAAAATCACAATTGTCCTTCAGTTTGTCAGTTTTAGTGCTTCGTAACCATCAGCAGCGGTCTTCAGTTTTTTGCTGTTGCTTCTTTCAAAATACTACATAATTCCGAGTTTCCTGTGCTTTTAAGACGTCATTTCTCTTTGTGTGATTGGGTTGTGGATCATTTCGTGACACGAACACGACTGACACAACACGATAGCAGAGAAGAACGAGCCTATTGTTTGTCACTGCCTGGTTTTTTAATCAAATTGTGCACTTGGACTCCCGTAAGTTAAGGATCGAGCGGCTTTGGAACGGACAAGTGTACTTGCGGGGCTGAGTGCAGATTATACTAGAGAGGCAAAACTTCGTGAGAATGGCGTGCGCAGTGCGTCTTCTCCTTTTCAAGACATGGGAGTGAGGGACGCCGTTCCCTGGCCCCTTGGCGAAGATGGCGTATTTTGAGGAAGTGGGAAGGGGACGCCGTCCTCCAGCGTCCCTTTCACCCCTGCACCAAGTCAAAGCTAAGTAGTTCTGACTTGGCTAACTTTAACACGAATACACCGTTTCTTGGACTGTGGGTTCCTTGACGGTTTACGTCTGCCGTACGTTACTGCTGCTTCACGTTAACGTCAGGCCTCTCTACAATCTTTTTTCCACCTCGTAAACGTAAACAAATACTCAACTACCCTACCTATGTATAACGTACCTACCTAATTTTACTTTACCCAACTTATACATTACACCTCATTTGGAATACGCTGCCAGTATAACGCTAAAAACATTTTGCGAACTCCAACTTTTGGCGTAACCAGTCTATTAAATGAATTGGAATGGGAATCATTGTCAGATCGCAGGTTGAAATTTAGACTTAATCTCTTAAACAAATTCCAAGGCAATATTTTCAGTGATGAAGTTAAAAATATTTTACGAACCCCAACTGACTATGGCAGACTGGACCATATTCATAAAATTAGAGAAATTGAGTGCTGAACTGATAGATTCAAAAGGTCCTTTTTCCCTCGAACAATTAGAGATACGAATAACGGTAAATATGTCCTATCAGAGAGTAGCAATGAATAGCATTGGTAGCTGCATGTTGGTATGAGTACTTAAAGCTAACCCTACTAACAGAATGTTTTTGCATGTTTGCTTAGCAATTTGTATCTTTTTTTTAAATAGTGTTGTTCTGACTACTATATTAATACTATTCCTTTTTAATGCATGATATGTAGTGCATGTTTGGTGAGAAATCACCCCCTGCCACACACCCTCGTGGTGGCTTGCAGGGTATTATGTAGATGTAGATAGATGTTTTGTGGTAGACGGGACTATAATCATAAAATTAGAGGAATTGATTGCCAAACTGACAGATTCAAAATGTCCTCCTTTCCTCCTACAATTAGGGACATGTAGTACATTCCAAACCAGCCGCGTGAACGGGTTTGAAAGTCACATTAATTGCCATCTGGAAAGACCGGGAATCGAACCACGGACCTTTGGCTTTGACATCCGAAGGCCGTGGTTCGATTCCAGGTGAATTAGGGATATGAATAGCTGTAAATATATCCAATAGTATAAATACAAGCGTATCAATGGAGAGCAAAAGTAGTTGCATGCTGTTATATGGACCTATTCTACTAACAGCATGTTTTTGCATGCTTTCTTTGCTATTTTTATCTGAATTAAATTGTGTAGTTTAGACTATAATATTATTACTAATCATTTTAATGCATGATATGCAATGCATGTATGGTGTGAATTCACACCCTGCCACTCACCTGATAGCGGCTTGTAGGGTATTATGTAGATGTAATTCATGTTTTGTACGAATGCACCTCATGTCACACACGTTTATGGTGGCTTGCGGTGTATTCTGTAGACGCAGCTGTGAATGTAGCAAACCGCTCTCGCGTTGCAGGAGGCGCCCTCACGCCGAGGACGGTTGGGACGTGAAGTTCGTCGACTACCAGATGGTGCGCTACTGCTCGCCGGCCGCGGACCTCTCTTACTTCCTCCTCACCTCTGTGGAAAGGGGCACCCGCGAGCAGTACTTCGACCACCTCCTCAGGGAGTACCACGGCACGCTGGTACGCTGGTTGGACCGCTTCGACATCCCCACGCTGCGCTCCACTCTGCCGTTCGCAGAGCTCGAGGACCAGATGAGGTCCCGTGCCATCTTCGGCGTGGGCATGGCTCTCGCCTTCCTCCCGATGTACTACGTGGACGCCCGCGACGCCCCCGACGTCGAGGGCCTCGAGGACGAGTCCTTCTCGTACCTGAAGAGTCAGCAATCGCTCGGGTTGGAGAAGCAGGGCGCTCAGGAGAACCTGGTGTCTGTGGTCAAGCTGTGCTGCGATCGTGGTTACATATGACGAGACAGTCGAACTGCTGAAGACTCTCTCATGCGAGTGTAAACTAATCACAACTCGTGAGTGTAAGAATTTGCTACTGTTAATCACAGAAAGGGTGTTGAAAATTGCCAGAAGAAAAAGTTTCCGGTTGTCGAAAAACGAACCTTTGGCTTGCTGGGTCACCACCACCTAACCCATGTTTACAGTCCCTAAGACAATTTTAGGAGAATCTGCATGAGCTATAGGGTATAATAGCGTAAAATTTTACAAGAGTGGCTTATCGCCCTTTGCGATAATTTTAGGACCCATCCTCGTAGACAGTGGCTTTCTTGAAGCACAATTCCGCTCCACGTGTCCCCTTCGATGCACCGTAATTAAAGACGAAGAAGTCCTAGCTCCTTTAGATCCTCCTAATAATTGCCTTTGGAACTGGAATCCTACTAGGGGAAGTAGGGGTTGTGTTTGAAACCGTCTGGATTATCTCGAATCGGTAACCAAGGAGTCACGTGGTACAAACAATAATGGTTTGCAAATTTAGTGCACCTGAATCGCTCGTTACAATATCATTAATTGATGTCACTTGAGTTTTTCTCATCCGTCTCAACTATAGAGCCCCCATATGATATGAAACGCAGATGTAAACAATGAATGAGGTTGTAACCAGCGGTTTTAGCGCACCAAATTTGTGAACCATTCTTGTTTGTACCACGTGACTCCTTGGTTACCTATTCGAGATAATTGCGATGTTCTCAAACAACCCATTATCATAGTGATCTGTGCATTGGTTCAGCAAGTCAAAGGTCCGTGGTTCAATTCCTGATCCTGGAAATCTTCATCCTCGGGCAATTTTCAAAAACACTCGTGAGCGGCTCGTTGTAAATGTTTTCTTGCCGCGAAGGTGCTGCATGCTGTTTTATTTCGCGACGTTTTTCGCTTCGGTCCATTTAGACCGAAAAGCAGCTTCACGGGAATCGCAGGCGAGGTCTTCGGACTCCTGAAGACAACGCTGAAGGCAACTCTGGTCAGTGTAGTGTAGTCCCAGCGGACTGATGCAAAGCATACCTGCTGTTAGATAACTGTCCTCGACTGGTTCGAGGCTACGTCTATCGTGCCTTATTGAATTTATTTGGATTGAAACGTTATTTGTTGTGATTATTATTGTTATTCAATGTGCTGACAGCATATGACATTTTTGGCTGGTCCAGAAAAATTTCTAATGGTGGAGTTGGTTATAATACGGGTGTATCTTAAATACTTTTGAGTTAATGTCGTCAGACTTACACTCTTGAGTGACTTTCGGGAGCGTAATTGGTGTCCTTATGAGTACTTATGAGAGCATGTGCCGCGTTTAAGCGCGGTCAAAGGGCATGAATCGCTGGTGCTGTAAATGGCCGGAGCTGGGCAAGGTGCCCCCTGCTTCTTGTCCGGAATTATACGCAAGAAAAATAAATGTTTGAAAATCGCATTATTGCACAGCTGTCACTTTCATTACGGGTGACTGCACTTGAAAAATGTGCAGCTTCCACAGTGAAAGTGTTCATTGCGACCAAGTTTCGCTGTTTACAGCATCTTAAGGCAAAAAAATATCAGTGTGCGCAAGCTTATATAGGGAGGCGGGAAGGAGGGGTGGTGAGACGGATGAAGGGGAATGAAAAGGAGAGAAGTATGGACACTGTCCATTGGACAGTCATCAGTGCCTGAGGGTTTAGAAAATACCGGTGAGATGATAAGCGGAGGTGGGGAGAGAATTACGCGTATAGGAGAAGGCTGTAAATAGAGGAACATCACTATCTCCTTCCTCTTAAGGAGGTTGATCCGAAGAGCGAAAGTCATGTCATTTTTTTATATTTTCAGCACTTATAGAACTAAAGTTCCACTATTTAATAAAGTAAAGATAATTATACCAACCCATACTCATTTTAGCACAAATTGCATTTGAAATTACATACGATGAACGGCGATAATGGCCGTCACATGGGGATATAACGTTTAAAAATACCATAGTGACATGTCATTTTTGCAAAAACTGATATTTTATGCGTAATTTCACAAGGAATAAAATGACAGGAAAAAAGGTATCAACCTATCGATTTTTCGCTAAATCCTCCAATTTCTGCGATTATAGCAGACGAAATGCGTTAGTTGACTTCAGGTGGCGCTGCGGTCGCTGTTGCCAAAATGGTTGGCGGATGAATAATGAGATTTACTAATGAGATATAAAAGAATATTACAAGAAATATTATAACATAACGTTCGAAAGTAATATTTTGGTGTTATACATTAGTAAATTCATTGAGTACATGAATTTATTTCGGTAACATAAATGCTGAATTGACTCCATCGTCGAGCTGATTAAAATTATCATAAAAAATAAATTCTTCGACGTTCCATCGTATTTCTTGCGATACTTATGACTTTCAATAGCTTAGGTAATTTTCTTTGTGAAGCAAGGATCACTTAGCAGGTATATACTTGTACTTATATTAATAAGATTCCTTAGACAACTCGACTCAAGCAGTCAAGCGAGCCAAACTGTGTTCGGAGGATGTGATGTCTGGCTGGTCTGGCCTCCTCGGGTGGACGTCGGAAAGCAAGCGCTGGGATAACGGCCGCGTGGATCCTCGGGAAAACCCTGGCTCGCCTTCCTCTTCCGTTCCCTGCTCCCTCCCTGGGATACCCTCGTCCAGGATGTGTCGAAGGGAATCAGGGAAAGCTTGGGTGGGCAATCTGTCGGAAATAAGAGGGAAAGGGAACTGGTGGCTAGGCTCATTTTTCAAATGCAGTTATGTTCCGTTTCCACTCAATCACGCTTGAAATCTCAGATTTTATTCATTACGGGTGTCCAATGGTCAAAGATGGGATTAGACGGACATTAAAATTTAGTTTCCTTCTCAATTCCTGGAACGTAATTATTATTTAGTCCGGGAATGTTCAATAGCGCGGAGTTTTTTCAAGAAGTCATTTGTTCCATTTTAAAGTTTTCTTTTCCCACGGCCTTTACGCTTAGATCTACATCTACACGATACCCTTCAATCCACCGCGAGGGTGTGTGGCAGGGGGGGGGGGGGGGGAATTCACCAAGCATGCACTACTAACATGCAAACAAGCAACTATAGTGTCTAATGCAACTCGATTGTTAGTATCTATAGTATTAAAGAGGTTAATACATGCATCATGCACTACAGACTACTCTAAAATATTTCCCCTACCTATCCCTTTGTTATGCTGCCTATTCTGTTGTCTTATAGTAATGGGGAAAAATGCCATTACCTACCATTGCCTGAAAAATGCCATTAAATGCTTACCTGACATTCCTCTTTTCTCGCGGCCCTCGACATTCCATTGTTTTATTTACAGTCGTTTATTTTTCTCTTAACCAACCAGCCTATATCTGACACCTTCCCTATTGTGTCTACGACTTATCCTTCCTTTCCCTCAGTCATCTCATCCGCCCTTCTACAATCTCGGAAACCTTCCTTCCACATCTTTATTCTTTTCACGGAGTTCAGGTTGAAGGAACATATTTATTCACGCTCCATGTCAACATATTCTGTATTACTTTCTGTCACGATCACTGGTGGAGAGAAAGTGGCCAACATAGGGGTGTGGAGCCCATTGAGTCATCCCTAAGTCATCTTTAAGAATACAGAAGAACCTCGCCATGACTGTGGAAATTACTCTTGAGAAATTCAGGGAAACTCATGAAAAACATAACACTATGTCAGGGATTCCGAGCCTATTAGTCTTCTGTCCTACATGCCATCCTCACGGAAAATAAATCACATCAAGGGACAAGATGTTAAGTCAATGTTAGATTTTTCGCATGCATATCTACATCTACGAAATGCCCTGTGAGACACCGCGAGGGTTTGTGACAGGGGGTTTAGTAGGCCTATTCTGTAACTTGAGGGCGCTATATTACGCATCCGCTATTTCTCTTCGGAAATTACGCCTTTTCCGATTCTGTAAATACCGCCGCGCTATGTTACGCCGAATCCAAGGGCGTAATATAGCGCTGTGGCGTAATCTCTCGAGAGTATGAGAAAAGTAGTAGGGCAGATTCCAAGCGGCCAATAGGAGGCAGCAAGAACAAGCAGTTTTAATTAAATCTGTATTATTAGGGTAGAATTTATTGAATTATGCCTCATGAATTTCTTAAAACTTTAATAAAAACTTTATTCTTGATATAGACCCTCAAAAATGAAATATACGCAAAATATTGTTTGCGACCGGGACAAAGTAGAAACAGTTGAATATCGTGAAGCAAATGTTGACGAAGTTTTTGTTCAGCGGACAACAGAATTCGGGTTGATGTTAATTATTTTCAATCGTGAGTTAGCGGTGTTGATGTGCTCAATTTTGATTTGTGAATGGTCTTTTATATTCATTTTGATAGTTTGACAAATTTTTCTGATGATAAATACATTGAAATCCTTCATCATGCAAAGTTTAGTTGTTTACGACGTTAAAATAATGTGAAGTTGCCCATTGAAACGTTAGTAATTACTCATTGGACGGGGAATATTTTTTTTACTAAACCGATGATTGACATACGTGTTAAATTCCGTTAATATTTTCATGATAGTATGTGAAAAATTGTATGAAATCCTAGAATGACAGGATGTAGAGAAGGGATTTAAAAAGGAACTCCTCTGACTTAAAGGATAGTAGCTGCAACGTTGCTGAACAGCAAGCAGCCAAAATATCTCCTATGAGAAATAGCCCTTTTATTGAGCTAAACAGCACGAAATGATTGTCAGCTGCACAGCTTATAACGTTGTATCTTTATAAGTTTGATTGTCACCATGTCATTTAATACCCTTTTTTATATTTTCCTATTTTACATTTCGCACCAGCTAATTATGCAAAAATTAATATTGATTCGTTTAACATATGGAGTAGATGTAAATACAAAATGAAATTTTTTGTGCATTCTATCCAAATATATGCCACAATGTAAAAGGTTATAACCTATATTAGCAATCAACTCATCTCATATGTGTTTACCCAGCTGGCACAAAGTATGCTGCTTGCCTGTTTCTTACGACATACATACGTAAGAAATAGGAAAGGAGCTTACTATGAAATAAGACGTTTGCGTAAGTAGTTGCTCAGACCCAGGTAAGACTGGGGTAAGAAACGTCGTCATATATCCTCATACTAGGTAAGCTACTGACATACAGTAGCGCAGCGCGCGGCAGAATGCTGTACTATCACGAAAACCAGCGCGAAGTGTGCCTGTGGTGCCATCTGTTGGAATTATACGATACTACGTCGCTTCCCTCCCCCCCCCCCCCCCCCCCCCCCCCCCCCCCCCCCAGGGTCCCCGCATATTACGGAATAGGAATAAGTTTTATTTATGCTCTGGGTACAACACCCCTAAGGGCAAAACAAGTTTACGAAACATATTAATATTTAAATACATTCCCTTACACTACCCTTCTCTCAGCCCGCGAGGAAGATCTTACCAAGAACGATAACCAATAATGTAGCATTCTTACTAGCAAGTAATGTAGAATGTGCATGACTGTCGACTGGCTGCATACAAACACCAAATGCGATACTAACCTTTAATTTGCATAAAGAAAGGACTTACGTACTAAAAGTAAAGGTACAAGTCAACAGGGCAGATAAAGAATAGGGTACAAACATCGAAATGAAACCAGTCAGCGTTCCTTCTAGTATCAGCGAAGATGGCGTCCACACAAGTTGAGTGAGCGGCGTTGTTCCACATTGTCTCGTGGTTTTCGCTATTCTCGTGGTTTCCGTGGTTCCGTTTTTCGTTCCGTTCTCTCCGAAGAAGGGAATATCAAGGACCATCCATCCGTTCCTCAATTATACTTAAGTGCCTGTTTCGACCGCAAGAGGTCATGCCATACGTGTATAAGAAATAGGATGGAAATAGGTTAGCGACTTACATTTTAAGCTGCTTACCTATTTCTGCGTGCAAACTTACCTCCATGACTTACATTGTGCCAGCTGGGTATAGATGTTCATGATTGCCGCATTTACGGCTTAGCTTTCGTATTATGTTTTGTAGGGTGAAATAAAGATAGTTCACATATTTTCACATATGCGAGTGTATGAAATCGCTTAGATACATGAAAATTTTTTGGATACCAGGTAAACATCGAATAAGATACGTTTAACCAAATTAACGTCCTTTCTGAAGTTGAGGAATCAAATATGAACGCGAATTCAATGTTTTTAGGTTCATGGCTACAGTAAAATAAGCTACAGCGTGATTTCCAAGTTCAGTAAAGTCATTGAAGGGGTCTCTATCTGAGATAACGCGAGCAATAGGCTGGCGTTATTTTTGGTGCTATATAGCGACCCCCCAGGGGCCGCTATTTAGCTTACAGAATCAGGAAAGCGTTATATTGCGCCGATCTCTCCAAAATAACGCCCTACGTCATAATAGCGCCGGCGTAATCTGTTACAGAATAGCCCTATAGATCACCGAACATGTACTACCTACATTCAACTAAGAGTTACAGTGCTAATAATACATGGAGTCATGTTATAGGAGAGATTTGCGTGCAACTAGATGGCCGGAATCAAATATTAATGAAATGATTACTGTTTATAAAGATATTTCTCTAAATACATTTTTATGCATTTCCCTACATCCATAGGCAATGCCTAAACATACTTCATCTACTACATATTACTCCAACAATATATCACCTACCTATCCCTTCGCTATGCTGCCTATTACGTTCTCTTGTGTCACGCGGGAACAAGTATTTTATTCTCGATTTCATAATTACATTTTAAATCTATCAGCACGACAACCCATCTCTCTAATCTTATTCATCATAACCAATATATTAACGATATCCTCACTGAAGTTAAAGGCCAGCTCGAGTCCTACCTTTGAAGTTCCACAAGGTCACAGGATGGGTCTCATTGGTTGGGAAGCATTGTTCTATGCCACGAGTGTGCCACAGGGTCGCCGCGTGCAAGCAGATTGGCACCAGGCAAAGGACAAGGGGGCACCTGGTGATTTAGGTTACAAATTTTATCCCACTATATTTGGAGCACTGCAATTCAATGTGCACAAAGGCGTCATTCAAGGACATTCACCGTGTGAATGAGTTCACAAACGCAACCCAGACAGCACACATAGTGGAATCAATATGGATTATACCTTTATTCCATGGAAATTCCATGATGGAAATACCATGGATCCATGTGGATTCCATATGGATATTTCATGGAAAGTTGGGGCAAATGTCCTCTAAATTCCATGGATCCATATGGATTCCATGTGGAATCCACATGGAAAATTGTCATGGAATCCATGTAGAATCCATGGAAATTTTCCACATGGAATCCACATGGAAAATTGTCATGGAATCCATGTAGAATCCATGGAAAATTTCCACATGGAATCCACATGGAAAATTGTCATGGAATCCATGTATAATCCATGGAACATTTCCACATTGAATCCTCATTGAAAATTATCATGGAATCCATGTAGAATCAATTATTAACCATCAATCCTCTCTTCTCACTTGGATTCACTGATAGATGCAGCTGATCACCATGTTTCGTCTCACTGGGAGTACTCTATAACCCAGTCAACACATATGAGTCACGCGTGAATTCGTAAATAGCTCTCACGAACGTGTAGGAGCCATCCAAGAAAATTCGAAATGACTTCATAATGGTGTCACCATGAAGTCATATGCACACCTAAACGAGGCATACTCGAGGGCTTTCAAAGCTCTTTTAGAGCTCATTCATGAAGTCATTTAAGACTTCTGTGAGAGATCTAACGTGACGTGGACGCAAATGTGGCGCTACCATGTGCGAGCTTATGGAACTACCAGGAAACTATGAATTGGACCAACTTCATAATTATTCCGATAGATGGCTCTAAACTCGCCGATAAGTACGGCGGGTTGCCGACTCTACCCCATTTGCTAATTTTACAGGAATACCTACATTATTGTATTTCAAAATACCTTACGCGCACTAAGTAAAAGAACAAGGTACCTACATGGAAACTATATGACTTGCAAGACATACACAAATACATTGAAATTGAGGTGCAATTGGAAGTATGGATCAACATAAGTAGCAACAACAACTTACAAGTTTATTACTACCATTCGTTTATTTCACGAAGACAGTGGATTACACTGAATAGATGAGGCATGAATATGTAAGACAACTGTAAACAAAGTATTCATACACCACTCACCTCATCCCACTGCTCCCAAACACATGTCGAGTCTTAAGAAAAAACAAATGTAAACTGTACCCGTTAGCACTCACTACAAACAGTAGTCAAACAAAATGTAAAGCCACGATACAATGGTGCGAAACTGAGAAACCTACTCACAACTTATTTGAAAGACCAGGAATAAATGTAATATTAAAATATATATGCAAACAGTATCCACTTGAACACACTAGTTACAGATGTACCTAAACCTATATGAACACCTTAATCACTCCCGAAGCAAATAATAACGAAAATCTGGCAACGTTCTGCTGATAACTATATAAAAGCAGTTTAGTTCACCGCAAACTGATGGATGGTATCAAATTGGGAAATAAAGGAACACCACACTGGCACTACCTATCACTGATCACAGATGTTCACAAGAGATACATATATCAGCGTTGAGTAGATCCCGAGGTTTGCAAAATGGAGCGGCGTCAGCCGACCTGCAAGGTAAACAAGAAATCTTTTGTAACCTAGAATATGAATGGCACAGTATTCAACTATCACTTCAAAATCTACATGAAATATAATATTCAATATCATAATTTATCTCATACACAAATTAGAAAAATAAGGGTTTGCAGTTAATTAAACGAACAAAACACGCCAAAACATATGTCATCACGCAATAATAATGCCCAATAGAGGATTATATGCGGCCATGAAACGTGCCTCATCACCACAAGTCTTTTAGCGTTGAAGGAGTAGAAAAATTATTCATGGCCTCGGAATAAAGGTAATTTTCCCAAAAATAATACATTATGTTCATTAAATCGGAAACAAACACACGAAAACAACTCAGAGAACAAACACGCGACGAATTCAGCGAACAAACACTATTTTTTCACTCTTCTTTCTCCACTCCCACAACTATATTAAAACCCCACTTTATGCTAACATTAGAGCAAATATATATGAATGTAAAACTATCAGATAATTAAGATACATGCCATTATATTAGCGTAACATAGTGGAAACTTACCGATGGCTTGATGAAACTTTAATTTGTAATTCCCATGTTGGCGTACAAGTTTTGGATCTTCTTCACCCTAGAGGAATATCCATGACCAAGGCCAAGTCGCGCATTAAGCACCGTTTTAAAATATTTTGAGTATATCCATAGATAAACGACGCAAAATAAATTATTAAACACTCTCACCCGCATAAAAGCACGTTGAACTTCGCCAACCGGAGCAGGGGAATCGGAATTCGTTATTCTTCTATTTATTCAGGCCTCGTGTGTGTTAACCGTGTTAACTCTCTCGGAATTCATCCATAGGAGCTCGTAAACACCCTCAAGGATAGAGGTCTTCAAGTTCTCATTCATCTGACGTCATGAAGTGCGAGGACTAAAAGACCTCGTCATGTCTCTTAATGCTGAGTCGTAAAGGGGTCTTACGAATGAGTTCATAAAAGACGTCATTACGAACCCTGTGTTGACTGGGAAAATGAATACAGCCACATAATGCTAACAACAGCAGTATTTATTGGCTACTACAATATATCAGAAAAATATAAAATATATGAGAATAACATAAAACAGCAATCAGCAAAATAAAAAGTACATTAACAGATTACACTCTCTCGTATTCCAGTGAAATCTCCTTTTCTACCCATGCATGGCATAGCTGATCCATTTTCTTATATTCCATGTCTTTAGAAGACACACCTTCACACTTGTAATGCCTAAGAGCATCTGTAAGAATAAAAAATATCCCATTACCATAATATAGAAAGCCCTTTGTACTAGTACTTCATTCCTACGCATTAGGGAAGGGGTCAATCCATGTATAGTTGTCCAGAGGTGGTTGCTGCAACATTTCAAATATTTTTTTAAATTTTTACCATAGAAACTACCAAAAATATAACCATCTTTATGGTTATATCTTTGTGAAACTTAAAATTTTAAAAAATTATTTAAAATTTATGTGAACTTTGTCCCAAATGGTGTATTATAGCAGGGGGTTCAGGAACCCATAGTGTTTGTTCATATCACCGTCATGTTCATCATAATACTGACATTTTTGTATTCTCAATAAATGGTAGTTTCTTTGGTAAAAATTTAAAAAATATCAAAAAATCATCAAGCAACCACTTTAATTTTTTATGGACCACTTCCTATGGATTGACCCAAAGCTACACCCGACTCATTTTTAGAATTTCAATAGCGAAACATTATCAATTACAAATGATACAGAAATCAAACAATGCGTCAATATCTGTCCTATTCCCCAATTCGCAATGCGTACTCCCAAGGTACTTATAGTGATGAAAGGCAAAGAATCTACAAATACTGTAATTCCTGACTAATCTCATGACTTTCCTTGGTAGAAAAGAATTATAAATCAGTAATCTAGGCCACCCGGTCCAAAAGTATTGTGGATAAAGCATTAAGTACTTACCCACGATGATGTCCGCAATTGCCAATTCTGTAAATATTTCCTTTATCCTCCCACCAAGGAAATCTTCAGGCCAGGTTCGTCCTATCCTCTTTAGCACTCTTTCGTATGTTTTCCTTATAGTGTCACTAACTTCACTCCGCATATAGAATACTACCGGGTTGAAAAGCAAAAAAGTTATTTTAAAACGTACCTACATGAATGGCTATTCAAGTAAATAACAAATGCATACAAATTCCTACTGACTAATATTTAATGCATGACCAAAAAGGTAATGTAATATCAGGCACTGGTTTTTCAAGTGATGCTACGAACTTTGCTGATTGCTTTGAACACGAATGACTGCACATAATGTTACTTTCATTCATTAATTCGAATGACTGTTTTGGCAACCAACTGTTGCTACTTGCTTACAACACGATATAGTCTCGCCGTGTTAAATTCATCAATCATGAAGGCTTCAGGTAGATTTTAATTGTTAAAATAGTTTTTTGTAATGCATAAATGCAACATGATCATTGATTAAGAGAAATGAAACTTACCTTAAGGCACCAAGAATACCCAACCAGTGGTTAGGCCACTAATTAACGATCAAGCCATAGAGCAGATACCTAGAAGTAAAACACTAAAGAGTACGTAGTAGGTATAACTGGTACAACCAACGAAATCAGTTCCCTGAGAATTCACATGAACATAATGTAGTTTAGTATGTTCAAGACAGTTCATACAGCGGTTGCCGCACACGCCAATCGATGCTCAGTTGTTTTTTTTGCGGAATCCGCAGCCGGCGCGGAATACCCCGAAGAATACTCTGCACGATTTTAAATGCCACGGTATAATACCATTAATACAACACTGTATTAGTGTTCTTGAATACAACATAACTCCAAAACGTCCAACACCTTCAACACGTTCGCAAACTCATGAAGAGAAGTACGGAAGTGAACGAAATTGTCCGCCATAGCCCAATCGAAAGGGAAAACGACTAGTCAATGAGTTGAAAACCTTTTCTGCTAAACTTGGAACTCTGAAAAATGCTAAATTAAAAATGAAATGCTCTATTATTTATTTAATAACCTACCATTCACAAAGAAATTACCCATCATTAAAATATTTACGAAAATTTCCTATGACTGGATTGGATTGCATCATGGATTATGGATGGAATTCAAATGGATTCCATGTCACATTTCCATGGTAGTTATGATGGAAATTTCTAAATGAAATCCATGAATAATCCATGTTGATTCCATCCTTAAATCCATCATGGATACATCCATCACTTTTCCACCTTGGACTTTAGTCATTGAGTTGACAAATTTTTTTGCGTAACGTGGAATGTAGGAAAAAGCTCAATTTAAAATGAAATTACCCCATATTTATTTTATAATCTATAATTTACAAAGAAATTTTCCATAATTGAAATGTTTACGAAAATCTCTTATATGACTTTGGTAACATTACTTCATGGATTATGGATGGAATGCATATGGATTCCATGTCACATTTCCATGGTAGTTATGATGGAAATTTCTAAATGAAATCCATGAATAATCCATGTTGATTCCATTCCTTAAATCCATCATGGATACATCCATCACTTTTCCACCATGGATTCCATGAACGAGTGCTGTCTGGGAAGTCACGCGTTGGCCCTGAGTGGGGAACCAGCGGCCTTTTGCAATACCTCCCTGCATAACGGGTACGGGCGGTGCAGCAAGGCGCCAAAGTCCTTCCCGTGCACAGGGGGAAGACTTTCAATGAATTTTCCTTTTGTTTCCTATCGCTGAAATCGGAAATCGAGAAAGTTCTTTTCCATTATAATATTTTAGAAGTCGAGGTAATATAATTAGGCACCAACAGCGAATGAGGTAGGTAAGTATATGGAACAAGTTGTGAATCATGTAAAAGAGAAGAATTACGTCAATATGAAGAGCATGAACATGGATATCATGGGTGTTTTCAAGTCTGTTTCCGCACTAATAGGCGCTTCAGACCGGGAGGAAAGGCATAAGGATAGGTATTGAAGGGATGGAGATAGGATAAGGTCCGAAGCGCGACCTGTATCTCCAACATGGATATGCATGTTCGTGAAGAAGAGGTTGGCCGATAGGAGATCGAGTGGAGGGCTGCGTCAAACCAATCCTATGATTGTTTACCCATGATGATGATGAAGATCAACAGCTAATGTAGTAAATGGAATGCCTGTCTTCGTAAAATTTACGATAGCATGTTGAACTGATTACGTATCCTTGAGATAAATTCCGTTTCCTTTCCTTCGAGCCTTCCGTTTCAAAAAGGTTCGCCACTCCAGCTCTACAGAGTAATTATGGACTATTTCTGTTCTGCAATGCGTCTCCGAGTATTTTCATGAATGCAAAGCTGTTTACGCATCAATTCCAACAAATTCCCTCCGAATCGAAGAAATTTAGTTTAGGATAGCGCTTCTCTTTAGAAATATCTTATTTGGCGTAGTTCCGTGAGAATTTGGGTAATACCAATATATTTATGGGATGAGGACCATGAAATTACTATCGCCATGACTTTCGTTGAGCTGTAGCCTAGGAAAGCTATTTCAACTATCGCTGAAGTCGAAAGGATAGCTGACGTTCTTTTAATATGTCCGCCGCTTTACGGAAATTAGATGAGGGAGGCAGTACTTGAGAGAAAAGTAGATTAAAAATTTGGTTTAAGCCTGTGCGAATCCTAGTTTAGTAATATTATTTGTAATAAACATAAGCAATTATGTTAAGATACTCGCGACACTCGCGAAGTGTACATCGATTTAGATTCGATCGATCGAAAATATAAAAACACGACGGGCAAAATTTCAAGTTAGATGACTTCAATTTTTTTCGATAAAAATTTTTAGGATCGCGGCAAAGTGAAAAATTGTAACGTGCTCACAAAAACTAATGCCGAATGGAGTATTGTTTTTCGGTCAAGCATCGCTTCATATTCCAGTTCTCCCAGGGAATAACTGTATCACAAAGGTTCTTGTTTCAGATATAAATAGTTTTAGATGTCATTTCTCACTTCAAATTTTTATTTGTTGACATTATTGCCATTGTGGTGATCGTTGTTATGACGATGTTTTACCTCAGTCCCACTCAGTCCTTTCCCCTAGTTTAAAAAAATAATATATTGTACATACTTTAAATGTTCTCCCGTGACATTTATTACTAAAAAAATAATTAAATACCCATGGATGAACGCATCTCTCTTTCACTAGACATCCATTAAGGCTCTCTACCTACATAATTTTAGCAATTAAAGATCATTTTCCAGCATTAACATTTAAAGTAAATCATGCTCTGCCCCACGAAGCATGAAGCCTTTAATTTGGCCAGCATCCCACAACGAGTGGTAAACAGAATTATTGACCGAGGTACGCTGTAACTTACTGAAATGGCACAGATATTTGCATTTAACATTGTGTGATTTATAGTTGCATTTACAAAAATGGTGAAAGTTGTGCATGTGGTTACAAGGAAGGTCTGTTAAGGAAATCAATTACTCATTAATGATGAATCCCTAAATGATTGATTTATTCTCTGGTTCACAGCTCAAGGAAAGACATCCAAGCCACAAGATTTGGAACCACCATTCTTACCTTTACTTAGGGATGAGCCAAATATATTCGCTAGGGATTGTGATGTAACGAAGGAAGAGATAGCATATGGACGATGGGCTCTGCCACAACTGGTAGGTTATGTAATGGCATGTAAAAGAATTGACATAATGTGTGTCACTCTGAAACTGAACAAAGCTTGTACAATGGCCTAGTTGTTACTGATTAAAATCAATACTTAGGGTCTGTTCCAAAATAGAACAAGTTACAGCATAATTATAAGAAACTATGAGACAGTGTTCCAATAAAAAATTAATAGCTAACTTAGCTATCAGCATTTTAGATAGGAAACCTGTATACTTACATTGTAGCAGGAACAATCAAACATATATCAGATATTCAAAACCTACAAACTACTGCAACATCTGGAAAAATCTCTGTCGTACATAAATTATATATAGATCTAACTGGGGACCCTCAGGAAAAAAGTTAATATTCAGTTACAAATCCTTGACTGGATTTAGTGCCCTATATCTGTGGTAGAAAGTGAACTCTGTGATAAGATGTTAAAAATACACATAAATAAATCCTCTGTGATAAGATGTTAAAAATACATTTTCCCCCAATGTTATTGTTTTGATGATCTCTCACACAAAGGTTAATCTTATGATATTTACCTCTTTAAAAATATTTTGATACTTCAAAGCAAAACATTGGTGGATTTTTCTTTTTTTTATTGGATATATTTTTAATTACTAGGATGGCATAAAGTATACTCTCTGGTCCAGTCTACAAACATTATTGGTGCCCTAACTAAGAGCTAACTTTGCTGAAAAACCAATGGGTACTTTTACGTAAGGAAACACTGCCCTGATACCTCTGAAATAATTTTTGACCATATACACCTAGGGATAGAGGTACACACCTTTGCAATTATCAATGCATTATTGCATATAAAAAAGTCATGGGTATCAGGTTGGTGTAGTGGTTAGACTACTGGTTTTACACCCCAAGGGTCTGGGTTCAAATCTTGGCAGTGGCAGTTGTTCCATTGGTATATCAGAGTCCACTTTATAGCTGTGAGGAGCATTTCATCCAGTACTCCATCCATTAAACCTAGGACCCTTTGGTACCTTAAGGTTAAGAACCGGTTAATGCTGATGCCGGGTTCCTTCCTACCATTCGTACTTTTTCCAAACATATATAATCTCTACCCAATTACCACCTATCCTATAATGGTTCAATGACCTCAGTTATTGTATCCCCAATTGCAGACTCGATATATGTCATGAAGGGTAGTAATATTCATAACTATTCAGGGGTGGTACTGAAATACTTTAATCTTTCAGTAATTTACTTTGAAACTTGTAATTTTAAAATGGCACGTGTTTTCTTTGCTCTTTTTACTAAAATATTAAATTCGATGATCACGATTAAGTTTGAGCATCAAAATTAACTTTGATAGATGATATGTATAACAAGTCTTTTCAAAGCTCTACTGAGCATGTAGACATGATGGGTAAACTCAGCTATTGTAAGCAAACAAAAACTGACCATGATATTTGCAAGAGAGTGATCGCAGCTAGTCATTCTTCGATTGAGTAAAAATCAGTTGTGACTATTTAATTGTCCACTAATCTTAACATTAGGTTTTTTGGTGTTTCCCTATTTTTTCACTAACTGAATTATCTTTTATTATTGTTTCATGATAAGAAATCAGAGGCATTAACACTGAAATTTGATTTGTCTTTAATCCAAGTGTATTTTTTATTTTTATCAACTACAGCAATAATTGGAAAATGCTATCTTAAAGCTTCAAAGTTTAGAGATCCAGTTTATTTTTTAATGATTCAAATTGACTTAGGGAGAATGCTGAAGGTTGGTTGGGAGGTTTGTAACTTTTAGGATAATAATTTGCTTGTTATTAAATGAAATGGACATATCCTAAGCTATAAATATGATGTCATATCCTCTTTGCCATAATGAACTTAAACATTCTGTGTTTTAGCTAAAGGGTCTGTATGCTGATAATGAAGAAAGACTGTTGACGTCAATTAATTCACTATCAAATATGTTCCACGATCCTGAAAAACTTTATGAAGCGGTTGAGTTGAAGATTTTAGACAGGTTATTCTCATTCATTTTTGTAGGTATTAAATGGAAACTTATTCTCACTTTAGCCTACATGATTTTGCTTACATTACTGCAAATGCTGCATACCATACCTGATAATGAGATTTGATTTGCTTGTTGCAGAATTCATGAATTGTTGAAAAGTTCCAAGGCAATAATTAGAGAAGCTGCTTTAATAGCTCTGGGCATTGCTTGTAATCATTATGTGGGAAGTGATGCTGTGTTAGCTGCAGAGGAAAGAAGCAGATGGGACCCAGAGAACCTTTTTGAGTTTTTCAATGAAAGGAAGGAAGCCTCAAGTGATGATGAAATGGATTCACCAACAACTTATGTGAACCCTGTTGATTTAGGACGACTGGCTATCATTTTGTCTGATGAATATGCTTCTGTGAGATATAAAGCTGCACATGTTGTAAATAACATTTCAAAATCCTGGCAGGGTAAGTTTTTATAGAACAATGGGGAGAATGTATCAATGGCTGGAATACAATATGAAATTTTCTCCCATTATTGGGAGAAAAAATTTCCCCTAACCTGTAATCTTAAGGAGGGGGGGGGGGGTATAGAAAAAGTATATACAAATTAAGGGAGCTCTCAATCACTCATAACTAGCACAAAATGAAACATACGAAGAAAATTAGATGAACACAAAGGACACACTCGCACACCAAGGTCACTATAGCCACTGTCAATTGTGTCACACACATAAAATTAAGGGAATATAAAGTAAAAAACCTGTGGTGACTCACCCAAGCTCTCATTCACTCAGGTTAACATATGAAATACAGTCACCTTTTTGAATTTAATCATACCCACAAGCATGGTTTATGAGGATTTCTGCATTGCCAGTGACCCATCATGCATACAAAATAAAAATTCTCCCATTCCTGAAAGAAAGAGATGAACACTAAGTTTTACGTGAGATCCTTGTGTCAGAGGTCATTGATGCACTCACAGGCTTGTAAGTAGAAGTGTTTTTACTGTATCTTTGAGCCAATGTGATGAACAAGGGGAAGGGCTGGTGTGAGAGATGGAGCAATAGCCAGGAAGCAAGCAAGAAGTTCAAGCTCCTCCCAGTCAAGGCTAAGAGTAGCAGTGAGCTGCATGATGGTACAAACTAATGTAGATTAACTAGTATGTAGGTAATGTAATATCAGACAATTTTCCACTTATTTGTTTCTTCAATTTAACCAAAATCTCGTACAAGAGTGAAACCTTTCCAATCTCAATCACCCTAAACAATTCTCTATTCCAAACAAAACCCTCACCACCAATCAACAAAGTGAAACATAGTAACAATTAACAAAACAGCGACTTTTACTTAAATCAAAATACTAAAAAAATAGAACTCGAAAATTGAAGTGTTTTACATTAAATTAGAATTTAGTTGATGGGTTCTTTGACTTCTAGGTCATAGCACCTCAGTAACCATTTTTTTTAGCATAAGGGTAACAATATCATGGGTATAAAACAAAACTCTTAACCAATATCCAAGGAAAATAAAATCTGTGAAATATACAGCATATTGGAGATAAAGTTACAGAAATTGAAGAATGTCTGTTTCCCTTATTTACTAGGTGATGACAAGGTCTGCAGCTGCTGGGTTGTCTTTTAAAACCATCTTTAGTCTCCCCTGAGACTCAGTCTCTCTATCACAGCTCACTCAATTAGGATGTCAAAAATTGCTCTAACACAACCTGCATACTCTCTTTATACTTCACACAGAGGATATTTTTCCACCTTAAGTAGTTCTATTTTGTGCTCAAAGAGGAGGTTTTTAGAGGTATTTGTTCTTGCTTTCCTGGAAAATCTCCTCTCGAGTTCTGATGAGTTTCACTTCCTAAAAGTCACACAGCCCTGTGGTCAGGGGCGTAGGAACTATTTTCGCTGGGGGGGCAACCTTGAAAAGGGCCCGCATTTTTTTGCGGATAGGAGGGGGTGGAGACTAGAATTTTGCTGAAAGAGTATATGAATGTGGTAGGATATGTGTCAGAAGGGAAAAAGCAAGCTGGAAAGAACTGAAATTCAATTTTAATCAATGAAGGCTATTCATTTCTCAAGGGCCTGGGGCAAATTCTGGGGGGGGGGCCTTCGGCCTCTTCGGACCCCCACTTCCTACGCCGCTGTCTGTGGTCGTGATATTACACAAATAACTAGAGATGTGCAAATGCTACCCGCAAATACTCAAATATTGGAAAGTGTTTGATATATGAGCTCTTGAATAATTATGCTGAAAGAATTTGATTTTAGAGGTCATGAATAATTATGCTAATTACGCTATATTTGGCATGTTGACCTATTACATAATTAATTACAAAACTGGATAGAACATGATGTATTAACACTTTCTGCTAACTTATTAAGGCTTATTAAAGTTAATGTATTCAACAGCCCATAATTGGTTGTAAAATTATTTTATTATATATTTGGCATTTCATAACCAAAATTGAGTTTTATAGTTTAGTTAATTTGTTGCTCTTTTTTTCAACATGCAAAAAATTAATCAGCAGAATGGCGTTAAGCATATAAATTCTATTATTCAAGGTATTTGAAATATTTGAGTTATGATTAGGTATTCGAATCCGAGAAATCTGCTACTCGACCCATCTCTACAAATGACGCATGCTTGTTGGGTCATAAGTTGTGACCTTAGTGATATAACAATCCTGTGAAGTGAGTGAGTGTTGTTTGAACTTCCTGATGTGATGCAGAGACATATCAAAGCAATATAAAACATTGGGTTTGTCCATGATGATCATTATTATTCCTGATCTGTAAGAGTATGCTTATTTGGCCATGTAGACTTCAAAATACAGCTAAATATTCCCAAGCAGTTGAATCCACTGTCTTGTACAAGATCATCTTCTTAAGTTTTGTATACATTGCTATCTCTCATCATACTGCATGAATTGCCCATTCTTTTCCTCTATCCACCTCACCTACCTAATATTCTCCATCCTATTATTTTCTTTATGCCATCCTCAACCCTTATTAATCATTTCATTCCCTTACTCTGTCTCCTCCTATACCCAAGCAGCATCATGATATTGGCCCGATATCATTTTTACACCGTCACATATCACTTATTGGTCGATCCGATATTGGCTACCGATATCAGCAAATGTCAAAAGTGATAACATTTGCCGTTATAAAAATGACATTTGCTGATGACATTACCGTCATGCGTGGTGAAGAGCCACATCCTCCTTGTGGTGCCCCTGGTATCGCTGAACATGATGGATCTAGACCTGGCAGTCAATAAACAGCTCCCATCACCACGGTACGTCTCTGTGCTAAGGGTGACCGCATTTGCGGGGTGGAGGGTAAGAAGTCACTAACAGAGAGACTCCGGATACTGGGCGACCTCCAGTCTTATTTAGCCTTACCCATGTATGCGGGGTTCTGCATGGGCGGACACCATATTTCACTAGCTACTCGTGGGACCAAACTTGGAACCCTCAAACAAAACTATGGAGGGCGCTGAGAGGCGCACTCTTCACATGGACTCTTGTAGTCTGTCTTCTTCCTTGGGGGATGCGATACCGGTGGAGAGCCCCGATGGGGATCCCAGTCAGGACGCACCCTCTACTACCTTAACCTTGCCTGTGGGGGTTCCTTCTGGGAGACCCACACATACCAGTTGCCCCTCATACCCTTCGTGGGGAGAGGAGGACGACATCCTTTTCAACCTCTCTGGGCCAACCTTCAAGGAGGCACCAAGCCTGGTCTCCCCCATTGGGGTAGAGTCTGACTCGGGAGCCCCTGTGGGTAGTGGCCTAAGGGAAGGCTCCATACCCCCTCGAAGAGAAGGAGACAAGGGAGGAAGAAGATGTGGGTGGGGCCGAACCATGGCTGGCATAGCCGTGCTTCAGGCCAATCTACAACACAGTAAAGCTGCCTCAGGGGTTCTGCAAAGGATACTCTCTGAAGGTATTGTGAAAATAGTTCTGATTCAGGAACGCTGGGCTTTCCAGGGAAGAGTCAGGGGCCTGAGCATGACAGGGGGGAAAATATATTACTGTACCACTGTTGATAGGCCTAGATCTTGTATCTATGTGAATGGGATAAGTGCTTTGTATGTATCGGAATTTACCACTAGGGATCAGACAGCAGTTCTGCTAACCCTGGGGAAAGGTGAGAACAGGAAGAGGGTGGTCATCTGCTCCTCCTACCTGCCATACGATGCACCGGCTCCTCCACCATCAAATGAGATGGAGAGGCCGGTGAGTCACTGTAAGACCAACAAGGGGGATCTTCTGATCGGTTGTGATGCTAACTCGCACCACATTGTGTGGGGGAGTTGAAGCACCAACGGAAGGGGAGAGGCACTGTTGGAGTATCTTATGTCTACGAGTTACAAATACTCAATAAAGGATCACAACCTACCTTTGCAAACAGCATTAGGCAGGAGGTGATAGATATTACACTATGCAGCAGTTCTCTGCTGCACAGGATTGATGGGTGGAGAGTGTCAGGGGAGATAACTTTGTCCAACCACAGACACATACTCTTCACTCTTTTAGAATGCAATCACAGGGAAATAACATATAAAAACCCCAGGACTACCAACTGGGGACTATATCGAGAAAGGCTGGGAGCTGACCTAGAGGGGGCACCTCAATGCAAGTTTAGAAATGTGGATGAGGTAGATGCTGCTGTTGATTATCTACAGAGAAGCATCATCACATCCTACGAAGACAGCTGCCCATAAGGACCAGGAAGGAAGAGTGTAAATTACCCTGGTGGGGAGCAGAATTAAACGGTCTCTGTATAGAGACTAGGAAACTCTCTAATAAAGCAAAGAGGACAAGAATGCCTCGGGATTGGGAAAACTTTAAGGTTGCCCACCGGAGGTACAAAGCAGCAATCAAGCACTGTAAATGGGACTCATGGAGGAGCTTCTGTGAGAGCGTAGAGACTGTTCCACAGATTGCAAGACTTCATAAGGTCCTATCGAAAGACTCAGAAGCGGGGCTGGGTTCTCTGCTGCTTCCCTCGGGAGACTTCATGTCTTCCGATAAGAAAGCGCTAAAGCTAATGCTGGAAACCCACTTTCCAGGCTCCAGGGAGTTGAGGGAGATGCATCATGGGAGGAATCCCATCCGTCCGGCTCGGACAGAATGAAGACTTTCCTCCAGAATCGTGACGTACGCAGTTACAAAATGGGCAATCATGAGTTATAGCCCCTTTAAGGCTGCTGGGGAGGATGGGGATGCATTCCTGCACTCCTTCAGGAAGGGCAGGATCTACTCCTCCTTCCAATGGTAAGAATATTTTGCTCCTGCCTGGCTTATGGATATGTTCCAAAAGCCTGGAGGGTCACCAAGGTGGTTTTCATACCTAAACCAGGTAAGACGGACTACACAAGAGCAGACTCCTTTCGAGGAATCAGTCTGATGTCTTTTCTACTGAAGACACTAGAAAAGATACTGGACAGGTACATAAGGGATGGGCCATTAAGGGATCACCCCCTGCGCCTGTATCAACATGCCTACCAGAAGGGAAAATCCACGGAGACAGAACTCCACAATCTTGTTAGCAGGATTGAGGGAGTGCTGGAACACGGAATGTACGGACTGGGGGCATTTCTTGATGTCGAGGGAGCATTTAATAACACGTCCTTCGATCAAATATGCATTGCTGCAGGAAGACATGGTATCCATGCTCACATTATGAGCTGGATTATATACATGTTGGAACAAAGAACGGTCAAAGTTGTCTTGAGAGACAGTTCAATGAAGGTAGCTGTGACTCAAGGCTGCCGTCAGGGAGGAGTGTTATCTCCACTCCTCTGGAATATGGTAGTCGACAGTCTTATTTTAAAATTGAATAGGACTGGTGCATACACTCAAGGGTATGCAGTTGATGTGGCTATACTCATCACTGGAAAGTACCTTGATACTGTCTCTGGACTCATGCAGAAAGCCCTGGATAAGGCAATGGGTTGGTGTGGAGAAACAGGCTGACTGTAAATCCGGAGAAAACTAAGCTTCTATTGTTTACCAATAGAAGGAAAATGGAGGGCTTTAGACCTCCCTCTTTGCAGGGAAAGGTTTTATATCCCTCACCATCGGTCAAGTATCTTGGGGTTATTCTGTACTCCAAGCTTAACTGGGGATAGCATTTGGAGACCAAGGCAAAGAAAGCTTGTGCCTCCTAATGGATGTGCAGGAGGACCCTTGGTAAACATGGGGACTTCAACCAAAATCCATTAGATGGATTTATATGGCAGTCATTAAACCTAGTTTTGTGTACTGCTCTATAGTTTAGTGGAAGAGAGTCCGGCTCAAAACTGCTGGGAACAAACTGAACCACCTTCAAAGAATGGCCTGTATGGGCATTTCAGGGGCTATGAGAACAACCCCAACTCTAGCGCTGGAAACGCTGCTGAACCTCGCTCCATTCCATGTGGAAGCTGAGGTGCAGGCAAGGACAGCGGCTTATCGTCTCAAATGTATGGGACAGTGGCATGACAAAGGAAGTTCCTATGGTCACAAACAAGTTTGGACAGAGCTAGTGAAGTCGAGTCCCATCCTCGGGATGGGCAGTGATGGAATGATAGCCAGGTTCAACCAAACCCTAACCCTACTTCAAAACCCACTTCCCGGATAGGGAACAGTGGGCTAGAGGAAAGGGGAAAGAACTTCATTCTGGGGCCGAGATATGGTATACGGATGGCTCTAGGAAAGAAGGAAGAGCGGGAGCACGGGTCTACAATTGTAGCACACCAAGGAAGCTCTCAATCCCTTTGGGAAAATATGCTACGGTGTTCCAGGCAGAAGTATATGCACTTCTGACCTGCGCATATGCTATTAAGGAGATCGGGATGTTTAACAGATTGATACACATATGCACGGATAGTCAGGCAGCTTTAAAGGCGCTGACATCACCATGGTGCAAATCACAGCTGCTGCAGGAGTGTCGTGAGGCACTCAATGATATAGGCAGATGCGGCAAGGTGGAACTTTTCTGTGTGCCTGGTCATGCAGGCATATCCGCAAATGAGATGGCTGATGAGCTGGCAAGGGCCGGTTCCAGCCGAAATCCGATTGGGCCAGAGCCAATCATACCTATTGCTACGTCAATAGGGACGGTAGAAATTAGAATGTGGGGCTTAGCCCGGCATTCTGAGATCTGGTGAACTACACCAAGTCTTAGACAGGCCAAACTACACATAGGAGAACCTAGGCCTGGGCTTGCCAAAAGACTCCTGTCACTGAACAGGGGAGGAACCCAGGAAGGTAAGGGAAATCCCCATAGGGGACCTGTTGGCCTTTAGCAAGGCGATCGGCCTTTATGGGTGATTTCCTTAGAAGGGTGGTTGGCACAATGGGCCAATAGGTCTGAGTGCCTCAGGGCCTCCTTGGAGGAACTCCACCGAAAAATAATCTATCTATCTGCTGATGACATTGGGCCAATATAAATTTGATGATACAAAAACATCTTTCACCACCAGTGGCATATAAATAATATTGAACTGACTTATGTTTGATAGGAACTGATTTTTCATTAACATGATATTGGGATGATTTAATAAGTAGGATAGATAGAATGTATACTAGATAAACATGTTAAAAAAATTTATAATCAGGGAATACAATAAAACTGCGATGGAAAAAGAAATGGCGAGAGGTATTTTTGATCTTAGTATGTTCACTTTGACAACCCTGAACTTTACCCCTGACCCAACTCCTCTTGTTAAGAAATGGGTAATTTTAAGCATTTATGATAGTAATGACATACCTATTTTACTCCTGACCCAACTTCCCATATGGAAGATGGATTTAAGTATTGTCATTGCAATAAAATATTTCAAACTCATTTTCTGTTGAAGTTATTGGAGTTATAATCAAATATGGGGGGTTCACATTAATTGCCATGTGAAAAAGTTCACCTAGACCAGGAATCAAACCACCGACTTTGGGCTGCACAGAACACTACGCTACCCAGGATCCAAAATTCACATGGCAATTTTACTGAGGTTCAAGGGTTCTAGATGTTGAGCCCTCGGGGTCCATCAAGGATGGCAATGCAAGGAAGAAAGGGCTTCAAAGAAGCCACGAGCAACGGTGAACCCCATCCTGCACTAAAGCCACGCTTGGTGGTAAATGTAGGATATTCCAAGCCTGAACAGCAATTTGTAAGTAAACATCGAATCGTTACTAATTCTGAAGATTCAGGTGACATGGAGTGGAAGTGAAACATGATGTCACAGGCTCGTGTTTTTTTATTTATGTGTTACTGAATCCTTAAATACTCATATTTCTTATTTTATATGTAGACCTCCAAATGGTCTCTGATGTTCTGACCAATCACGAATATTTTACTTTCTTTTCTCTCTGATGTTGGGGGAAAAAATGTGAATACCCAAAATAAATCCAAAATTAAAACCAAAATTAATCCAAAAATTCATCCAAAATTAATCCAGCGATCAGAAAAATATGATCATTTTTTTGCCCTTTATTAGTCAGCTCAGCTGACATAATTTTTGCATCAGAAAACGATATCTATTCAATATCGCTTTGAGATACGATCAATGATATCAATTTTACATCGGAGAAAGATATCATTTATGTCATTTTTATATCAGTATTATCAGCTGATGTTAAAATGACATTGGTGTGGTCAAAATGACATTGGGCCAATGTATAACTGCCATACGATGCTGCTTGGGTAGTTTGTGCAACCAATTTTCCCTTCCAACCACTATCAACTTTCTCATTAGTCTTCCATTTCACCAACCTTATCTTCTCCATCCCTATCACTCACCTAAATCTCAAAAGCAAATAGTATTTTTTTACAGTCTAATGAATTGATTGGTGGTAAGAAAGTGTGTCAGACAGAAAAGCGTATTATGCAAAAGATTGGAAATGGTGTACTCTGCCAGTGTGATATAGTAGTTCCATTGCATCAGATTAAATTTTCATTATCATTATAATCCTTGACCATTGAATGAATATCATTCATGGTACAACTTTCTTTCTATATTCATTCAACACTAATTGATTCTTTCCACCAATGATGGCTAAAATGTGTGAAGGTGTACAGTTCACAATAATTTGGTGTAATGTAAAACCATCACATTCATTTTCAGAAGAGTACTCTTATGTAGGAATGTACCAATATACTTGTAATCATGTTTAATCCCATTAGCAACAAGGCCATAGATAATAACCACATATACTTATATCTATTATTCCAAAGTTTTTGATTTAACTAAACATTGAAGTATGAAAATCTTTCAGTGGTACAGGGTGTGCATACTGAAAATTGAAAATTAACAAGTCATGTGATGAATGAGCCATGTGTGTAAGACGAAAAGAGGCATTACCTTAGTCAATGAGTATAAAAGCCTTCACCAAATATTTTGTGTTGGACATGGTACTTGGGTAAAAAAAATGCCAGCATAATAATTTATAGGTTCTGGGATTTAAATACAGTCACATCTCTAGCAACAATGAGTATAAAAGCCTTCACCAAATATTTTGTGTTGGACATGGTACTTGGGTAAAAAAAATGCCAGCATAATAATTTATAGGTTCTGGGATTTAAATACAGTCACATCTCTAGCAAGAGTCACAGTTAATGTACAAGATTCCATAACATTCTATCTCACATCTTATTCCTAGGTCCAGCCAATCTTGATGAAAACAATTTCATTCTCCCATTGCTTGAAAGAGCGCAATTTGAAGATGTTGAGGATATCAAGGTGAGATCTATGTAAAGCATCATTGTTTAGTATGACGAATGTTCATTCTCCTTTGTCAATGAAAAATTGTATGCATAATACGTAATTAACTTTTTACCTTAAGGTAATTTAATTAAATAGCAATGCTATTTCAAGGAGTAAAAAAAAAGTACTTAGTTAATTCCACAATTTATTTGGAATGACTCGACTGGTTTCAACCTTTACTGGTCAATATTAGGAGTAAAACACAGAGAGAGAGAGAGAAATGTGAATATGTACCAGAGGAGTGTGGAGGGGGTAATGGGAAGTTTTTCAAAAAACAATGAGAAGGAGGTGGGGGGAAGGGAGGGAAGAACAATCCAGAAGGAACTAACAAGGGCAAACCGCAATATACTATGAAGGTGGGGGAACCAGAACGGAGAACAAGGGGGAAGAGGTGGTTAACAGAATTAGGTCACTAAGCAGATGGTTACCATGTACATTTAGATGAGATACGATTTCAAAGTTTTCTAGGAAGTCCAATTTCATACCACTATCACATACATGTAAAAGCTAGGGAGAAAAATCAGTTGAATTATCCTCATCAATTAGATGGTTGGCGAATATAGACTTCTTTTTTCCCCCCAAAAAGTGTATCCAGTGTCATTGCCTTCAAAAACACAAGATAATTTTAAAGAAACTCTAGTCCTTGAGGTGTTCTCAATGTGCCATTCCTTTGAATGGGAGTTCTCGGTGGAAGTGGACGACTCAGTGTTTCATAATCGTGTTGTCAATTTATCCAAACATTCTTTTTCTTCTTCTGAGATGAATCTTTTGAACAAGGGCTATAAATTCTCACCACATCAACCTTTACATAGAGACTGTGTCATCAACCTTTTGGCCGATTGCAACTCAGCTCTCAGACAAGAATGAATTGGGGTTACACAACTAGTGGCAGACACTATATCCAGCCACAGATTGTCGTGTCCCCCTAGTAATTCTACCTTAAACATTATCAATGACATGAAGGCCTCTATTAATTGCCATAATTTGGTGGTTACAAAACCTAATTAGGGTAATAGCATTGTAATTCTGTATGAATGAGGAAGAAAAGGTCACATTTGGGGGTTGACAGAGGAGGAAAGGCAATATTACCATATTTTCTTATGTAGCACCTTTTTTTTCCCAAAACTCCAGTGAAAAAAAGGAGGCACACAGCTTACATTAATCCTCCGTATTATCTTGTTAGTCGTGCACCTGTTTTCTTCAAATTCCTTTTGTTTGCATCACACATTTTACCCCTACTCCTATTTCATTAATTTTTATTGAAAAATGTGATTTCAGATGATGATGAAAAGCAGCAGGTTCAAGAATGTAATTTATTATTTTTTAAACCACACGTAACATAACGTTGGTAGTCATTAATGTAATATATTATTTACTTTTTGAACACTTTATTTGTTATGCCACTTGCCTATCTGTTGTTGATCACATAAATACTGACTCACAACACAAATAAATATAAACAATATAATAAATTACCCTCCTATTCGTTAACAATATCACTTTCACTTTCACGTTCTTCAGGCTCAAATTTACAGGCCATAAATCACTTCACAAATGATTACGAGCTACTTCACTTTTCACATACAAAACAACAAGTACCCTCTTAAAATTATGTACCTACAAAAGTAGTGGGGAGTGGACCGCTTTATCCCTCTCGTTTTATATGGAGTTCCTGGCTGATTTCCTCCAATATGCGATCCCCGCCTCCTTCGTGTACCGTGGCTTCTCCGCCTTGGCTGATCTTTCGTCTGTCTCCGATTATGTCCAATCCCGCCGGATTCTACGACGTGGACTCCGCTTCCCTCGTGACACTTCCTAGACCTCAATGCTTTTTTGATCTCACACCCAACGAGGGTTCTTCCCCGATCTGGAGTAATGTTAGACTAGCAGCCCTTTTCACTTTTCACTCTTGTTAGACTAGAAGCCACTTCACTTTTCACTCTTGTTAGACTCCCCACTTCACTTTTCACTCTTGTTAAACTCCTGTTAGACTAGCCCCCCTCTTCACTTTCCGTCCCTCTTTATATAGTCAAACTCCTCATTGTTTACGCTCGGCCATAAATTAGTTTCCCTGCGTAACATGCCGCGAGTTCAACAATAGCCACCGATACAATTTCTATTATTGGGATTGCATCTCCCGAATGCCCCGAATCACCATGCTCATTGCTAAATTAGCCATTGTCGAGGCCGACGCCATATTTCCCTATGTCTCTGTATGAATTTTCTATACAAAACCCAACATGGCGGCTCCCCAAATCCCAAGCATGACATGGCTAAAATTGACACGTTACAAGAACCTATATAACTAATTATGTGAAGAAAATGTTTTTTTCCTCTCGAGTCTGCCCAACAAAGGAGGGTGCAGTTTAAATGAGCAAATAAGGTGTTATCAATATCAATGAGTGATAGCATGAGAATTAAGACTAAGTTATCAGTTACTTCAAATGCTGTTCAGAATGTGTGGAATGGAAATGATGAGGTGTGGTGTGAAAGGAATGGTATGGGGAGAAAAGGGAGGACTTCATTCAACAAAGTTTTAAAGAATTGTGGGAATCTTGGCAATTCATGAGAATTTCAAATCACAGCAGCCTACAAAAATTACATTTTACTTTTGCAACTGTCCTAAAAATGTTTAACTGTTTGCAAATGAAATTAATGAGGTAGAACAACGAAAACTTCATCACTTTTGAGGTTTGAAAATATGTATCAAGTTCTTACTAAGTAGATATCTAGCTGAAATGCCTGTCTCATAAATGATTGTATACATTAATGATATTGTTTCAGGGACAATTCAGGGAAATTTCAACATCACAAATGAGAAATAATTCTTTGATATTTTCTTCTTAATGAGTAATTTATTGTATGATCTGTTTATGTGCTTTAAATCATTCTCAAGTCTTAAAAATTTTGGCCCAGTAAGGTACATTCATCTTCTGGTGGGAGTTGGAGAAGGAAGGAGGTGAAAAAGTGAGTTGAAGGTTTGCTTTTTTGAAAACCCTGACCGTTGGAATCGCTCTTTGTCAGGAGTCAGCCAATGTGGGCTGCCCTTGGATTCTGCTGACCTTATCGAGGTTAGGAACCCTAGGGTGGGAGTGTGAGGGAAATTGGGCTGGAGGTTCTCTTTCAGTCACTTGCCTTGCAGGGTTTTAAAGGAGCATTGAGCATATAGGAGTTAAGAGGTGGAGGTTGAGGGAGTTCCCCAAGGTCAGGGTTTGGCTGGGCTGTTGAAAGAGAGGAGGGCGGATGGGTAAAAGGGAGTGAGTTTGGAACACATTTTTATTCAGGAGAGGGTTTTTTTCTTTTTTATTAAATCTCAGGCTTTTTATCTCTTATCAAATCTCAGGCTCAGCAATTATCATCGGCAACGGCTTTCAGAGCTTCCTCCATCTTAGGGTGTCTTTGGGCAACAACAGTTTCACCAGCCATTCTGCAGAATGCATGCTAGCATCTTCAGGTCTGAATTGACAATTTGTTGATTTTTGACTGCCTAATGTAGGTAAATGAGAACCCTTGCTCTGATTGGCTGAGATGGAATTATCTGGTCAGTGCATTCATCAATCAACAGTTATAACCATTAATCTTGAATATTCCCTTCCAGGGGAGTATGCTCAAATTGTTCAAGATTAATTTCGGCACATAACAAATGACTCACGCATGTTTTTACAATGCATTCAGAATTATTTCGCACTGGAATCAATCTCAAATGATTGAAGCACACCTCCCCTCCCCCAGCTATTAGATGGCATATAATCATCCTTCCAGTTGTAATTTTTAGGGTTTTTGGTGATTTCCATTGTCTTCTGTTCCTTTCTCTTTTCTATGTTCAATAATTTTGAATTTTTTAAGGGAGCCCAGGTTTTTTCCTTTTCTCTTCCACATGTAAGATTTTCAGTATAAAATTGCAAATGTGAATTCTATATATATGCTTGGCTATCATGGAGGAATTTTCCCTCTTCCCTAGGCTTATCCTGTGCCCCTTAATATAATTGTGAAACTGTCCTGTTTACCCCACATATATTTCCTGGCAGATGTCGCATGAAATTTTACACATACCGCTATTTGATAATTTCACCACTGTGTCTTTAGAGTTGTAAGAAGTGTTCTGAGATTATATGTGTTTTTGATAACACACAATTTTTTTTTCAGTACATTAAGTCTCCTTTCCCTCCCCACGCGACTCTCTTACCCTCACTTCCCCTCCATATCCCATCAGGAGACATATATACCTCACTAAGTCCAAAAGTTTTGCACTTGAGAATGATGGAAAGCATCAAAACAAGTCATGCAATAAATTACTCATAAAGTAGAAAACTGTGACCAGTGCTCTCTTTCATAATTGTATTCATATTTAGAGTCATTGCAAAACATAGATTAGAAGTATGGGAAGATTATTTCAGATATTAAAGAAAAGCTGAAAGGGAAAAGAAGGCATAAAATTTGCCTTTTCTATTGATTTTACCTAGGGGAAGCATCAATTGTATTTTTGATTGGGCAATCTTCTTCGAGCAATCAATTTTAGTATAGTTACCATTGTTGTTCCAGGAATGTTAGTTAGATTCATAAGATGCCTTTGTGAAAAAATGTAGCTGAATATCAAAAAACAGAATTTTGTGACAACTCATTTTTAGTCTAGAAACATGAACCTGCCACGAATACCTTAGTGGAGTCATCTGCTGAAATGTACAATGCATGAATTTCTACAAGGATAAAATACACCTTGTCCTTTAAAGCATCTAGAGGTCCACAGGGGATCAGAAAGCCTTGGTAGCTTAACTGGTAGAGTTCCTGGCTGGAAATCAGGGGGTCCGGGTGCAAATTCTTATCGAGGTGGATTTTTTCCTTGCCGCAATTCATCAATTACTCATTTTTGTACTGCATTCAAATTCTTCAAAACCTGATAAAATTTAAATTTCAGTTCATGCAATATGAGCTTATATTCTTTCTTCTATATGCCCTGAGAACCAATTCAGAACATCGTAGCTCCTGAAGTTATGGTTCTAAGTGAATGGAGTTGGGGCATTTAATGAAACTAACGAAAATGGACTACCTGTGAGGAAATGTACAGAGGCACATATTTTTATTTCTTGTGCTGATTTTAGGCTGAGATCCTTGAAGCATTGCATGCCTGCCTCCTTCATGATCAGTTGAAAGCACTGAAGCTAGGAGGACTGGCTCTGCTTGGGAAGTTGTTACAAAACAACGATTCTAGAGTGAGGACATTTGCAGCAGACTGCATTGCTGCCCTAGCCATGCATCATCTTGGAAAAACCGAAGCAACTGATTTAGATCTAATTGAATCACTCAACCCTCTTTTGTTTTCTGAGGTATGTGTTGGTATAGATAGCTTTATATTTGAAGAATTAATTAAGCTTTATCTTTTTTAAAATACTTTATGCAACGTATCCCAGAAGTAATTGATCTTAGTTTAAGGGCTTTTTGTCGCGAAAGGAAGTGCTTTTACTGATGGCTCTGAGTCCTGTATAGATAACTGCTACACTTGGTGTGTATAAGCCATCAGCAAACAGCTTGCCAGGGAAACTAAGCTCAGTATTTTAAGAACTTTGAAGGAAACTGTTAGCAGAGATGTTTAAACAATGCTAAACAATGGTATCATATAGTCCCACGTTTTATTTGGAATCATCTTTTGGGGCTCATCTCCACATTCTCAAAATATTTTTAAGTTTTAATGAAGGCCACCTGCATCATTGTTGCTTAGCCTACTTCGCTCGTAGTAAACCAAAACCTTGGCCTTTTGCCACTTCCATGCATATACTGTACCTGATCGCGCCCCTCCCAGCCCGCAATATTAAGGGGGGGACAGCCACACACACAAGGATATGAGTTTCGACCCACAATTTGGGATGTATTCTGCAATATCACAAATTATTATTTTGAGGATCGGCTGAGGCGTATGCAGCAGGAGCTGCTAGTTCTCGCAAAGGAAATGGTGGGATGGGGTGTACAGCCCAGGTGCACACCCCCGCCCCAGGGACGGACCACAGACCAGGACTCAGTTGGCAGTAATTTATTGGCCTTGCATCTGACATGGAATTAAACAATACACAGATTGGCAATGAACGTAACAGAAGAATGACAACACAAAATCGCAATGAGCATGAATGAATGGTGGGATGATTAAATACAAATGACACGGATGAAAAGCGATACCCTGTCAAGATGATTATAAACAAAACAATAGACATAAATAACCCTTGACACAATATTTGCACTGATGGATGACCGATGGGATGAACAGTGTGGTGAATAAATACCCTTTTTAGCAAATGATATCGTTTTCAAATGAACGATGAAGCATATTGCGAAGGGGAAAAATTATCCCTTTCAATTGACAAAAAATACAGTTGTTGCATTTCGTGTCACACAGGACACACAAGGGGAGTGACATTTATCAGTTCATCAATGGGACACACGGTGAAGCCGTTTCATGAATATCTTCTCACGGTGTCGAAGCCATGGAGACGTGGAAACTGAAATTTGTTCACTATGGGGGCATGTGGTGTGCGGACGGCAGCTTACGTGTCTCGGCAGGGCGGAGAAAGAGGACCTCGCTTGCACCGACATCTCGCCCAGGGACCTCTAATGCCTTTGCGTCTAGTGGATGGCGGTATTTGTATTTGTCGTGCGTTGCTCCAGAGAGACAGCGGCTCGGGGATGCTTTCCTGCGACCCACCCAGGAAGGAGTTTGTATCTCCGTCCTCCTGGCCACATCATTTCCCGTCATTCTGCTCCGACAGCATAGCGTGCCGCCGCACAAGGCCACACGTTTTCTCCTCGAATGTGGCGCACTCGTGCCCTAATACACCCCGCACACGGTGGGGTCGGCCCGAGGGCACACCAAATGGGGGATGGGGAAACTGGGAATTTTCACCACTCTGGAGATCGAATGCCACCCGAAGCACTCACTTTTGGGCCACTTGACTTTGGTGGTGAGGGACTAGTCATGTCACAAGCCCCGGATGCCTCAACGCCTGAGCGGCCTGAGCGCCGAGCGTGGTCCGTCTCGCCCAAAGGTGGAAAAGGGGGTGGGGGCATAAGGCAGCATGAACAGGGCTCCAAAATCCGAAAATGATAAACGGGATGCCTGATACCATTATAATACATACATACTCTTCTCAGTTTCGTATTTGGGGTGATCAAAAAATAACTTCTCACTGTTTTCTTCAATTTCAATGGCGTAGTACATACATCATAAGTTCCTGCCATATGGTTGTACGGTCAATAAGGAATAGGTACTACCTGGAAGTTATGCGCTATTTGTGTGCAGCAATCCAATGAAAATGCCCAGAATTGTGGCAAAAAAACTCGTAGAAATTGCACCACAAGAATGGCTCCCACTCACACCTCACTACTTGGTCGTGATTTTTTGGTAAAAAGAAAATCGTTATTTTGCACCAGCCTCCGCATTTGCTGGGCATGTCCCCCTGTGACTTCTTTCTATCCACGAGGCTGAAGAGAACAATGAAAGGACGACATTTTGCCACCATTGATGGGATGAAAACCGAATCGCAGAAGGAGCTGAACTCTATTCCAAAAAGTGAGTTCCAGAAGTGCTTCCAAGATTGCAAAAAATGCTGGCAAAAGTGTGTTATATCTGAGGGGGATTCTTTGTAGGGGACAAAATAGAGGCTGATTATTTAATAAATGTTTGTGGTGATACTCCACGTATCACCACTGCAACTGCCGCGTTGGCTCAGTGGATCCATTCTCGCCTCCCATGTTTTCAGGTCTTGGTGCCGGCAAATATTTTTTTGATTTTTCTCAGACACTTGTAGATTGTTCTCTAGAGTTTTGGACTGGCATTCTAGATGATTCCTCCATTTTTGCCACCTGTGTATAAGCTGCTTTTCCTGCCACTCATGGCAGTCTTGTACTAAGGGTTCTCCAATAAACATCTATTCTCAGCACAGAAACGACATTTCATTCCGCGCTGCCAATGCTACATATTCTTAAAAAAATGAAAATTCCCGTTATTTTTTGGCACCACATGCATCAAACGACATATATCAGAATATCAAATAAGTTCAGATCATCACAATCACATAACTCGTACCCTACCTCTCACCTCTGCATCAACCACAATAGAACGAAAACCACTGGCCCTCATCAATGGGATCAGTCCTTCATAATAAAGTACTTTATTATGAAGGCTACTTTTACTTTAGAATTACTTTAGGCACGTGCCTCAATCATTTGATAAAATTCAAAATATTATTCATTTTAAAAAGAGAGTAAAAAAAGTTTCCTGCTAAGAAGAATTATTATATTGCTGCTGACTTCATATATGACACAATATGATTCTCATGTATCTATAGGAGTGCCTATGCTTACTATTTACTTGTATTATCTACTTCATTTTTGTAAGCTGTAAATTATTTCTTGTAAGTATTATAGTGGTCCCGTCACACACCCCTCCCTTTCGGTTAGAACCTCAGTTTTCCCCACGGGATTTAACCAGGGGGAATGAGTCGGAGTTCCGCCATGCAAACAGATTGCTGTTCGGATGTCACGGCTTGTGAAGACCGTGCAGTCGAAAAGCGGGTGATGCCCCTCCACTATCAGACTTTTGGTTTGCCAAAATGTAGAAAAAAAGGGCACGGGTGAAAGGGACGCGGGAGGACGGCGTCCCCTTCCCACTTCCTCAAAATACGCCATCTTCGCCAAGGGGCCAGGGAACGGCGTCCCTCACTCCCATGTCTTGAAAAGGAGAAGACGCACTGCGCACGCCATGCTCACGAAGTTTTGCCTCTCTAGTATAATCTGCACTCAGCCCCGCAAGTAGACTTGTCCGTTCCAAAGCCGCTCGATCCTTAACTTACGGGAGTCCAAGTACACAATTTGTTTAAAAAACCAGGCAGTGACAAACAATAGGCTCGTTCTACTCTGCTATCGTGTTGTGTCAGTCGTATTTCAGAAAGAGCTTTTCAATTTTCATCTATTTTTTATTTCTAAAATCTAACAATCACTGGGCAACAATGAAATTATTTTTAATATTTAAATTTTGTGTGGAGTTTTCGCACATAATGGGTCTACATATATACATACATAAATCACAGAATTGTTCCTATATGATCTAGACCTAGAGACATTGATGAAAAAGTTTATATCTATTTCAATTATGATTTTTTCATGTGGCAAAGAGGGACAGTTCGGAGAATCAGCGGGTTAGAATTATGGACAAGATGACGATAAACAGAGCATGGAAGACTCTAAAACATCGTCAGAATCTGATGAAAATGACGACAACACAGGGGACTTTCCGGAATGTTCGACACATGACCAGTGCATGGAAAAACAGAAGGAATATCCATGGCTAACATCCAGAATCAAGAAACTAGGATGCCGAACTTGTACTATTGTCATATCTGTAGGCCCATACGAATCCAAAGGAACACAACTATCAGAGGAGTGGACGTCGTTTCTTGTGGCAGCTTCTGGGACAGATAACGAAAAGCAGTGTACGTCTGTTCGCAAGAAAATCTTCAAGCACAGGAATTCAAGTGCCCACCAGAGTGCAGAGAAGACACAGGAAGAAGCAGGAATGGAGTCACTCAAGACATGTCTGGAGAAGGAAACAGATGTGTACTTCAAGATTGCGTACTTAGGACTGCATACAAGAATGCCAAATGTTAAAGCCCCTTCATAAACTTTCAGCAAGATATAGATCTCTTGTATCTCATAGTTGTCTTGTGCCCCAGTGTAGACACAAAAATTTTAAACTAATCCTGAAGATCCAGTCAACATATATAATTTCAATCACTACTTCTGCCTTATACTTTTTAAATATTACCCAAATAGAATATGGGAAAATCGTACCAATTGGTCCTTTTCCAATAGCATGGGATGCTTTTTAGTCATACATTCCCCATAAGGTAAAGCAAACCCAGAAATGCTTCAAGTTCAGTTTTTGTCAAATTCTGCCATTCAGAAATTCTTGCATGAGGCAATGGACTTTTTGAAAGCATTTTCAGTGCAATGGCATTTATCTCTCTCATGATCAAGTCAAAAAACTCATTTGACGTCAAAAAATTTGACATCAAAGGAAGTAACTAAAGCGATTCTGAACTGGATATGCTACTTTTAGTCCAGGGTTCCCAGTGAAGGGAATAAGTGAAACATTTTGTCTGTTTTCCGACCAAACTAATTGACAGCAGTCTCCGATGTGAATGTTTCGGGGTGAGGAATGATCACTTCATTACCTGCTTCTACCCAACTATTGTCTGACTGTGAGTCAAAACTGCAAACCTCATTTCTATGTGACAGAATGCCTTCTTCTTCATAGTTATCCAGGACAATTTCGCGAATAATGTCTTCTGACAAACATCGCACATCCAGATCTCCGCGCAATTCGCTTTTGTGGCGTTTTGGCCCAGTGCGTGATGTCGATGCAATGGAATCATCTAACTACTTAGTTTTATTTAGTAAATATTGCATGTCGTAAAGATAAACAACATTTAGTCTTCTCCCTTGTATTATGGTGATTATACCAGGGAATTAATAGCTCAAAATTCCAATTACACTTCATTTTACTTAGTACTGCCGCAGAAGTTAAATTCCAATTTTAAGATGATTTCCTTTTCCCATACTCCTCTCTCTACGAAATTTCCTTGTGTCCGACCACGTGATAAGGAAAATTCGGGGCCATCGGTGATCTATTCATGCAGATCCACAAATTATTTCAACTTTCCTATTATAATACTTTTTAACTGCACAAATGCTTCCAAAACACAAAACAGCTCAAGCATTTTCAAACAAATACGGTAAGAGAGGCAATGGAACTTCTTGATAATTAGTTCCTACGGTCCAATCAATGGCGATTATCTATAAGAAAAAACGTCTTATACACCATGAAAACAACCATTGCCAATTAATATGAGTGTTTTCAAGTCTGTTTCCGCACTAATAGGCGCTTCAGACCGGGAGGAAAGGTATAAGGATAGGAATGGAAGGGATGGG
This sequence comes from Platycnemis pennipes, assembly GCA_933228895.1. Classification (NCBI taxonomy): domain Eukaryota; kingdom Metazoa; phylum Arthropoda; class Insecta; order Odonata; family Platycnemididae; genus Platycnemis; species Platycnemis pennipes. The sequence goes on from OW121856.1 coordinate 112,680,219, forward strand.
GGTCTTCTCAAAACATTGGCAATTCATCAAGGGTGTTTTCAAGTCTGTTTCCGTACTAATAGGCGCTTCAGACCGGGAGGAAAGGCACAAGGATAGGGATGGAAGGGATGGGGATAGGATAAGGTCCGAAGCGCGACCTCCCCACATCGTTCGGGCGATCCATTGCCAATTCCACTGTGGAACTTTTTTTATAAAGAGTAAAAAGGACGCACATTAAAGGGTAATTCTAATCTTTATATCGGTAAAAAAAAAAGGGTAAAAATTCGGAACAAGTTTGTTAAATCGTTTCTCCACGAGAACTAAAAATGGACTGAATTTCAAACTAATTGCTCTAGGTTAATGTTTAGGTCACAGGTAAAACTGGTATATAATAAAAAACTGACTCTGCTGCAGGCGAAGCGTGCCATCTATTATTTAAAGTATGATTTACTCTTGACTCACATGGTGGGTCATCCGCCCTTGTAAAGCGCACAGCCATGACTCACACGTGTGAGTCATCCGCACTGATAAAGTGTTATCCCACTGGCGTCCCCCCCCCACCTTTTCAGAGCCACTTTTACCCCTCTCAGGTAGAGTTCCCCGGGTTCCGCGACTACGGCGTTACAATTCTAAGCAATGCGATCGAGGGAAGGAAGATTGGCGATTTAGGCAACAAAATTATAATTAGTAGCGTCTTTTCTGTAATAACATTTAATGACTTGAAAGCACTTTTCCCACACGGCGTCACCTTCGACATACAATTCACCTATCCCAAACGGCGTCACCTTCAATACGAAAAGAAATACGAAAAAAAATACCTTTTAGTGGCACACAGCGTCACCTTCAATACAAAATACACTTCTTTGACACGGCGTCATGTCTCAAATACACACAAAAATACCCTTTTTCCACACGGCGTCACCTTCAAATGAAAAAAATACTTTTTTTTCCCAGTGATTAAACTTGATCTAAAGTCCGCTAAGTATGACGCATAGCTGGCGATCTTGAAATACTGGGGCTTGTGATCACGGAGACAAGTCCAGAGATTCCAAATGAATGAAGTCAACCATAAAAGCCGTGAGTCGGGGATCGTCGTTGGTCGAGAGGAGGGAGCAATGGGTCGGGAGGAATAGCACGCCGCGACAGGAATTCTTACGAATTTAGCCCGGGTGAAGTCTCTTCTTTCGGAGATCCTGGAAGCTGATGCAGGGTGGCGAGCGGCTCGCGATGACCCTCAGCACCTCGTAGCCCTTTGAAGGAACTCCGAACCTCGGAAGACGTTTCCCATGCGCCTCGGCTTTCTCCACCTCTCTCCTCGACAGTCGGTCCTTGCCTCCGACTCCTTTTTCAGATGATGGCCATCTTACTGGGCACAATGCTCACACTAGCAGCGTTCAACCAGCAGGGTGTCTCTCCAGGCAATCCGTCCAAGAGTGTGTTCGAGAGTGTTTCTTTCGTCGGTCTCCGGCGAGCGTTATATGGTTATATGCCCCTTTTTCTCCACCCAGAATGCCCCACTGTGTGTCGTCTGCTATAACGATGTTCTGTTCGAGTCACTTATTCGATGGTCTTTCCAACCGGGATTTTTGAAACGTAGTTAAAGACACTCACTCAAACGATTACTCGTACTTTTCACTTATATTCACAAATACACTTTTTTTCACACATTCACACAACCCTAATAATGCACTCGTTTACATTTTTTAAAAATATTAATTTATACAAATAAACCCTTTAAAAAAAAACATTTACAAATAGTTTGCCCAAATCGCGAACTTCCAAATAGTAAAAAAAAATAGACAGATGGATGGACATCACGGAGCCTTCCGTGGGCCATCACAGTATGTATTCATTCATGATAAGCCCTACATATGACCTTGTACCAATCCTCAGACAAACAAAATATTATTATTTTGATCATTGTGAAACTGCCTTCATGCTCAGAGTATTCATTTATTAAATAGATCAACACCCGTGTAAGTTTTAATTCACTGAACTCTGCACAAATTGTTGGATAATAAATAATTTAAGCCTCAAACTGTGAACATTGGGTCATAGACTCATGTCTCAAATCTACAACTTTTTCCTCTAATACTTTAGCTTACAGCTTCATGCTCATTAGTACCAGCTTAACTTTTTACTGAGAAAATTCCTCTGGAGCAATAGGATTGTACAATTTGGAAAAGTAATTTTTTCAATTTTATTTCTGAGACATACCTATTCATCTTTCAAAAAACACATTAGATACATATGTAGTTCATAAGCATGAAAATTCTAGTTGAGGATGTAGTACCAAGGCTCAATTCATCTGTCAATTTCAAATGCCCTTGTGAAGTGGCTGTGGTATTTTTACCATAGTTTCTCAGAAATCATTCTAAAGGAAAATACAGCACTTTTCCTTAACCCCTCCAACTGGTTTGACATATGTGTGTGTGGACCTAGCTTTCTGTCTGTATGGCAGTTTGATGAACACATGTTTGGACTATTGGCCCAAAGCTAGAGACTACATTTCCTCACCATTTCTACTTCCTCTTTGACCCTTATGATAATTCTTGACTTAGGAGAACTGTACCAAGCCATCATCATAATGTTACGTATCTTCATGACATGCATGCAAATATTATTTTCCTAGCCAAAAAATTTTAAAGCTTTGTATTTCATTACATCCGACATTTAAATACTGCCAGAATTATGATTCTGAAAAATGTAATGGCCAGCTTGAGAGGTTGAAAAATCCTTAAACAGGTCCCTCAATACATATTAACTGTAGGTACATATGTTAAAAGTCTTTAATTAAAGTTTAACATCTATAATAATCATAGTGTAAAACCACTTTATGAGTGTGGAAGAATTGACAAAACAACTGAGTATGGATCAATATATGAACCGTAGATTTAAAAAAATATGCAAAGGGACATTGAAGTCATCAGATCAATGACATGTCAGAAATACAGGAGATGACTACAAGCCAAGTAAATTATGCTTGATAGACTGAAGTACTAATTTGTATCAGCAATCTAGTTCATTTTTTTAGGCACTCAACTTCTAATGTTTTATTGCACTAGCTGTCTTACAAAATTTCCAACACTATAGGTAAACCCAAACTTATATCTGTGACCATAGAGCTACAAGATTATCATGATCAAACTGGCTACTGCAGGCAGCGTAAAAATTTACTTTTGGAAAAAAGCCACTTGATAATTTCGGATAAATTAACGATTTTTTAAATGCATAAACAAAATATATCAATTTCTTTATTTATTCTCAGGAAATAGAAGAGATCTCTAGTGCTGCTGGCTGCATTAGCTTCATAACAATGACAACTCGCTCAAAAATTAAAGCTGCCCAGCCTGAAATAATTGACAGATTAGTATTTCTTGCAAGTAACAGGCAAAGTTTGAAACTTCAACTAAATTCTGTGAAGGTAAGGAGTTAGAATGTTATTCATATTTTCAATAATGTAAAGAATATTCTTTAGTGTATCAGCCTTTTCAAACATTAGTTTTGTTAAGCTTGCTGTGTGCTTGGTGTTATGTGGAAGCCATTGTGTGTCACAAGAGGTAGTTCTGAAACAGAATTATTTTCATTTAATTGATTTAAAGCTAAACCAATGTAAAAGATCAAGTCTGAAACATAAGTACTAAGTTTTCAATAATTTTTTACCTTTCACAATTTTTAAATCCTAATCTGAAAAAAATCTTAGCTGCATTCAATGTCCTGATAGTCTTTAATGACTTCCAAATAATTGAAATGATATGCCAGTGAGGCTTGCTTTGCCTGGAATCATCACTTTATCCCTTCTTGCACTTCCAGAGAGCCTAAGGGGAGATGAAAAGTATTCTTTTGGGGTTTTGGTGGATTTCCTACAAATTAACTAGTAAAGGAAACATTCCTAATTAAAAATCTTTAGTGAAATTGTATCATTTCCTTTGCAAGTCACCATAATGAGAGATAAAAAGTACTTTAAGGAGGTAATTTACATCTGACTTGATCCTTTCCTTGGAGAGGAGACATACATGTATTTTCTGCATACTCGTGAGCATTATTTTGCAAAATACCTCGTTCAGATTTTATCTCCAAGGCCTAACTCAGTTTCTTTTCATGGTTATATGCATATGATCATGCTCTCCCTGAACTTTCCCAGTTGACAACAAGCAATAAAAGAAATGTTGGAGGCTCCATCTTCTTGGTTTCACTACGTAGCCAATGAATGGAATACAGTTTTGGCTGCATTCCAGCAGATGTCTCCTCTAATTGGTCAGCTGAGAATTCCCATTTCTTTCCCAATAAGGTGGGAGTTGGGGTTAAAAAGTATTTTTCAGGTGTTGTGGAGATTATAGCCTCCATCTCAGTTGAAGTTAGGACGGTGTTTGCTTATTTCATTTGTCTCTAAAGTGATTCTGGGGAAATGGCAGGACTCTCTGGCAATCACCTTGGCATTTTCGAAGTTGATGCTGTGATGGTAGTTCTGACCATGTATACTCTGCCACAGCAGAAAGGTGAAAATGCTAATTCTTTTCCTGTCTGCCCAATGTAGGACATCCCACAGCCACAGTTGACTTGTAGACCCCTTTGTTGGCATGGGATGGTATGTGGTTCTTCTGTCTGGGTAGGACCTCTGTCTTCTTAACACAGTTGAAGTGGGTGACAACATCATACTTCCGGAGGAGCCTGGTGATCTTGTCAGTGGTGCCTACCACATTGTGGCATGTGCCACTGGTTCTGGCTTCTCCATTGTTGGTTTTGCCTCTGTATCTTGGAGTTGTCTTTCTTTCTTCACAGTCCTTTTAAGGACCATGTCTCTCGGGTATTCATTCTACACCAAGTCATTAACCAAATGCCATTTTTCTAAGAGTAGTGAAGTCCGTTCGGAAACAGAGTATGCCCTGTGTACCAAAGTTGAGATGAGTGCTGCCTTCTGGGAGGTGTTGCAAGGTGGCATGCACGTAGCGGTTGGTGTGAGTTGCCCTTCAATGGAACCTGCGACTCTGGTTTCCATTGGGTTTCTTCATCTGAAATAGAAATGTCTGGCCCCAAAATTTCCTCCAACTTATTTTGTTATATTTCTGATACTGTAAGCTGGGATGGGGTTCGGTTGAGAGTCGTAAGGGAAAAGCCGGGAATCTGGGTTAACTTGGCTTTATTCTTCCATCACACGTAAGATACAACCGTCGCACATCAGATCTAAAAACAGACTCCGCATACGAGCTCTCGGACGCCGTGCCTCTTATCTTGGAACGTGCTGATCGCTCGGAAAAAGACGTGGCTTCCGGCGGCCATTGGAGAGGCAGGCGCGTCCGTTGTCGAGGCGAGCGCAGTGCGGTGACATTGCCTAATAAGGCCATGTCAAGGAATGCCATATAAGGCATGCCGTCGCCCATACTTACAATACCTCAAGATGTTCCAAACTGCTATTTCAGATTACTGAAGTTGCAACAGAGGTTGGAAAAATCAGAATTCAAAGTTATAGACAAATAAGAGACTTTCTCAGGGCACAGCCTTAATTCTTGTGATTTAGAACACTTCTTGAATCGTAGAGCTCTAATAAAGGAGATGAATTGTTTAAATGCAATGCATAAGAAATCCAAGGAAATACATTTATACTTACCCAAATTGATGAATATTTGTGATTTAAGCAATGCGTTAAAATATTTTTGTTATTCAATATTGAGTGTACAATAGTTACGCATAAAAAATACTTTTCAAAGTTGCTAATTTTAATGGCTATTTAAGCAGTGTTTAATACATTGATGGAAATTATATTTATCACCTTTTTAGGCTCTTACAAATATATCTGAATCACCAAAAGGAAGATCAATACTGTTGAAAAATCACATTGGAAACATAGAGGCCATTCCACGTGACCATGATGAATCTCTAGGAAGGGCAACTGAGACTTTACTAAAGGTTATCACATGGACTCCTTAATAGTGCATCTGGAAATTTTTCATCTTTACCAATGGACTCCAAGAGCATTAACTAAGGAATAGAATGAGATAAAATAAAATTCTGGGAAAAAAACATTTAATTATCTCTTATTGATTCACAAATTTGAACTGAATACTATCCATTTAAAAAAAGCTGTGATGTTGTAAGGAGGAGAAATCACTGTGTTATTTACAAATAGTAATATCCTTCACTCACAGTGACCACATCTATTTTCCATGGATTGATCCCGAGTCAAATAAATTGGTTTTTGGATATCTATTATATTTGACAAAACATAAAGGCAAATTGAATATTAAAATTAGTGCATGTGAAATGATAAATTTTGAATGCATTCTTCATGGAATAGTAATAAAATTTCCATCTTTCATTGGCAATAGACTGACTAGGGGAGAATTAAATGAAATTAATAGATAGGGAATTAGTTTTGGACTCCAATTGCATAAAACTGTTACTCCCAGAGAAACAATGATAGCTAATTCACCAAAGGCTACACAGTACTTTCCTTGAATTCTTGGCATCCTAAAAATTTTAAAACAAGGTCACCATAATTAACAGTGTGTGTTTCTTTATCCAATGCAATCTGAAGCAGTTCACTGAGCTCTTCACTACTAAATGGCTCTATTTTAACTGTGTCAATTAATTCTTCAACTTGTTCCTCCTCTTCCTCGAAAATCCTCCTTTTAGGCTTCTCTTCCACGACTTCTTCAACTGGAGGTGGGGTTTCTGGGAATTTTTCATCAGATATGCTGACTTTAACCGCCATGCTTCCGTGCAAGTCCTCCAGTTGCTTTTCTATTGCAGCGATTTCATCTTCATCCTCAGCGGATGTCGTCAAGATGCGCTTGAAAAATTCCTCCTCTAAGTATACCTTCCTTTTGGGATCAAAGTACTCAAATGCTTGCATAAGAACTTCAGGTGATTCTGGGGGAAACCTAGTCAATATAAGGTATGTGGCATCAGTACATGGATGTCAGTCAAACAAAATGTATTACCTATAAAAGCCTCATTTTTTATCCTCACTACACCCTTTAGTTAACCCTATTTAGCCAACCCCTTTTAGGTAGAGTGTGTGAAACTGCCAAGCACATTTACATGAAATTTGAAAGATTATGAATTTTGAATTATTTGAAGCACTTTATTTTAATTTTTGAAGTATGCATTTACCTTAATGTTGGCGATATATTTCGGGTTTTTATGAGGATGAAAAGAATCATTCATGATATCCATGATTTGAACAAAATATAATATAGCAAATATGTACCTCATGATGAAATGGAAGGTTTTGCACAACTACCTATAGAGAGTTGATATATTGACTCACTGGCAGTAAAAGGGTTAACATTGTTTATCTAATTCAACATTTCACAAACTGTGCTTCACTGAGCCCTTGGGGCTCTGGGAGTGATTTTAAGGAGTATACAGTTCTTTCTTTACAACTGTTTCTTTTATTGATACATACCTTATTATTCAAAGTTCCGTACTCCTATCATGTGTATTGTGCCTCATAGAATATAAACAGATATAACTGAACACCTTGTAGGCTCCACAAGAAACTTTTACTTCAATGAGTGCTCCGTGGCTGAAAAATTTTGGGAACCATTTATCTGTGGATCAAGTATACTCTATACCTACTAGTTGAATAATTCAAAAACAGTTCTTGATGCATTAGCAATCAAACAAAATGGTCCAGATTGGATATAAAAGTAGGAAGTCAGAGCTGGAGCAAGTGGAGAAATTTAGATACTTGGTTAGTATGTTGGAGGAGAAGGAGTATAGCAGAGGCGAAGTGTGAAGGCATTAGAGAAAGAGGCATTCATTTGTAGAAGGGAACTGATGACAGAGTTGGTCTTTGGAGAGTGGTTGAGTTTGGACATAAAGAATAGATAAATTAAAAGTCTAATCCATATGGAATGTGGCACTGTGTGGTGTGGAAACATGGACTTTGAAGAAAGAGGATGAAAATAACTTAGGGCTTTTAAGATGTGGGTATTGTGGGAGTGCTTTGAGAGATGTGATCATGTGAAGAACACTTGGTATACAGGGTAGAGAGAAGAGAAGGAGGTAGTTTGGATGGAATGATGAGTGGTAGGCCATATGAATACCAAAAGAAGGATATCATGTAAAGGATAGGGGTTGCAAAAGAGTTCAACATCTATGAAAACCTACCTTCACTAACAGCATGCTGACAATATTTATCATTCTACTGGTAGAGTACATTTAAGTGGAATATCTTTACTCTGTTTTGTATTCGCTACACTTTATTTTTGCTTTCACCTTCACACCATTTTCTTCTCTGGATTGGCATATTTTCCTCCTTCCTCTCTCTCATGTAAAATGATTCATCTTTCTCTCTTTTATTGTCAAGAATTCTCCTTTCAATAAGTGCCTTAAAAACCCCACTAGTGTAAATGAATACAAATGACTCAATAGTGGGAAAGGCAGAGATCGGATGTAGATTGGAGAACTAAGGAGAAGATAGAGTGAGTGGATGGGGCAAGTGTGATTTAAAGGATGCTATAGAGGAAAGAATGGTTCATATGTAGTAGCTTGTCTATGCTGTGCTCATCTTTCCTCTGCATATACAGATGTTAATGGACACCTATCTGTGTTATAAAGCACCGGCAATTACTGGCCACCTTTTTGACTCCTCTGCCTATACTTGTACCTAGTTGCTAATAACTATCCTTAATTGCATGTTATGGACAATGTACATGCAAAATTCCAAATAATTTTTCATTCGTATAATTCACTCATAGGTTTCCCAGTGCTTTTTGTTATCCTTAGCCAGCTTATGCACAATCAATCAAAGTCCTTAAAGTCAGAAGTCAAGGATGATAAAAGTCCTTAAAGTCAGCAGAACATCCTGATTGTACTTGATATAGCTTCCCTCTCATTTTCTCAGTCTCTCCAAGGACTCATGAGCTGCTTTTGACCTTCTAATCTCAAAGTAATTTTTTGTCAAGCGCTCTTTCAAAATAGTTTCCACCTCTCTGTTTTAAACTCTCAGCATGAAGATAGAGATTTGAAAATGCAATATCTTTTGAAAGTCTTGATGAACTTTTCTTTCTTTTCTGTGAGATTTTGAAGGAAACATTTGTTGCCAAGCCTCCTGGCCCAATTGATTCCTCATAAACCCTTCAAATTAAGCCAAGCGTCTCTTACTCGCCACCTTTGGCAGTGCTTACCTTTTCCCTTAGAAAAACAATTTGAGCCACATTATTCAGGAAATTTGCGTCGATACCTGCTTTCTCAACTTAATACCCCACATTATGTTCTCAAATTCACAAACTAAGATTCCCAAGCCCAGGCTTGAGGTATCTATTTTAAATTATTTTCCTTTGTCAAAATTTGTCACTCCCAATATACCCACATAGCATGCAAGGTTGCAGCAAGTTTGCTTGAGGTTAGCATAAGGCTTGCCAAGATTGGCAATCTAGATGCAAGCCTGCTGCAAGTTGGCCATTATTGTCACGTTCTGTGCAAGTTGCACTTAGCCTGCATGAAGTGTGCCAACCTTGCCAACTTTGCTGCAGGACTCAGGCAACTTGGCAATATTGGTAGCAATAGTGCAAGGCCCATGGCGATTGCAGCCATAGGGTTCCTACTAAGGGAGGAGTAGATTTACCGTCACTCTACCATTGCTTGATGCGCATGGCTTACTTGCTGCTCACCTTGCCCTTAGGAGAAAAACAATTCAAGCCATATTAAAATAGGTGGGTTCATAGAAAAAATTAGCCCGAAATTAATTTAAGCACATAACCTTAAATTAACTACCTAGCTGAAAGAAGAACTAGGATGAAAAATTCATGAACAGAGATTGATTATATCAGTGGTATTGACATCAGGGCTCCTACTTGTATCGCTTAGTATCCCTTGGCCCATCCGACGAATATGGCAATTGGCACGTTATTGAGGAAACTCTTATTCATCTCTCCTGGAGTTGAAAGAATATCAGTTATGTATATTCATATTGACCATGCTTATTTTTATCCACAATATGGTAATTGGGGAAATGTATTAAGAGAGCAAAATACCCCATTGTCAGTATTTTAGTAAATTAAATGATCACTAACGAATCATTGCCAGCCAGCAGCTGTATGTGTACAGCCTCTCATCATCTCAGTACTAACGGAGTAGCATTCAGCAGCCTTCGTTGAAAGTAGAAGGTAGTGAAGTCGATCAATGAAGGTAGATAGCACTCGTAGGGCCAGGATATATGCATATGCAATTTATGAATGAGACATATAACTTCTCTATTTATAAAACAACATGAACTTGTTTCAATTGTTTTCTTTTTCAATTTTGGTGCACCTATGCAAGTAGCGATGTTTTTGTGATAGCTAATTTGTTTGGCTACATGGCTACAGCTCCTCTGTACAATTGCATGCTCCTTGAAATCTTTTTGAGTACGGTTCGTAAACACCCTATCCTCGGCCTACCCTTTATTTTTGCCAGGCTTGAAGATTGAAGGTTGAAGCTTGCACAGGAATTTTGTGTGACTTGCTTGCAATTTGCCGTGCAACTTTGCAGCCAGCTTGCTGCAAGTTTTAATCTTACTGATGCAAGCTTACTATCTTGCTATGTGGGTAGTTTGCCTCCCTTTACCTTTCAAATAACGAGATGAATAGACTGTTCACAATATGACTTCGTCAAGATAATGAAATGGATGAAATTTTCTTAGATAGAAGTCCTGCACTTCAAAGATTTGATAAAAAATTGCAAAATCGCATTTAGTAATGTCAAATTATGATCAATAAAAAAGCAGCTACTTTAACTAGCGATGAGGCTTAAATATTCTCTAATATTTTTAACTAGCTTTGTCATCAGCTTTTAAAAAAGAACATAAATCTCACTTCTTTTCCTCCATTATTTTCAAAATTGCAGGTAAAAAAAGATCCAGTTTAATATAATTTTCAAATTCAGGATCTTCAGTTTCGGCAGCTATTTCTTTAATTTCTGCATCAGTGGGGTAAATACCTAAAATGATAGCAACAAATTGGAACAAACTTACCAAGTACAGAATGAGCGATAACAAGATTTTTTTCTTTATAAGATTTGTTTTTTAACCAACTCAAGTGAATGATTCTTAAAAATACAAACCTAATGCACGAATAATTGTGGAAATATCCTTAACTTCCACTCGTTTTCTGTTTCCTTGATCAAAGACACTGAATGCCCTCAAAACTTTTGGTGAATTCTCTACAGCAAACGGTGATGCTGCAAAAGAATAATTGTGCTTGCATTAAAATCAAAGGCTTGAGTAACAACACAACATATTATGCATGTCATTATTGTCTCTAACGATAAATGAACTTTTCTTAAGAATTTCTTATATATATGAAGGAAAAAATACTGAAAACAAGGATTCTTGTGTTGCATTGCCATTATACCTGAGGTTGCTGCAGGTCATTTAAGAATCTAATTCATGGGAGAGAAATTTAAATTTTTTGTCTGGTGTTATGGATTAGTTAATGGTAATCGTTAGTATCTGAACAGTGATTTGAGATGCACTGTGTTTCTGGGAGGGATAACATATCCCAAAAGAAATTATGTAAAACCTCAAAAATGCCTTCTCAGTGAGATCTTTTCCAGAAGAACAGATTTGAAAACCATATCTATGATGATGGAAATGACTTATTCCTTGAGAATCTGATAAGAGTGCAATGTGTTTTGTTGTTATTCTTTCAATAGATGATTGGAATATGCAGCAGTTGAGTTAAGATGAATTGTAGGATACCTAACTATAACATAATTTAAGAATGTTGCCATGTGTAACAGAATGAACCAAACCCGTGATCACAGAATAAGTAGTTCCTCTTAGAGACACAGCTTGGTTTTTTTATAACATATTTCTTGGAATAAATTTGTTATTTTTCCATCGATATGTATTACTACACTCAACCTGGGTTTCGTAGAAAATTCTCATTATAAACATTGGACTCGAAAGCAATCTTTCGTTATAGAAATCCACAGCAGTTTGAAGAATCATTGTTCCGAGCACATTCTGCATACTCGCACTCAGCTGCAGTGCTAGGAGCTTTCTACATGTGTCTTTTCATGAGGTAAGTCTTATTCTATGGTCATCCTCAAGATCTTCTACTATGACTCTACTCGTCTGCTCACTTTCCGATTGACTGCTGCCCTCTAGGAATATCTTGAAACCATGTATCACAATATAACTACTTGGCATGACGGTTCAGTCTTCATTTCAGTCTTTTAGAGACATTTCATTTTTTCTTACTCTCCTCAGAACTTCTTAATTAATAACTCAGACTATCTAGTCAACCTTTATCATCTTTATTGGAAGTTTTTCGTGGGGAATGAGGAGGGGGGATTTGGGGAGGGGAGCTGTTTCAGGGAGGGAACTAATCCAAACGAGAAACTATGCTAGATGGAAGCTATTCAATGGAGAGACTGTTCAATGAGGTTCGACATGGAGTATTATTATCCACCTGGAACTTAAGAGGTTTGCACATTTTTCCACCAACATTCCCCCTAAACAGGGGCGTCGGAATTATTTCCGCAGGGGGGGGGGGGGAGGTGAAAGGACCTTGAAAAGTAGCCGGCTCCTAAGAAAAGGGCGGTCATTTTTTTGTGGACAGGAGGGGGTAGAGACAAGAATTTCGCTAAAAGAGCATATGAAGGTTTGAGAATATGTGTCAGAAGGGAAAAAGCAAGCTGGAAACAAGTGAAATTAAATTTTTATAAATGTTTTTTTTTATAAATTAAATTTTTATTTATATAAATTTAATTCTACTCATTTCTCTAGGGCTCGGGGCAAATTCTGGGGGGGGGGCTCTGGCCCCTCCTGTACCCCTGGCTGGCCCTACCTTGCTGTATGGTGGAACTTACAAAGTTGGTGTTATTACTTTGTTTCTTTGCTCATCAATTCATGTATTACCAAGTTTACGATGTAGTCCAAAAGACAGCTCAGACAACCTATTATTCGTTCAAACCAAGGTTTTTATGGGTCTGGTAAAAACGAGAAATACTAAAATTTGGGGGTCTATGCTGAAAGCGGGGCCTGGGGCGAACCCCCCCCCCAACATCGCTTGGCCTCTGTTCAGAGGTGTTAAACCAGTAGTTTTTTGTGGCATCAAACGTGACAGTGCATCATTGATTCATAATCGATTATTCGAGAGTTTTAGACCAACAATCATATGTCATCAATAACCACATTGTCAACATCGAACTATATTGATAAAAGCCAACATGGTTCAGCCAATATAAAGTCTTCGTTCGACTTGTAAGTGAAGTTATGGGAGAAATAATCAATCACATGCAATATGTGGACGAAAAAAGTGTAGCAATGTCCGACTCGTCATACTAATGGCTCGGGGTGTTAAAATCAGTTCCAAGAGGCGAACTCAATTGAGCACCACCATTTTTTTCTGGCAGTAAGATTGCAACAAAGAGCATGAGCACGCATAAGTGGACATTATTTCTTTCGCGTAAAAACTATTGTTTGGACACTGATCTTCGAAAGAGTTATATACAATAATAATGAATAGAAGAAGCCACAGATCACATATAAAAACGTATATAAAGGTAAATAGTAAGGAAAGAGGTTTCAGTATTGTTATTTACCTAAAAACCTGGCTACTGGATCCACCGAATCAACCTTGCGTTTGTTTAATAGGAAACTTTTCGGTTTAGAATCTAGCCCAGTCTTCGGCACTGATTTCCGATCAAAGGACGCCATCGGAAGATGCAGTTACGCAATTTCAGGTGGTAATTTCATACTTCCGCATTGCCCGCGAAGCATATTGTTTATGGTAACAACGTGGGAAACCAAGGTTAACCTCGAATGAAAAATGAATTGGTTCCTTCAAGTTTCAACTGAAAATACAAATTATATAGGGTTAACCTCCTTACCGGAAACCCACTAATATGGTAATAGGATAGTTTCCTATTATTTTTTATTTCTTTTTATTATTAAAAGTTTATAACCTTTGGAGTACATCCATATTTTAAGCCTTTCGATTTTAACATGACGTGTACTATTTTTCCTCATTAATTAAAAGGTGAAAAAATTCAACGAAAGGAAAACGCGACGGCAGAATATTGCATGCCGATAAATTTAGAGGCGGTCATTGAATAACTTTTTTCGAAATTCTATGTTCAACATGGGACAAAATGTATCCCGTAGTACCCGAGGAACGGAGAAAAAAAATTTGTTTCGATAGGATGACTTCCTACGGTGCTAGCGAAGTTATTTATCTTGAGGGCAGGCAAGCCACAACTCACGCTCAATTTTTACTCTATTTCGGCTGTAAATGTCGCGATTAAAGCATCTTTTTCAGTCGATGCTGTGCCATCCATATCCAGGAATTGTCGAGGTAAGCCACAGAGATCTGATGGTCACGTGTTTATACAATAACTGGTCTTAAAATTCAAAGATACGTGAAAAACTGTAACGATTGCTTAATTAATGACTTATATTGTAATTTGTTATAGTCGTGTGGGCATGATGGAACTCATATGACCCTTCCCCTTCTCTCTAACAACACCCTTCCCCTCCCCCATCCTCAAGCAACCATCTCTCCTTCTTCCAATGGCCGATGAACTAATATCAACGCACTGCGCTGGCTACATCGTCTACGAAAATGGTTCTGTGTTCCCAGAACTCACCACGTGGAGGTGACTGCAACTCGGGTTACTCCCGTGCCCACCCACCCTTCAAGTCTTATGACTTACCAGACACGCTGTTATCTTTTTTGATTGGATTTTCTGACGGATGTTCCCATCCCTTTCCTTCGATGTCCTCATGATCCCCGATGCCTCTGTCACCATTTTCACGTGTCTTCATCGGCTTAAGGAGGTTCCACCGTGACTCCGCGATTCAATATCCCGTATAAGAACTATGTTAAATAATAAATCCGATCCAGAAAAACACCTAAATGGAAAGTCATCTATAGGGTGATAACACATGCACAATAATTGTATGAGTATGCTATTTTATAGCGTGGTGTAGTTGAATTCCATTTTTTACAAGCTCTTTTTACTCATTTTGACTTCGAAACATGACTGACGTGTTGTATCCACGTTTAAGTAATTTACAAAGTGAGAATAGGTAGATGCTCAATCCCGCTAATACGATCTCTAAAATAGGTTAAATATTTTCTCACTTAGTTTTCAACTATTCCCTTGCAAAGACAACCTTTTGTTTTGAATTTTATTGATATTCATATTTTTGAAATTTGTTTGGCAACAATGACGCTGCTACCATTTGGAAGCATTGGTATTAATTACACCATGTCCATAACCAATGAAATATTTAAATTACATAATAAATATAAGAAATACCTTGGTCAGGTATATTTCTAAATTAAGTTAGTAAATAGGCTTGTAAGCACGGTCCGTCACAAGTACCATCTTATATTAGTTTTTCGTCAAATAGACATTTATCTTTACATTATTAATCTGCAAAGTTTACTGCTACAACCATGCTCTGCCATATAACCACATATAAATTGCTGTTTTTCAACGTTTTTTTCTTCAAATATATGATCGAAAGGCCTCATTGTTTTATTGGCAATCGATAGAAGGGCCAAAGAAGGAAGTGTCCTGAAATGTTCACAAAAATGACATCTACTTCATAATTCGGTGGCGCCTCCTTTCGCAAGCATTTATTAATATCAATTGAACGAGGTTGTTAAAGCCAGCACTTTTTTACAATGTTTAATTCTAAATAAAATACCGCATCTTATATTACCTTTTCGTCAAATAGACATTTATCTTTACATTATTAATCTGAAATTTTACTACGACAACCATGCTCTGCCGTATAACCACGTATAAATTTGCTGATAATCAACCTCTTTTTTCTTCAAATACATGGTGGAAAGGCCTCATTATTTTATTGCCAATCGATAGAAGGGCAATAAAATGATATTTTGTGAAATCTTCAACAAAAATGGCACTAATTTCGTAATTCGGTGGAGCCTCCGTCAGAAAACCAGTACCTAACGCGAAAATTCCTGGCTTCAACACCCTTGTGATGATGGCGGATTTGACCTTCGGAACTTCGGTAATCGCAATTGCTACGATTCGGGAGGCATATTCAAAATCTCAATTACAGTCTCACATCTTCTGCTAACTTCTTGAAATCCCTACAACGAGTCACATTGCTCCATTTTCTGCCTGCGAAGGTGGTATTACTTCTAATAATGATGCTGAGAAGTGAGTTGAGATTCTGAATATGACCCAAAATCTCAACAAAAATCTCACTTCTACAGCTGGCGTCATAAAATCTCTACAGTGAGGGCATACAGTTTGTCCTCGATATGTTTCAAAGTGGTGTACAGCGTGGCGATAAGAAGTAATACCAGATTATTAGGGTGAATACGAGAAGTTCTCGTATGCACACCAAGTTGACACGTAGTTGAGATTTCAGGACGTAAGCAGAAGAAGCGTGACTTTAGTTGAGACTCTGAATTAGACCCTTGGTGAGGAACCCGACAAATGTTGTATCAAAATAATCCTTAAGCCCGATTCACATGATACTTGATCAAGCACAAGGTCGAGTATACTAGCATGTATGATAGCTTTCCAGTATCGTGTTAACAGAACCAGTATGCTGGCTAGGAATCATGCTCGCTATCATACTTGCTGGGCTACTGGATTTCATACTTGATGCGGTACTAGATTTCTAGTGGTTCCCATTAGGACTCGGTAGCCATGGCCCAATCACGTCACGTTACAGACGATGTGCGATATTCTCTCTTTGTAATTAGTATGGAATCATATGGAATAACCGAGCAAGCACAAGGTCGATGATCGTGTGAAACCTCCCAGGACGGTTCCAATCCAATGCTAGATTCCGTCATCAACATCAAGTAGCGGCTAGCACACTACTATAGTAAGTCTTGTGCTGGATGAAGCATCGTGTGGAACGGGCTTTAACTGCTAGACGAACTTGGAAGAGGAGGGGGTGTAGGACATTATTATTGACAACAGAATTGCGTTTAGGATAAGTTTCGAAAGCATGACTGTTTATGGGAAGACGTTGAAGTTGTGGTGACAATTAACATTATTATACAGTCTGAGGTTTTGTTGGCGAGAGTAGAGTTCACCTAGTTCTATGATAAGTGGTATGCGAAATTCATGTGTCAGGAAAGCCGAGGTAATTTCATTTCACTGTTTGCCTGTTATTTCCAAGAAGATCTGGTACCCAGGAACTCTCTCTGCTTGAGTTAACTGAGACCACTGAGACGTATTCAAAGGCCTCCCCAAATTCGAACTCGGTACTTTCGGTCATTATCTCAACGCTGTACCCCATGGGCAGTCATATTTGAGCTGAATTAAGAATCGCTCAATAGAGTCTTGGTGACTCTATTGGTGCCTTCTCCCTCTTTAGTGACAAGCAGGGTATGTGAATCAGCCAACCAGGTCCTGGACTCTCATCAACAACGATTACTGAAAAAGCCATTGACATTATTCATTCCCTATGTATTGCAAATGCAATTCAGCGGCTGTTTCTGAACTTGAGATGACATCCACTCAGTGGATGTAACCATATATGAAACGTACGGTTTTCTTAATCAAACGCGAGGAAATGTTGTGCGATTGAATAAAACAGGCAAAAGCTTAGGAAATTCATCCAATGGTCATCCTCACTCGCGGCTGAACTTAAGGCCACCGAGTCGTCCACCGGGTTGCGGATGGTGGGTCGACCTCTAGATATAGAGGTTGGCTGCGAGATAAGCGAGTTTACTCGTCGAATAAGCAGTCGTGAACAAAAAGCGATGGCATTCCGAGGGGTTATTGGTCTATCCCTGGGTAAGATAGGCCTCTAAATAATACAGAACCTGTGAAGATGCCGTGGCTTGGCGACGGGAGGCCGACAACAATTACGCTTCTCATCACCCAGAGGAGAGAGCAGCAGCTCTTCTTCACATGAGTGAAGGTGAAGACCACAGTGGTCGGTACAGCGACACTCATTTCACTACAGGCGTGGTAACATTTACCTTAACGGCTGTAGTACTGCGATGTGGAAGGCAAGGGGAAAACACCACATTAATATCCCGAGGAGTCGCAGCTACTTCACTCTTTTCTTTCTTATCAAGACTTGATGGAACCCTCTCGAGTAAAATATTCCGTAGGTAAAATAGTCCCCCATTCGGATCTCAGGGCGGGGACTACCCGATAGAGTACATCAGTCAAATGTGATACACTTTTTAGGGTAGGAACATGGAACGTGAGATCGCTTCGGACCTGTGGAAGACTGGAGAACCTGAAGGTAGAAATGCGAAGAATGGACCTCGACGTATTAGGAATCAGCGAAATGAAGTGGCCCGAAGAAGGAGACTTTTGGAGTGGAAGCTACAGGATTATACATACAGGATCATTAAAAAGTAATGCTGGAGTAGGGATCATACTCAGAAAGAGAGCCGGAATGCGTGTGAAGAGCCTTCTGTAGTACAATGAAAGGATAATAATGGTGAAGATCGAGACCAAACCTGTAGATACCGTGGTGGTGCAGGTTTACATGCCTACGACAGACTACGAAGATGAAGAAGTGGAAGACGTCTACGAAGATAACACTGAAGTAATAAAACAGGTAAGAGGAGAAGAAAACCTAATTATTTTAGGAGACTGGAACGCTATCGTCGGCGAAGGTCAAGATGGTAGAATAACTGGAAAATACGGATTGGTAAACCGAAACGAAAGAGGAGAAAGGCTGCTGGAGTTCTGCACTCAACATAAGTTAGTGGTTGCCAAAGGAGGACAAAGTGAAGAGATGGAAAGAATATCTGGAAGAACTATACAATGGAAAAAATCTCAGCACAAAATCTACTGAAGAGGAAAGCGAAGTGGAAAAAGAAGATATGGGGGCATCAATATTAAGATCGGAATTCGACGCTGCAGTAAGGGACCTTCAGATGAATAAGGACTCAGGTATTGATGATGTCCCTGCAGAACTAATTAAAAATGCAGGATAGAAGACATTAATTCATCTCTACAAAACCATCTGCGACATGTATTCAACAGGAGAAATTCCAAGGGACTTCGAGGAAAACATCATCATTCCTAATCCCAAGAAGAAGAGAGCGGAGAAATGCGAAAATTTTAGGACTATAAGCCTGACGACACATGCATCGAAGATACTGACCAGGATCATCTACTGAAGAATAGAACAAAAAGCAGAGGAGTTCCCGGATGAAGATCAATTCGGATTCAGGAAAAGTAAGGGTACAAGGGAAGCAATATTGGCCCTTAGACTGCTCATAGAGAAGAGAATGGAAAAGAACAAGCCGACGTTCATTGCATTTGTGGATTTAGAGAAGGTTTTTGACAACGTGGATTGGGATTCAATGCTTGGAATTCTGAAGGGAATTAGAGTGTCTTACAATGACTGAAGAATTATACACTGTCTGTACAAAAACCAAGTTGCTGTGATTAAATCTGGACCCAGCTGTGAAGAGGCAAGAATAAGGAAAGGAGTGAGACAAGGCTGCGCACTGTCTCCCGTAATTTTTAATGTTTACATCGAGAGAGCCATCAATGAAGTCAAGGAGAAGTGTTCTGGAGTGAACATTCACTATGCTACAATTCGCTGATGACATAGCTCTCATAGCAGAGACAGAGAAGGAGCGGAATTAGATGCTAACAACCATGGAAAGGACTATGGCCAGATATCAGCTGAAGATAAATAAGAAGAAGACTAAGATATTGGTGTGCAGCAAGGAAGAAGAGGCGAAAACCAATGTCAAACTAGGAAAACAAAAACTTGAAGAGGTGAAGGAGTTCTGTTATCTAGGAAGCCGAGTAACCAACGATGGACGAAGCAAGAAAGAAATAGTGAGTAGAATAGCCCAGGCAAAGAGGGCATTCTATCAAAAGAAGAATCTACTCACAATTGGAAATACAAGCGTAGAAGTAAGGAAACAATCCATCAGAACATACATCTGGAGCATTTTTCTTTACGGCAGTGAATCATGGACGATGACAGCAGCGGAGAAGAAAAGGGTAGAAGCATTTGAAATGTGGTGCTACAGAAGAATGCTGAAGATTAAATGGATCGACCGAGTAAGTAACGAGGAAGTCCTATGAAGTGTAGGAGAAAAGAGAAGTATGCTGACAACTCTAAAAAGAAGAAGGAAAATTTAATAGGTCACATTTTAAGACACGATGGCCGGATGGAGACAATCGTCAAGGGAAAAGTGAACGGGAAGATTGGAAAAGGCAGGCCTGGTGGAGCAAGTTGTGAAGGATGTAAAAGAGAAGAATTACGTCACAATGAAAAGGTTGGCCAATAGAAGAATTGAGTGGAAAGCTGCGTCAAACCAACCGTAGGATTGTTGACCAATAATGATGGTCATCCTCAAAGGTGATATATAGGTACCATTTATCTCCGACCAATCTTCAAATAATACGTTATATCTGATGCTGTTTCTAAATAATTGTTCCTCTATTTACGGTAAAGATTTATCTGAACTTCCTAATAATCCTTACATCTCCTTCATAATTTTACCCTTTCATTCGAATTAACCACAACTAAATGTATCGGGCATTTTATTTAACCACTTTTCATTAGTTTAGGTCAAGAATTCATGAACTGATATTGTACGCACCCATTAGTTCACAGTACTCAATTAAACATTCGTGAAAGTGGATTTTTTGGGCGACACAATGAAAATAAAGACCTTCATAGGAGGTTGGATGCTAAGATAGCGAAGAAACGGTACAAATTTAAAAGACAAAACAAATCATACACTCGGTATTGAATCCCTTCTGAAGACCCTGATGAAGTGCTCCTATTTCTCATTCATTGACATTTTCGTTCAGAATCGGACTCTAAGATCATAAAGAAAATTCGTTGACGACAGTACTGGAAATGAGAAAATTAAAATGGTCCACAGTGGTTTCCCTGTTAGGCACTTTTATTTACATTTCTTAATGGCTTAGTTTCACATGAAATATCATCAAAATGTACAAGAGTAATCACAGTCTGGTTTCGTTTGATGTTGTTGAAAGTTCTACGCTGATGAGATGGCAGTCAGGAGGACGATGAGTAAAATTAATGATGAGGCACTGGTTGAGCTGGTTCCCGCAGAGAGACGGTCTGAAGCCAATTCCACTGCAAATATAAACGAAATTAATTCATGTGTCAACACAATATCTCTTCTCAGACAGTAGCATTGGCATTGACTGCAGTAAACGCTATTTATAATGCTAAAAATCATACAAATTATAAAAGCAATTCTTTTTCGTGTGATAGATGTATGGATTATGTGGCATAGAAGAGCAAAAAAGGTAATTCTTCTGGATAAAATCCATTTGTGTTTTGTACCCCACAAAATGGAAAATATTTGCCAGAACGCATGAGTTTTGGAAATGTTTTCGTGTACAACTCCCTAATTTATCAAAGAATAAATTTAGCATTTATGGGAATAGAAAGTTCGTGGTTTAGTATTGAAAATGGCGGTGATATGTGACACCTATGAAGTAATGAATTCTAATGAGGTTTCAAACATGGAATGTTTTCAACTACGTGTTTTATGAGTTAAGTGATGCGCAAAGCTGCATTTGGGCTTAAAGGTGTGAGCTGTCTCAAGGCATGTGAGCAGGAGTGTGAGGTCTTTCGGCTTCACCACTTCGGAATGTCCCCAGCTTCTTTCTGCGTAAGCGGCGAGCTAGCTTGAAGCGGTGGTGAATATTTCCGATTTCGTGGCATACCTTCATCCCTGAGTAAGCACATCCACCTTCTACGCTACATACACAGCTTTCCAGAAGAAGAAAAATCCAATTATCTCATCAAAGGAAAAAAGATAAGACTTTGATAGCGGTATTTCGGTCTCTCGGGTTCCCAGCGGCGAAGAAGCACCTGATTAAGCGTGTGCGAACTGCGAGAGTAAGAAAGGTATTCAGAGCTCAGCTGACACTCACGTCTTATCCAGTGCTTGACCGCCAATCTACTTACAACAATTCTCTTTAGTTCACATTAATTGCCATGCGATAAAATTCACCTGGACCGGGAATCGAACCACGGACCTTTGGCTTTCCGGGCCACTGCGCAGACCACTACGCTACCCAGGATCCCTAATTCGCATGGCAATTTTACCGAGGTGGTTCAAGGTACTAGATGTACCTTGTACTTGATCATCTAGTACCTTGAACCTCGGTAAAATTACAGTGTGAATTAGGGTTCCTGGGTAGCGTAGTGGCCCGGAAAGCCAAAGGTCCGTTCCCGGTCCAGGTGAATTTTTCCGCATGGAAATTGATGTGAATTTCACCGCCGTTCTCGCGGCAGGATTTAAATATCCTACAACTCTCTTTAGTGGTCACAAAGATGATCGAAATGATGACAAAAGAGTTTATTCATTTTCTTTTACTAAGCGTTTCGAATTCCACTTTTTCTTGCAAACACTTCGAGGCCAATAAAACTCCAACCGACGTCTTCAGGTCCTTCGACTTCAAGACGCCCGTAGCCCAAAGCAACACACGCGAAGAAAATCTGAAGAGAAATGCAGAGCTCTACAAACCAAAGCCGCGGAAGCCTAAGGACCAAGAATTTCCTTGGCCAAATTGATATCGTTCTGACCGTTAGTAACAATTATTCCGATGCTGAGAACACCTTTTTTTACCATTAGAAGGAAACCATACTTCTTCACCGAGAAAACTGCTTGTTCAATGGCTTTATCGAGGGTAGCAAGAGAGTTGCAATGTTTTGAAATGGAATTTCAATTGAGGTTACGTTTGATCAATGACCAAGACAAAAACACAATGCATTTCTTTCCTGTGTTTTTTTCCGAGTTTTCCCGTTTCTTTCCCGAATAGATCATGCTTCATTTCAAGACTTTTCAAGCAGCATAATCCATTTTTATTTAGGCTCAGAGGTGATATCTCAACGCATTGGTACCGAAGTCATTTCATGCACTGTTTCAATAGCCTACGCGAATCCAAAGTTAATGGCCCTGCAATGGTAGGTGGGGTAGTAAAAAAATGCTTTTGGATTGACTGGCATCTGTGGGTGATGGCGGGCTCTTCACTTGGAATCTGGTATGCCACGAACGCGGTCTCACCCTACCGAGCGTTCAACAAAGCGTTCGGAATACCTTGCGTCCAGTGGAGCCTGGGCTGTGATGATCGTATGGCTGCCTTCTCGGCCACCTCTTCCACGTCGGTTGCGACTACAGCCACCACTCCCGAAATACCTATGGCCGAAGGAAAGCAGAAAGGAGTGACTCGAAGAGGAGGGAAGGGTGTGTCGCGAGGATCAGGTCCACTTGGAGTTCGATCCGCCGAGGCAAGGGGTCGCGGGAATATTTGAATCGCGGATATGGAAATCTTAACCATCAAGTCAAGGTCAAAAGGAGTCAGAAAAAGTGATATCGAAATAGAACTGAACATTTGAGGTTAAAATACTTGGCAGCATTTCAGTTAATTATCGGGAATAGCTGAAGTTATGACAAGGGAAATATCCTGATTACATTACGTTGCCGGATAGTAAAAAACTCTACAGCCAATTGTAATGCTTTTTTCACTAGTTTAAAAATAGTCTGTGGGAGAGAAAGTTGTGTATTAAGAAGTTAAAGGTATTTGAAAATTCCATACACCCTTTTTTTAAACCTCATAATGACGTGGACGTCATGATGTCAATGTTAGACATGAAAAAAAATGGATATTAATACAGAATGTGCAGATACAGGAAAACATTTAAGTGTGAATAAGGCACAGTTACATCTTAGTAAGGCAAAGGCAAATAAGACTTCAACATCTGAGGAACACCATTATTTTCTGCTGTAGAACTCTTCAAAGAAGTATGTTCTGTGGAACTCTGGTGGAGTTTTGTGAAACATTCCATTTCGTCTCGGACGTGTACTCGAATGCCGTAAAAGGGCTCCGTCATTGAGGAACACAAGTATAGAGAGAAATTTCGAAATTTAAACGCGAAAGGTTCCATTTAGTTGAGAAATGAGAAGGTACCACACTCAGATGGTCCTCCACTTATGTTGCAATGAGGCGAAATTGAGATCGAATGAAAGGACTGGACTGTTTGCGAGGATCCTCAGGTGAGGTTTTATCAACTCGGTCAACCACGTCATTTTTAATGAACAGCTTCACGAATAAAATGAAAAAATGACCGTATTATAATAGCATGCATTTCTATTGAGTTACTTAAAGGCCATGATTTCATTTTCTGTGCAAGATTTTCTGTTGTGTTGGTCGAGCTGAGGGAGTAAACGTTGGACCTCCCATCATGGATATATTTTCATCTCATTCCAAACTTTAAAAATCGTCGACCTGAATGAGTAACCTGTAAAAAAGTACTCGCGCCATTCAATAAGAAAAACGTGTTCCTTAGTAATGCAAACAGTCCCGTTATTTTTGTGTCAGATCTCATGGAGACAACGCGAAAGAAAGAAATGATGAGGGGTCGTAACCGGGCGGTATTTCAACATATTGCTTTCCAGTTCAATGCTCTTAAGTATACAATATTGCGATCCAATATCGGGTATTGGATACAGATCATACGTAGTTAACTTACATACGTGCGAAATAGGTACTATTGCAATGGGCAACGTGGGGAGGATGTAGAGTGACCATGGAAATAAACCCTGTTAATCAGCAAACTGGAATTACATTGTGACAATTGTGACCTTATGCCATGAAACGCGTACAAACACGTTAAGGTACTACATGCGTTCACACGTAGCAGTTTACAGCCGCTAGATGCGCGGTATATCGCTGCTGTTTCTGTTTATGATGCATCTGCACCAACTTCTAAGCGGTTTAAAGTCGCTAGTCATAATAAAGTAAAAGCGTTCGATGTCACTATTCATTGATTCTTAAAATTTCATTACCTTTCTTCAAGTAATAAATTCCATTAGAATTTATTTTGTGTTCCCATTCTTGAAAGAGCAGAATCTTCCCTTCGGCGAGGGATATACTTGTTATGGTGCGTTTGCACGTAGAAGTTGCCTGCTATGATAGGGAATGTCCGAAGACTGGGAAATCCAATTGCCAAATTAATGATGGAAAAAAGGGGGGGTGACCCCCCCCCCCCCTTTGTAGGGCCGTGGAAATCTTTTTTTTTTTCCATCATTAATTTGGCAATTGGATTTCCCAGTCTTCGGACATTTTCATTCTAGCCAAATTAGAAGCTCGCATTGGCAATTGGACATAAATGACCTGCCTCCAATCGATTGGTCTAATCGATTAATGAACTTCTGATTACGTTCGATTATGGGTAATCAATTACTGAGTTAAAAGTTGGCGTTCGGCGGACAAGAGTACTAACTTTTCAATTTGCAACAATCGCCAACGGAAAACACGGCGTCTGATACCGGGAATTTGGATATGTAAACAATAACATATATAATAACAAGGATATCCCTTCCCGAAGGAAAGATTCTAATCTTTAAATAATTGGAACAAAAGATAATCGTCAATGGAATTAATTGCTTGAAGAATTTCATGAAAATTTAAGCATAAATCGCTATTGAAATAAAACGGACATCGATGTATCGCACATCTCGCGACTGTCATAGCAGTCAACTGCTACGTGCAGACGCTGCTTTATATTCAAACTCCCTATTGAGGTTCCGTATTAAAAAAAGATCGACATTACTCAATATGAATTTATTCGTTGGTACTACACCGCAGCATGGACAAGGCTTGACTGGGCTGACCCAAGCAAAAAGGCACCCAACAGGCATAAAAACAAAAGAGTAGTGAAATTCGTCTCGAAATACTCATCAAATCAGCTTCAGCAATACAAACTTTTCAATTTTTTTTCTTTCCTTAACACTCCCCCTAAAAGTTTACATTGCTGCAACAAACAACAAACAAAATGAAATACATCAAATATCAATAAACATCTCTTTTGCTCAAATTGTCTCTTACTTCATCAATAGCAAAATAAAAATGAGAAACAGAAAGGAAAGCTTACAATCCAAGTAAATAACTCACTTTCAACTTCAAATTAAAGTTCACACATGCCCAATAAAGAACGCAAATTTTCAAACTGCACTCTAGGAACAGGCTTAGTAAAAACATCTGCAACTTGCCTTTTACTTGGAACATATTGAATTGTTAATTGTCCTTTTTGGAGTTGTTCACGAACAAAATGATATCGCACATCAATGTGCTTTGACCTTTTATGAAATTCAGGGTTTTTAGCAAGCTTAATAGAACTGTTATTGTCACAAAACAACACTGGGGGACATTTTAATGGGGAAATTTCATCAAAGAGTCTCTTCAACCAGACAGCATCCTTTGCGGCTTCACTAGCAGCAATGTACTCAGCCTCTGTGGTTGACAGCGACACACACTGTTGCCGCCTGCTGGCCCAGGTGATGGCACCACCACTATGCATAAACACAATGCCACTGACTGACCGCCGTGAATCAGGGTCGCTGGCATAATCAGCATCACTGTAACCAACTCGGGGTTATCAAGGAACTGGGATGCATAGTTCACCGAGAATGCTATATCTGGCCTAGTAGCGACAGCCAGATACATCAGGCAGCCCACAGCCTCTCGATATGGTGCACTATTTGTCTCAGCATCCGTCCTTTCCTCTGCTTTCAAATACTGCTCAATTGGTGTAGAAACTGGATTTGCTTCTGCCATCTTGAACCGCTGGAGCACCCCCTTAGCATAAGAACTTTGGTTGATGAAGATTGAACCCTCTGATTTTTGTGTAATATGTATGTTCAAGAAGTATCCCACTGGTTCACTAGTGATTTTAAACTCCATTTCTAAACGTCGCATAAATTCAGTAATTCTATGTTTATTTGACGCAGCCACAAGTCCATCATCAACGTAGATGACCACAATCAATTTGTCACGGCTATCTGTCCCATAAAATAAGCAAGGATCTGCCCCACTCTCACACAGCCCAAAGTCCTTGAGAACTCCCTTAAAGCACTTATTCCAACACCGGGGGGATTGCTTTAGCCCATATAAACTTTTATGAAGCTTACAAACTCTGCTAGTGCCATCACTAAATCCCTCTGGCTGTTTCATGTAGATTTCTTCATCAAGGACCCCATTGAGAAAAGCAGTCTCAACATCAAATTGTGCCAAATGCATGTGTTCCTTGGCAGCAATACTTAATACAGCTCGAATAGTATCGAACCGGGCAACAGGGCTAAACGTTTCACTGTAGTCCACTCCTTCTCGCTGGCTAAACCCTCGCACGACAAGCCGTGCCTTGTATCTATTAATTTTACCATCAGCTGCACGTTTTATTTTATAAACCCATCGATTTGAGATGGGTTTGCGATTACCTGGTAGGGCAGTCAAGGTCCAGGTCAAGTTTTCCTTCAGTGCAGACATCTCTTCCTCCATAGCAGTCTCCCAGAGTAATCGCTGATCTGATTCTATTGCCTCAGAATAGCTCCTTGGCTCATTAATCTCAGCTAACATTATCTCGATGAGGCGTTCAGGAGGCTTGATTTTCAAACGATCCCGTAGGTTTCTCTCACCTTTATTGGTGGGTTCATCGACACAGTCCTCTTCAGGATCATTTGAGGGCTCCAGCTCAGAAACTTCCAACTCGTCATGTGTGTACGTTGGAAATAACGTCAGCAGCCCTCCACCAGTCTCAGGTTCAAATATGACATCACAACTCCTAACTACCTTGTTTCCAGGCTTTACCCATACTCGAAATCCATCTATATTCTCAGAATATCCCACAAAAACCCCACACTGACTCTTGGAGTCCCATTTCTTCCGATGGACTTTCGGTATGTGAATGTAACAGTTGGTACCAAAAACACGGAGCTTGTCCAGATGTGCTGTCTTCCCTGTAAAAATCTCATATGGTGTTTTTCCATCCACACTGCTTGGACCTGTTCGGTTGAGAACATACACAGCTGTATTAACTGCTTCTGCCCACAATGTTTTAGGCAAATTCTTCGCTAATAGCATAGTGCGAGCGAGTTCAACCACAGTTCTGTTACTACGCTCTGCACAACCATTTTGCTCAGGCGTATATGGATTGCAGACACAAAAGCTCACACCCATCGACTTTAACAGTTTTTCTACGTCATGGTTGACAAACTCCCGGCCACCATCGCACTGGAATATACGTACAGGTCGTCTACATTGATTCTTTACGATCTGCAACACTTCTGCTACCTTTTGCACAGTTTCCGATTTCTCCTTAAGAAAGTAGACCATGCGCAGCCTGGAGTAATCACATGTAAAGCATACAAAGTACCGTGCTCCACCCAGTGACTCACACTCCATCGGCCCACAGACGTCAGCGTGTATTAACTCCCCTGGTTCTTTAGCTCGCTGACTTCTTGAATGAAAGCTACTCCTATGCTGCTTACCTTGAACACAAGCGGCACAGAAGTTGTCATCTTCAGCAACTTCAATTCCTCGTTGTTTGAGAAACTTCTGGACATGTCGTTTATTTTGATGACCAAGACGCTCATGCCAAATTTGCAGTGTATCTTTCGATGCTACATTCATCTCTTTGGCACCTGTTACTTCAAATTTCACCACACGGATATGGAGTCTAAATAATTGCCCATACCGGACACCGCAAGCTTTCACAACATCGTCTTTAAGAAATTCACACTTTGTCTTCGACGACTTAAATGACAGGCCTTTATCAAGTGCGGAAACAACAGAGAACAAATTTCTCCGGGCCATGGGTACATATAGTACATTCTCCATACGACACGGTAACCATTTACCGTCAACACAGGATTCAAACTTGATTGTCCCTTTTCCTAGTGCATTCATTGTGGATTTGTCACCAATAAATATTTTCAAAGGCGTTGCAAACAGTTCAAAGGAAGAGAACCACTCTCTCTGGTTTGATATGTGATCGGTGGCGCCGGTATCTACAACCCACATATCACTAACGGACTCTGCATTCAAAATTTCACTTATGAAAGCCTGATCAATCTCATCATTACGGTCTGAAGCACTATATTTATTTTCCACTCTCTTATGTTTCGAAGAAGGGCAATCCTTTTTCATGTGTCCTAATCCACCACAACCATAGCACTTGAATTTCCTCTTTTCTTTTACTTTCTCTCGCGAAGATTCCCCTTTCTTTCTACTTGGACCACCGGCAAAAGTGGAACGATCAGTTTTTCCCTGAAATTTGGGTCTTGCTGTCATCAGTGCTACTGTTTCTTCTTTCCTTTCAGCTCGTTTCGAACGACGCATATCCTCACAAGTCAACACTGCCACCAAATTCGCGAACGTCTGGTGATCTTCAGGTCTCGCCCACCATGCCTGTTTTAGACTCTCATACTCGTCGGGCAACGTGTCCAATAGCTTGACCATCAGAGATGACTCATCCGGCCTTACATTTAGCTGCTGCATTCGTAGGACTAACCCTTCAAACCTCGCGATGTGCGTCACCATATCATCAGCGAGGCTCATGCTGAAGCCAAAAAACTCCGCCTGGACAGTGTGAGCAGCTTGTTTGGTCTGTTGTTCAAATACAGCGTGTAATTTGCACCACATGTCCCTCGCTGAGTCACACGCGACGAGAAGAGCAGCCACTTTCGATTCAACAGTCCTTACCAGGACTTGACATGCCGCTCGATCTGCCTTGTCCCAAACTTTATACGCTGCATCATACGAAGTTCGCTCGTTTGAGGATGAATCGCCTTCCACATGTACTGGTTTACTGACCTCTCCAGTACAAACCTCGTATGCATTTTCAATGCCTCGTAGTATGTTTTTCACAGAGAACTTCCAAATCGTCCAGTTCTCATTACCGCGTAACTTCTCGATTCCATGGAGCTCCATGCTTTGCACTTAACAGCAAACAGTTAATTCACAAGTGCAACCAAGCAAAATATCCAAACGAGAACGTGGCGCGAAAAAACCGCCAACCGTCACGATGACTTACGCGAAGCGAAAAACGCAACTTAACTCGCGAAAACACGATTGAAAACATCGAACACTATTCATACAACCGAGAAACCACGCTCTGCTACCATATTGAGGTTCCGTATTAAAAAAAGATCGACATTACTCAATATGAATTTATTCGTTGGTACTACACCGCAGCATGGACAAGGCTTGACTGGGCTGACCCAAGCAAAAAGGCACCCAACAGGCATAAAAACAAAAGAGTAGTGAAATTCGTCTCGAAATACTCATCAAATCAGCTTCAGCAATACAAACTTTTCAATTTTTTTTCTTTCCTTAACACTCCCGGTATATCAGAAGTCGTGTATTGCTCTCCGTTGCCGATTGTTGCAAAAATGCAGGCTACATTTCCGCTGTAAAGTAGACTGACTTCACCTTTGCTAATAGCTCGAACTAGGATCGATAGTCTTCGACTCATGTCCAGTATCGACCTGAACTCCCATTTTCTGCAGTTGCTGTTTACAACATGCAAGTGAGGCAAAACAGTCGACTGTCATAGAAGTCAACTGCTACGGGTAAGCTCAACTTTAGTAAGCATAGTATGTTAATCGATTACTCTGCCTCCAATCGATTGGTCTAATCGATTAATGAACTTCTGATTACGTTCGATTATGGGTAATCAATTACTGAGTTAAAATTTGGCGTTCGGCGGACAAGAGTACTAACTTTTCAATTTGCAGCATCCGGTATTGATATTATCATCACTCCAAATAGGTTGGGATATTGGTTACTGGCTGTTGACTTGAAATACCGTCCGGGTGTAAATTCAAACCCCGTCCCAGGTCGATTCCTACTGCCTTATTTCAGGCTCAGAGTGAGTGAACGAGTGGGATCGGGCTCGTCGGCCGTGGTGTGCGAGGGTGTCGCCCTTTGTCTGCAACCCCCTCACCTTCTTCCGACGTCCCGTCCTCTTCGGCATTCGACTCTTCGCTCGATTCGTCGCTGGCCTCGGCGACGGTGGCGCCCGTGCCGTTGGTGGAGAAGGTCAGCACCTCGGAGGGTGGACTCCAGCCGTACGCGTTCCTGGAGCGGACGGCCGCCTCGTACGAAGTTCCAGGGGTCAGCCCTGTCAGCACGAAGCTCTTGGAGTGGACGAGGGCCGACTGACCGTCAGCCGGGATCACCACCTCCGTCCAGTTGCTAGCTCCCCCAGCGCCCTGCGACAAGTGAGTTGTCAGCACACACTTCGTCAATCTCGTCTGAGGATATTACGACCATTGGTGTTCAACCGGATTAGGTGGGATTGGGTGGACATTAATCACCTCCACGACCCTTACCTATCTTTTGTACTGCAATACCCTTTTTCAAGTCGGGCATTCTTCCAAGCTCTCATCATTCCATCCGAACAGCCTGTTCTCATGGCGAGCTGTGTCTGAAACCGTCGAAATTATTTCGAATAGGTAACCGAGGAGACACGTGGTATAAACACGAATGGTTGGCATATTTGGTGTGTTAAAACCGCTGATTATAACCTCAGTCATTGTTTACACTTGTGATTTATATCGTCTGGGGGCTCTCTAGTCGAGATAGATGGGAAAAACGGAAATGAAAACGATTAATGTTATTGTAACGAGCGATTTAGGTACACTAAATTTGCAAACAATTCATGTTTGTACCACGTGACTCCTTGGTTACGTATTCGAGATAATCCCGACAGTTTCAAACACACTCTCAATGGCCCCTACTCCGGTTACCAAAGACCGGAAGCCTTCATTAGTAGCTAAAGTTGGAATAATTTTATTTTGACGTGAAGGGATGGCTCATGGAGAAGGGGTATTGGGGAAATGAACTTTCCGATGGGTACGCAGACGAAAAGAGATAGGGAACAGAAGATTTGAATGTGTTGAGACATTTTTCTGATTTTAAATCGTGAATTTTACATGTGTGTGATAATGTTGGAAATCATAGAAAAGGCTGAAGTGTTTCTTGCCAAATAGTTGGACTCCAGCAGTGAAATGGAAACATCCCTTAGACACCTTGGCACTTCTTACCATCCACCTCTCACTCTTTCCCTCTCTATTCCATATCTCCGTCGCCATGACATTGTTTACGCTAGTTCCCTTTCACCCCCAGGCTGCTTACTCATCCCCCAATTGTTTTGTCGACTTTATTCATCCCCCTTCTCACATCCCATTTTTGCACAACCCACTTTAGTATATTATACAGTACCAGTTTGTTTCATACCAGATATCTAGATAGAGATGCAGGAGTGCGTTAAATAAAAGCGTGGGCTATTATGAAAGAGAGTGCTTCATTTTCTGAGGGCAGTCAACATCCAGAATAATCGTTGATGTTTTGCAATATTTCCCGTTAGCGTTTTGCGGCTTGTAGGCTTAGCGTTTTGCAATACTTTCCGTAGACAGAAGCCGTATTTTCTTTCGATCAGTCCCGCAAGTTGACTACCGAAGTTGAGACACTTCCTTTGCTCTCACTTTGTTTCTGTGTGCGGTTTAGCAGTGGGGCGACCGTATTGGGCATCGCCTCCTGAACCACTACAAAACTCACGGCACATTTGGGGATTTCCATGTATCCCGTGACGCTAAAGAGGCTGAAGGTCAGATCTACAGTATTGACGGGTATGGGAGTCCAGAATCCCGTTATTTTGGGACATAGTTACGTTGATAATTAGTTTACTGTTAAAAATAATGATAATACACATAAAAATGAGTGAACGAATAAGGGCATTTAGAAATAAATACCCTTATTACCCTCGATGGGTAGGGCATCCGGCCCCCTGTGATTTTGGGTAATTAGTTTACAGCTAAAAATAATGATTATGCACATAGCAATGAATGAACGAATAAGGGTATTTGGGAATAAATATGGTGTTTATCATAAATTTCTATCACACCATTCACTTGCTCACTTGGCTGCGTTACTTAACCCGGCGTTACTCGCGCGCGATCTCTGATCGAGATTACTCGCGTTCTCCTGGCACCCCAATGGAAATTTTCGTTTAAAAATGGGTTACATAATATTTTACTTATAAAAACCATTAATGTTCTTTAAATCTATGTTTTAACTAGCAGTTTTTATGCTTAGGAGGAGGAGTTGATCTTTCAACCTTGTAATCCCTAACCGGTGGCGGATCCAGGGTGGGGGGAGTAGGGAAATCGCCCCCCCCCCCCCAAATCTATTTATATTTATAGGGTTCAATTTAAATAAATTTTACCCTATAAATTAAATCTATTTCAAAATAAAAATTAAATCTAAAATATAAAATAAATCTAAATATAAAACAAATGTATTAACAATTAAATTTATTTAAATTTATAGGGTTCTTAGAGAAAGTAGGAGAGGGTAGGAGACCGAAAAAGGGGTTGATTCACTGTTACTTAATGCATGAAGGATCTCTTTTTATGGATTGCGGACGATGATGGAACTCAGGGCCAGCGAATTTTTCCAAACGTGAAAGTACAGACGTGCGTTAAGTAGGCAGTACTCTTTCTCTTACACTTGTCCTCCGGAACTCGAGTTTGTAGTTGATGATGGGCGTGTAGCTCTCCGCTTCCCAGATGAGTGTGAAGCTCTTGTCTTGGCTGGAGAGCGCCTGCAGCTCAGCCTTGAATGTTGCCTCGCGCGCCACCCCTTCGAGGAGATCCACCGAGGCGATGAAATGAAGAAACGTTTAAGTCAAGACTCATCTGCGGACTACGTTAAAGGACCCAAAATGGGATTGCGTTCTCCAGATGGTTCAATCTGAGCCAGTCAAACGGTAGAGCGGCAACTCTCCGGCTTTGAGATTACAAACATTTCATTGTCAATGTTTTATTGCCTCGTGTTCTTCGATGGTTGTCAGGAATTTTAAAAGTATTTTCTAAACTCACCCGATAAGCCAAATGAAACTTACTGTTACATTTTCCCTCCATGGTTGAGGAAAGTTACACGATTTTAAATTTGAAAAAATGACAGCATATCTATGCGATGGCGAATTATCAGAGGATGTTAATTTAAAGGATAAGCTGAATTTCATATTATGTTTGTGGGTGACGAGGGTAACGCTGCCTTATGGAGATTTCTCCTGTTACGTTCCTCCAAAAAGTATCGTATCGTAAAGTTGTTTTATGATATACTTATCAAGATTTTAAATAGTCAGAAAGATACGAAGAACAGTGTAATACCTACTTTTATTTCGAGCCATTATTTTCATTAGAGATTACACCTAGAGCATTTTTCTTTACGGCAGTGAGGCATGGACGATGACAGCAGCAGAGAAGAAAAGGAGGGAAGAATTTGAAATGTGGTGGTACAGAAGATTAAAAGGATCGACCGAGTGACCAACGAAGAAGTCTTAAGAAGAGTGGGAGATGTGAGAAGTCTGCTGAGAATTCTAAAAAGAAGACGGGACAACTTAATCGGCCACATTTTAAGACACGATTGCCTCACGAAGACAATCGTAATATATGGAACAAGTTGTGAAGGATGTAAAAGAGAGGATTTGGTGCTTTCCCGGCAAAAAGACTCTGTATGAAGAGCTCTCGGGATCTCCACCGGGTCAGGAACTTGAAGTTTGCCGACGTTTCCCTGGCATTAGCCCTGAGGACGATGGCCAGAGAGGAACTACGTCGATATGAAGATGAGGTTGGCCGATAGAAGAATCGAGTGGAGGGCTGCGTCAAACCAATCCATTAGGATTATTGGCCAATGATGATGATCAGAAGAAAAGAATTATCAACATTGATGAGCTATACATGACACTAGAGTAAGAGAAATGGCCCGTGGGGGGGTCGCACCCACGAACTTCGCGTTATTAGCACGATGCTCTAACCAACTAAGCTAACGGGCCAGCTGAAATTTTAGCCAGTGAACGTAGAAGTAAATTCGTGGACTTCGAACTCTTTGCTCCCTTCTTAGCTCTTCGTCTTAGAGATCCTCGTATGAGATATTTGGAACAATTTGTGAAGAATGTAAAAGAGAAGAATTACGTCGATATGAAGATGAGGTTGGCCGATAGAAGAATCGAGTGGAGGGCTGCGTCAAACCAATCCTAGGATTGTTGATGTTTGATGATGAGAAATAATTTGATTTAAAAATGGGTTTATAGTTTAATGTGGTTAGGGTTTTCGTTCCATTTGTTGAAATGGGTTTATAGTTTTCGATGTGAATAATATATCAGAATACCGGAGAAAAACTGAGGAGAATTTTCCATGAGGTATTCAAACGAGTCTCCAATATGGCGGTCGTGTGCCTTGCTAATGTTTTGTCCAAAGCCATCCAAGGGAATGGAGAGGGTCGCTGCCGCCCACCTGTGAGAAGTAGTGTCCCCTGATCCTTGCCGAGGGCGTTGGTGGCGGTGCAAGTGTAAGAGGTCAGGTCATCGGAGAGAACGCGGTGGAAGACAAGCGAGTATCGTTCTCCGTAAGCCTTCCGAGTTATCCGGGTTGTCATGGGCACCGACTGCTTGCCTCGGCTCCATGTCACCTATGGGCAGGACAGCACAATTCAATAATACACTCATTTTGTAATTAATGCCATCTAAAGCTTCAAATTCCCATTTTATATTCCAATTGTTCATGAATTAAACTTAGAATTGATTTACGTGAGATGGTGAGGTAATTTCTTAGGAGACTTAATATTAAAACCACAACTACTGCATAATTGTATTTGGAATTCGGATCAGTACCATCAAAAAGTGTCCACGGAAGCAAGGTATGTCAGGAGAATATCATAATGTACCATTAATAATAATTATGAAATGGACAGAAGTGAATTTTTTTCCACCACTGCAAGCAATGCATAAGTTATCACATTTGGAGTATCATGAGTTAGGCTCATATCATGCGTTTCAAGATCTCAACAATATCAAAATGAATTTTTCAAACATTTTCTTCATCCAATGCAGTTAACATAGCAGAAGATGATGATCAACATTTTGGTCTATACTGAAAGTCATACTTATTCTACCCACTGTGAAACACTTTGAAGTTTCATCTTTTATGTAAGCAATAATGGGGGCGTTTACTCGGAACCGAATCGCAATGTTGTACACGAAATCGTTAGATGGAAACGAAAAAAAAAATTTAACGAAAAAATTAATCTTCTAACCACAGCCATTCACATATAAATCAAAAAATTAAATAAGCAAAAGGTCACGCCCACCGAAAAAGCTGCTGTGATAACATTGACGTCATTTTCCTCCCGTCCTTGACTACATTTAGGGGAAGGAAAGGGAGTGGAGGGGGATTCTCGGAAGATCTGCTCGCACACATCCTGTCGCAACTGCTTCTATTGGCAGAGTAGCTGTGTCCCCCCCATTGCGATAAGGCAAAGTAGCTTCGCGGGCTCAGTTGTGATTGGACGAAGTCGATATACGTCAGAGGTTGCACCACGCCCACTTTCCCGAAAGGGTTAAAAAAACACATCAGTTTTTCGCCGCTTATAACTCGGGAAATGATTGACGGATCAGAAAACGGAAAAATACAGGTCTTTTTATTTTACAAACTCTATCAGATTCGGCAATGAAAAAATATGGTAAACGATCCCATTTTCCAATAATGGTTATTGTATGTAATACAGAATAAAAGACGCATTGAGTCCCTAACTGATATGTCCTTATTGGGGCTGTGTCATGTCTCTATAAATACTGCCAGTATTTCCGAAATACGCCCTTCAGATGGATTTGAAACTTTAGAGAACAAATGGAACGAAACATTTCCTGAGGTTTCAGGCGTGATTGAGTGGAAACGGAACATGATATGGGAAATTGAAAAAATGCGCAACTTGCTGAAGATACTGTAAGAAAGCGAAACCCGGTCGCAATAAACGTTTTACTCCGTGGAAGTTGCTCATTTTTCAAGTCTCTATTAAGTCATTTGCTCTTGAGCAGCCATAAACACTGGAATTGACAGCATTAGTATCGATTTCCTGCCATTTCCCTGGGCGAAACAAAGTTTAGTGGATGCACGTATCAGCAGGTTCATGAATTCCGGCATCCTTATGGGAAGCGTGGTAGGCTGGGGTGCACAGTGGAAGAGGGCATTGGGAGGGCAGTGTTACCTTGGCCGGGGGCTCGGCGGTGACGGTGCAGGCGACCTCGGCTCGCATCCCGGGGGAGGCATGAACCCACTCTCTCTCTACGCTCACCTCCGGCGGATCTGCGAACAAGTGACGATCAACGACGCGCCATGCTCTATGTCCATTAATACTAGATTCAACACAAGCAGTGCATGCAGGCGTGCCAACTCACGCAGTATCCTGAGTCGAATCGTGGCAGACACAGGGACGCCAACTCCGTTCTGCGCCGTACAGGTGTACAGACCGGCGAGGCGGCGGCTGGTTGCTGTGAATTTGAGCCTGGACCCTCTCTCGCCAGTCAGGGAGTCGGAATCCTCCGGGAAATTCCCCTACGGATGAAGACAGGACACGCTTAATAAGGCCACATTCAGAACCTCAACTGCAGTCTCCTGAAATCGAGTCAAATGGGTGTACCGACTCAAATTGCAAAGGTGGTACTACCTCTCAGCAAGACACACGGTGGGCTGGGAGGCCGATTAGGGGGGCAAAAGTAATTTCCCGAATTCTATGAAAACACCCCAAAAGCTACTTTAATGCAACGAAAAGTTAAAGCAAAGCTTCCCGATTAACATCTTTGATAAGAAATTAGACAATTGGATGGTGAATTTCCAAGATGTAGGTCTTTCCTTTTGCCGGTTTTCGATAAGTGCTTTTCCACCGCGATGCAGCTATCTCGCCAATTTTCCTGTTGTGACCAAAAACGTAATTTGACACGATTTGAATATTTTTTCCCGCATAACTGAACTATGGACATAATGTTTTCATCTAATGTTTCGCGATTGATGGTTTTGCGGAAAGTTTACAGCTACATATAAAAATTTATATCCCAATACACAAGGTTTTACACAAAAAGTGAGCTACAAAACATTCAGTACTTTGAACTGCTTTCTGCCGCAATAAGTCATGTGAGGCATGATCTACTGACCATATCGCAACAAAAATTAGTTGCGGAGACCTGCGGCTTCAAATTTTATGGAGTGATAAGTGTGCGTCAGAGCTTAGTCTGTCCCACTCCGCCATATTGCACCGCCGGCGTAGCGACGCTGAGACGCTAGAACTGAGTTGAGATTCTGAATATGGATGCGGACAACATTGCCCTGGACAACCCTCCCCGCTGGATACACCGGGTATCTGGATACTGGATCTGGTACCTGGGTACTTGTATCCGGTGATGTTACCTGCCCACGCAGCCACTAGCAAACCAGCAACTTTTTCCAGCGTGAATTCAGTCTGGTTCGTATCGCCCTGTGCGGACGTAGCGAAATGGATTTACTTGTTACTGCCGGCTTTGCTGCTGCGTTTACTGTAGTGAACAGTGGGAGACAAAGGAAGAGAGGAAAGCGGAAAAAGAACATTTGACGGGAGGTGAAAATAAGGGCGACTGTAACGATGGGTCCTGGGTCAAAATCTTCGTTCGGCTTACAAAAAGTGATTTTGAAGGGCTGCTCCTATTCTTTGCACCGAAAATTCTAAAGGTTAGTACTAATTGGAGAGCCGCTACACCCCATTCAACAAGGCTAATGCTTACATTAAGGTAACTGACTACTGGTGATTCCTACTGCAGCCTTATACTTGTTTTGAAGCCTTCTCTATGCTGCTAGATATGCGTCCAGACAGAGGTATGTTTTCCATCTCCGATGGCAGCATTCTTTGATCTTTACCGCCGGGCAACACGGGCAATGTTCTTTTGTGCCCAGACACTCCGTCAACTTCGCTCAATTATCGCCCTGAGACGTAGCTTCAGACACGCTTGCTGGGATCTGGGCACCACAGAAGATATAAAGCCATGGCCTTGCTACCTAAATTACGAGATAATAAACTTCTTTCTTCCGATACCCTGTGGTATTCCGTTCTCCAGTAGATTAAATTACTGAATTAACTTTACACCGCTTAAAAAATATAGATTTTGGTCTAAAAGCCTTCAAATGAATAAATCCGCGCTTCAGTTGCGGTCCGCCCCTGTATTTGAGGCTCGCTAGCGACACACTGAAGGTCGCTTTACACGAATGAATGCTTGAAATTATAGGGGCCTGCCATTATATGGGTCCTAAATCCTTATCTGTACCTGAAACATCAATTCTGCCAGATTTAAATTTCAAATAGCTATTCATAAACTATTTTCTTCGCAAATATTTGAAAACGTCCTCTCATTGTGGTCGTTGAACAAAAGAACAATGGTTAGTATTATAAACAGCATTTGGCACTCAGGTAGAAGTTTCTATTGGAAAATGAAAATCCTTTTGTACGTTCTACACAAAGGTTTTGTTGGTTTCGACAATATATGTCATTATCAAGGTAATGACATATATTGCCGAAACCAATAAAACCTTTGTGTGGAACGTACAAAGATGATTTTCATTTTCCAATCGAGTGGTTCAACAAAGTAAAGACTCAAACTTTGAACTGTGTAGAAGTTTATATTTATCAATTTTTTGTAATTCACTCAGTTGAGTGATGATCCTAGGATTGTTGACCCTTGATGATGTTGATGACTGGTTTTATAAAAAATAATTCATTTCATAAATTGAAAGAAAAAATAATGTTTAATGCCGTGATTGCGCGGAGTCGTTAAGTGGAGAATCACATAGGTCTCCTGACCGCTCGAATTTGAATTTTTATACCTTAACTTTAGCCAATTACTTCTATTTGGCTCACCAAGTGGCTCCAAGTCACCGTCGGGGTGGGGAAGGCTAAGGCGTCACATGCCAGGCTCACTTCGTCCCCGATTTTCACGTCCAGCAGGGGACCAGGAGGGGTCAGGGACACCGTCGGGCTATCTGAAAGTATGGAGAACATTTCGTGCATGAAACAAAATGATCTGCAATGAGAAATAGAATGACTAATTTACTGTGTCTTAACTGTCATCATGAAGGGAACCTCTCTGATGACAACAGACATGACCTCGGCAAACGACCAATCAGAGTGCACGGCCTCGACAATGGAAGGTGATGTAATACGAGACAGTTAATCAAATCATCGTTGTCAATATTAAACTAATTCGACCGTAGTTGAAATTTTCGAATCTCAACAATTTCGACGTCGTCACCTCGAAGCTACTAGTCAGTACTAACCATGAATTACAAGGCTTTTGTTGCCCGATCTAATTGGGAATAGTTGAGGCTGTGACGTAGAAAAGGCGTCATTGTCGGGGTACGGCATTTACGTTCTTCCTTCCCAGAAAACTCACGCCTAAATCTTGGAAATATTCTTAACTCTTTGTTTAAGAAATGTTTTTCAAGCCTAATATTAGAACAAGGAGTTTGAAATTGTAAACATATTTCAGATTCAGACTTAATGTTGCTGTTGTGCAGAGCAAGCAAAAAAGCTCTTTTGTTCCCTGCTAAAATTATCTTTGCGCATGGCATCCTGTGTAGCGTGGAGGTCTGCGCATTGACCCGGAAACCAAAATCCGTGGTTAAATTCCCGGACCAGGCAACCTTTTTCCTCTGGCAATTATCAACATATTTCAGCTTTTTAAATCTTTTCTGTGAGTGAAATCAATATTTTTTTGATGGCACAATGTTTGAAGGAAAAATATTTGTATCTTGAGGAGATAAATCGATTATAAGAGTATTTTAAGGAAAGCAGGTAGCCTCGACTCATTAAGTGTCTTAAGCATGCTTTAAGCGATACTTGATCCAGCACAAGGTCGAGGATAAACGCTTTAATGATACCTTTCCAGTATCTTGTGACTTAGAACCAGTATGCTAGCTAACAAGCATGAATGCTTTAATACTCGCTTATCGGCTTGATTTCGTATTTGATGAGGTAATAGTTTGCTACAAGTTTACTATTGGCTTGCACACTAGGACTTGTTCTGGATCACGTATAACAGCCGTTTATTGTTTTTGAGGATGTAATCTAGCATAATCGGAAACGTCCTAGGAGGCTTCACGCAAGCCTTGAGCTAGTGCTCGGTATGAAGTGATATTTCATACTAATTCAAAAAAGAGAAGATCGCACTGCGTCTGTAACGTGACGTGATTTTCGGACGGCCAATGGATCCTTCTTAGAGCTAGTAGCAAACTAGGTCCGTATCAGCTATGAAATCAAGTTGCTCAGCTAGTATTACAGCGATCATGATTGCTAGCCAACATACTGGTTCAATATTCAACGATACTGGAGATCTATTATACTATCCTCGACCTTGCTCGGGATCAAGTGTGGTGTGAAGTGGGCTTCAGGGTTAGCAACACTGAACGGGCGATCGAGGTCCCTGTGTGGGTGTGTTTTAAACAGTCGAAATTATCTCGAATAGGTAACCAAAGAGTCACGTGGCACAAACACGAATGGTTTGCAAATTTAGTGTGCCTGAATCGCTCGCTATAATATCAACAATTGTTTTCACTTGTTCTTCTCATCTGTCTCCATTATAGAGCCCTCCATTATAGATTATAACAGATAAAACAAAAGTGTAAACCATGAATGAGTTTTTAATCAGTGGTTTTAACGCACCGAATTGGCAAACCATTCCTGTTAATACCACGTGACTCCCTGGTTACCTATTCGGGATAACCCCGACGGTTCCAAGCCCAACCGCTCCTGGGCTCAGTTTGCTATGGGAGGGGCCCGTTCTCTCACAGAGCACTTGGATGGAGTGCTTCTGGACGATGGGGCCCCAAGGTGCGGGCCTCTCCACGCGGCACTCGTATTCGCCGGCGTCGTCCTCGATGATGCCGACCACTTCCAGGCCGTTGTCTGCGCTCAGCCGCACCCGCTCCTCCACAAGCGTCGGCGCCTCGCCACTAGAGTCCGCCAGCAGCCGCTCCCCGCGCCACCACTGCACCCGGCTGTCGCCTGTGGGAGGGGGAACAAACCGGAAGAGTGTCATTCGATTGGTCCGCTGAAAGGGACCAGATTGTCCAACAAGTTAGTCGGCCGGCATAAACGGAATGCAGGAGGCGCAGTCAGACGCAAAAGTAAATGCTCAAAACTTATGTAGAAGGGACGGGTTGCTAAGTCGCCCCCTTCCATTTTTCAGCTGCATTAATTAGCTTATAGCATCTGTCATGTAGAAGCAGCTTCTAAGGGTTCGACTGCCTGCTACACTGCGCTTGTCTCCCCTCTTTATCGCTAGCAGAAGCTGGAACTGCTATTCCAGGAGTCTCTCTCCGTCCCTCGGGACACTCCTGCCAAGAGGCACTCATGCGTCGAGCAGCAGTTGATTTTACTAAGAGAGAACAGCGAAAAAGCAGAGTGTAGTATTAATTTAAATAGTGGTACCATTCTCTGCTAAGTACGCCACAGTGTCAGCATTGTTCCAGCCTGCTGTTGGCCACATATGTGTCCATCTCGACCTCCTTAAGAGCAAAGACCCCAGCTGTGTTCCGCTGGGGCTATTTTATATTCCAGGGGTGGGAAACTTCATTGAGAGTACGTGCCAAAATCGGAACCATCTGCAACATAATTTTTTCTACGTTCTGACCATTTTTTTTAACATTTGGTGTTTTGATATTTGATTTGAAAGTATTTAGGTAAACCGTGTAATGCTAACTAAAGGAAAAAATACAAGTTTTTATTTCCTGCAGTATATATTCGAGTTTGTCATATCAGCTACGTTGCAGGTTTGATATCGTCTGCAAGGTCTGATAGTGCCTTCTTTTTGGTAGAATATCATCTTCGGCAGGGCTATTGTACCAACTGATTGTTTGGCCCTTTTTTACCCTCAACTAGTCTCACTCTCTCCATTCCACTCTCCCACCTCGTCAAGCTTTTATATCCTAATAACCGTCCTTACAAACATTTGAGACTAAGGATAAGTTATCTACCTAATCGCTCAGTTAGTCAGGACGGTTATACCATTTTTATGCATTTTCGTTTTATTTCCTCTGAAAAGTAATTCTTTGTTTACTCGCTAAAAATTGCTGTGTGGTAAGAAAATGATAAAATATAATATGTAATGATAGAAAGAAATAGACCCTGTACTACTCCACCCAAAAAGTGTGTTTACGTTGAAAAGTACAAAGTCTCTTTCTTTCCATCGTGTCTTTGTTCCACGAAGTCTCCGTGCATTCTCTCTGCTTATATTTATGCTACTTAGGTATCAATTGAATTTTTTGATCAGGTAAATGACTTAGTATAATTAGTAACTGAATTCTCAATGCTGCCATAAAATTCATTACTGTATCGCTATTTAAGTTCTAATTATTTTTGTTACGGTTGTATTGAAACTGATAATGGGGTCGTTTACTCGGAACCGAAATCGCAATTCTGTGCACGAAATCGTTATGTTATGCCGCATCCGACCCGCACCCGAGCGTCCCTCCTTCGAGGTTGCTAGGCGCGGCGACACGCCAAAAAATGGGTTCTTGCCCTTGGCGTCGGAATGGTCATAATAAGTACACCATTCTCAGAGTTTCTCAGATTTTATATTATACAAATAGAAATGTGATACAAAGCAGTGGGGGAGTGTACAATGAAGCTTTACATGGGAATAGCCGAGAGAGAGAGAGAGTAATGTGGGAACGAAGCTTAGTTCTTACCAAGGAAGCAAGAACGGCTTCCTGTGACGGATTCCTGTCGACCCACCCGACATTCGGGAACGAACTCCCGAAACTGCTCCTGCGCTCCCCTTGAGTGCTGGCTGCATTTCAGTGTATGTACATATATAGGGCCGAAGGAAGGTGAAACTTTCCGTCTCTCGGGACGCAAATAGGTATTTGTCTCCCGGACACTCAAGATCCGTAAAAGGTGAAAATCCCAATGAGGGCAGGAGTATGGGAAAGGAATAACATATGTTGTGCTTATTTTGATCTCTCTCTCTATCTCCGAATTCCAGCGCACAACAGTTAGATGGAAATGAAAAAAGAATTGTAGTGAAAAAATTAATCTTCAAACCACAACCATTCACTCATAAACCAAAAATCAAAATAAGCAAAAGGTGACGCCCACCGAAAAAGCTGCTGTGATAACATTGACGTCATTTTCCTCCCGTCTTTGACTGCTTTTCGTGGAAGGGAAGGGAGTGGAGGGGGATTCTCGGAAGGTCTGCTCGCACAGATCCTGTCGCAATCGCTCCCATTGGCTGAGTCAGCTGTGTCCCCCCCCCCCCCATTGCGAAAAGGCAAAGTAGCTTCGCGGGCTCAGTTTCGATTGGACGAAGTCGATATACGTCAGAGGTTGCACCACGCCCACTTTTCCGAAAGGGTTAAGAACATCAGTTTTTCGCCGCTTATAACTCGAGAAATAATTGACGGATCAAAAAATGCAAAAATACGTGTCTTTTTACTCTACAAACTCTATCATATTCGGCAATTAAAACAATATGGCAAACGACCCCATTGGGCAACAAATGATCAGGTTCACACGTCAACTCTAAACAGTCGGTAAGACTTAGCGTCACATGACATCTAGACATGGCTGCATGCTAATTTTGGCCCTGATGTAGTATCGTCCCCCCTTGACCATCTTTCCCTTCAACCCCTTCCTGATCCTCTAATATGGCCACAAAATGCCGCATCCACCTGGGACGCCTCACTTCCCGGCGACGGACACCTGAATATCCACCGGTCCAACCCATTCGGCTCAATCATTCGGCGCGGGCCTCAACTTCCGGTGTCGTGTGATTGACCCACCCCTGGACTTCCTCTCGCCTAACATCCGCCCGCGGCTGCTCCAGCCTGAATGATCCATCTTTCCCAGGGGCCAGTCCATTTTAATCGGTGGGGCATTGAATGCGAGAGGAGCGGCAGTAAACAGCGAGAGACCTTCGACTTCAACACCTGGACGACGGGGTTCCGAAAGTAATAATTGCAGAATGTGCCGACGGCTTGGATCTTTGCAACGCCGAATTTAGTCACGCATTACAGAATTACGAAGATACCCC
This sequence comes from Platycnemis pennipes, assembly GCA_933228895.1. Taxonomy (NCBI): domain Eukaryota; kingdom Metazoa; phylum Arthropoda; class Insecta; order Odonata; family Platycnemididae; genus Platycnemis; species Platycnemis pennipes. The sequence goes on from OW121856.1 coordinate 112,724,842, forward strand.
AACCAAATGAAATTATCTAATTCAGTATGCGCCATCATCGAATTTATTTTTTAAGTTATTTCTTTATTGAGGGTACGTTAAAATCAAACACACTTTTTGATCTTAGCAAACATTTCGGAAAGTAATTTTTCCCCCTTCAGGGCTGAGAGAAATTTCATAAAAAAACTAGAAAATAATTTTTACTTTTTTTCACATATAATAATAGGAAAAAAATGATCCTGGAAGATGAAATTACATTCCGAAACGTTGGATAAGAGAAAATAGTGTTTGATTTTTATCTGCCCTCAATAAAAATAAGAAAAACTACTGATAGAATATCTTTAGAAGAAAATCAATAATCGAGTAAAAGTCTCTTACATAAAAAGAGTACATTTTTTAAGGAACATTATAGGGGGACGAGGACACAAGGACCACAATTTGGGACTAATTCGAGGTCATCCCCTAAGTTCAGCACCTTGGCCGGTATTACTCACTTTTCGTTGGGACTCATCAAATATTGTGAGGACATCAGCACTCATCTTAAATGTTACGAAATGAGTGTTGAGGATCGGTCTGATCTGGCCATCCAACCTGAGGTTCGCATTCCAGCTTGTGCAGAGATTTCACATTGAAGGGGTACTATATCCGTGCCCTGTTTGAATGCTGTGTCGAGAGCAGAGTAATAGAGTTCAGCACTCCGTCCGTCGGATGGGACGTTGAACCATGGTCTCCTTGGCGTCTTTCGCGAAGAACAAGCTGATAGTGGCGCCGGGTTTCTCTCCCCCCTCCTTCGTTCGCTGAATGATTCATACCTCTACGCAGCACTGTCATGAATGGCGCAAATTACCGTACCTGGCGGTCGAACTTCTACCACGAAAATGTGTTTCTCTTTCTTGATTAAGAAATTTTTCTCTTCGGTGAACCGAAAGCAATGTGTTGAAGGACAATGCCTTACCTTACCATTACCTTTTTATAGAAATTACATTAATAGTACTTTTCAGGTTGAAGCAATAAATATGATACAGGTTATCTGAAGATAGTGCACAGCCTTGCCTCACTCCTTTCCTTATTCTTGCTTCTTCACAGCTGGGTTCCGATTTAATCACAACTACTTGGTTTTTGTACAAACTGTGAACAATTCTTCGATCATTGTAGGACACTCCAATTCCCTTCAGAATTCCAAGCATTGAATTCCAATCTACGTCGTCAAACGTCTTCTCTATTTCAACAAATGCAATGAACGTCGGTTTGTTCTTCTCCATTCTCTTCTCTATGAGTAGCCTAAGGGCCAATATTGCTTCCATTGTACCTCTACTTTTCCTGAATCCGAATTGATCTTCGTCCCGGAACTCCTCTGCTTTTTGTTCTATTTTTCTGTATTGACAATAATTATTTAATATTTATAATTTTGCCACAACTTTGTTTTTTCTTGTTTGTCTCGTGTTTTTGACCAGTGCCAATTATATTTGTATTATGTTATTTGATCGGTAATTGATTACCTTGTAACTATATTTATATGTTGCGTAAACATTAAAAACAATAAAAAATCACAAGTATTGAACAATTAATCCAATGTAATCAAATCCAGTAATCAAATGGTTATGACTTTTGAGGACTTAATATTTTATTTACATATTCACTCTACGTTCTCGTTCAAGGAATAAAGTTCAACCTTTTCTAGCCAATATTGTCCAACTCTTATATCAAGCTTAACTTTTTGCCTAGATACCAACGTTTTCTTTTTCGAATCAAAGAAATACATTTATTCATTTCTGACTTGAATATGTGCGGTACCAGAGCAGGGACTTAAGAATTCAAAGAGGCCGCACATGTTCGCGAGTTTTAAATGCTATTCCAATTGTGGATGAGCACCGAATTTTCCACGGATGTTGAGCAAGTCACATAGCACGTATTCTACATTCAACTGCATTTCTTTATGTTAGCCACAACAGTATAATTACCTTTTTGTCGAAGAAATTGGAAGGGTTTAATACTGAATGAAAAATAAAAAAACGATATTTACAAGGGGTAGGTACTCACATTCATAAACTAAAAATATTTTAAAAAGTGCTAATAATTATGTATAAAAAAACCGATTTTGCTTACCCAAATTCTCCACGATGCACGGCAGTACGACCGTGTCGTTCTCCGTGGTCTTGATCACCATTGGTTCGCTCATGAAGTAGGGAAGGCCATCGGTGGGCCCTTGGTAGAGCTCCTCTTCCACCAAACCAGCCACCCCTGAAATGAGAATAAGCGGACAAATTACTAATTAAAAGCGCGCCACTTTTAATTAATCACAACGATTGAGGGTGAGTCAGCCTTCACTTGATGGATGAACACGCTTTAATACAATGAGATCGATGGATATTTTTCTTACAAATGAGAGATCGAAAGGAGAAAGACCTTCGACCGCTTCGCTTAAGGCATTCTGAATATGTTTATAGTCTCAAAGCAGGAAAAAGTCGAAATGAAAACTAAACTTTGGAGTTCCAAATAAATTTATTGACAAACGATCCGGGTGTCGACTTCCAACGTCATCATCAGGTGGTCCATCAACTGATGATAGCGTTGGACGTCCACACCTTAGGTCGTTTTTCAATAAATTTATTTGGAACTCCAAAGTTTAGTTTTCATTTCAATCATGAATAGGTTCCATAAATCAGTTACGCCTGAAACCGCTAGCTACAGGAATAAATCCTTTAATACTATGAATATATAAACTTCCTTCGCAGTCAGCGAATAATAATAATAAGCGCTATTGTGAGGTGAAGGAAAGAACATCAACAACCCGATTCTGGAGTTAATGGTTAATGGCAACCCTGTTTTGCTCTGTTCACTATCAAAGCATTATTGGGACACAATTGATTTAGCATAGTATGAATCGGACGATTATACAAAATCCAACTCGATAAGTTAGATTTTCATATTAATCATACAAAACTGTGAACCGACGGGTTAAACGCCACGGGTTGGTAGCACCCGCGACGAGTAACAATAAGTTATCAGTCAGACACCGGGAGGTTGGCATTACGCCCGGCGGAAAACAATAGGTGAGAAGGCGAAGGTAAGGAGGGGGCAATAATAAGATAAACAGCGTCAGTAGTTACGCGGCCACGAGAAAGAGAGGATTAGTTACGCGGCCACGAGAAAGAGAAGTCAGAGTGAGAAAGACGCGAGGAAAACGTGAGAAAAAGGACGCGGAGAGGATCGAAAGATAAGATGTACGCGTCAGCAGAGCAGGCCCGGGGACTCGTGAAAAAGGAGATATCGGCAGGAGAGCAGATTAGACAGCGGACGCCGGAGGAGAAAGGAGCGAGAGCGGAGGAGAGAGCAGGAACGAAGAGTCACCACCGTGAGGAAACCCCACGGGAAGGCCAAACCAACGTTCATCGAAACCAGTAGCCACGATAAGTGGAGAATCTCTGAACATTGAAATGATTATTTAAAGAAACAGCCCACTGCATATTTACATATAAAGATTTCATTATGATTATTAATTAGAATGAACATTACTATGAATTTGTAAATTGGGCCCAATCAAAACCAAAAGGAATTTAATACATAGATATTTGTGCATGAAATATAAATGTTTTCTTTGTTTAATTTCCTTAATTGAACAGTGCATTAAGGGTATTGACATGTATATATGTGTGTAATATATGTACCTGCGTAAGAGTGTGTGTGGAAGGAAACAAATTAGCTAGCCGGAAGACAAGTGAAAGGTAAGGTAACCGAAAGCGAAAAAGGGTGAGGGGTACAAAACTGATCAAATTACCAATGTAAATGAACGTAAAAAAAGGATTAATGTGTCTCAAAAAATGTGTAAAAATCCGTTGAAGCTGGCAGGGATATTGAGGTCGATTGGTAATTTTTGGTTTCAAATTTGGTCGACAGCATCCGTCATTAGGACTTTATTATCGTGTCTACATTAGGTCAATTCTTGGTCTACAGCAAACTTCAATCAGTGAAGTTATCTGTAGACGTTAAATTGACCAAATTTAGAAGTCTACAATTTTTAGTGTGCTCTCAGGGGAGTTGTAAAACAGTTTTAAAATCGGTAGAAAAATTGAGTGAAAATCAGTTGCATAAGAATTAAAGAATAAAAATCAGTTGCACATCAGTTTAGCTGAAAATCAGTTGAAAAATAGTTTGATAATGTGTTGCTTAAGCCTCCTCAATTTCACACGTTAATTGTTCAAAGTTTCCATGTATTTATGTATATTCGATATAGTTATGTAAATGTAGTTTATTATATTTGCTCCTTATATGTTGAATTTTATTTATTGAATTTTGAATGCGCTGTTAAATATGTACCGGAATGTAACACACAAGGGATAAGAAGATTTTTTACATTTAAGGAAAATTTAAATATTCGAGGACACAATTTCTGTTTAGTTGTATGGCCCTTAATATTTTATTTTCTTAAATTTTCTTGTAACTGCCGCAAAACGCCATAATTAAGAAATGGCAACCCCAACAAAGGAAGTTTCCTACAGTGTTGCCTAATTTCACTCTCTTTTTATTCAATTATTTCTTGTATCTATTTTGAGTGAAATAAATGTTTATTATTATTATTATTAAATACCTGGCGAAAACGTGTTCATCTGTCTTATTTGTTTAATGCAATTAACTATTGTATTTCAATTTTATATTTATGTATTATGGATCGCAATGAGCAAATCGTCCATAAAATATATATTACCTACATTTATAGTAGTACCTGTTTGTTTTCACTCCGCGAATATCTGCTTGGATATCACTGTATTTTTTTAAGACGGATGCCACCATAAGGGAATCAACCAAAGGAAAATTTTAGGATTGAACCTTTTGAAATTCCTTTTCAGTCAGCGTTTCTATCTAGGAACGGCTAAAATCCTCAAAACAATATCTATATTTTCTTCGTTTCCTTCCAAAGTAAACGATTTTTTCCGCAGAAATATGGAACCTATGCCGTGCAGTAACGTCATAAGCCGTTGCAGCTCATGACTTTCGTCCATTTTCGGGGACATTTAAATAGCATTTAATAACGCTTGTTGTCAGTATAGAAAGATTTTGCTAAAATATTTGAATTTGTGAGAAAATTCCGTTTCAAGTAGCACATCAATAACATACGAGATACAAATTTCACGCTTATCCCCCATTGTTAACACATCTATCTGATCTCCTGTAGGTACTGTCAAATGAAAGTGATGCAATAAAACGGCAAAATGTTACGAAATCTAGGAAAAGTTGTGTTCCGTAAACGCCTAAATTATTATCTTATTTAGGTTGTTTTATTCAAATTGGGGTGAGGATGGTAAGTGCATAACAGGTATGCGATGGAATATTGTTCATCATCAAGGGTCAGCAATCCTAGGATTGGTTTGACGCAGCCCTCCACTCGATTCTTCTATCGCAATATTATTAGTGGAATGGAAACAGATCGAATTACCGCGTTAAATTTGTTTATTGATTCGTTTAACCTTTGACTTTATCCGTTAGCTTTAACATTTATTACTATGTAAATACTAACCATGTAGCTGCATGTGGCTTACAGGGTATCAGTTTGATGGTACAGGGTATGTTAGAGCCTCAGTCCGTCTTCATAGGTTATCGCAATGGATTCGGGTGGCAATGCGATTGGGAGAAGAGGTGTTCTCTTCCCTTGGCTTTCATAGAGTGTGACGTAAGCGTCCTTTCACCCTCACTTTAGTGGCGAGGGTCTCCAACGAGTGCTATAGTGAATGCTGAAAAGGCAGAGAGAGAGGCTAGAGAGACAATTCCACCGAGACGGCTATTCCGTCACTCAACGGACAAAGCGGGGACGCCGGCGACTGGGAGACTCAAATGACGCGAGGGTCACGGGGTGAAGAAGCCTTCTGCCTCCCTCCGTGTGCGAGAGACGGGGAAACATTTGCTGTGGTCCTTTTCTCCAGGCGGATAGCACACGCGGCAGCTGACCCTCATGTTCAGGGTTCGAAACCCGCGTGGGCCATTATTGTGAGCTTTGATTACGACTGTCCTTTTGTTTTGGTGCCCCCGCCTTGACATAACGCCCCGAAATCCCGCAATGACAGGGCTTTCATCGCCGGATTACTACCTCGAGGGTGTGTGGCAGAGGGGTGAATAATCGCCTACCATGCACCTGGTACTTTCATGAAGACATCTACACCTTCATGATACCCCGAATACGACCATGAAGGTGTGTGGCAGGGGGTGAATTCTCATCAAACATGCACTACATATCATGCATAAAAAAGGATTAGTATTCATATTCTGTTCTAAACTTCACTATTTAAAAAAAGATAATAATAGCTAAGCAAACATGCAAAAACTGTTGTTGGGTTCACAACAAAAACTGTTCATGCTGTTAGATGGGTTAGCTTCGAGTCCTTATACCAACCTGCAGCTACCAATGTACCATTGCTACACTCGTACTGGATACATTTACCGTTATTCATATTCCTAATTGTACGAGGAAAAAAGGACATTTTGAACAGTTTGGCAGTCAATTTCTCTAATTTTGTGAGCATGGTCCAGTCTGCCATAGTAAGTTGGGGTTCGTAAAATATTTTTAACATCATCACTGAAAATATTGCCTTGGAATTTGTGTAAGAGATTAAGTCTAAATTTCAACCTGCGATCTGACAATGATTCTCATTTCAATTCATTTAATAGACTGGTTACGCTATATAATTATCGTATCGTCCCTTTACAAATCTTGCCGATCTTCGCTGCACACGTTCAAGTTCATTACTTAGACCGATTTCGTAGGGATCCCATACACTGGCAGCATATTCCAAATGAGGTCTAACAAGGGAAAAGTAGCTGATTTCTCGTACATGATCGTCACATTTACCCAATGCTCTTTTGATGAATCCCATTTTACGATTCGCTTAACCCATTATTTCACGTATGTGCTTACCCCAGGAAAGATCATGTGTCATACAGAAAGTAAGACAGCTGGCATGTACCTATATGCAGCTCAGTGTTAAGCAAATACGACGGAAAATAATGGAACGTAATAGGTTCAACCGTTCAACCGTTCAACGTTTGTAATATTCACCGTTGTATTATTTACATTCGGCGCGTAATCTCTACGATGTCCTTCCGTTACCAATATCTTTATAACTTTTATTTCACATTAGAGACTTGATGATGTCAACTAAATGTTTGGGACATCCACTCTTCAGCACGATGCACCAGATTTCGTTCCTGTTTACTTAATCGAGTGCCTCATTCTTTCTACGTACAAACGTCATGTGTTTGTAGAGATTGAAGTCTCTTTATTTACTGGATCAATTTTTTTTTGAAAGAAATTTTTGATACTGGTTCTGTATTTTCTGAAGCCATCCCTTCTTCCAGAAAAATTACCCCAGGAATAATACAGAATCTCTTATTAATTATTCTCCGTAGACTTTAAATATTGGAGAAGAATGATACAAACGTGCCGATGTCATGCATAGGATTGCGGCCTTGGGAAATTCTTCCATTGTGACAGCAGTATATACGTTTTTCTCATTGTTCTGTGATGGCCACCAAGTGTAATTAACCTAAAAACATAAAATTACAGCTTTGGGAAATAATTCCATCATATGCTTTATTCTCAGACAAACTTATTGCTCTATGATTATCCGGGTCACTTCTTGACTCTTTTTTTTATCATGACATAACTCTTGCCATTTTCAAGCTCTGGGGTAGGTATGTAATATTTCAACCAATCCATTATCATATTTTAATACGAGCGTTGCCATTTCAATAATGCCGTTGTCACTATATTCCGATCCAGGCAGCTATGTTCACGAGAGCAGACTCCCCGATAAAATTGTCGGAGCCATCACTCTTCACACAGGGTGACGTCGTCCATTTAAAACAATTCTTTGGTCCGCGTACTTTCACATTACATCAAACAAGGCAGTAAGGCTGCCCAGATTTCGAGAGGTCAGAGTTCCAAGTACGCAGGAATGCCAGGATCCTATTGTAGACCCCTAGACATTGCTTTACTCCCCTAGCTTAAATTTCTCTGTGATCTGGGAGATTATTTTCGATTCGGTCTGGAAGTTCTATTAAGCCGACAATATTTTTGTCGTTGGAACCACAGTAAGAATTTTAATTTACATGTTTCTAATATGAAAAAAACGAGATTATGGCTCGAGGCTATAGCAGAGAAGCTTTTTTGGAAATCAATCTGGAGGGGATTGTGAACTCTTAGGGCTCAGGAGGAATAGTACAACATTTAGAGACCTGACAAAAGTTAAACATTAGTTAATGAACCTTAACTTTATATGTTGCTTACAGACTGTCAGGTTGTATGAGGCACATTAGAATTTCTATTGATCTAGGCAATATTTTTGGAAATTAACCTTAAGAAGTGTGTAGCTATCAATTTTTGGAGGAGGAATAATTCGATAGAGCGATCCTATAGAATTAGTAACACGAAGATAGAAAACGTTGAAACCGTAAGATATTTAGGTGTAACGATCACTAAAGATTTATCGTGAGGAAGACACATCCGGGAAATATGTGGCCGAGCGAAGAGAAGGCTAGGATTTATAAAAAGAGTACTTGGGAAATGTGATGAGAAGACAAAAGAGCGATGTTACTTTTCACTTGTTAGGCCCCACCTTGAGTATGCAGCCAGTGTATGGGATCCTAATGAATTAGGTTTGATTAGAGAACTAGACAGTGTGCAGCGTAGAGCAGCTAGGTTCGTCAAAAGGTATTACGATAGGTTGAGTAGTGTATCAGAATTAATACAAGAATTAGGGTGGGAGTCATTATCAGAGCGTAGGTTAAAGTACAGATTAGATCTATTAGAGAAATTTCATTCGGATATCTTTACTGAAGATGTTAGGCATATATTAAAAACACCAGCGTACTATGCAAGATTCGACCAGATAAATAAGATTAGAGAGATAGATTGTCGTACCGATAGATTCAAAATGGCATTTTTCCCCCGTACTATAAGAGAACAGAATAGGCAGAATAGCAAAGGAATAGGTAGGTGAAATATTTTAGAGTAGTCTGTAGTGCACGATGCATGTATTAACCCCTCAAATAAAATAGATACTAACAATCAAATTGCATGAGACAATATAGTTGCTAGTTTGCACTTAGTAGTGCATGTATCTTCACCCCCTGCCACACACCCCAGCGGTGGTTTGCAGGGTATCGTGTAGATGTAGATTTAGAATGGTGAAGGGTGAGTTTCACTAAACATGAACTACAGTTTTCATGGTCTACCAACAAAATGAGATGAATACCATGTGCGAAGCTCACTTAAAATTCCTTATGTTCATGTAAGGGACAAGAAAATATTCGAGATATTCTCCCGGTAGGTATGTATTATGCGTATAATAAATTCATCCAGCCATGATTAAATTCTCAAACAACCACCATTTTAACCATATCTCCGCTTGTTTCAGTAATCTGTATTCATCCAATGTGTGCGATTATATGTTCACCACCAGGGAAACTTATTTACGAAGGGTTCATCGTGTGACATGTCGTAATGTTATGATAACGTTGTGATAATGGTGGAACATAATGGGGGGTCCTCATTCCGTGTGATACTTTAACCAGACATTATAACAGACATTATTAATGTATTTAGATGCAAAATTTATAACAGTAACCTTTTCGTTAGTATGTATACACCAACCATGTAATTGCGCGCGACTCGTAAAACTAACATGTTTCCATGAAGTAGTGCGTAGAAGCACGTAAGTAGTGAATGTTTGGAAATTCTCACCCCCTGCCACACACACACACACACTCACGGTGGCTTGTAAAGCATTACATAGATGTAGCTATGCATCTAAAACGGCCTCATACGTTTATATTTAATAAATATTAATAATGTTAGGACTCGTTTTTATCGTCAACTTTTAACTCTGAAAAATGTCTACACCTACGGATTTCGCGAGGGTGCATGAGAAGGGAAACATTTCCTTCGCGTGATCGGAAATGTAAGGCGTGCATGGCCGTTGAATACACGTGCATTTATTTGCTAGTGCGTATGAAATTTCCAAAGGAAAAAGGATTTATGGTCTAGGAAATCTTTTTCCTGTGGCAATTTTCAACGCTCTCGCTTGATGGCCATACCGTCAGAAATAAAATCTTACCATTGCTAGTATATGGGAATTTTTACTGTTAAGGTAGTGTTTTTAATTACTGATTCAAAATAGTACAGCGTAGATTCACATGCAATTTTTCTCTATAATTTCTAAGTATCATCGTGAAGGACCGGTACCACACAAATTTTACACAATGCCTACATGATACAGGTAATGCAAGCGTAAGTACTACAAATTTTTTTTTTATCATTTAAATGTAATGATGTGTCAATGTGTAAGTTTATAAAATTTACAATTGTGGGTTTTATCTTTAGAGTCTCCGGAAAGAAGTCAAAAAAAGCTTACAACTAAAATACTAATGTCTACTAATCAGAGCAAAACCCGTCTGGTCTAATTCATCTTCTACTGGTACGCTATATCCTGCAATGCGACGTATGTGGCGGGGTGAGAAACATCACCACGTATGCATTAATGACACGAACTCCAAACTTATCTCAGCTCCTTTAATATGGGTTCTATTTCTAAATTTAAATTACATAAGTGGATGATTTCCACAAGGAAAAAGAATTTCAGAGGGGTGACTCCTCTGAGGTATTCGCGGCTAGTTCGCAACCCTTGAGCAACCCTAAGACATAAGTATTTTTTCATGCAATAATTTTACGATGAGAATCAATCACCCTCTGAGATGAATTTCACACATTTACAAATGTTTGACATTGATTTGTAATCCAAGCAGAAACTAGCTAACTAGAAATTATTGACTAACCGATCAGAGCACGATGAATTTTTAAAATCGTCAGAAAAGTAAACATTAATTGGTCTCGATCACTTGTCCACATGAATCATGCCACTCATTTTCAGACTCCAATTTGCACAACTCTCTCCGTTCATCGGACCACGATTCCCCAAACATGCGCCCGGTCCATTTTTGAATGGCCGTCCCTCGATCCTCCAACGAATTTCCGGGTCGCAGCCAATGGGGGAATTAGGGCCCGAAGGAAGAACACCTTGATTGACCCCATTGCTGGATGGGTGCCATGCACTTCCAAATTGGTAAATGGCCTCACTCTCAGTAGCAGTGCCGAAGACTGCCGAAGGACCCACTCACCTATAACTGCGGATATAAATACTGGGGCACACTCCTTCGCATTAAAGTCCTTTATCATTTAACACCAGAGTGCATTGTGATTGCAACAATCTGCGATCGGGGAACAGAAACACAAAAGATTCTCAAGGGTAAGAAAGATGGTGTTCGTAGTACTCGCAGGTCTTGAATTTATGGTCCGAAAAATTAACATATATTTCAGATAGAAAACAATGCTCCAGACAACAACAAATTTCGGACAAGAGAACAAGATGGAATATAGGTTATGTACTTTTCTGCAAACTGCAGTTGGCTACAGTTAGCAAGAAAATAGATAATTTATATTTCACTCAAAAACCTAAGGTTCATCACTCAGATTCTGCTTTTTATCGAAAGTATCTTATTCTATCGAAGAGAAGTGCCAGGAGTTTTTCTCCAACTTACTATGGTAGACTGGACCATAATAAAAAAATTGGAGAAATTGATAGCCGAACTGACAGATTCAAACTGCCCTTCTTCCCTCGTACAATTAGGGATACGAATAGCTGTAAATACATCCAATAGCATAAGTACGAGTGTATAGGAATGGATAGCATAGGGAGTTGCATGTTGGTATAAGGAATTTTAGCTAATCCATCTAACAGCATGCTTTTGCATGGTAGCTTTGCTATTTTTATCTTTTTTAAGTTCTAAAGTTTTGACTGGACTATGATTACTAAACCTTTTTAAGCATGTCTGGTGTAAATTTACCCCCTGCCACACACCGGATTGCAGTGTACTATGTAGATATCTCTTGAATGTATTCGATAATTAAAAACATTTTACCACAATGCCCTTGTCTAAATGCGTTTTTCTCTATCGAACCAAAATAGGTAATTTGGAAAACAATTACAACGTTCTTAAACAAAATGGCAAGTAGGCTTCATCTCCTGATCACGAACTGTCCAACGGCCAAGACTGAGAGCTCTGTATTTGAGTAGCTTCAGCCTTTTCCCGGCACGTGCCGACAAATATTGGTGCATATTGGAATTGCGCAGTGTCTGTCCTCCACGATCATAGGTTTCACTCGAAGACGAGTCTGTATTCATTCAGAATCAGACTTGTGTGTCTGTGAAAATGATATTTCATGCGAGTAAATTACGGAATTGATTAGCGTTTTTGGAAAAAGGTCTTTTGCAAGAATATCCTCAATTATTCAATTATTTTAAAATTTTTATCGCAAAAACAAATAATTAATTGCAAAGCATGCAGATCAGCCGTTAACAACAGTCACACATGTAATTTCGAAGAAGCTAAAATTATAGATTCATGGCAAAATTTATCACAAAGGTTATTCAAGGAAATGTTCCATATTTCCAAAAACAAAAATGGTTGTAGTAAAAGGACCTCCAATGTAAGTAAATTTCGTATGATAAATTATACAATAAAGTCTCATTATAAAGCGGAAATTTTAGTTTCACAGGAAGCAACTTGAGCCGAGCAGTGCACCTCTTAGCTGGAGCGATGCGCGTATTCCCTTTCCGGAGTCGATGGCGATGAAAAGTGGACGAAGATATCGCGCGGCAATCGGCAGGCGTCTCCTATCGCCTTAACTGCTCAGCCGCTTGAAGCCGAAGAGAGAGATGGTTTAAGGACATTATCGGGGAGGCTAATTAAATCCAATTAGTTATGGGATATTCCTTTTTTTGCGCGTTTGACTCTCTTTCCTCTCAGACAAGAGAGCGGATCGGGTGAGAAGGGAAGACAGTTCGGGTTGAAAAAAAAAAGTCTAAAACCCAATGTCTCCTCTCTCCATTGGTGTATTTTTTTTTCAAAGGGACGGATGAGGTCTGCGCAATGCTTGTGTGTTGTATGGGGAGGGGAGGGGGCTGTGGATGGAGCGTGAAAAGATCTCAGATGGAGACCACTTTCAGGGTGCTCCCGGGCGGAGAATTTAGTTCCAAGAGTGGTCGCAGTGCCGGAGGATGGGGAGGGCGCTAGTGGGAGAGGGGTTGAGTAATCTTCCACTTGTGATCCCGCCCCCGTGATTGAAATTGACGATCTTCTTCTTTTCGGCGTCCACCCCCTCCCCTTCCTCCGCCCATACCCACGGCATTCCGACGGTTTCTTCCCACACCCCTCCCCTTGATCCTCCCCCAACACATCATTGTGTCTCTCTCCCCCACCCCCCCCTTGGCTGACCCGACCGAGAGCACCCTATATCGTGTGATCGCCACCCATGAAAAGATGATGCATCTCCAGTTCCGTCATTGACCACCCTTTGTGTCTAGCCCGCGTGTTCGTTTTTCTCTCCCTCCTCCATGGAATGCACGCCTCGCATGGGAGAATTCCCACTGGATACAAAAGGGACCACGACTCGAAGGACCCTTTGCGTTTACTTTCCCAATTTCCACTTTCTCTGCCGGATTTCTTCATTATTTACGCTTCACTATGCAGTAGAACCTCGATAAGAAGTGTCTCAAGGGTGATTAGGGGAACAGTCTTGTTATCGAGGTGCTCTTTTTGTTGAGGGTCGTGTCATCAAGGTTATTTTGGCTATCAGTCGTGTTATCGAGGCTAATGGAATCACTAAATCCCTTCATAACGAGTGAATTTTAGAGCAACCCTTGCTAACACGTTTGGTTTTAAAGTATAATTTATATTATTTATATATTGTGTAACAAAGTTTGCAATAGGTTAGTAAATAAAATTCACGAACAAAATTTAATTTTAGCGCTATCATACAGTAAAAAAATTAGAGTACTTTGTCATAGTTGAATGATTATCAAAAATCTAAAAGATATGATGGAAACGGCGATGAAAATTCATCGAAATTTTCTAAATAAAAACAAATGTGTTCTTTGGCAGTGGTATCCGACAGCAGCCTTAAAGGTTGACCCATTCATGTCTAGAGTCGCGTTATCGAGAGGTTGTCTTCTCAAAACGACTTGAGTTTCTGAGTTACGTTGTGAATTGGAAAAAATCCGTGTTATTGAGGTTGTTCGGATAATAATAGTCGCGTTATAGAAGTTAATTTAACATTGTCTGTTATGGAAATCTCAAGGGGATTTGAAAATTGCACTTGTAATTGAGGTTGTCGTGTTATTGAGGGTCGTGTAAGCGAGGTGCTACTGTAAGACTATGAAGCTAATTACATCCGGAAAAAAACGGTCGAGTTATAAATATGAATGATTTTGATATGGAACTTTAGGATAACGTGAATCTGAGGCCTGAACACTATAGAAGGATTGCAAGAAAAGATTGGAAGATTTAAAGAAATATAGGATGTGGAGAAAAATGGAGAAAGTACAATAGACGTAAAGATGGCATATGATGAGTAGTTGAACATGGCACGTAGGTAGGAGAGATGGTTGTTGTCAGAAATTAAAAGAAGGCAGGGTAGGTGGAGGTACTTAGAGAGGATAGGGGTCTGGAGGCCACAATCGAATATTGTGTGGCCGACGGAAGAAAGATAGGGATCGAGGATGGTGTGTTGATAGGGGTTGGAAATCTGGGGAGAGAAATAACGGAAGGGGTTGAAGCCCACACCCGAAGGGAATGCGAAGTAGAGACTGACACTCCATCAAAAACCATCATTACTGGTGGGTAAAGATCAATCCATGATGAATATTGAAGTTCAGAATCTCAAAAATATCTCATTACTTTCATTTGAAACTAAATTTTACCTTGGCTTCTTACTACTTAAACTTCAACGTCTACTTGATCATTCAGTATCGCATAACTTGGAATGCATTTTTAGAGATTCAATAACCTAGCATAATATAAATGGTACACTAATTTGTAAATATGGCTTTGAGAGAGCTCAGGCCATTCTCAGTTTAAGCAGATATGGTACTGACAATCGATATCGGATGAATTCTTGTTCATCACCTCCCTGATCCGTGGTGCACCCGAAGAAAGCAGTCTTTCAGTATCTCCTAGACCTTACTCCACCTGATAAAATGCGTAATTTTTACCGCGAATTCATCAAAATGTAATATATGGAGGCTCTTGTCAATGCTTGTGTCTCGAAAATCTCCATAGCGGAGTGGATGCGGCTACAATCCATTCCACACACTCGCCGCCCCTCGTTGCAGGCGGGTTGGACCAGACCCGACCGCGCGATCGAAAAACTAATGTGAAATTCGGCGTCGCAAACGGTCGCAGCATAACTCATCGGATTCGCACTATGGAAGCTTTGTAGAGTTTCCCCATATAAGTTACTCCTCGGCGATGCAATTTACTTTTTCTCTACATATATTAAAAAATTGACCATAAATGAGGGTCCGCCATTTTGTTTAATATTTTTGGTAAATAATAACAAAAATGTAAGTGGACTACATTAAAACAAAGATAAAAAGCTGTTTCATCTAATTAAATCACCTTTTATTCCAAATAATCACCCATAAAGGTTCAGCAAGGGCTTGATTTTGAAGATTTCGTGAGAAAATTGAGGGTAGACAGTTTTTGCGAAATTTGTGCATTTTAGACCTCATGCAAATTGTTAACTGTTGAGTACTAAGGAAATTGCCTTAACTTATCGGATGCACAGTTTTTTTGAGAATATTTATGCAAAGTTTCAGCTTCCTGGCTTGAAAAAATCACTTTTTGACTTTTGGCCAGGTATTTTCGATTTCCGACCACTGTGCGGCATCTGAAATACCAATGGCAATTTGGGACTTTTAATATCATTCTAAGCATATTAATGTGATGTATCCGTCTTAAAGTTCTTAGGGAGATTTAGTCTGCCCTCTAATCTGAGATCTGATAATAACTACAAATTAATTCGTGTTCCTAAAAATTTAACTATTCGCGGGTGTGATTCGAAATTCTCCCGGCGATTCTTCTGAATGAAGGGAATCAGGTTTGTGTTTTGGCTTGAACATTGGCATCCCATTCCGAGGGTCCAGGTTCAAATCTTGGCAGTGGCAGGGATGTTTTAGTGACCTACTGGTCCCCACTTGAGTGGTGTTTGGAGAGCACCTTATGTTCAGTACTCCGTCCGTTGGATGGGACGTCAAGCTGTGGTCCCTTTGGCGCCTTTCATCTACACCTACATAATACCCTGCAAGCCACCATAAAGGTGTGTGGCAGGGGGTGAATTCACATCAAATATGCACTACATATCATGCATAAAATTTCTAATTAAAAATTAAAATTTCGTTAAGAAACCCTGACACACTTCCTTTATCTCTATAAAACCGAAATATACCCTTCTCTAAGAAGCTTATTCCTACCATTCCGTCACTCAGAGGAAAGTACTTCATTCTGCAAGGAGCGTGATTTCCTTTATTTGCCTATTCCCCCGAGAATGCAATTCCTTAATGCACTTCCATCTGGGCATATTCCTTAATTGCAACAATGAAAACGTCATCTAAATTTTCTCAAGACGTCTCGACAGGGCGATTATAGACACGGATAAATGGAGGAAGAGGGAGAGAGAGGTTCTCCATCGAGCGGTCATTCAAATGTTTTGTCGTAGAGTCCTTTGAGGAGTCGCTGGTCCCATTGAAGCAATTCCCGCTTGCGTCACTTCGTGGGACTCATCACTTAATCTGCGTCGGTGGTTGCGACATGAAAATGGAGAGAACAATGCCAAATCTGTTCTGCATGCCATCCACTCTTGACCTTGCCCTTTGTGCCTCCGGGGGCAAATTAAAAGAACGGCGGCCGACGGAACTGCAATTCACTGCACGAAAGTCTTTCGCTTCGGAGAGAGAGAACTCAAGAAAAAATATCGCGGACCCCTCAGCGAGGTTCACAATAGGTCGGCCAAGCATCATCCGTCAAAGGAGGCTTCGCGCGCCTCCCCCAAGAAATGGACTCCCACACCGATATACTTGCTGCAGCGGGAGCTTTCGGGAAGAGAAGGAGTTTATTCACAAGATTATTGGAGAAATGCCATCGCCAAAGGCTACGAAAATATAGGGGAGGTCATATTCAGATGTACAATGGAAAAGGAAGGGTTTTATGCATTTGTATTTCAGGAAATGTGGGAGAATTCAGCGCCATAAAAGCGATGTTCACCTTCCTGGCGGACAGGCGTAGAAGACGGTCGGGGGGTGGAAGCCAACATGCACTGTACTGCCCCTGGACATATAACAAATTGAAGACCTGAGTGCAAGAACAAGATAATAACCAAAAGTGAAGTTTCGAGAATACTCCGGCTTGCTGGAGCATTATTATTAATTATCTGGTTCTTGCACTCAGAGAGCAGAACGTAAAATTCCAACAATGTCTGCTGAACTTATTTAGAACTTACTATCGAAAATGACTATGTCTACTGGTAAAGGGCTTCATGTCTTTGTGGAAATCTCATTTTCTCAAAAAGTGGTCATTATCTGGTTCTTGCACTAAGGTCTTCAATTGCTAAGCTTGACTTCGTGGAACCGCATGTTGATAACGTAAATGAATTCACTTTGTAAAATTCCACAGGCTTTTATTGAAAACAAGGGAATTCACATGCGTTATCAAGGACCCCTGTGATATGATTCAGCTTTTAGAAGCTCAGTCATTGAACCTTAGCTCAGTTGGTTAGAGCGCCGTGCTAATAACGCGAAGGTCGTGGGTTCGATCCCCCCACGGGCCATTTCCTTTACATCAGCGGCATGAATAGTCTCATTGACGTTGACTATTTGTTCCTATGATGTGAGTAATTTTGTCCTTGATTCAGGACTTCTTGAAAATAATAATAATAATTTTATTCCTGAGTTATATATACTCGCGCTTTTAATGCTAATGATTGTTTCCAGGAATGCGTATCGTTCCGTCTCTCTCCGCGGAGATGTAACCAATGATAGTTAATTTTAATTGAAATCAGGCTCTTTCCACCTGCAGAATTGTGTGCGGCATTTTAGCTTGTTGCGAGAGAAATGAAATCAGTGCATGAAAACAAAAACGAATAATGGAACACTATGAAACAACGATGCCACAGAGAGCGTGTTTTACTGTAGCCTACAACGCGTTTCACCGCTTGGTCAACATCGGTTGCAAAGGTTTACCAGTGTAATGGCGATGTAATTTATAATCACTATAATGATCATACTATTTTATATCTTCACATGATTAGTTGTTTTTTAAGTGATGAATCACAGACAAATATGATATCGAAAAAATCATCTACATAATGAACGTATACATGGCGTTGGAGTAAAAGGAATGGCCCGTGGGGGGATCGAACCCACGACCTTCGCGTTATTAGCACGACGCTCTAAGCAACTGAGCCAACGGGCCAGCTGTTCGAAGTGGCGGTGGGCGTGGAAACACATCCATGGCATTCAAACCCTTTGTTCCTCGCCAACTCTTCCTCTTCCAGAAGTACTATGGGAGAAAAAAGTTTCCCAACAAATGGAGCGTCGCCACTATCGCTGTGATAGAAAATCTGATTCCTTTCTGACGGTACAATATTCTTTGTTCTCGGCCACCACGAGGGAAGTTCAAACACGGTAAGGTCTCATCGCCCGAGTATGTGACGGAATACAGGCGGCAGCTTGCCTGCCCCGAGCTCTAAACGCGATGGCGTCCAGAACGGAGGCATATTATTCTTTGCATGCATTTTAACGCTCGATTTAACTACCTCGTTCTCGCCGAACTTCATTCCGAACGTCTTTCCGACCTTTTTCTTTTAGGCCTCGCTCCTTGTCTCGCACTCAGGTAAGGTCCTGGGATTCACTCGGTGTCCGCCTCTTCGCTCTCTTCCTTCCATGTGAAAAGGTTAACAAAAGGTGAGCTTGAATATTTTCCGCGTCCATATAAACCATTGAATATATCCGTCAATATCAGTAGGGAGTGGTCGAGCTGTAATGTAACTGACTGATAATACGAAGTTTTCAATTCGAGACCTGAAGGTGGCGAATGTTTTTCGTTCACCACTTTGTTATTTTATGTTAGCACTAGATACATGTTTTTATACAAGTCAGGGTCCTTATTCTCTTTCTGAAACTCTAGTGGTATCCAAGGGATACCATAGGTTTTCGGGACTCGCGTTAACTTTTTGTAAACATTCTAATGAGGAAATCAATGAAACGCAACCTCGGTTTCGTTGCTGGGGAGATAACCGAGGTTGCGTTTCAAACGAGAATACGGGCCCAGGTTAAAGGAATGTTATGAAATTTTTTATCCTCGACCCCCTTTACTTTCGCCATGGAAACCTATGTTTTGTCGTTCAAGAGAATTTGGAACTGATCTCATGATAGGTGGATGTTTATATCTTCTACTGCTGCAATCACTTTCCGTATTTCGCTGCTTCAAGGGAAATTCTCCGGGAGAGTAGGCAAAGAAACCGTTTTTATGTCCAGCTCTTTGTCTGATCGTCTAACTGCTTCCCGAAAAATTTCCGTCCTCCCTGAACTGGATTTAAGCAAGAATATTATTTCACTCCACTTGCCTGAGATTATTGCCAAGTATTTCTATTTTGCTTACCAAATATTGCCAGCTATCGAGGTAGGTATCCACGTGTTGGGGTCGTAAAATATTGAGTACGAAGATCATCATTCGTTCATTCATCGACAGTGGCCATGAAATGTGCAATATTCAGGCCACATGATGACTCTTTGAGGACTTCAACCTCGTGATAATGGGTTTCCAACTTTCTTTTCGTTTTCCAGCGTTGTGCATTTTTGATTATTTGAAAATACATCTCTCGAGAAAATTTTAACTCCACTTTAGCTATTATATTCATTGTTTTCTTAATGCAACTAATCAGCTCAAACATTTTCAAGACAATAATTTTTCAATGATTTTCATATTATTTGTTGATTTAATAACTCATTATGGAATATCTCGCTGGATCATCTTCTACAGTTAAAAATTCTCTGGTCACTAAGTCGTCACCGAAACAAGCTGTCAGATATCCAGAATCGACGGAATTTCCTCTGGAGGTGACTTTTTCATCAGGCGATGATGATCACACAGTCGAAGCAAGTCGTCTTCTGTGCAATTCTCTCCAAAGGTGAAAAAAATCCCACTAGATCCCAACGCTATATTATAGCATTGTGGACTAATGTAAGAAAATGTTGATGATGTATTTTTCACACTTTTTATTGAGTAAAACCCTACCGGTTTCGACACTCTAGTGTCATTGTCAAGAATACTCAGATACAATGACACGAAAATGTCGAAACTGGTAGGATTTTACTCAATAAAAAGTGTGAAAAATACATCGTCAAGTCTTTCTTACACCATATCACTTTTCCACAAAGTATCGCCTGATTCCATTCAATTCTTGTGGACTAATGATAGATTTTGCGAGTTAAGGGCAAATGTGACCACAAGAATAAGCAACTAAGAACATTTTCCAATACCAAAGCCAGAAATAGTTCTACAACATTACCCTGAATTTGTCATCTATAAGGGGTTTGAGTATCAGTAGTAGTATAAAGCAGAAATTTAGCGAACGATTTCTTACTGCAGAAAAAAACTAAGGAAGTGTGTATCGGCCAAATAAGTAAAATAACCAATTCCAATACAGCTCAATACTGAATATGTTGCTCTAGAACACTTCTGCTCGGGGTATTTGTTTCCAAAGGGTGTCCATGAGATTTGACTCAAAAGTGAAAATAGAAGTTAAAGAGACTGTTTTCAAAATTTTTGTGACTCGCTCATAGTCGGGGAAGCTGTTAAGCAATGCATATGAGCTGTATTTCGACCAAGAGTGTGAGTAAACAACAATAATTTTCTTTTGATCATTAATTCTTGGGCTAGACAAACCAATATTCCTCTTTTGAATGAAGGATTCATGGATGATTTCAGTCAACCAACATACACTTTACCACCAGAATAAACTCAAGTAATACCACCGAAATCACTCCAATTTCTCAGCCGTAGGACATTTACTTTTATAAGTCAGTCAAAATATTAGTTTCCTCTATCCAAAATTATTCATACTTTATTCATAATAAACGAGATTTTACCAATAGAAATGATATAATTTCAATCTATACCCTACTTCATCAACAGCGTTTGGCCTGTGTTCAGTCAATATACGCGTGGTTTCCCTCAGGACTCTACATTGAAAGGCAAGTTTTGTAATGTAAAGCAAGTTGTATGTCCTGCCGGCTCAATGAAAACCAAATGGAAAAGTGGAGCAAAGGGATCCGCGAAGCTGAAGTGAAGCTGTCACCATGATTGTTGTATTGAACAAAGTTTGTATTTACATTTACTAAAGGAAAATCATTGAGGTGCTTTGTTAACTGTCTTAGATTATGTTACATACTTCGCTAAATCATTCCATGTGTTCGAAGCAGTAATTAGCGGCAGCTCTCAACATAATTATTAAATAATATAAAACTTTTTCAAACTAGAGAAAGAAAGCGAACACCGAGTGAATCCCAGGACCTTGCCAGAGTGCGAGGAAGAAGCTAAGTTCGGCGGAAAGGCTCGGCGTTCGGAGGAAAGTTCGGCGAGAACGAGGTAGTTAAATAGAGCGTTTAAAATGTATTTGAAGAATACTAAGCGTCCGTTCTGGGGCCTGATTCTGGTTCTTTCTGGCTATAGCCAGCGCGATTTGTCGAAAATATTGGCGAACGGAGTGCGCATTCGTATTCTCATTTTCCTTCGCTAGCTATTTCGCCAGAAATGCTTCGCTTCGTCCCTCTGGCGACAAAAAGGGTATTCTCGTTCTGTCTGGCGAACATATAGCGAATGTAAACATTCGCCAAGAGCGAATTTCGCAAGCGACGACAACGAAGTCGCTCTAGCGGCTTAGCGAAAGAATTGACGAGAGACCGACTCGTGATTTAATTACCGCTATACACCATTATTATGTTACATTTTTCATCCCAATTAGTCTAATTGTTATTAATATGTTTGGCATACAACTAGTGTGTAGCTTTACTCGTCTTGTCGTTCTATGTAATTAAATAAATGGGAATAGAAGTGTGTTTGCATTTGAATGAACCGCGAAGCGTTTGTTAGATAAGCGTATTGTACTACCGTGGGTGTGCTGTTTTTCTGAGCGTATTCTTTTGTTGGATTGCTTGAGAAAACTTGTTCTTTTGATTGTGAACGTTTCACCAGAAACAATAAGAAAGAGACTGGCGCGGGGGTAGAAAGATAGGAACGCAACAGGTAAGGCAAGAAGCAGAGGTTTATATATGGGTATAAGTTTTGATGGACATTGTGAAATAGCATTTGGATCTACAAATTCACATGGTGGGACAACCTCTAGATATAGATAGATTGATAGTCTTTATTTGTGCAAAATCCTTGAGGAGAAAGCCAATAAGTATTGAGAAGGGGTTCAAATAGTAGAATCTAAAAAAAATACATAACAAAGATAATTGCATGTAGCCATAGCAAGGAAGAAAATCTGCGAATAAAACTAGGTAAGGATAAACATGAACAAGTTGAAGGATTTATTTCAAATAGCCATTCCATTAATTTCTACATGAAAGAAAACAATTGTCTTCGTGTATTTTGGATGAATGAAATGAAAGATATATTATACTTTAATTTATTAAAAAGACTAATATTTGTATATATCTTTATTAAAAAGATGGAGGTCTAATTGAATTGGCAGCAATTATTGCCAGGGACTGTGCCACTGATTGTAGGCTCTCTGAAATGTTATTCACATTATTATTCAGTTCCTGAAAGATAATTAAAAATGATTCAGGCTGGATAATCATTCAGGCTATCTGCCAGCCTCTCCCTTTGAAGTTTTTGACATGTTTTTCCTTGCACACCACTCAGGCGCCCGGCAGCAAACTCTTTATGTGCTAACATGTAGTCAACTAAATAATTCAGCTGAGCTCCAGAGGCTCGGGCGTTTTTACGCTCTGTGTTTGCTAAAAAAATAAGAAACTAGTATTTAACCCATGATTAGTTAAAAAATTATCCAAAATTGGCTTTTAAACTTTGTTACATTTCGTCAAAACTCGTATGTACTACTTAAGGAAAAACACTGAGAACGAATCTTGATACTGTTAAATTATGGATAGGATTATAATAGGTTATATGATAATAATTTCTGGAAGTATAAGGATCTCGTGCCTTATAGTTGTCCTCTGAGTGAATATACCACATCAAACACCGTTGACACACGCACACAAAAGAAACAAAATCATTTACTGACGTTGCTATAAAAGATGTTTCAATCGACTCTAACTTCATGAAAAGTATTACATACATGAGTGATACCATCGTTAGCAGTAACAAACATGAAAATAAAAATGGTAAATTCACGAACTACTTAGCTTTGCATTGAAAATACTAACCCATAAGTTTCACCGGAGTGACTTTTGGACTCATCGTGTATATCTCTGTAAAAGGTGAAAAACAAAGAGAATGGTTTTATGTTCAACTACGGAAAACGACTAATGAATTAAAAATATTGTGCAACAATAAGAAGTGTAACAATTTGATAGTTTCACCAAATAAACAAAACATGACAAGAAACATGACATGATTTCCTTAATTGGTAAACTGTTATAAGTTACATGACACGACATAATTGTTAATTCATATCTATGGAAGTCACATAATTTCATAATGTCGGTCTCCTGGAAAGTGAAATGACGGGTCGTTATTATCACGTTTGCGCCGAACATTCCTTCCTGACTCTTCTGTACTCTAACCAGCGTATTTTCTATTTAGGATCAGGTACTATTAATATCATATTCTTATTTGCTTACTAATTGTTGAAGCTCGGACCAATATTACCCAAAATAATAAGATAAAAACATTAACGGGCGTATTTATGGAGCTAGGATAAAAGAATTGGCCCGTGGGGGGATCGAACCCGCGACCTTCGCGTTATTAGCACGACGCTCTAACCAACTGAGCTAACGGGCCAGTTGAATTAATTTGCTTTTAAAAGTTAAATCTTTTCCCAGGAGCCCTTCTTTCCCTCACTACAGAGCATGTTTGGCTTCCACCCCCCGACCGTCGTCTGTCCGCCAGGACCTCACTTTTAGGGCGCTGAATTTTCCCACATTTCCTGAAATACGAATATATAAAAGCCTTCCTTCTCCATAGTACTCCTTGTATATGCCCTCCCCGATATTTTCATAGCCTTTGGCAATATATCTGTATAACTTCCACCATATCCCGCCCGACAGATTTACCTTGAATGAAACAATTGACCAACACCTGGTGGTTTAATGTCACGGAATATGTGGAATATATCCATATCTACACATAGAGTGCAAAGGAAAAATATGAAAAAACCCATCAGAAACTAACGTACAACTGCTGCTGATTTAATTAATGGGAAAATATTTAGTGCAATATCGAGGCACTTCTCCAGTTCTCCACCCATGATATAGGGCGCTAACATAGTGACCTCTTAGCACCTATGACTAACAGTTCGCCGAGACCGACGCCAAATTTCACTCCTCCATCCCTCACTCCCAAAAATTCAATCTATATCATGTGTTTGGCTGAATTCCGAAACACCTTTTTGGTACCAGAGCACAGTGTCATTTGTAAAATGCATGATCATCCACGAAATAAAATTGTTATAAATTTTTGGAGCAATCCATCGCACTTCAACCGAAAAATATAGCAATTGGTGGAAAAATCGTTTCTAAAATAGAAATGTCACTATGTTAGTCGGGATAGGAAGAGAGTCATTCACATAAAATATTTCATCGACTTGACGTAAATGTTTGAAATCTGCGCTTTCTTTTTGAATTGCCCTGTATAATAAGGGCTTGGAGGTCGTAGGTTGGCTCTGTTGGTCAAGACCATCTTCTTTTTGTCATCGGCTTTGAAAATTCTCTTCCAGGTGTTTGCTAACGTGTAGCTCTCTGTTGTAATATGTTCCGTATGTCTGGCGATGTTTACTTCGTGAAGAAACCCTCCCTGTGGCTGATATACGTGGACGACACGCCAGCAGGATGTCTGGAGACAGTCATCATCATGGGACACCCTGACCCGGAGGAACGCCCTAAAGCCGTCGCCATTGTGTATAAATGCCGCGGAAACCTTAGATCCAACACAGAAGTCTGTTGAAAACTCAAAAAAGAAGACGAGACAACTTAATCGGCCACATCTCAAGACACGATGGCCTGATGAAGACAATCGTAAAGGGAAAAGCGAACGGAAATAATGGAAAAGGCAGGCCTCGTATGAGACACGATGGAACAAGTCGTGAAGGATGTAAAAGAGAGGAATTACGTCAATATAAAGAGGAAGGCAGATAGAAGAATCGAGTGGAGGGCTGCGTCAAACCATTCTCAGGATTGAGGGCCGATGATGATCTGTGACGTTAAGGAATTCCACGTTTTTCTTGACAACGGCGATGGAACCTGGCAAAGGGGTACCTTTTTGAGGTCCCCCCTCTTCATCGATGGGGAGCGTGTCCCGTCCACCGTGGCCTGCGACCCTGTCCCCCATCTGAGCCGGATGAACCAATCAGTGCGGGCACCCTCCTCTGACCCTCGAAAGGCGAACACAACGCACAGCCTGCCTCCCAACGCATTCTGAGCCCATAGGTACGCACGAGCGGATTTCACGGGGATTTAAACGGATCCTCTGAATCCAGGGGGGATTATCTCCAATTGGTAGCCAAGGAGTCACGTGGTACAAACACAAACGGTCGGGAAATTTGGTGTTTGCGTGAATTGCTCATTACAATCATATTTATGGTACCTATATTACGTGAGTTTTCCTCATCCATAAATGCATAGAGCTGTATGATGAGAAAAAACTCGTATGAAAAAAATGAAAAATATTGCAATGGGTCATTCAAAAATACCAAATTTGCGGACCATTCGGGTTTATACCACGTGACTCCTTGGTTACCTATTCGAGATTACCTCGACGCTTTCAAACATAACCCACCAGGTATAAAAAAGGCTAATCTCCTAACTATCATCCCACCGTTAAATTATTTTATATAAAGACATATTTATAAATACGCCCTGCTGACTGGAGGTCAGTTCGATAGTTATACGTAAATTTTCGTTCAAGATTCTCTATCTGTACTGAATACCACGCTTCCGCTAGCTTTCACGTTACATGGTCACATTATTAGATACCTACCTCTGCACGAACATGGGAACTACAGTTTGATTCCAAAATAAAGTGCATTTATCCTTCCCCTTCTTAAACTTAGCCCTTTACATTTAATATTCTGGTAATATTCTTCTTCGTCGATATATGTGGATATATTGGTGATATAACTGCATATATCGGCAATAATCACCGTTAATAAGCCCCAACCGTCTTTCAGAGCCAAAGACCAGGGTCTTGGCTTAGTACATTTTGTTATGACGCCTATTATTTTCCAGAAAAATCTGGAACCCAGGATGTCACTCGGCTAGTTCTAGGCTGCATTTGCCCATGACTTCACCTGGTTTAAATACGACTTCACTTGCCTGTGTTTTTGGTAGCCTGTGCCCACTATTATGAAGCTTCATTTGTCAAATGACCTATTCAGTCAGTAATACCGCCGATAATTTATGTAACGCTCTTCAACTGCATGGTAGATATTGGTTAATGTGTGAATTTTAAAGTTTCCCGCACTAAGAAACACGTTCAGGCGGGAAGTGTAAAGATAGGGTTTTAAGGGAATGGAGGAACACTAGAAGAAAACCTGGCGTAGGCACTTTAACAAGGCGCCAAGGGTTCCACACTTCACAGTTATTATTATCCGTTTCAAATATCTTTGCGACTGAGAGGCAGGCCTTAAATTTTTGGGGGTGAGCGAAGTGAAAGTCGCTCGTCACGTGACTTTCTCTGGGCGAACTAGGATGCAGTAGGCGTGGCCTAGCCTCTCGAAAATTCAGTCGCTCTCAGACCTCCGTAGTGTGAACTTCGTGAATCTGCTTGCTGTGTTGCCAAATCTCCGCTGCCTTTGATCGGTGCTTCGTGCTGTTCTTTCCTAGCTCCCTTTACCAATTTTCCCAATTAACCCTTTAATCCTTAATCATACCCACTTTTTCCTTTATACCATAACCCATATTCCTTTCCTGTTATTCCCCGTATAATAACAATAATCCCCGTAATAATTGGCAACACCTCTGGGGCTCCACATCTTTACGTCTCATCTATCGGACGGAGAGCTGAACTGGTATTGCTCTCCACACAGTAGGGGCACCAATGGATTATCAGTGGGGGCTCGAACCCGGGCTCTGAGATTCGACAGCCACTAATGCCATCCTTTGTCATCCTAATTAGAGAGAAAGCAATCCCTCGCAATAACTATCACTCCCTGAAATAGATCCGCTCCGATAACTTCAAACCTCATATACCTTGAAACCATAAGATATTTGTGAAACCGTAAGATATTTAGGTGTAACAATCACTAAGGATTTATCGTGGGGAAGACACATCCGGGAAATATGCGGCCGAGCGAAGAGAAAACTAGGATTTATAAAAAGAGTACTTGGGAAATGTGATGAGAAGACAAAAGAGTGATGTTACTTTTCACTAGTTAGGCCCCACCTTGAGTATGCAGCCAGTGTATGGGATCCGAATGAATTAGGTTTGATCAGAGAAATAGACAGTGTGCAGCGTAGAGCAGCTGTGTTCGTTAAAAGGTGTTTCGATAGGTTGAGTAGTGTTTCAGAATTAATACAACAATTAGGGTGGGAGTCATTATCAGAGCGTAGGTTAAAGTACAGATTAAATCTATTAGAGAAATTTCAATCGGATAGCTTTACTAAAGATGTTAGGCACATATTAAAAACACCAGCGTACTATGCAAGATTCAACCAGATAAATAAGATTAGAGAGATAGATTGTCGTACCAAAATGGCATTTTTTCCCCGTACTGTAAGAGAACAGAATAGGCAGCATAGCAAAGGGATAGGTAGGGGAAATATTTTAGAGTAGTCTGTAGTGCACGATGCATGTATTAATCCCTTAATTACTATGTAGATACTAACAATCAAGTTGCATGAGAGAATATAGTTGCTTGTTTGCATGTTAGTAGTGCATGCTTGGTGATCTTCACCCCCTGCCACACCCTCTCGCGGTGGCTTGCAGGCTATCGCGCAGATGTAAATGTAGATAAGTTTTTCCTCAAGGGGGAAGAAAAAGATATATTTTCAAAGTCTTCCCAGAAAATTCCTTCTTGATTAGGTACTCTGGGTTTAAAAAAGTGCCCTAAAGGGTAACCATTGCAATAGATGTTCAGTGTGCTCTAGCGTGATGGTTTCGTGCATGACAGAAATTGATATATTTGGGAAGGCATATAGTATCAGGAGTCCGACGGGAGAATCGAAGCCGAAACCTACGGCTCATTATCACGACGCTCTAAGCAGCCTCAAGGCACCTCTGAACGTAACTTGACAAACAAATTACCATAGTCTTAAATTCTGTGAGGAGCACGAGGAACTCTTAGGACCATTGTGAGATGAATCCTTCTTTGAGCTTCTCTGCTTGCAATAGAAGGCCCAGCACTGTTCCAATCCACATAGCACAGATGCATTCGTACCCTTTTCATATTTGTATCGTATCCATTCACATAAAAGATTCGCGTATACCTATAGTCATTTCGTCAACGTGTACCATCCATTGGCTGGCTGTGGCTGGACAAGATATCAACCGTGCAAATGTCGTCTACGAAATATGGACGAAGAGATACGAAAGCGCTGGAATACAATATGGTGGCTGCTGCATAGGTTTTATAAGCCACCTTCAAATACAGATTCCTGTTGACTTTTATCATTCCGCTCAATATGTTCTGGCGTAAAACTTACCATTACTATGGTTAAATTAAACCGTGAGATAGATCGCATGATTTTCCGAGGTTTACGCTCACCACCCTTCCTCACTGGTCCACTAATCAGTAATCTTGGAGCGATTCGCGTAAGATATCTCACATGACAGCGTTATGATCAGTACAAATTATTTCGAGTCTACGTAGCGGCCCAAGCTTTAGAATGTATCCGTTGACTCCATTTAAAGTCCACGTCCATTCGCAACACTAAGGATCATATGGCAAAAGGGATGGAAAAGCGATGCAATGAGCGGATTTCCGAAAGTGGACTGGTTCAGCGTTCCACGTGGGTCGTTGCTACGTGGTGGTCTTCCGCGGTAGACGAAGAAATAGATCTCGAGCTGGATACGAACGGGATACTCGTATCCGAGACAAAGGAGATATGCAGTAGGTATATCTTGCAATTATTTATTTCGTAGATATTTAAAAAAAATACGGGCAAAACTCTCACAGTATTATTGATAATGTGTCGGCGTTACATTGAAATACACGCTCTTCATTTTCCAATTTATGTAGCATATCTTGTGTAGTATTTTTACAAATACCGAGAGGTGGTGTGACTTGTATCTTTTTCGTCACCCATTGTATCCAGAGGGGAAAATTTACGTGCTGTCTGGGAAGCGGTTGGTCCTTAATTACGAAAAATACTGAACTGTCAGACGTACGTGAAAAAATCTATCATGAATCTCCGCAGGGGCATCGAATCCACGACACTCAAGCCATTAGCTCGATGCTCAAGCTAATCATTTTACCACAGTTATTAGTTCATATTTTTCATTCATAAATTAATTTATAAGTTTTTAACCTTGCTCGCCATTTCACTGCTTATTGTCATTTCCAATTCTATGAATTTCTCATTCGTTGACTCGATATTGCACTAAATATTTTCCCATTAATTAAATCAGCAGCAGTTGTACGTTAGTTTCTGATGGGTTTTTTCATATTTTTCCTTTGCACTCTATGTGTAGATATGGATATATTCCACATATTCCGTGACATTAAACCACCAGGTGTTGGTCAATTGTTTCATTCAAGGTAAATCTGTCGGGCGGGATATGGTGGAAGTTATACAGATATATTGCCAAAGGCTATGAAAATATCGGGGAGGGCATATACAAGGAGTACTATGGAGAAGGAAGGCTTTTATATATTCGTATTTCAGGAAATGTGGGAAAATTCAGCGCCCTAAAAGTGAGGTCCTGGCGGACAGACGACGGTCGGGGGGTGGAAGCCAAACATGCTCTGTAGTGAGGGAAAGAAGGGCTCCTGGGAAAAGATTTAACTTTTAGAAGCTACCACATACAGTCATTAAAGATAGCCCTTAATTTCAAGGAAAATCCCTTAAAGAGACCAGATATGTTTTGGCTCACCATTTCGTACGCCAATGAAGCTATCCTCTTGTATAATTCAGGTATTGCATACAATTCTCTAAGGCTTCGAATAGCGGCAAGCTACAAAAATTATGATTAGTATTTAGCGGAATAAGTGCCTTCGATACTTTAATAAATCCAGTGTTTATTTGACCTTTTAGCAAAATGGAATTTCTTCCAGTGCTTCGGTATGAAATCTTTCAATTCACGCGTAAAAACTTTCGTTTACATGCTACATCCATAATGAGATTGCCTTTGGTATGGACGACGCACCTAATAGCTTAATTAGCATTAAATATTAGGTCAAGTGGATAAAGTGATCAAGCGATGACTATTAGAGATGACTATGTGTAAATGGTCAATCTTCGATCCATCCGCCTTGTCATGCATTGCAAAATGTTTCTTTCTTCACGACGGGAATGCTACAATTTTTTCTCGATTCGAATGGCGCATAATATTAAAGCATCGCCCTCATTGTCCTAAGATGCTAAGCAATAAGATTGGCTTTAAGCATTGAGGCTATAGTGTTTTTTTTTGGGGGGTTAAAATTTTTGTTGCTTGTGAGCATCCCCATTCAAAGTAATTCGTGCAATCTTATTAAAAAAATATTAATAGGGGTAAAAGATAGATTCAATGCACAGCTTCCTTATCCATTAATTGTCATTTACGAGTTTTCATTCGTAATTTCAGTTGCGTTGGATTTATTCACATATTTAGCCATCGAGGCAAAGCCGCAAATAAAACTTCTGATTCGGGGATCGGGTTGGTGTGGTGGCTAGAGTACTGGAGCCTTCCATCCCGAGGGTCTGGGTTCGATTCCCGGCAGTGGCGGATTTTTCAGTGGTAAACCGGTCCCCACTTGAGTGCCTAGTGGAAAGCATTTCAAGTTCAGTACTCCGTCCGTCGGATGGGACGTTAAGCCGTGGTCCCCTTGGCGCCTTTCGTTAAGAGCAGGCTAATGCCGACGCCGGGTTTCTCTCAACCCTTCCTCCGTTCCCTGAACACTCCTACAATTACCCAATCTCCCACCAATCGTAAATGGCGCAAATGACCTCAGCTGTCGGTCGCCTCCCCTGAGTAACCAACCAATACTTCTATATTTTTTTATTGCCAACAAAATGGATATTTTCCGTGAAAATATACGATATTTTAGTTTCTGGCGAAAATAATAGTCCAGTGGATGCTATATTTCTCGACTTCAAGAAGGCTTTTGACAAGGTTTCTCATAGCAAACTAATTTTGAAATTAAAATCTTATGGGTTAGACAATAACATTACATCATGGATTAATGATTTTCTGCATGATCGGGTTCAAAGGGTTGTTTTGGACGGTGTTTCCTCACAGGCAATTAAAGTCACTTCGGGTGTCCCACAAGGTAGTGTGATAGGTCCACTCCTATTCCTTTTGTACATTAATGATATCCAAAAGGGGGTAAAAAGTAAGCTTCGTCTATTGCCCATGACGCAGTAGTGTACAGGGAAATTCTATGCCCAAACGATAAAGAATATTTAAATATTGACCTACAAGCAATTGAAACTTGGTGTGATACATGGCAGTTAGAATTAAACTTTAAGAAATGTCTTGTAATGAATTTTTGGAAAAAGAATAGCTCTCCTCCTACCACTTACAAAATAAGTAATAATGAATTAACAAACGTGGAATCCATTAAATATCTTGGAATAAGACTGAAAAATGATCTTTCCTGGGGTAAACACATTCGTGAAATAATGGGTCAAGCGAATCGCAAACTGGGTTTCATTAAAAGAGTATTGGGTAAATGTGACGATCAAGTACGAGAAATCAGCTACTTTTCCCTTGTTAGACCTCATTTGGAATATGCTGCCAGTGTATGGGATCCCTACGAAATCGGTCTAAGTAATGAACTTGAACGTGTGCAGCGGAGATCGGCAAGATTTGTAAAGGGACGATACGATAATTATATTAGCGTAACCAGTCTATTAAATGAATTGAAATGGGAATCATTGTCAGATCGGAGGTTGAAATTTAGACTTAATCTCTTACACAAATTCCAAGGCAATATTTTCAGTGATGATGTTAAAAATATTTTACGAACCCCAACTTACTATGGCAGACTGGACCATAATCATAAAGTTAGAGAAATTGATTGCCGAACTGACCGATTCAAAATGTCCTTTTTCCCTCGCACAATTAGAGATACGAATAACGGTAAATATGTCCTATCGGAGAGTAGCAATGAATAGCATTGGTAGCTGCATGTTGGTATGAGTACTTAAAGCTAACCCTACTAACAAAATGTTTTTGCATGTTTGCTTTGCAATTTCTATCTTTTTTAAATAGTGTAGTTCTGACTACTATATTAATACTATTCCTTTTTTATACATGATATGTAGTGCATGTTTGGTGAGCAATCACCCCCTGCCACACACCCTTGTGGTGGCTTGCAGGGTATTATGTAGATGTAGATGTAGATCATATTCTGCATCAGGGACTGGAGGAATATAGGGGAGCCTCTTTTGCTTGTACCCTTCGAGTCTCCAAATTGGGAATTCAGATTGTGCAAGTGTTTTGAGTGTGCAAGGGTAAGACGCCGGATAGGGCAATGAGCGGATCAGACGCCACGCGAAAGAGCCATCACGGCTTGAGCAAGGTGTGACGTAAGCCCCTCGGACTTCGGCGACGTCATGCAATCTGTATCGACTCGAGGGAACGGAGGGTGTCACTCCCATTCACTCATTGACCGGAGGAGAGGAGTGGAATCAAACTCATGGCTCGCGATAAGAAACCATCCTCGTGTAACTGGACCGGGGCTTGAACCCTTACCCCCTTGCTTCCCGGCTGGTTGCTTTAACTAAATAAGTAAATAAGGCGTCTTTTTTCCCCTCGGTCGGATTATGAAGCTAATATAAATAAGAATGTAATATATAATAATAATATAATATATTATGAAGCTAATATAAATGTTAATACCTACCTCAAAGTGAACTATCACTGATTCCTTTTGTTAAAATTCCGGATAAATTCCAGTTTCCTTCATGGTACCTACTCTTTCTCCTCTTTGTTATTGTAAGTAGGGAAAGTGATTGAAAGCTACGGCCATTAATTCGGAGAAAAATCCGGCTTTGCTATTTGTCCTCTCTTTCTGAAAACTCCAAAGGAGTCACGGTTTAACGGCCTATCCGACGGACGAAGTACTGAACTCGAAATACTCACCGCACTCCTTTAGGGACCAGAATATTACTGCAAATGTCTACCGGGATTCAAACCCAGGGTCTTTCGATAAAAACCCAGCACTCTAGCAACCACATATGATCTCCGGTAGCTTTTATCCTACCAAATCCTCTTGAGGCAATGTCGAAATTTCCCCACGTACTCGACTAATAACTGTCTCTCCCAAGTACCTACCCTCTCCAGTTTCGCTTGTTCCCTCACCCTGGGCTGACTTAAAGTCGTGCATCACTTCTCGAGGGGAAAGATTAATCTTTTACGGTTGTCAGACATTATGAATTAAAATGCCCGCATCTCTCCCATACAGGTTTGTAGGATTGACCACAGCTAATCGACATATGTCGTGGTGTTGACTTAATACTGTCCTACCATGATGTCACCGCGCATGAAATTAAAGATATTGATCTCTCAACGCCTATTGCAATATTCTCACATAAAATCGTCATTGTGCGTTAAAACCAATTTTTATGCTGCACCAAATAAATATTGAGTTTAAAATGAGGTCATAAAAATTGCTGTCATTTCAATTTGTATTTATGCTATGGAATATATTATGTCATGAGAATTCATAATGCAGCACTGTCACCCTTCATATCATATTTGACAAAATTTCTCCACGCTACTTCAAGTACCTAGCGATGTGAATTTCTCAGAACAAAAAACTAAATCATTTATTACGTATTGATCAACAGCAGTAAAAATAAATTGAATGGAGTTATGCGATACTTTGTGATAAAGTTACATACTGAAATGAAATCTTGAATGATCCATTTAATCTCTCCCCATTTCGTCATGTAACTGCCCCGCATTCAAAAAGCAGTTCCCCATCATCCTGACCTTCAACACGGTGCTTATCCCACTTAATTATGCGCTCTCTCTCACCCCAAAGCCTTCTCGACCCACACAGCGGGAGGCTCCCTCGACAAAACCCACCGTGCTCACTACAATTTTAACTTTAACAACTACGTCATATAACAAAAAATTAATATTTTCATCGCATTCCCGATAATTATACGAGTAAGTACATCTTGTCTACGTCTATTAAATGAATTGAAATGGGAATCATTGTCAGATCGCAGGTTGAAATTTAGACTTAATCTCTTCCACAAATTCCAAGGCAATATTTTCAGTGATGATGTTAAAAATATTTTACGAACCCCAACTTACTATGGCAGACTGGACCATAATCATAAAGTTAGAGAAATTGATTGCCGAACTGACCGATTCAAAATGTCCTTTTTCCCTCGCACAATTAGAGATACGAATAACGGTAAATATGTCCTATCGGAGAGTAGCAATGAATAGCATTGGTAGCTGCATGTTGGTATGAGTACTTAAAGCTAACCCTACTAACAGAATGTTTTTGCATGTTTTCTTTGCAATTTCTATCTTTTTTAAATAGTGTAGTTCTGACTACTATATTAATACTATTCCTTTTTTATGCATGATATGTAGTGCATGTTTGGTGAGCAATCACCCTCTGCCACACACCCTTGTGGTGGCTTGCAGGGTATTATGTAGATGTAGATACAGCATACGAGATCCATGCGAGGAAAGCTTGTTAAAAGAAATACAGCGTGTGCAAAGGATATCTGCAAGGTTTGTTTAAAGGCGATTGGGTGTAATAGAAGAACTGGGATCGGAGATACAGTCAACACGCGGGTTAAAATTTAAACTAAACCTTTTGAGTAAATTTGAGGCAAGTGCCCTGGCAAACGACGTGAGAAATTAACTAAGACACGCTGCGTATTAGGTTACATTTGATCTGAAAACAACATTAAAGAAAGTATGACACTCGTACCCAAAGATTTAAATAATATTTTTCCCGCGTACCTGCAGTAAGAAAACTTAATGGGTGACATAGTACCGAAAGGGGTAAATTATACGTAAAATATTGATATTATATGTTTTACCACTACTAATGCATACATGCTAGTGAAATATAGATCAATGTATTTAACGAAATTCGTTTCTAATCAGTAATAACTTCATTTGTGTGTAGATATTGATCATTTACTTGCGCGTTACTCATATATGTTTCCATTAAGTAGTAGCATTGAACACATTAGTCTTATGTATGTACAGTGGTATTTCACCCCCTGCCACACACCCCCGTGGTGGCTCGTAGGTATTTACCTAGCTGTAGGGTGTTTGGCAGATGGTGAACCATCACCATGCATGCATGCGAACTGGACGCTCCAAATGATGCCACCCAGCCAGTATTTTTATCCTTTTATGATCACTGCTTATGTAGAAAGTTGTGAAGGCGGTAAAAGAGAGGAATTACGTTAATATCAGTTTGCTATGCTGCCTATCGTTTTTTCTCTTAAAGTACGGGGGAAAAATGCCATTTGAATCTATCAGCACGACAATCTCTCTCTAATCTTATTTACCTGGTTGAATGTAGCATAATAATAAACATTACATGTCGCGGAATAGACCAGCAGTTAAAAAGCATAAGTAAAAACAAAGCACCAGGTCCCGATCAAATTCCTTCCAGAGTTTATAAAACATTAGCTTCTGAAATAGCCCCCTATCTAGAAATAATATTCAATAAAACACTAAAGAACCACACAGTACCCAAGGATTGGAAAGTAGCTAACATTACACCTATATTTAAAAGCGGTGATAGGGAAGAACCTAGTAACTACAGACCCATTTCACTCACGTCCATCTCTTGTAAGATATTTGAGCACATAGTAGTCAGTTCGATCATGGGGCATTTGGATAGTCACGGATTACTCATAAACAGCCAGCATTGGTTCCGGTAAGGTAGATCTTGCGAGACACAATTAGCTTTATTCGTACACGATATTTTAGTCCACGGCGAAAACAGTACTGAAGCTCCAGGGAAATAAGTCCACAGTGCACACACTTAAAAATGATAAAGGAATCAGAGTCACCAGCATCTACATCTACATAATACACTGCAAGCCACCACAAGGGTGTGTGGCAGGGGGTGATTTCTCACCAAACATGCACTACATATCATGCATAAAAAAGGAATAGTATTAATATAGTAGTCAGAACTACACTATTTAAAAAAGATAGAAATTGCAAAGAAAACATGCAAAAACATTCTGTTAGTAGGGTTAGCTTTAAGTACTCATACCAACATGCAGCTACCAATGCTATTCATTGCTACTCTCCGATAGGACATATTTACCGTTATTCGTATCTCTAATTGTGCGAGGGAAAAAGGACATTTTGAATCGGTCAGTTCGGCAATCAATGTCTCTAACTTTATGATTATGGTCCAGTCTGCCATAGTAAGTTGGGGTTCGTAAAATATTTTTAACATCATCACTGAAAATATTGCCTTGGAATTTGTGTAAGAGATTAAGTCTAAATTTCAACCTGCGATCTGACAATGATTCTCATTTCAATTCATTTAATAGACTGGTTACGCTATATAATTATCGTATCGTCCCTTTACAAATCTTGCCGATCTTCGCTGCACACGTTCAAGTTCATTACTTAGACCGATTTCGTAGGGATCCCATACACTGGCAGCATATTCCAAATGAGGTCTAACAAGGGAAAAGTAGCTGATTTCTCGTACATGATCGTCACATTTACCCAATACTCTTAAAAATGAAACCCAGTTTGCGATTCGCTTGACCCATTATTTCACGAATGTGTTTACCCCAGGAAAGATCATTTGTCAGTCTTATTCCAAGATATTTAATGGATTCCACGTTTGTTAATGAACTCTTGAAATGTGATATCACTTTCCGACATGATTTCCTTGCCAATGCTCTCGATTTTTTATAGTTTTGAACTAGTTCATTTTTTTCCTCTACCGATAGACCCCGTCCTGCATTTTTCATCCTAGCGTGGCATACCCTTTGTCGCTTAAGTGATTTCCTAACCTCCGCGTTATACCACCTTGGCTCTGTATTAACATTAGCTTCTGAAATAGCCCCCTATCTAGAAATAATATTCAATAAAACACTAAAGAACCACACAGTACCCAAGGATTGGAAAGTAGCTAACATTACACCTATATTTAAAAGCGGTGATAGGGAAGAACCTAGTAACTACAGGCCTATTTCACTCACGTCAATCTCCTGTAAGATATTTGAGCACATAGTAGTCAGTTCGATCATGGGGCATTTGGATAGTCAGGGATTACTCATAAACAGCCAGCATGGGTTCCGGAAAGGTAGATCTTGCGAGACACAATTAGCTTTATTCGTACACGATATTTTAGTCCACGGCGAAAGCAGTACTGAAGTTGATGCGATATTTTTAGATTTTAAAAAGGCTTTCGATAAAGTTCCTCATGACAAATTAATCTTGAAGTTAGAGAGTTTTGGTATAAATAAAGACATTGTATGTTGGGTAAAAGAATTCTTAAGTGGGCGAGAGCAGAGGGTTGTCATAGATGGTATCATGTCGGACACAATCGAAGTCACATCGGGAGTTCCCCAGGGTAGCGTAGTAGGTCCGCTTCTATTTCTTTTATACATAAACGATTTGGGTACCGTAGTTAGTAGTAACCTTAGACTTTTTGCAGACGATGCGGTGGTGTACAGGGGTATATCGAACGAAGAGGACACGAAATCACTTAGCAAGGATTTAGATGCAATTCAAGAGTGGTGCGACAAATGGCAGTTAGAACTCAACCTTAAAAAGTGTGTAGCTATCAATTTTTGGAGGAGGAATAATTCGATAGAGCGATCCTATAGAATTAATAACACGAAGATCGAAAACGTTGAAACCGTAAGATATTTAGGTGTAACAATCACTAAAGATTTATCGTGGGGAAGACACATAAGGGAAATATGCGGCCGAGCGAAGAGAAAGCTAGGATTTATAAAAAGAGTACTTGGGAAATGTGATGAGAAGACAAAAGAGCGATGCTACTTTTCACTAGTTAGACCCCACCTTGAGTATGCAGCCAGTGTATGGGATCCTAATGAATTAGGTTTGATGAGAGAACTAGACAGTGTGCAGCGTAGAGCAGCTAGGTTCGTCAAAAGCTGTTACGATAGGTTGAGTAGTGTATCAGAATTAATACAAGAATTAGGGTGGGAATCATTATCAGAGCGTAGGTTAAAGTCCAGATTAAATCTATTGGAGAAATTTCAATCGGATAGATTTACTGAAGATGTTAGGCACATATTAAAAACACCAGCGTATTATGCTAGATTCGACCAGATAAATAAGATTAGAGAGATAGATTGTCGTACAGATAGATTCAAAATGGCATTTTTCCCCCGTACTATAAGAGAACAGAATAGACAGCATAGGAAAGGGATAGGTAGAGGAAATATTTTAGAGTATTCTGTAGTGCATGATGCATGTATTAATCCCTTAAATACTATAGATACTAACAATCTAGTTGCATGAGACCCTTTAGTTGCTTGCTTGCATGTTAGTAGTGTATGCTTGGTGATCTTCACCCCCTGCCACACACCCTCGCGGTGGCTTGCAGGGTATCGTGTAGATGTAGATGTAGATGTATCACTAATATATTTACTTGGTATGTTTTTATTAACTGCGTTACGGGTGACCTCAATAAATTCTCTCCATGAATCCTCTGTATTTAATCCTTTGCTTAGTTCGCTAAATAAATGAAACGCTTCCCTAAATTCCTCTTTCATACCGTCGTAATTAGCCTTGCCAAATAAGTATACCCTCCTCCTTGGTTGATAATGTCTTTCAACGCCTACAATAAATTTCGCATGCACTATTTTGTGGTCACTAATTCCTGTGTCTGTAACTGTATTTAGAACTCTTTCGGGTATATTTGTTGCTAATAAGTCTAGGATGTTGTTTCCCCTGGTCGGTTCTGTTACTAGCTGTTGTAAACAATGTGACGTAAAGGTGTTCAACAGTGATTCGCAGAGTTCCTTATCCTTACCTCCTGTAATGAAACTACATGTATTCCAGTCTATCGAAGGGAGATTGAAATCTCCGCCTACTATTATTCCTCTATCATTGTTCCGAGAAAGTAATGTACCTATCTCTGACTCTACTACGAATAATACTACGAATCCCATCACTCACTGATGTCAACAACGTTAATTGTAAAAGCTACACCCGTTAAAAACCTCTGCAAGCTTACTCCACAAAAAAAAGGGAAAATAGGAGGGGGGATCGCTGCGTTGTTGCCATATTTCCCGCTGTTGATGACCACGTGCTTAGCAATGTTCGCAAAATTGTTAATTATCATCGTAGAATCACGATTAAAAGATGTACTTACTCGTACAATTATCGGGAATGCGATGAAAATATTAATTTTTTGTTATATGACGTAGTTGTTAAAGTTAAAATCGTAGTGAGCACGGTGGGTTTTGGCAAGGGAGCCCCCCGCTGTGTGGGTCGAGAAGAGCGGCCAGCTTTGGGTCTCTGAGTTGGGAAAAGGGTCGCGGATTAGGACCCTCGCGAGCGTCAGCCCCACCTTCGACTTCCTTCCTTCAGCTTCCTTCGACTACCTGAACTAAAAATATTGCTGAATATTCTAAGAAGTTAAAAAAATAGTTCAATTTTCATGCGAATTCAATGTAAAAAGTCTTGACAGATGCAACCTCTTGTATGAAAAATAGCAGGATGAATGAGAGACAAGTTATGTGATAATGATCACTCATTTGCTCACGGGCAAAAGAAATTATATGTGACTGTTTGGCTCTTGATAATCTATGACATCTGTCTGGTTATTACGGCATCGTGGAAGTGGAGTTGATGGCATCGCGTTCTCCACTTTAGGCAGAGCCCTAGGTCCGGAAGCCAAATAGTTTAGTCAAAATAGGAGCGAAGTGTTTCAATCTAAAGACTTTGCTTTTATGTATACCGCATTTATCCCCAGCTGGCCCGTTAGCTCAGTTGGTTAGAGGATCGTGCTAATAACGCGAAGGTCGTGGGTTCGATCCCCCCACGGGCCAATTCTTTTACACCAGCGGCATGCATGCGCCCAGTAGTATAGATAATTTTTTCCTAAGATTTGTGTATTAATTGTCTGAGATTCATCACTTATTAAGCAATTAAATGTATTATATGCTAATAAACTGGATCAGGGGCGGAATTCTGTACACAACTAACGATACCTATCGGTATCGGTGGCTACCGACGGTCGTCGCTTGTACCGACGGTCGAGCTATTCTGCACCCGCCACCTACCGACAGTTGTCGGTGCAAGCGACCTAACTCTGACGTCAAGCATTTATCGGTAAGGAAGCAGCACCTGCGCGCGAGGCTATACGTTTTGACCAATGATATAGCTTGACACAAACAGGAAAAAGTGCACCATCGATATGCGAAATATTTCATCGGAACTTAGCGTCGTAATGTTATTTGAAATCAACAGTGGACTGGACGTGGATCATTTGTGATTCACATTCATTCAAGGATCATGCGTAAAGTCGAAGAGAAGTTAATACCAAAGGCAGGATGAAAGGTGGGATTAGTTGAAACTGAGGGGATTGCATGTAGGTAATTCGAATGAAATCTTTATTCATACTTTGTTATTGATTTCGTACTGCGAAATTGGGTACGATTTTACGATCGAGAAATAACACACGTCTATATGGTTCTGATGGACTGTATTCAAGTGCCATTTACTAAGCCAACAATTACATATTCAAGTTACTATGCGTACACAAACAAGATTAAAGTAAAAATTAAAACCTACGATGGTCCAAACAATAGTCGAGAAGCTCAAGTCAGGTCGAGAGGGAATTGCTACATGGAGGAGGAATGTAATAATAATATATTTATTAGATTACTTGGTAGAATTGTGTACACATCTTCGTCGAAATTACAAATTATAGAGACATCACAGTAAGTAGTAGGCAGCATTCGGCTAACGTGTAAGTTAGTTTGTAAGTAACGTTTGGTTTTTTGGGAGGCAATCTTAAGAATTAGAAACACTAATTGGTACGGAAGTAAAAGTGACCCTGACAAAGAAACTGTGAAGTGAATAATGACTTGCGTTCGTTTGAAAATGCATTGGAATGAACTGAACACACTGCTCACTCGCAATGGCGATCGACCGCTCCCGCTGCAATATCGGCCGAAGTGTTTCAATGAGAACCAAATCAACATGTGGGTAGAGGCGAAATAAATTGATAAACTCCTCGTTGTCCAGCTCAAACGGGTCGTGGGCTTCCCTTTTACTCTCGT
Source organism: Platycnemis pennipes (assembly GCA_933228895.1). Lineage (NCBI taxonomy): Eukaryota > Metazoa > Arthropoda > Insecta > Odonata > Platycnemididae > Platycnemis > Platycnemis pennipes. The sequence goes on from OW121856.1 coordinate 112,766,313, forward strand.
ATCCCGGCACGATCGTCGACGTTCGAGTCTACTTTCTACGTATTACATAAACATTTGATCTAAAGCAAGATATCCCTCTGCCATTCTTTGGGCTGATAATTAAAAAACACCTACCACTCTGATGTAAAATGCATTACTAGTCTAGCGATAAAGTTTCTACCGTCAAACATTTAAATACATCAAACTGCAATTGCATATAAATAGTATAGTAATTGAAGTAAAAATATAGGTACTTAGTAAATAGAAAATTATAAATAAAACTGTATTTTTATTTAATTAAGTTTAGAAGAACTCAAATCACCTCTCACTCTCCGCACTTTGGACACTTTAAAGCAAACTTGTTTTGGATGCGCTAATTTTGCAAATTAAGGACGAATATAACTAGCGCGAATTAAGTTAAGATTTCAACTTAATAATAATATGGAAATGCAAATAAAGGACGATCTCAGTTCTCAGAAAACCTACCAATTTGCACAAGTCAATTCACCAAGCTCGTAGATAATCCAAACATACGTCCGTCGCTATGCGTAGACGGATCTATCACTGTTTTTACCCAGCATGCAGTTGGCGAAGAGACGAAATACATGTCGGTAAGGCCTAGCGTGGGTTTGGAAATCTTCGGTAGGCTCAGTCGTCGTTACCGACAAGTATCGGTAAAATTAACGACAAGTGTCGGTAGAATGCATCACCGGAATCGCTCTTACCGATATTTGTCGGTCGGGGGAGTTAGCGACACCGATAGGTGTCGGTAGGATGTACAGAATTCCGCCCCAGGTTATAAATTTAAAAATACGAAAAGTACAGAAGAGTCAGGAAAGAATGGGCCGAAAACGCGGAAATAACGAGACTGCGTTTCACTTAGAAGGAAACCGCCATTATCTAACTATGTGACTTGCATAATTATGAAAAGTTCATTCCACTGAAGTGTAAAGAAGAGCAGATTGGCATTCAAACTTGATTTTTCCCACAGTAAAAGACACTAGATGGCAATAATTTCGAACAAAAGATTACTTAGGTAAACGCAAGGTTCCTTTGGCGTTAATTTAAAAATTAAAACGATAAAAATGCTACTAAAATACGCAATGTGAGCACAAATAAGTGTACCAAGTGAAATGCAAAATAGCATAAAATATACGAGACAAGAAATATGATAACGATTAATCTCTTCCTCTAACACAGAGTTTTAAAAAAATCGTAGCTTGTTAATAATTATAATGAATAATTTTGTTCCACATTCATAGATACATGTAGACATTTAAAAAATACTGAATACACAGGAGTGGCTTAAACAAATGAACAACTAATAGTACACCCTAATATCAAAATCCATACTTCATCTACATATACGGAATACCCTGCAAGCCACCACGGGGGTGTGTGGCAGGGGCTGAAGATCTCCAAGCATACAAAAATGACATGTAACATGGAAATATGTTAGATAATCGAGTCACATGCTGCTAGATGAATAGTATCTGCATAGCAATAAAGTAATTATTAGTTATAATGGCAGTTATCTAAATATATTTATATGAATTTACCTATCATCCGTGTTAATACATACACTACAGACAACCTATCAATATTTCACCCACCTATTCCTGTGCTAAGTTGCGTATGATGCTCTCTAATGGAAGGCGGGAAAAGTGACATTATGAAACTATCAGTACGACAATCCATCTCTCTCACCTTGTTTATCTGATGAAACCAAGCATAATACCATACCATAATCCTAGACCATATTTTCAGTGATGATGTTAAAAATATTTAGCGGACCCCAACTTACTATGGTAGACTGGACCATAATCACAAAATTAGAGAAATTGTTTGCCGTACTGAGATATTCAAAGTGTTCTTTTTTCCTCGTACTATTAGGGATATGAATAACGGTAAATATGTCCAATACGAGTGTAGCAATGGATAACATTGGTAGCTGCATGTTGGTATAAGGACTTATAGCTAACCCAACTAACGGCATGTTTTTGCATGTAAGTTTTGCTATTTTTATCTTTTTTAAATAGCGTAGTTTTGAACAGTACCTATAGAAGTATTAATCCTTTTTTTATGCATGATATGTAGTGCATGTTTGGTGCGAGTTCACCCCCTGCCACACACCTTTATGGTGGCTTGCAGGGTGGCTTGCAGGCACCTACGTATTCATCTGCATGTAGATGCAGATGAATACGTAGGTGGTACATATGTGTGTGTCCTTTTATTTTTTAAATTCACTTAGTCACCCCTTTGAATCCAGCAATTTTTTATGCTTACGAAATGCGAACTTTACTGGCATGAAAAGAATATGAACATCAATTGAAGCTTGATAACTTGCATGCAGAAGACCAGTAGCTTGAGTACTGAGTGATCGCTCCCTTTGTCTCTCGGACGGTTTCTCTTTAATCATTTAATCTGAAATTACGTATTATCTTGGAAACAGGCAATTGATGATGAATACTCGAATCATCACTGTGGTAATTCGGCGACGTGGAGCTGCAGCTGCGAGTATTTTGTGCTTCGCTTATGTCCGGAAGCCAAATAGTTTCGGACGAAGAGCCGAGGAGGAAGTATTTGAATTCCACGAATGTATGCACTTCGACGTTTACCGCGCTGGTAATCTACAGCTGGCCTCCATCCCCCCACGGGCCAATTCTCTATTTGTCCCAACCTTATCAATTATGTTCGAATGTCCCCGGACATTCAAACGACACAAAGCAGAAGGAAAAGTGGTGAGAATTGAAGGGATCACATAGTGTGTCAAGTGAAATCAAAAAAGAAGATTTACTGTCAATCGATCCTCCTTTTAGTTGCAATTTATCCAAATAAGAACCGCCCTGGCTAAAAATGGTTCAACCGCAAGTGCCAGGAGCTTTCAGCCAAGCTCTATTAAGCAATTAATTGAATGATATGCTAATAAACAGTATCGTATTGTAAATTCAAGAATACGAGTACAGAAGTCAGGAAGGGATGCGTCGAAAAGGCTGGATAACGAGACGTCACTTCAGTTTGCAGGAAACCGCCATTTTGAAATTATATGACTTGCATACATATGAAAACTTCATCCCGCTGAAGTATAAAGAGGAGCAGATTGGTATTCTAACTTGATTTCTCCCACAGGGCACTAGATGGCAATGCATTCGATCAAAAGATTACTGAGGTAAACGCAGAGGGTGTTATGGGAATGAAAACGATAGAAAAGTAGGGTTAACGTTGAGGAACACACATTTATAGCATAGAGGCGGAAAAGCTTTAGTTCCTGTGTGAGTATGAGTACACCTTTATGGTGGCTTGCGTGGTATTATGTAGAAGAAATCGGTTGTAAGCCACGCACTACCATAAAGAAATACATCATTTGTGTTACCGAACTTTTTGAAATGTACTGTCAATGGCATTCTGATACATCGGTACCGTCAATCTGATACATCGGAATGTCTTGTATTTTAGGTAAATGTCATTAACATGGTAGGTGTGGATAAAACGTTGATGCAAAATATTTGGCCCATTGAAGCCGCTAAGCTTCGCGTCATAAGCAAGACGCTCTAACCAACTATTGGACCAGTTGTAAAGAAATTAATAAACGTAACACTAAATTTAAACTTAAGCCCTCTCAAAAGTTCTTCCTATACCTGGCTCCTACGTCCTGCTATCTGCCGTAACCGAGGCCCGAAACAAGTTCTTGCAAATACAGTTTTCAATAATGCTGAGATACATTGTGTTTTCAAAATTGCCACATCCAGCTTCTTTGAATTAGAGATCAACGAATTCAAAACAACCGCTTGGGGAGCGTTACATGCAATATTCCAGCTGAGGTACGAGGCCATGTTTTTTCTTCTACGTCTACCTAATACCCTGCGAGCCACCACGAGGGTGTGTGGCAGGGGGTGAAGATCACCAAATATGTACTATTGAATTGCAACTAGGATATTTAATGGAGACATGCTGAATAATAGGGTCACATGCTGCTGGATGGTTAGTATCTACATAATAAGAAACGGTTTATTTTTTGTATTACATGCATCATTCACTACAGACTCCTCTCACAATATTCCACCCACTACCTATCCCTTTGCTACGCTGCCTATTGTGCTCTCTTACGGTACGAGGGAAATTGACATTTTAAATCTATCGGTACGACAATCTAGCTCTCTAACCTTGTTAATCTAATCAAACCTAGCACAATACGCAGGGATTCTTAATATATATCTAACGTTATCTGTGAACAAATCGGTTTTCATTTTACTTAAAAGGTTTAACCTAAATTTTAACCAGCGTTCTGATAGTAATTCCCATCCTAGTTCTTCTATTTAACTCGTGACGCTAATACAATTATAACAACGGCCTTTAACAAATGTAGCGGATTTCCTTTGCACACGCTCCAATGCCTTTAGCTATCATTCCTTCCTCGCACGGATCCCATAGACTAAATAGGCATAGGCATATTCTAAATGAGGCCTGACAAGTGTGAAATAGCTTCTTTCTCGTACTCTCTCATCTCATTTGCCTAGAACCTAGGGCCCGGGTTCGATTCCCCGCACTGACGGATTTTTCAGTGGAAAACGGTCCCCACTTGAGTGCCTAGTGGAGGGCATTTCAAGTTCAGTACTCCGTCTGTCGGATGGGACGTTAAGCCGTGGTCCCCTTGGCGCCTTTCGTTAAGAGTAGGCTGATGCCGACACCGGGTTTCTCTCTCCACCCTTCCTCCGTTCCCTGAAAAAAATCCTACCATGACCCAATTACCCAATACCTATCCTAAATGGCGCAAATGACCTCAGCTGTCGGTCGCCTCCCCTGAATAACCAACCAACGAATCCTAATCTACGGTTTGCTACAGTAATTATTTCCCTGATGTGTTTCCCCCACATCAGTCATGAGAAGCAGAACGTATCCAATCCTGAATTGATTTTCTCGGCAATTCCTCCGAGATCAAAATTACATACAAAACGTAGGCGCATTAATAATATTAGTTGTAGAATTCGGTCCTGTTGTGACTTTATTATGTACTACGACCTCAAGGTAGTCGAGAGGTGTAATGGATGGATATTGGAATCATTGAGTGGTGATTAAACCTAGAAAACCAAATTAATGACAATATCGAGAGGAAAAAAGTCAGTGGTAAGCATTAAAGATGCTGGGCTTAATTTAGGAACTGTGGAGAAATGTGCGTGTATGGGTAGATAAAACCGTGTTAAGCACTTCATGGGTCAGATATGTACCATGTCAAAAAGAAAATCATGAAAGAGTAGAGATGTTAAATACATAGCTTAATGGACTTAACGTTGAAGACAGAATGGTTGGATAATATCGAAATACGATGTACACAGATGATCCGAGGTAGAAAGGTTTACAAGTAAAGCAGTAAGACTGAGAATAAGTGGCTGACTTGCATATCCACTGAGTCATGGAAGTTTTTCTAGAATATAATTGGGTCGTTTGCCATATTTTTATTGCTGAATCTGACAGAGTTTATAAAATAAAAATACTCGTATTTTTCCGCTCTTCGATCCGTCAGTTTGTTCTCGAGTTATAAGTGGCGAAAAACTGTTGTTTTCAACCCCTTTCGGAAAAGTGGGCTTCTAAGTCATCCGCTTCGTCCAACCACGAGACCGCGAAGCTCCTTCACCTTATCACAATGCGGGACACACAGCTATCAATGGAAGTGTTTTCCACAGAGAAGGCCTTCCGCCCCCACCTCCCCTCCCCTCCCTAAAAACAGTCAAGGACGGGAGAAAGGTGGCGTAGTAATCCTTAATGCATCACGTTCGGGTGGCGTCACCTTTTGCTCATTTTTGATTTGTGAGTGAATGGCTCTGGTTATAAGATCAATTTTTTCACTGAAATTCTTTTTTTTGTATCCATCAAACGATTTCGTGTACAAAATAGCGATTTCGGTTTCAAGTTTCATTGGGGAAAAAGTAGCTGGATGCACTAGCAGAAAAATGTTACAGATATGAATGTTGATCATAACAAGAGCGACTTATGAGAGATGTTCCGGGGGATGGAACAGAGCAAATAGGAATGAAGAGAGAAGGAGGGAGAGTCGCAGTCAACTGATTATAGTTGTGAAAAGTGATGAAGATCTGTCATATTATTATTAATTTCGTAAGCACTTTTCATTGACTGCACCATAACCAGCACAGTGGCAGTTAATATTCGGATTAGATGATAGGTACACTGCCATATAACACAGTGTAGAATGCAGTATAAATCAACGCTTCCGTAAATTTCGTTTTACACCCTCTCCCTCTAAGGTTCTATTGTACACATACCCTTCTGGTGACTTTCAGGGTACATATTCTGAATCAAATTTATTCCCCTGATAAATGGAAAGTGAGGATAGGTTTTTAGGTAAACCCTCAGATAAAGCATTTGCCCCCGGCAGTGAAATGATCAAATATTCCAGAAGTCATATTAAAAAGTTTTGCATTTTTTGAAATATGAAGACCACAATACTCCTGTGCAAAATCGAATTTACTGTTCAACAATAGACTTCCAAAGGAAGTTCCAATTCCAAAGGAGGTAAAAAATCGAGGAGTCATATTATTGTTGCTTCATTTAAAATGAACTGCAGCCATTATTTCGCCGAAAATTCTTGAGAATTTTAAGATATTTTACGACAACTTCCTTTTATAAGAAAACTATTTGCAAAAGAGGAAACACTGCAAGCGCATCCTGACATCTTTCAGAATACGGATACACTATATAAAACAAATTTATCTAAATAAACCATTTGCTTAGCCTTATCCAAACAAGAAACTCAAAATTGTGCGAACCAATTTATAGTGCCAGGAAAAGGTCATATTACATAGGTTTAAACTGTATTATAGCCGCTACCTTGAGTGCCAGATAGGATAGTTTTTTCAACTTACTTTTATTGCAAGGTGTCTTAAAATAGCTCGTAGAATTATTTTGGTTTAAGTTCATTTCAGCTCTTTATCTAACGGTTGCGTCGGAGTATTTGGAGCACACTTCCGTCTGCATTGACCTGAGCAACCAAAACTGTTGTGCAATGCCAATTGCCAAACGACACCACCGGCATCAACCGTAAAATAGACTAGATGCCGGAATTCCACTTATTAAAGAACATCAGTTCATTTGGAGAAATATTTTACTTTTGTCAAAGCCTGAAATTCGATTTTGTATTTTAGAGGACAGTTAAATATTTAAAAAATCACAATTTCAAACGATTACCGATCCTTGATTGATAGGTAGTTTTGTAAAATAATATGAGTTCGATGTCGGAAAATTATAAATTATTATTCAACATATTCATTGGCGAAATGTTTGCCTTTAATTGAAATGAACTACAGGAAAATTTGCCAATTCGATGACGAAAACAATGGAATGTGAAAAGCTAAATTCATTGTTTCTTCAGCATAGGGTTCATATCAATCTACGCGTGCACACTAATCTGCAAATTAGCAGAGAAAGTCGAAGAGTAATCAATCTTATTGTGGGAGACTTTTCTACGGATATCAACGTTAAGATGAATTATTAAGGGGACATTCTCATATCATGCAACCTCTGACCTCAAACTAACATCATGCCAGATAGATGCTTACAATTCCAAAACATATCTGTTTGCGTCCCAAACATGCAAGTAAGTCTAAAACAATTGCAGAAATTTTGAAAATTATGCTTTCATGTACACTTCAATAAATTCAATATTCTACGCTACTTATTAGAGAAAGAAGGACCACTGAGATATGATTTCACTCGATGTACTTCACATGTGGCCCATTAGCTCAGTTGGTTAGAGCGTCGTGCTAATAACGCGAAGGTCGTGGGTTCGATCCCCCCATGGGCCAGTTTTTTTTATTCGCTTCCTCTCATTCTCAAAGTCGCTGGTAGAGCAATCCGTCGAAGTAGATGTACTTTACTCGCTGAAGACTTCAATGCTCCCTTCTTCGGTTCAGGATGATTGTCATTTTTAAACCTGTCCTACTTTAAAACCCTCTAGTTTTATCTTTATGGTCTAAAATACCATATTAAAACTATTTTTTAAGTACATGCATATTTTGACATTCAGAAAAGATATCTTTCATGAGCGTTGATAGCTGATTTGCGTTTCATAAGGTCACCTAAGGTTCGACGTTATTATGAAGTTATGACGAACTCTTCTAAATCATTCCACAGCGCATTCCAGATCGTTATAATTTTTTGCGTTTTTTATCAAATTAGGCTGCCTTCTTTATCCTGGTTACGAGCTTGATGTCACTCAAAGCGGGAAGCATTCGAATATCGATGCAAAAATCATTCCCTAAAGATAGGCTAATACCTGATGTGGATATTCCGTATGAAAATTTGTGTACAAAAATATACCCACCTTACTAGAATGAAGTCTGTTACATCCATAGGCGTTTCCGCCGTGCATTGAGGAGAAAAATGGCCATCACTGCTTTAGTTCCCATTTTCCATGAAATATCTTATGCGTGGCATATCAAACAGTCACGAAAATAGATGTGAGGTATGCCAAGCTGGCATTATATTTATCAGGATTTGGACAACGGTGCCCTGACATATTGCCAATCATCTCTGATCAGATTCAGGTAAGAAAAATGATCTAACCAAGAGGATTCGGCGTCATTTTCTGAAATTTTGTAACTTGCATATTAGAGACCATAGAGGTCCAATCAGAGACTGCAAATATTTAGGGGTGCCTTTGACGTTGTGGTGTGCATGTCATGCTCTGATTTTATTTGCGATGAGTCTCTCGGCTAATCTACCTTCAAGCTGTTAATGGTATTCAAAAGATATCACACGAGGTTAAACAAAACCAAGAGTTACATACGATATGCAGCGAAAGGGTAGAAGATATTGTCAATATTTCATTCGAGAAACTAAAGCTGGGAGAGGTTGAAGAATATTTCTCTTTGGATAGCAGACTTACCAACGAAGAGCTCCATAAGAAGGTCCATCTGAAGCAAGTACTTTTTCGATAGTGAGGCAGCGGAAAAGTGAAGAGTGGAAGTATTTGTTGTATGGTGTTGTAGAAGAATGATTAACTGACGAAGATGTTCTAAGATGAGAGGGTGAAATGAGAAGATTGACCAGCAGTAACGGTCACGGCTTTGACCCCGACGAAGAATGTCGTCGAAGAGGTAGGGAAAAGGAAGAATGAAACCTAGTTTGGGATATATGGTGCAAGGAGCGAAGGATTTAACGAGGAGAATCATATAAAGATGAAGGCGTTATATGTGGTGCTACAGAAGAATGATGAGGATTAAATGGATCGACCGAGTAAGTAACGAGGAAGAGTGGGAGAAAAGAGAAGTCTTCTGAATACCCTGAGAAGATGACGTGGCAACTTAATCGCCATATCTTAAGACACGATGGCCTGGTGAAGACAGTCGTTGAAAGACAAGTGGACGGGAACAACGACAAAGGAAGGCCTCGAGTGAGATATACGGAACAAGTGATGAAGGATGTGAAAGAGAGGAACTACGTCAATATGAAGAGGTTAGCCTATAGAAGGACTCAGTGGAGAGTTATTTTGAACGAATCTTAGGATTGCTGACTAATAATGGTGATGAAGGCGATATTCGCTGAATGAATGGAATTAGGTGCTGCATCATAACAACCAATTGATAATTATTCATCTGCACCTACAGGTTAAACGGCGATTCTCCTCAAAGGTGTGAGGCAGGGGGTGAATTATCACCAATCATGCACTATATCAACATCATTGACCTACATTCACAAAAACCTCTGCCTGCTTAGAAAGCCTAAGAACAACCTCTCAACTTCCATTTTTTTGCAATAAATATCGCCTTGTACCTACACTTTATGTATTTATTTATATACTTTATGTAGAATTTATGTACTTTATGTAGATGTAGATGTATGTAGACGTAATGTTCCTGGTTTCAACCATAAAAATTCATTAGTAAAGCACTTTAAGTGTGTAGTGTCCTTTATCAAAGAAAACAGAATTTATTAATTGCGATTCGTGCCTCGGCATAAATGCATTCATTTCATGCAAAAAATATGAATTGAGTAGATCTACTTTACTCTAGAATGAAATGTTAATCGTGAGCTCTTTTGAAAAACCTCGAAAATGGCGGAATGGGGTATTTTACCATATTTTTTTTAACTGCCGAATATGATAGAGTTTGTAAAATAAAAAGTCCCGTATTTTTCCGTTTTTTGATCCGTCAATTATTTCTCGAGTTATAAGCGACGAAAAACTGATGTTTTTAACTGTTTCGGAAAAGTGGGCGTGATGCAACCTCAACGTAGTTATATCGACTTCGTCCAATCACAACTGAGCCCGCGAAGCTACTTTGTCTTATCGCAAAGGGGGGGACACACCTGACTCGGCCAATAGGAGCAGTTGCGCCAGGATCTGTGCAAGCAGACCTTCCGAGAACCCCCCTCCACTCCCTTCCCTTCCACGAAAAGCAGTCAAGGACGGGACGAAAATGACGTCAATGTTATCACAGCAGCTTTTTCGGTGGGCGTCACCTTTTGCTTATTTAAATTTTTGATTTATGAGTGAATGGTTGTGGTTAGACGATTAAATTTTTCACTAAAATACTTTTTTCGTTTCCATCTAACAATATCTTGCAGAAAAATTGCTATTTCGCTTCCGAGTAAACGCCCCCTTTGTGGCTGACGTAACAGGTTTATAGTTCAAGTTGCGAGGCATAGGAAATATTCGTCTCCTGTCATTTCAGGGCCCCTCAGCTCTAGTGAATATATGTATTAACTATCAAAGTCTCCCCCGTTAAACATTAATAGTCGTCCCATAGGATCCATGTTCGTATAGTCCTCTGCTTCTGCAAAACGTGGCGTGAACTTCGCATGATTATGGGCCAACATAGCATAGCGCTTAGTAAAATAAATGCTAACGGTTTTTAAATGAATAAACTGAATAAATAATTTTCACATAAACAAAAAGATGTAAATTATAACAAATTAACTGAACAACTATACTTAAGAAACTAATTGATAGGCTTCAACGGGGTGCACCGCCTGCTTCGAAACGTCCGCCGTACCACCTAGTGACAGTTAGAGGAAACAGTTTCGCGTCACACGTACGATTTAACCGGCACGCAATAGTTTGCCGTTTTCGCACTGTCGATTTTTTTTCAATTTTTAATTAATGAGGAAAAAATACTTGACGCCATTTTAAAATCGAATGGTTTAAAACATACACTCTAAAGGTTATAAAATTTTGTAAAAACAATATATAAATAACAGGAAACTACCAAATGTTAGTAAAATTCCTAAAAGTCTCTTTTAAACACTCATTTCCAGCAATGAGTGCTCCCAGCTTCGAAAAAAACTTTCTAATAAGTCAAATAGTATATTAAAGCAGCATAACAGGCACAAAATTACACTTTAGCATACTTTTTAGATAAAAAATTCTGTACCGAACCACCTTTCTGTCAGCAACTCTTGGAATAAACCCATACTTTTCGGGCTCACATTATACGTGCGAAACTATAATTTTTCTTGCTGCTAGAAAGAATCCTCGAGTTAAAATTCCACTCTGCATTTTGCTACGAACATTGTTTCGGCACCGCATGTCATTTTCACAGAGGGGAATGAGGTCAATGCCCAAATGTCCGCAGTAAAAACTCTCGTGTCGAAGACGAGAGGGTGTGTCGGGGCGAAATATAGCGTGAGAATTTTTAACTCGCCCGATGTGCGGGCTTGATGACGAGTGCGCATGCGCAGTGACGCCCGCATCGCATGGGCTGGGTCGTTCATCTCCTATGAGGAAGCCGATGGGATTTAAATAAACGCGGTCGCGGAATTCAATTGTTTGGCTCGCCACGGTAATCTCATTACTCCTCCTCCGCTAAAGATAGCTCATCCTGCCTTCGCCCCAAGCTCAACGTCCCCAAACATGATCGCTCCCTTTGAATTTCTCTTAACTTTCGTACTAACGAAGTTCATGAAATACTATTTCGGTTTCTCAGTGTGATGTGAATCCAATAATCAAACGGAATGCTTGTTTTGTGATTCACTGAATGTAATGTGAAATTTTTCCAGGGAGAGGTTTTGCAGAAAGGAGTACTGAGAATGGGATTCTTATAATAATGAGGGTTGGACAATGTGCAGCGTAGAGCAGCTAGGTTCGTTAAAAGGTGTTACGATGGGTCAGTAGAAGAATTAGGTTTGGAGGATCTGTATCCAGATCGTAGGTTAAAGTGCAGATTAAATCCATCGCAGAAATTCAAAATGGATAGCATTACCGAATATGTTAGATATATTTTAAAAACCCATGCATATTACGCTAGATTCGACCATATTAACAAGATTAGAGAGATAGATTGAAGTGCCGATAGATTCAAAATGTCATTTTTCCATCTTACTATAAGAGAACACAATAAGCAGCATAGAAAAGGGATAGTTAGTTGAATTATTGTTAAGAGTCATCTGTAGTATATGATGCATATGTAATACCAATCAATAATCCCTTTATTACTATGTGGCCTAGCTGCATGTGATCCTATTATCTAACATGTTTCCATGTAGTAGCATAGCTGCATAGTTCATGTTTGGTGATCTTCACCCCCTGCCACAACCCTCGCGGTGACTTGCAGGGCATTACGTAGATGTAGATGTACTTAGGAGAAGTCAAGAAGGATCTGGGGAAAAAGAACTACGAGGTCATTAAGAAATTGGCAAGGCTAACGTCATCTGTAAACAAATCAGCTTCAAATTTACCTAAAAGATTAAACCTAAATTTTAACCTGTGATATTAGTCTCTTGGTCTTCGTCGAGGTAGTTTTCCAAAAAATGATCCCTCCATCATCTTTAGTTGGTTTGATTTATATTCCCGAAGCATGGAGTAGTATAAGATCACTTCATATACACTGCAGACACCTCTACCATCATTTCGCCGACCGACGATTTCTACGTAGCTCTAATGGGGCTTTTTACCATATTTCTTATCGCCAAATCTGTACAGTTTTTAATATAAAAATACACATATTTTTCTGTTTTTCGATCCGTCAATTAGTTTTCGAGATATGTGCGGCGAAAAACTGATGTTTTTAACCCTTTCGGAAAAGTGGGCGTGCAAAGGACGAGTACGTCATCCACTTCGTCCAATCACAACGGAGACCTCGAAGCTCCTTCGCACCATGACACACAGCTGACTCTGCAAATGGAAGTGGTTACGACAGGATCTCTGATCAGGCAGACCTCACATCCCCACCTCCGCTCCCCTCACACGCTCTTCCTAAGCAAAGTCAAGGACGGGAGGTGAATGACGCAGTAATACTTCACGCATTTCGTTCTGTAGGCCTCACCTTTTTAAACGTATACAGTGCATATCATCCCCCCAAACCTTTAACCTCAGATGCCTTCACTAAACTTTTCACCTACAAATCACCCACCATATTGTTCGGTGATGTCAACTGCAAGCACACCGCCTGGGGCTGCCGGGCAACTAACACAAACGGCAGAACACTACATTTACGTAGCTCCAACACTGATTTACACATTCACGCTCCCTCCGAATACACACACATCAGCTCCCATCATGACACTGACACTTCAGACATCTTAGACATTGCCATCTTCCAACGGTTCCCTTACGAAATCCCATCCAAAGTTCTCCATCATTATGCCTCTGACCACCTCCCAGTCCTTTTTTCCATAGAAGCCGCACCAATGCTTGAAACCCCAACCACAGTTTCTCATAACTGGAAAAAATCTGCAGAATCATTAGTCAATCATCCCCATATCCTTCCTCCTGACCCTGCTTCAATACAAGCGGCTATAGACGCCCTCACATCCAACATGCACTAACAAATGCTCAATCCCACTTCAGCACTGCTCCTCACATCCACCCTTCCACAACACATTTCACAGTTGATAAAAGAGAAAAACAAAATTGGACATTCTTACCAACACACACGCAGTACACTTTACAAAACACAGTATAACGCTATCAACAAAATGCTCAAATACGAAATCAAAACTTACAGATCCTCCACCTGGAATGAAAAATTACCCTCCATATCAGCACATAATAACACTCTCTGGAAATTAACTCGTTCTCTTCGAAACACAACCAAAACTACACCCCCACTCATCATTGGCAACAAAACACTTAACACGGACGCTGAGCGGGGAGAAGCCTTCTCCCATCGCATGTGCTCAGCGTTCGCCCAGCAGCCCAACAACCCCAATCAGGATCAGCAACTTATTGACTCCCTTCAAACCACTCCTATATCCGAACCCTTTCAGCGTACTACCCAGGAGGTGCAAAATCTTATTAAAAATCTCCCCAACAAATGCTCATCTGGTATGGATAAAATTCCCCCTAAAGCAGTTAAGTTCTTCACTCCTGACATCATTGCCTATTTGACTGAAATCTTTAACACCTGCCTTCAGACTGCTACTTTTCCTGACAACTGGAAGACTTCTGTTATTATAATGTTACCCAAACCCCGAAAAATCCTGACAGACGTCTCTAACTATAGACCTATTTCCCTTACCTGCACTTTCGCTAAACTACTGGAAAAAATCATACTTCACAGACTTAAAAACCTCCCGTTTCCCCTTTATCGTCAAGAGCAGTTTGGTTTCACAGCCCGCACATCTACCGTTCACCAAATCAATAGACTTACTGAATTACTCCTCCGGTTTCAACTCCAAAATGGTCACCTCCGCCGTCTTCCTAGATATCAGCCAGGCTCTTGACAAAGTCTGGCACAATGGCCTCATCTTTAAACTTCTAAAACTGAACATTCCCGTACACCTCATCTAACTGATCCAGTCCTTCCTTCACAACCGTACCTTCAGTATTAAACATAACACCTTTCTTTCTAACTCATTTCCCATTTACACGGGCGTCCCTCAGGGCGCAGTTCTAAGTCCCACGCTATTTAATATCTTTATAGACGACTTCCCGACCACTGACCTCAGGGAACTATACCTATACGCTGACGATGCCACGATTGCTACTCGCAGTTGGTGGCCCAACAAGAACGCAGACGTACTACAAGACCACCTGGACCTCATAGAAGACTGGTTAAATGACTGGAGACTTCAGATAAATCCTGACAAATGTGCCAAACTTTGTTTTACCTTCAAACCCACAAAACGTGACAATTTCCCACTGACTCTCTATGGCAAATTTATTCCACAAGTAACTGAAGCGACCTTCCTGGGGGTAACGCTTGACGAACGACGTTCCTTCAATCAACACACGACCCTTTCTAAAGTTAACAAAACCAAACATGCCCTTCATTCCCTCATTCATTTCAATAGTCCAACCTCAATAAACAATAAACTCCGCATCTTATTTAATATAATTCTTCCCCAAATGCTCTGCGCATGCCCTATTTGGTGCACCACAGGAACCACCAGCATGAAAAAACTTCAAGTCTTCCTCAATAAACTGGTACGGCAACTGGCTGGGGCTCCCTGGTTCCTATCCAACTCCCAAATACAATCGGATCTCGGCATCCCGCAGTTTCAAACCCTGATTGAGTCTAACACCAGGAGTTATGTGTTACGGTGAAATACTCCACAAATCCCTTAATCTCCTCCCTCTGGTCACCTGAACTCCCAACCGGCAAATACCTTTACCCTAAAGACAGAATCCCTCAAACCATTCCTATATTAAGAAGAAAAATCAAAAAAATCCCTCAAAATCTATCTCACCTTCTTCACATTCATCTCCCTCACCGAAATTTCCCTTCCATTTCCACCGAGTAACCCGCGATCAGTGTCACACCAGCACGTCAGGCCATTCGTCAGATGAAGAATAGAAGACGTCTCCTCCTACCCCATTCCTAACATTACCTTCTTCCTCAAATAATCCTATTCCTCCTACCCAATCTTCCTACGTTAATCCTCATCCCGGTTGCGGTAGAAGCGGGGCAACCCTCAACAACCTTTACCCCCCCCCCCTTCCCTGATTGATCTCCCCCTAATTAAATCCTACCCCACATCATATCCTACCACTATGATTAATATCCTTGCCCAGCTACACCTTAACGAAATAACCCATCCATTCCCTCAGTATTCACCTAACATTCTTGCTAAACGGCTCAAACGTAATACCTAACCCGAATAAAATAACCCGTCTTTGACCCTAATAAAATAACCTTTCTGCCCTATTATTAATAATAACAAAATATTTATAAAAAATCCATCCTTATACTCACCATTCCCTCTCCAATCATCGTCTATTAAAAAATACCAACCCCGGCCAGAAAGAGCGAATAGCTCGAGATGGTGCAACAGGTTTACTACCGAAGGTTCGAGGTTCGAGGCCTCACCTTTCGGTTATTTTAATTTTTCGATTTACGGGTGAATGGCTCCGGTTAGAAGATTAATTTTTTCACTAAAATTCATTTTTCGTTCCCATTTCCGTTCTAACGATTTCGTGAGCAAAAAACCGATTTCGGTTCAGAGTAAACGCCCCCTTTCGCGCGGGCTATGAAACGCCATAGTGTGTGACGTTTAACTGCTCGAGGGAAGGAAGTGTTTGCAAGTGACTACATGAACAATTCAATTGAAAGTTCGTGTTCTTCGCCACAAATGCGGTTCTTCACAAAAGTTGGGAAATCGCTAGCAGTTATAAAGCAGGAGGCTGGCAGGAAGATAAAAAAAGATGTGCCCTTACTTCCTGTGGGGCAGACGCTCACCGTGCATTGCACTGCACGTTTCCTCCGCGTCGGAATGGAAGTAGCTGGGAGGAGAGCCGATCTGTGAACGATTCACGCCTGGCCGCCTGCGCACTCCATTTTTTCTCGAGGGAAAGAGGGGGAGGGGGTGGATTGAGTCAGTCAGGGGGGAGGGAGGGGAATCGGGAGGTGGTGAGGGGGAGAAGAACGTCCATCTTAATTACACGAAGTTTCGGCGGGCCGGAAACATTGGGTCGGTTACTCCCTTGAAATTTCCACCTCCACTTAGCTGATTGTTTTTGACTAATTAGCGTGCGTTCGTCATGTCAGGGTCATCGATTCTGGCTGGAGGATGGAGCACGTCGAAATTGCACTATCGAAGACAGCTATCGAATCACCAGGTTTCGATTCACGTCGGGAAGGACTTTCAGGAGGGGAGTCTTCTCCGGTACTAAGTAACTTTTCTCGCGTAAGAGCCCCCACAATGGAATTGCTTTTGCTGGGGTATTATTTTTTGTTATTTAAAATTATCAATTGTTTTAGTTTTTATGTAACTTTGATTCTGTGCAAAAATTTGAAGATAGCCAGTCATGACCAGGCATCAATCCTAAGATTAGAATTTATCTCATCTATACCTACCTATGTTGTTCTATCTATCTATTATATCAGTTCTATCTATCTATCTATCTATCTATATATATACACCTATCTCTGTAGATCTATCTATACCTATCCATGTTGTTCTCTCCCAGTTACGAAAAGGATATATGGCAGGGGGGCGGGGCTCAACTCTACTATCTCACAGTTTAAATGCAAATTATGACGTTGTTGTTATTGAATTACAGGTTTTAAAATTTCTGTCACTCATCTGGGAAAACGCTGAAACGGCAAATTCAGTTCGGCTTTTAATTTGAAATTATAATTTTTATAGGATGGAATAGCCGCAGACAAAAGTTCTTAGCAGCAGTATATTTGATATTACATGTACAATTTTAAGAAGTACTGTAGAAAACATTACATTTTTGTTTCTTAAATTACAAACCTCGTGCAGGTATACCAAATATAACCATGAACATTACCAGTAAAAAAATTACAGTTCCCTGTCAGCTCGGTCACATAAGCCATCGTCTCTCGTTCTCACTGGAGTAAAAATGAAAATTTTAAGTCCTCTTAATTTCAATCTATCTATTTCGTTTGATATTTATAAACCTATCGTGCCTTAGCGGGTATTTATAAGTTTCAATATCATTGGGAAAGCAGTCATCCTTAGAATATTGAAGAAGGTGCTGAACCGGTACTGATCTACGTAATACCTGCTAGCCACCACGAGGGTGTGTGGCAGGGTACTACTTGATCGTAAATCCTAACTAAATTCCTCCAACAATATAATAATAATAATATTTATTTACTGTTCTTGGACTGGTCCATTAAGAACATAATTGAGTTATACAATACAATAGAGCTCATAACAGACAAATAACAAAATTGATATGGGGAAAATATGGGGATGGGCGGATACATTATAGTGAAAATAACATGGGAATATATAGACCATCTGGTTAATATTTCATTGCAAATTTCTCTGGAATATGATATCTGCAGTAGGTTAACTATCTAATTTCGAGCTAAAATCTAGTTCATCTGGCGAAATTTACATGTACAACTGTGTAATACCCTTTATACCACCGCCAGGATGTTTAGTAGGGCGTGAAACTAGACATGCAGTTTAAATAAAAAAATTAATGCTATGCAGGAATGCAAAAACATTAATCTGTGCATGAACTACTCACAAGCTACTGAGAGGTACAATGCGAGTACTTTATGTAAAGCATGTTAGATATACGTTCATGGGGCATGTGTCACTAAATTGTTAGTATCTACAAGGTAGAGCAATGATTACTGATTAGTCAGGCCTTTCTTTAAATGCATTTATTTCCCCAAAATCATGCATGAGTTGGTAATGCTAAAACATGTTAAAGAAATCACTTCAGTCTACTCACACTACTACATCACAATCGACAGAATATATGCTAATTTCACCCTGATATCTCCAATGTAATTTTAGGTTTGCGTCTAAACTCTTGCTAACCGATCAAGAGCTGAGAGCTGTCTCGTTGTAGGGAAGTAGTGTGAGAGCACTCGAGTGTGTTAATAAGGACACATTGGATTGGAGCGCTTTTCGGGTCGGCCGAGATACTGGATTCCACTGGATTTTCGCCTCGTGGAGCGTCGCTAGCGGCCGTGAGGCCTTTGAGTTGAAATCCTTTTTGGAAGGGGAGCCTGGGTGAGAGCAGAAGTAGACATGCACTCCAAAAGATCCATGAACTCAAGCAATGCCATTATAGGGGTCGTCGCTTACAGAATACCCTGGGTAAGGAACTTAGCGTACATATACAAGACAAAAAGTAATATTTTCGAGTCCAACCTTAATCTATATATCTATATCTACACAATACCCTGCAAGCCACCGCGAGGGTGTGTGGCAGGGGGTGAAGATCACCAAGCATGCACAACCGTCATGCAAACAAGCAGCTATAGGGACTCATGCAACTAGATTGTCAGTATCTATAGTATTTAAGGGATTAATACATGCATCATGCACTACAGACTACTCTAAAATATTTCCCCTACCTATCCCTAGTAGTAGGAGATTGGCGGAACTGTAACGAGGTCATCCGCGAAGCTCTTTTCCCTTTCACTTTTGCGCACTCTAGCTGAGCTAGGCCGACGCCACACCTTTGCCCGGGAGAACATACACCCCCATCCACTCATCTGCTGCAATAGGTCATACATCCATGAGCATGAAATCAGCTCTGCCCGGGGAAATGTCCGAATACGGTTACGTAAATGAGAAATTTAGTTCACTAGACAACACCCTTTTACATAATGCCCCCTCCACGGCGCCTAACTCCCACCATCAACCCTTCTTAGCAGTATATAAGCCTGTACTGCGAGCTACTCTATACCAGCATTTGAAAGATTAGCTCTCAAATATGGTCCAACAGGCATCATCACTTAGCTTTCAACAAGAGAACTTCCATCTCGGGATCGCTGACCTCAGGTGAATATATTTTCGATAGCCCCCAAAAGCTATCGGAATTTTTTATCTTAAATCTAACTAATAGATGAACTTCAGAATGGTATTATGCTGAAGTCCTAAAATTCGCTTTATTCACAAAGCAGATTAATACCAAGATATATCGAATACCATGATATTCGAATTTTATGTAAGCAAAAGGGGGGGGGGGGAATTGTTATCATTACCAATGTGACAGCTTCGAACTAAGATCCGTATACTTTACCTCCTGACTCAACTCTCCTTGATGGGGGGAAATATTTGAGGAAAGTCCCAGAGACAAGTAATTGGGAAATTAATGAACTAACATAAGAAAGGGATAAATGACGTCGCAGTATACCAATTCTAAGATTATAATACTATTAAATATACCAATATGATTCCACCATCAAAAATATATTGATTAAGAGACGATAAACAGATCTCCACCAACCTCAAAATCTTTCACGCGAGTTAATAAGACGCGAGAATCAGCGTTCCGCTTCGAAGGTGGGAGCCACATCATCTCTCTCACGCGTTCAGAGCGAAGAGTTCGCTCCGCGAGACATCGCTTTCTCCCCGAAGCCCCACGACATCAAGCGGTCGGTTCGGGAACTGTCCTTGTCGTGGCGGCGGGAACACAAAATAACATTCCCACAAACGCTTTTTGGAAGCATCCCGCTCCAGAATCATTAATACAACGTGTCCAGGTGGACTATTAGATTATATCAATTCATAGTCATAACATTCAATCTGGATAATTCACTTTTTAGTTGGAAATTAACACAGAAAACAGTTAAAACATCAATACGAACTATTTAATCATTTAAGAAAAAATCTTTTCACTGTAGAGATTCTGAATTCAATGTCTATAGAATGACGTCTTCTGCTAATTAGAAAATTTAACTTAATAACGATCTCCACTATTTGAGCAGATAAAATCTAAATTTCAAATTACCCATCAAGTAAACTAAATTATTATTTTCATTTATTATATCCTCAAGAGGAAGGGTTATTCAATAAATGAAACGCATTGCATATAGGTTTTACAAAAATTTATTTCATTTTTTTAAACATATTTCATTATTAACACAGAAATAAACTAGCTTGTAACAATTGTATTTATAGCACATTTTTTTTTTGAGAATATAACTTCAAAGTATCCATGCAAATACCTTTGGGAAGAAGACTAGTCAAGAACGACATTTTAGCACCTTTTGAGAATTGAAACTGATAATCCCTCGTATATTTAAATAATATACTCTCCAGTTCTGAATAATCTACATCTCCAGAGTATTCATTCAGACCATGATAATTGTTCTTTAACCGAAACGAGTCTTTCGCGTACAGAAATCTTGCCGGCGATTTGAAAAGCCACACATTACAACATTTCGTTTGCACATTAATGATAGCTAATTCCTTGACTATGTATCCGCCATCAATTTTAGTGAATCCTTGGAATTCGATATAGCACTCATGACGTAATCTCTCAAACTTACAAGGTTTACACCCAATGCCAGAGGTTCAAGAGATTACAAGAGTTTCTGACTTGCAGAATTTTACCTCGTGCCAGAGGTCAGAAACACTTTGCATACACTCATGTAATCAAAGTACAACCAAGTTATACCTTTTGATTACCAGACACATCATTCAACATGAGCGCCATCTCAAATTCCAATCTTTCCAGATCATATTCAGTGATTTCGTTAGATAACCCGGTAGCGAGAAATTGTCTAACCTTATCACGGCTGTCCGAAAGTCTCCGAAGAAATAGATTTATCAGAGTGGAGAGTTTTAACAGCTTTTCCCATTCATCAACATTAAGATTAAATGAACTCTTTGATAAAATATTTTTTATGGATAAATGTCGCTTCCCAAAGTAATTTGCGTAGGACAAGCACTTCGAATAGAGCTGATCTTTTAAACCAATATATAGATAATTACTCACTGATTTTTCTAAATTTATAACATTAGTCCATTCACTGTGTGAAACAATAACACTTTTCTTATTTGCTTGATTAAATTGCACTACTGGTTCAAAGTCTCTGCTGGGATCGTAGCCCACACAAACACTTTTTGAATTTACACCATTCAGATAATACACTGTTTGAAGCAGTAAATTATTGCTATCACAAGATGATCGAGGAACGGGATGATGTCCAGACGGTCTCTTCCTCTTAATGGGCGGGGACTCTTTCTGCGATGGCGACAGCATGATGACTGACGATCGACGAGATATTATCTTACTTAAGAGGGATGAGGTGGAGGAGGGGTGGGGGAACAGTCGTTGGAGCAAGGCTCAACTTCTGCTTTGAGGCGGTTATATTGCATCCATTGAGCGAGGGAATGAGCATCTCGGAGTGCGCACGTGCTGTTACGCAACTTATGGCATGGGTTCAGACAGGAAAAGGTGGGGAAGGAACATTTTTCAGGTGCTGGACAACGGAGTTCTTTCTTTAAGGAGATGAAGGTACGGTCTGTTAGGTCGGAGAGGAACTCACACTCGGCTTCGCTATATGCATACAGAGAGGTTGCTCCTTCAATGATGGCCTCCAAGGCGGGTAGAAGCTCCACATGAGAGATGAATCCATGATCGAAGGTGGTCTCCTCACAGTTTAGCGGGTCATGTAACCGCAGCTTTTTTCCACCAGCTATAAGCCTCCCATTCTTCTTAAAACTCCCCCAAAACAGACGATTTGAGTCAATATCCACTGCAGCCAGCTCTATCACCCCACCCTTAGAGAAACACACAGAAGTGACGATATGCATTCCGGAGAGTCTATCTCATCAATGACGTTTCTCCCCCCGAAGCATGATATTTATTCTCGAGCAGCAATGCTGAGCCGCAGGATGACACCTCCTTTCACTCCTCAACTCGTTGAAGGTTAAGTGAAACAGCTTCAGAGCGCGGCAGTCGTTGAGGTGAGGGATGGTATGATGAAATTGTGTGAGGAATTTGTGTAGGGTGTATCCTAACGACTTACTAACTGCATAAAGACAACAGTATTCTCCGCAAATGTCAGAATGAAAACTTTGAATCTGAACCCGATTGTGAGTGCAAGCGAAAGGTTTCAAAAAATTTATAATATCCGGAACGAAAGGCACCAATCCATATGAGTCAAAATACTCTGCTATACCATTGAGAATATATATCGCCACCCAATGAGACCCAGGTAAGTATGAAGGATCTAAGTTCACTACGTATATGCCATTTATAGGAGAGTGGGGTAATTTATCGGAAGCGTAGACTCCGCGGAATATTTTTAGCGGATTCAATAACCTATCAATCTGTACACTATCCATTGCTAGACTAATAATTTGTGATAATGTTCCTGTTTTTATCAATTTCTAGCGAGGCATCGTATTCTGCAAATACCAAGCACGTTACTGTGTTTGTCAATTCTTTCTCGAATTTCGCCTCTATTCGCACCACACCACGATCTCCGAGACTTACATAATCTTCGTTTCCCGAATCGTCAGGTGTAAGATCGAACACTAGCATGAAATATCCATGTCCAAACATGTCGTACGTGATTTGATTACCCCTATCATAATGCTTTATTCCACTACCTGAAAATATGGTATCATATGCCCGCGCCCAATACTTTTTACTGCTGAAATTACATTCCAGTCCCTCGGAAGGAATCTGAACACCGTTTACAAAGAGTGAAAAAGTTTCCAGGGAATAGTGAGAGAGAGCAAATGGATTTTTCTCAACCCTACCAGCGTACGAGTCATTATCAACCATAGCAAATATTATAGTGTTGGGTATTCGACCAACAATCGCATTATCAATGCTCAGAGTTCTTCCACCGGAAGGAATCGTGAAAGATTTCATTTCCGTACGTTTGTAGTGATATCTAGCATTATTTTTTTCCAGCATGTTACTGTGTGCTACTAATATTGAAGGGTTGATGTCAAAATGTCGAACGTAAAGAGTCGCATCTAGTATTCTCATTACTCCTACCACTTCACCCATCAGATGAAATGTAGGGTTTGATATCATCAACCTGATTCCTATATCGACTCGATCTAACAACAATTGTGACTGATTGAACACGTCCACATGTAATTTACCATATAGCTCAACTTCGGCACTGTTGTTGAACCACGACTTTCGCTTTATGTAACCTGCATTGCTGTTATTAGTTTTATTAATATCATCCCCCGTATCCACTTCCCAACCTACGTTCCTCAAATGTGTTTTGCTAGCATCGACGCCATAATTTAACGCATTCTCAATATAGCTCCTGTAATGATAATTATCCTCCGAAGGAGTGACCAACGTCCCATTGAAATAAACGTTACACTGTTCAAAGAGGGAGTGGAGAATATTGTTCACAACGCCAGGTTGATTAGCATCACTAGACGTAAAATCTGTCAAGTCCGCCTTACACACTTTCACTCTCAACCTGAGGAATATACTATTCAAATCCTTGTAGGCATCACCGGAATCTTTAATCACGAATTCAATCACCGATCTATTATCCAGCGATGATATAGGTTTATAGGAAACTAGTCGCTTTGATAAAATGTTAGTCTGAATGGGTGGATTGGGTTGGAATAAGTCCAAGGAGGTTAGCATATGCTCAGCCATGACTTAGTTGGAAAAAATATCACTATGCACGACCTTCTTCCCTCTTCGCCTTCTCTGCGAATGTCCTTTATTTTTCCTGACGCTAGTTTTTATTTTATTCAATCGTGGACGCTTAACCAGTCTCACCCCACCCCCACTCATGTTTTTTATTTTCTCCTCCGCTTTACGCTTCAAGTTCTGCCCCGCCTCGTTTAATCTTCCTCTCAATATCTCTTTAAAAGGCTTTGTTCCTAGATCGCTCAAGGCTGCCGCCCCGGCACTAACCGCCTCCTTACCAACCGTCTTCAACCCGCTGTAAAAAAGAGGTCTGGCAAAACGCCACAAGCCAGCAAGAAAATTTCCTATACCCCGCCCCTTTTGCACACGATACGATGCTCGATATATTGGTCCAATCTCCCCACCTGACTGCTTTAGGTAGTAAGCCAAATATCGATCCGCCACTGGAGCCATCTCGACGCTCAATGATCAATAAACTTATATTACGCCTTTTTTATAAAATGCAATACGACGATGGAAGATTGCTCACCACTACGAAATGGAATTGGATCTCCGAGTTTGTTTGTCAAAAGAATTTCAATGCTTTCAATGTTATTCTTTTCGACTGGGTGATAGAAAATGGGATTGAATGCCCAGTGTAAGTCTTGAGTGTTTAATATACGCAAGCATCGACTGAGCGAATCACCTACCAGTTGAGGTTTAATTATATCTGTGTAAACGTAAACGTTTTTGGAAGGAGACAAGATTTCTCTTTTCGTTCTACCGCTTCGCAATTTACGGTATTCAGATTTAATGTTCTTGAAATTCTTTACGAAATCCTCCGCAAGTGTTGATGAAGATGAATCCCACTGATAGAAACGGAGAAGAATACTTGATAATATCAGAATATCATGTTTTATTTTAGCCTGCTGTTCACCGTTGAAATCTTTAATCGATTTATCGAATAATTCCTTGAACGAATTATATGTTCCTGGCTTTAACGTATACTTAACATCATCCGTAATAATCTGCACGGAGTTTGGTGATAATCTCTCATTTATACCACTCTTTTTATCATTCACTGTCATTTTATCTGCGTATATCACTACATCATTCGCTATGTCAAGCCTTTTCTCTCCGCTAATCTCAAAAAATGATGGTTCGAAGGCAAAAGCTATGCTCTCGTACCTACCATTTGGAACGATGAAAAACGAACCATCCTTCAACTTTACTCTAACAATATCTTTATCCTCAGGCCCACCGATTTCACCCCGGACCAAACCCTGCTCGTTCCGAGTCCTGTTGTCCTTGGTTGAAGAATAATTTGTGATTTCTCTCAAAACGCTCTGCTTATCGTTATCCTTTACTCCCTCGATTGGAGGAATAGAAATCTCGGCCAAACCCACCATCCATTCACCATTTACCAAATCGAGACGGTGCGATAATCTCGTACGGAAATGTGAGATCGTGTTGTGAGGAAAATATGTTTTTGAACTATCACTAGGCAACGTAATGTAAAACTCGTTCATATTTTACGTACCGAAGAAGCGGAGATCCAAGAATTAAATGATTTGGGGTATCCTTGCCACTTTACAAAATACTCTAAATCACCAGCCCGCCCCCTACGCTTTAAAATTTTTTCAATCTTGTATTCCGTATCGGGGGAAAGGTTAACCCTCACTAACTCTTGCTCATAGAAACTACCCTTTATATCCTCACCGTTCAGATCTTTCAACTTGTACGTTGGTATCTCCCTCGACCGATTCACACCCTCAACTTGAAATATTTCGTTGGTATAATTGGGCGTATATCCTTTCGCAAATGGGCGTCGCTCCTTACTGATTCTTACGTAATCACCCCCTTTAAATTTAACATTTTTGCTAATAAGAGGTTTCCTTGTGCGACTAGCGATTGAGAATGCATTTCTCTCATTCACCTCAACAGGTTTAACTCCTAAGCTGGAATGTACGCTATTATTATAACTATTCACCAATTTGGATAATATATCCACGTAATTGTACGTTGAATATCTCGTAAAATACTTGTACATTTTTGATTTTAGAGTTCGATTGAAACGTTCAACGAGACTGGCCTTTATGTCTGGATTGTTTGTTGTGTAAAACTTTACACCACGTTTCGACAGGAAATTTTTAAATTTACTATTCACAAATTCACCACCCTTATCGCTTTGAATTTTTAGCGGTTTTCTTTCGCGAAAAATATTATTAAACGCCTCGACTACCTCCTCTGGGCTCTTTTTCCGTAAAGCTCTTGCCCACGCATACCTCGAAAATAAATCAATCACCGTCAAAATATAACAATGTCCTCTGTTGAATTTTTTCAAACTTCGCATATCGTTCAGATCACATTGCCAGCATTCATCAATGTATGATACGATGTAACGATTTCTAGGGAATTTCTTCCTCATCGGTCTGTGGCGTGTGTATGCGTCTTGAGAATCTAACCACTCGCGTATTGTCTTTCTCGAAATTCCAGTCGCTCGATTTAATTTCTCGACAGTGGAAAAACCCGCAGAGTGTTCTGGATCACTGTAAACCTTCTCGATTATATCGTTATCCACTCGTCTCCGAATTTTTTCGGTTTCCTTGGTCGACTGCTTCGCCTTGGCGTTGCTCTTGGTGACTTTTCTTTTTCGCTTCGTTCTGACCTCTTTCTTTTTCTTCTCTTTAGCTGTTTCGATAGATTTCCCACCGCGTCTAGTCTTCCCTCTATACGTTCCCATGTCTTATCCAAATCAGCATTCGCTCGTTTCACATCGGCAAGCGATTTCCTCAGTGCGTGGGTCTCCTCCTCCTCACTGTCCTGTGACCTTCTATGTGACTGACTCTGACCCAAGGATTTCACTATTGGAATATGAATGGGCGATTTAATCTCGGAAACTGTGTTCAGATATTTATCTAGCACACGCTTGTACATGTGCCATTTGTCTACGTCCTTCACACCTCTTTTCACCAAGACGGCTTTCATTTCAACATCTAATGCATTTAATCTCCTCTTCATTTGACCTCGCTCAAAAGCCTCAGGGTCGACTACGAGCATTTTACGCAAACTCATTTTCCGCCAATGAGGCTACCAATGACACCACTCAATATGGATCCGAGTAGCATTGGCAGAAAGCCTCCTTTCTGTACGAGAAGCGCGCGCTTTTTTTTAATGCTAATACCACGCGAAGCCAAGTTTCTCAAAGTATATCGATGCTTGAATAGTTTTCGCTTTAGCCTATTATTTATCTTATGTCTACGTTCAAGCGTATTCAAACAACATTCGGAGATGGCATTAATCAACTCCGCATCCGATGCTTTTACTATAGCTGATCGCAACTTTGGTTTGGCAGATTTTAGCACATGAAGTAAATGATTATTGTTCTCCAATCTTTTCATCATGCACGGGCATGTAGATTACTGTGACCCTATCTTCAGGAAAGATTTTAGTACGGAATCTAAACCTTTCGTCCGTGTCCTGTCCGAGGTCTAGGACCAAATAGCCGAATGGTTCTTGCGTCACCTCTTTATATACCCTTTCCAATTCCTGCGATTTTTCAGGATAGACCTGCCGAGCCAAGTGACCGAATTGTAGTCGATCTCTAGGATTTTTAAATGCTACTATATACTTGGAATTTAGGGATATATTTCTCGCTTGCGGGCTCTGATAGAATATGTTTTGCGTGATTAAGAACACGGAAATGTTAAAATGATGGCTTCCTCTTGTGAACAATTTGCATACGTCTTTACTGTACGCTCCCTCACTCATTAGATCATCTAGCACGTACAACGTTGGCACGCCTACGAATTCTTCGAAAGGGGGTATTTCGGTTCGAAATTGAATTGGTGTACTCGTACGTATTCTTGGTTCACTTCCGCGACTGCAGCACCACACAATCTGATGTATTGAACTATCGATCATGTAAGGTAAATTTTTCAAGAATTTCGTCACGAACGTCGTTTTTCCACACCCCGAAGGGCCTGCGCAGATGCAAGTGAAAGGATGTTTCCAGACCAATGTCATGATTGGTACTGATCCTATTATAGCGCCTAATGGGTGTTTATAAGTATCAAAAATCTTCATTACCAAACGCCTCGCTATGCGTTCTCTTTCGCGGAATTTTGTAATGACCCCAAGCCATAGTATTAATCCCATCCTCGCAAATGTATCTTTTGTCATCGCTTGCGTTTAGCGTGACTTTGTTCATTTGTACCGTGTACAATTCATGCTTATTACTTCGAATGACTGTCATCCTTCTGAATTCTGTGGAATTTTCATGCAGGCAACGAACGTAGTCGTTGAATTTTAGACATTTATCTTTGACAGATTTGGTTATACCCTTGGCTTTCTTTTTTTCCTTTCCACCCTCGACCTTGAAGGAATATAGTTTGCTTCTCAGACCTACGAAATGAGTCATAATTAAAGAATTACATTCGTCTTTAAATTTCCCAATGACCCTTTTGTTCTTCTCAGAGTAGCAAGGGTGAGACTTTGGGTAATTTGATGTATCAAACGCATCCAGGTTGCTTAATATGTCCTCAATAATGTCATTTGTGTAAATTTGGTAAATAAACGAATCGGTATCGCTGTAGGAAAGGGAGATGTTCTTACCGTATTTTGGCAACATTGTCTGATAGTGAAAGTCATACATTAATGTCTTGCTGAGGTCTAAAACACAGAAACCTATGTATATCGGTTTGTTCATTTTGATAGTCGCCTTTCGCATGTGAACGGCCACCAGAGACTCGTTGAAAATCGTTCTGTCCAAAAATGTCGATTTATTGATTAACTTTTGTAATTTTTTTTCGTCAGTCACTAATTGCATATTAATTCTTTTTCGCACATTCTCCATCGTCTTGCCAAATACGGAATTATTCATGAGCTTGAAGAAGTCTTTTTGGAAGTCATTAGTGGCTAATTGCCTTCGATTAATGTTCAAGTCAATATATGTCTTTAACCAAGGGGATTGACTAAATTCGATGATTCTATGTACCTTTTTCATAACAAGTCCAAGGGAAAGAGCCTGCTTGAGGTTGACATAGTGAATAACGTATTTAGTCCGACCCTCGAGCGTGGTAATTAACTTTTTATGTTTTCCACCGGGTGGGACTCGGTTTTCCGGACAAAGCGGGAAATCGGAATGACTATCGTGAAGAGACTGCGGATACTCGAGATCAACTTCCAAAATATATCCCTTTTCGTTTTCATTTGAAATTTTAGCGACCTCAAAATTTGAAATTTCCATAGGGGAGAGCCATCGAAAATTTGCATATGGGAGTGGCTGGGAGAGCGCCCAACCATAGAGATTATTCGCATCAAGATAGGTAATAAAGTTAGACTCAGCTTCGGGATCATAATTTTCCAAATATTTATTATTTGCCTCGCAATATCTTTTGCAGCATTGTGATATTCCCCCGCGAATACCTGCCTCAAACATCAGGAGCATGTCGTAATCTGTTAAAAGTTCCAACTCAATTTCTGTATGCTTCAGCATAGCGTCAAAAGCTAACCCCGGAGCAGTGTAATACCACGCAGGGTCAAGCTTGTATGCATCAAAACAAACGTCTCTGAAATTCTCGAAGACGTCGGCTAAAAGTGTGACGTCACTTATAAGATAGACATCACTATAATCCCCCAATGTTTTGCATTCGAATGATGCCCAAACGTTGGAAGCGTGAGCGTAATCTTCCTCTGAAATATCGTCGCCTGTGAGTCGATTATGAAATTTTTCTCTATCCGGAAGTGAGGTTTCATCTAATCGTTCCAGTGAATCAGTGTAGTCGTATGGATAAACCCCCTTTCGTGTAACCAAATGTGTCATCTTGTTGAATGTTTGCTGGGTGTATTTAAAAGTCTTCAGATTTGAGACCAAGGACGCCAGAGAAGCAGACATGAACCGATACGTATCGATAAACCGAATGTTAAAATTGTCATCGATAGACTTTGCGAATGTAATGTACTTTTCCTCAGAATTTGGTATTACGAATATTCTCCTCTCGTCATAATCTAACTCGCGGACAATGAAATGACCATCGTATGATGAAAGATTGTGGATGAAGACTGGTAAGAAATTCGGCATTCTATACTGCATGTTACAAAACTGATGCGCTGCACCCCTAAATCGTCCTGTCAAGTGATCGTGATCTCTCACGCGATCCTCGTTAAGTTGTTTCCCGCAAATGTGACAATCCACTGTCTCCTGAAACACGCTCTCCTCTTCGGGAGTGAGGGGGTTCATGGGGACGGTATCTTTATACAAAGCACGTATTTTATCCGCCTCTTCTTTCATTCGCTCAATAAACACACGCGCTGCGTTCGGTCCTCGATATAACTGAGGCCTTTGACATCCGTCAGGTGTGATTACCATATAGCAGAAACTAAATGGTGTGTGTTTTTGTATCACGTTCGTGTAGGATGTATGTGAAGAGGGTTCACAAGTGCTCACATTTTCGAGAAGGCATTCAAAGTCAACGTATATGACGTAATCTACTCGAAGGGAATAATTAACGTGAGTGAATTTTAAAATGCTATCACTCTCGTCCGGCATTACAATTTTAGTTGGTGTTCCACTCCCTTTGCATAACTCCCGATGTTCTTCTAGTTTGGTCTCATCGTAGTAGTGCGTGAGGCAACGTTTGCAAATGTGGATTCGGTGCTCATGTCTTGTAATTTGCGAGCGAATCAATCTATTAAAATTTTTGATCCAGCAAAAGTGTGAAGTTTCATCGTTTGTAACAAAAAGCAAATCTCTATGATCTTCTAGCTCTAGATCGACAACTTTCATCGGGTACACCTCATTTTTGTCTGTTAGACCAAAAATGTTTATCGAAATATTGTTTGCTCGCTCAAATTTCGAAATATCTTTCAATTCTACAGGATATTCTATACAGTTCCAATTATAACCCATACGAAACGCTTGCGTATTATACTTGCAAACCTTTTGAGGATTATTATCAATATTCTTTGCCCAAACAGCGTACTTGAAGCAGTATATATCTTCATTTTGCACGTTGATTACAGCTTTGCTGTTTTTGATTTTAGGTGGTAGCTCTATATACGTCGATCCCCGAAAAGGCGTATATTTATTTATGCGCAATTCTAGCCCAATTACATTAGCAAGGCTCCATCCGGACCCCTTTGCTTGGAATTCCGACTTCTCCTTGAGCAATTTTGAAAAAGCCTCGTTCAATACTTCCCCCATATTATCCGCAGATAAGAGACGTCTATTGTTTGTCTTGAAAGATGCATCCAATTCCTCTCTCTCACCTTTATGAAATTTACAAATTAAAATAAGATTAAATTTAATCGATTTTTTTGCAATTACCTGTTCTAGTAATTTCTCGGCTACCTGTTCTTTAATGTCGTCGAGGAAAGAAATTACGTCCCCACCTTTATCCTCCTCTGGAGTGATCCAGAACGTTTGAAGTCTAGATCGGATAGCAGATTCCACCTCAATAAAGCCTCGACCTAGTTGGCTCGTCACCTTCTGTCTGTGCAAATTCGTATTTTCGTGTTGTAAAGCCTCATCTGTGTTGTAGTACACTTCGCAATAATTACAAAATTTTCTACCCTTTACCTCGTCTAGCGCCTCTTTCATCCGTGTGAAGGTTTCCATATCATTTATAACATCATTATCAAAAACAACACGTCGATGAATGTTCATGATTGCCTGTTCTAGTTCCTGTGAGGTGAACTGACGAGAATTGAAATTATTTAAAATTTCTGCGATTGAATGCATGTTTTTTGTAAGGTAGCGGAAAAGTGGGTGCTGTAAAGATAATCGATACCGCGAATAAGTCTATCCAAATATATTTTAAAAGATTAAAATCGAAACAAAAAATGTTTTTTACTCACTGTGAATGTCTGTAGATGGTGATGAAGATGATGAAAGCTTCTGTGGAATTCTTCCGAATCTCTCGAAATCTCGATGGGAAATGGAAAATGTTCTCTCCACCGTAGAGTTTTATAGATAAATTAGTTTACTCAGTGTATCTCGCGTACGGGTAGCGATTGGAACTTGTTCCCATGAACGACGACTATGAACTAACCGAGGTGTGTGCGGTCTTGCCTAGCAGAAAGATCTAGGTCTAATGCCTTTCACTTCTCGCTTCAGTAGAAGTCGAAGGTGGGGGAAAAAATATGCGCTGACGAAGCGAGTATCTAAGGTGAACACGACCTCTATAGTAACCTCTATATGAGTCATCCTAGATATACGTATGTAGGTCGTGGTGTGGGGGGAGAACTCAAATGCAATTGCTATAATGATGAAGGTGAACCTTAGTCGGATGACTGTTAGCCATCCTTTCACTCCATCACCGGCCGCACGCAACGAGGTGTGTTGTATTGAACTAAAAAAACCTTACAATGAAGTCGGCATCCATTTCCTTGTTCATATAAATACATCAAATGTACTCAATCCTATACTTCATTTTCCCATGTGCTTTGAAAGCTCTACTATGACTCGTTTTATACGTTTAAACCGATCACAGTTTACTGAAGTAAATGCTTCTGCATATGCTCTACATAATATTCAGAAATATTTTAGTTTCATCGGTTTACCACCCCTTTATACTCTATGTCTGAGAGTCGTGGCATCATGCTTGGAAAGAAAAACGGATACATATAAACTCAGTCTTCCGCAGACAGTGTGTACCGATTTAGTATATTATATAGAATGTAATAGGAAAATCCTATGGAAACGGTGTTTGGGGGCTTTGTCAGATGATTCCATGTTAGATTATGAATTGGAGATTAATAATATTGAGTTTAATTTTAATACGCGTCTAACACCATACGCATATCAAATTTTGCTGGATAGACCTTTTGATTTTCTTTATGATATGCAGTCTTATATAGGAAGCCCATTTCACATGGTGTTGATGCACTATAGTTTTAGTTCAAAGTATACGGCAGCTACATTTTGTTTGAAGTGTGCATCATCAATTAGACCGTTTAAACCCTTTAGCGTATATCTATATATACATCACACGGTTTTAAATGTAATCGAGACGGAATCTGTGATTCAGCGGAGTGATTATTGGTGCTCTAACTGTGTTAGGACGCCTCTGTTTGCATTGATTGATAAGTCGGACTGTTCATCTACATTTACCAGACATGAAAGTTCGTCGTCAGAAGATGATTCGTCCTCTGACTCAAGGGAATCGTATACGTTCGCCTTCAATACTCATAAAAGGCGCAAGAATTATTCTAATTATCTAGAGTATCACCGTGCCTTGAAGCGGAAACGAGTGGGTTCTTATTTTTCCTCGGACACCTTTCTAGATTCAGATTCTGAAGGATAATGCTGGTAAGTAAACTAACCTTCCTTGGTGAATCAAAGGTTTCTTTCACTTAATTCAGTATATAAGTGCTCGTTTTGCTGGGAGATATTCACTCGCATCTGCAGATCGGCTCGTCTCGTCTCCTACGCCATCTCGTCTCCTGCACCGTCTCGTATCCTGTGACATCTCATCTCCTGCACCGTCTCGTCTCCTGCGCCATCTCGTCTCCTGCACCGTCTCGTCTCCTACGCCATCTCGTCTCCTGCGCCGTCTCGTCTCCTGCACCGTCTCGTATCCTGTGACATCTCGTCTCCTGCACCGTCTCATCTCCTGCGCCATCTCGTCTCCTGCACCGTATCGTATCCTGCACCGTCTCGTATCCTGCACCAGCTCGTATCCTGCACCAGCTCGTATCCTACGCCATCTCGTCTCCTGCACCGTATCGTATCCTGCACCGTCTCGTATCCTGCACCGTCTCGTCTCCTACACCATCTCGTCTCCTGTACCATCTCGTCTCCTGCGCCATCGCACACCTTCATCACAGGTTAAGTTTTTTTTAAATGTACTTTTTACATCAAAGTATTCATATGTAGCATATTTATCTTAAATTATTCTTTTTCATTCTAACGCTGTAGAATGCTTGTTGCTATCAAGAAATTACATCCGCTTGCAATCATTCCTGAATCTAGTTATGACTGTTCGGCTGGATATGATATTGCTGCTATTCAGGATGATGTTATTCCTAAAAGGGGGCGTTGTCTTGTGAGAACTGGATTATCTCTTGAGATCCCAAAGGGGTTTTATGGAAGATTAGCGTCTCGGTCGGGTTTATCATTAAAATTTGGAATTGAGGTGGGCGCTGGGGTAGTCGATGGAAATTATAGAGGGGAAATTAAAGTACTCCTTTATAATCATAGCAACGAGGATTTTATAGTAAACAGGGGGGATCGGATATGTCAAATTATATTTGAACATATTGCTACAGACGTCATTTTTGTTGCGACCAATGACCACTTTTCACCAACTAGTCGAGGTGTGAGTGGATTTGGCAGTTCAGATACTAATTAAGGTAGTGATACTTTTTATGATATGTAACTTTATTAAATAAATGATAATTTAAATATGTAAAACAACTATTTTTAATTCTTTTCTAGGATGAGTTCCGTTAACAACACCGTCTCTGCCGCCACCGCAACTACGACCAACGTTGCTAGTAGGTTCGCCGCCGACATCGTGACTCCTAGGACGTCAATCCGGAGCAAGTTACTCCTCGCCCAGGAGAGGGCTAGGTACCTCAGGAAGGAGGACCTGGTGGAGGGGGAGGAGTATTGCGTGGAGGAAATCCGGGAGTCGGGTAGTCGCTTTGGTGGCCTGCTGGCGGAGATCTTATTCGGTGGGGTGAAGAGGGGAATATTCCTCCCCAAGTACTTCAAATTGAGCAAAAATGAAATAACATTGTTTAATGAAGATGCTTGGGGGGAGAATTTGAAACTAAAAAAAATAAATGGCCAATTAATTTTGGCGTAAAATTTGAAAAAATTGTCTTTATTATTATAGATCATATGACTCGTATTACCTGAACAATTCCCTTCACCGGGTCTGACCTTTTTTTTTAACACGTTGCAGTTGGGTGGTATGGTATCCTCGGGCTGTGCTCTCATGCTCATGTTCCCGGGTGGATGTATGACCTAATCATAGTCGCCTCATGCTGCAGATGAGTGGATGGGGGTGTATGTTCTCCCGGGCAGAGGTGTGGCGTCGGCCTAGCTCAGCTAGAGTGCGCAAAAGTGAAAGGGAAAAGAGCTTCGCGGATGACCTCGTTACAGTTCCGCCAATCTCCTACTACTTCCCTTTGGTATGCTGCCTATTCTGTTCTCTTATAGTACGGGGGAAAAATGCCATTTTGAATCTATCAGTACGACAATCTATCTCTCTAATCTTATTTATCTGGTCAAATCTAGCATAATACGCCGGTGTTTTTAATATACACCCTGCATCTTCAGTAAAGTTATCCGATTGAAATTTCTCTAATAGATTTAATCTGTACTTTAACCTACGCTCTGATAATGATTACCCAGCCTGCTTCTTGTATTAATTCTGAAACAAAGAATCGAAGCGAAGATTGATTTAACAGATTTAACAGAAAAGAACAGATTTAGAAGATTGATAAGCGAAGATTGATTTAACAGAGACATAACTGAAGGGCATTTTACCTAAAGAAGATTCTGTTTAAAGCCGCCAATACAAGCGTGGAAGCGAGGAAACATTTCATTTGAACGTATATCTGGAGCATTTTATTATATGTCAGCGAAGCATGGACGATATTAGGAGCAGAGAAGTCCAGGCTGGAAGCATTGGGAATGTGGTGCTACCGAAGAATGATGAAGATAAAATGGATCGATCGAGTGACAAACGAAGAAGTGTTAAGAAGAGTGGGAGAGAAGAGATGTCTATTGAAAACATCAAAAAGAAGACGGGACAACATAACCAACATGTGACAATGATTGACACGGTTGATGGAATCAGTGACCACAGAGTTATAACAGCAAAATTCTCACTATCTTTAGATAAAAGTTTCAAACAAAAAAGAAAGATTTACATTTTTAAAAGAGCAGAATTAGCTAACTTCAAATTTTTTTAAGAGATGCCTTATCGGATTTCAAAACATCTTCCATAAACGTATGTACCAACGATTCATGGAAGTCGTTCATTGATATCATGTGCTCTGGGATCAATAGATATATCCCTAGTAAATTCAAAAAAGAAAGCACTGAACCTAGGTGGTACAATGCCGAAGTGAGAAAATCCCTGAGACGGCAGCGAATATGTCATGCTAAGATGAAAAGAAATAGTAAATGTATGCCCACTGATGAGCGTAATGTAATAATTAAAAATTATCAAAATTTCAAAATTCACTACAAAGACAGCCCTTAGTAAATCATTTGCAGATTTCAAAAGAAAAACACTTGGGGAACAATTGAAAGAAAATCCAAAAGTCTTCTGGTCGTACGTAAGAGAAGTGCAAGGCCATGTCTGCCGTCCATTCACTTAATGATAGGGGTGAAATGGCCACAAACACTCTTGACAAAGTTAACTTGCTAAATTCCTTCTTCCAAACCGTTTTTAACCCACCTTCCGGGGATTCAACTGTCGTGTTACCTGACCTCTTGCAACGCTGATGCAACCAATTGATATTTCCTGTAATGGTATTGAAAAGTTATTTAAAGATATAAGATCCAACAAATCTCCTGGCCCTGATCAAATTCCCTCCCGCGTATATAGAGAGTTAGCCTCCGAAATTTCCCCCTACCTTGAAATAGT
Organism: Platycnemis pennipes; assembly: GCA_933228895.1. Lineage (NCBI taxonomy): Eukaryota > Metazoa > Arthropoda > Insecta > Odonata > Platycnemididae > Platycnemis > Platycnemis pennipes. Next base: position 112,803,132 of record OW121856.1, read on the forward strand.
ATTTAATAAATCCCTGACCGAACACGTCGTACCGATGGACTGGAAAGCAGCCGATGTAACACCCATTTTTAAAAGTGGTGATAGGGAGCAGCCATGTAACTACAGACCTATATCCCTCACATCCATTTCATGCAAGATCCTACAGCATATAATTGTCAGTTCAATCATTGGACACCTAGATAGCCAGAATTTATTGTCCAATGTCCAGCATGGCTTCCGAAAGAGCAGATCGTGTGAAACTCAACTTGCTCTCTTTTCCCATGATATTTTAGTTTCTGGCGAAAATAATACTCCAGTGGATGCTGTTTTTCTAGACTTCAAGAAAGCATTTGACAAGGTTTCTCATAGCAAACTAATTTTGAAATTAAAATCTTATGGGTTAGACAGTAACATTATATCATGGATTAATGATTTTCTGCATGATCGGGTTCAAAGGGTTGTTTTAGACGGTGTTTCCTCACCGGCAATCAAAGTCACTTTGGGTGTCCCACAAGGTAGTGTGATAGGTCCACTCCTATTCCTTTTGTACATAAATGATATCCAAAAGGTGGTAAAAAGTAAGCTTCGTCTATTTGCCGATGACGCAGTAGTGTACAGGGAAATTCTATGCCCAAATGATAAAGAATATTTAAATATTGACCTACAAGCAATTGAAACTTGGTGTGATACATGGCAGTTAGAATTAAACTTTAAGAAATGTCTTGTAATGAACTTTTGGAAAAAGAATAGCTCTCTTCCTACCACTTACAAAATAAGTAATAATGAATTAACAAACGTGGAATCCATTAAATATCTTGGAATAAGATTGACACATGCTCTTTCCTGGGGTAAGCACATTTGTGAAATAATGGGTCAAGCGAATCGTAAACTGGGATTCGTCAAAAGAGTGCTGGGTATATGTGACGATCATGTACGAGAAATCAGCTACTTTTCCCTTGTAAGACCTCATTTGGAATATGCTGCCAGTGTGTGGGATCCCTACGAAATCGGTCTAAATAACGAACTCGAACGTGTGCAGCGAAGATCGGCAAGATTTGTCAAGGGCCGGTTTGATAACCTTATTAGCGTAACCAGTCTATTAAATGGATTAAATTGGGAATCATTGTCAGATCGCAGGTTGAAATTTAGACTTAATTTTCTTAAACAAATTCCAAGACCATATTTTCAGTGATGATGTTAAAAATATTTTGCGGACCCCAACTTACTATGGTAGACGACCGTAATCGAAAACGTTGAAACCGTAAGATATTTAGGTGTAACAATCACTAAAGATTTATCGTGGGGAAGACACATAAGGGAAATATGCGGCCGAGCGAAGAGAAAGCTAGGATTTATAAAAAGAATAGTTGGGAAATGTGATGAGAAGACAAAAGAGCGATGCTACTTTTCACTAGTTAGGCCCCACCTTGAGTATGCAGCCAGTGTATGGGATCCTAATGAATTAGGTTTGATGAGAGAACTAGACAGTGTGCAGCGTAGAGCAGCTAGGTTCGTCAAAAGGTGTTACGACAGGTTGAGTAGTGTATCAGAATTAATACAAGAATTAGGGTGGGAATCATTATCAGAGCGTAGATTTAAGTTCAGATTTAATCTATTGCAGAAATTTCAATCGGATATCTTTACTGAAGATGTTAGGCACATATTGAAAACACCAGCGTATTATGCTAGATTTGACCAGATAAATAAGATTAGAGAGATAGATTGTCGTACAGATAGATTCAAAATGGCATTTTTCCCCTGTACTATAAGAGAACAAAATAGGCAGCATAGGAAAGGGATAGGTAGGGGAAATATTTTAGAGTATTCTGTAGTGCATGATGCATGTATTAACCCCTCAAATACTATAGATACTAACAATCTAGTTGCATGAGACCCTTTAGTTGCTTGCTTGCATGCTAGTAGTGAATGCTTGGTGACCTTCACCCCCTGCCACACACCCTCGCGGTGGCTTGCAGGGTATCGTGTAGATGTAGATGTAGATGTAATCATAAAATTAGAGAAATAGATTGCCGAACTGACAGATTCAAAATGTCCTTCTTTCCTCGTACTATTAGGGATATGAATAACGGTAAATATATCCAGTACGAATGTAGCAATGGATAACATTGGTGGCTGCATGTTAGTATAAGGACTTAAAGCTAACCCAGTTAACAGCATATTTTTGCATGTATGCTTTGCTATTTTAATTTTTAATTGCAAATTTTTATGCATGATATGTAATGCATGTTTGGTGAGTGTTCACCCCCTGCCACACACCTTTATGGTGCCTTGCAGAGTATTATGTAGATATAGATGTAACGAGCTTGTTAGTATCTATATTGTAATTAAGGGATTGGTTGTTAATTGATGTTACATTGCTAGTTGATGCAAAGCATAATTGGTTGACAATTGATGTTACATCGAGGCTACATTGTTAGTTGATGCAAAGTTATTTAACCTATTTATTTGGGTATTCATTGCTGTAAATAAACTATATCAGGAGCTCATTTTTCTTAGAGCACGCATGAGTTAGCTGTGCTGAAACGTACACGCTATTAACAAAATAACGGAGAAAGACATCGGTTGATTTTGAACTTTTAAAACTACGCCGATAATCCATATTATTTGGGGGCTGACTTTCCAAGTAAGGTGAATATTCTTAGATTTGTGACCGAGGAACAAAAGCTTTTTCGCTCCCGATTCTTGACGGAAGGTGCCTGCAGCAACTGGATTCGAGGGACGCAACGGGCGAGAAGGAAGTGAGGGAAGGGAAGCTCCAGAAAAAGAGAGACCTCCTGCATGGCTTCCGTCAGCCGAGTGGCGCTTAGAGGGCTTCGGAGCCAGGCGAGGGGAGGGAGGGCAACTGCCTTCACAGGGTGACTCATTGTTGTCCTTTGTTTTTGGGTGGATTAGGAGGGGACCCACCCCACCTCCCTCCTCGCCTGATTATATATATTTCGCTGAGTGGGCTCACTGGCGTCAACTCTGGGGTCATTATCAATGTTTGGTATTCTTACAGTTAGAAGATAGGAAGCCTTCTATCTACATCTACATAATACCGTGCAAGCCACCTCAAAGGTGTGTGGCAGGGGGTGAATTCTCACCAAACACGCAATACATATCATGCATTTAAAAGGATTAGTATTAATATATTAGTCTAAACTTCAATATTTAAAAAGATAAAAATAGCAAACTACGCATGCAAAAACGTGCTGTTAGTTGGGTTACATTCAAGTCCTTACACCAACATGCAACTACCTATTCTATACATAGATTCACTCGTATTGGACATATTTACCGCTATTCATATCCCTAATTGTACGAGGAAAAAGGGACATTTTGAATCTGTCAGTTCGGCAATCAATTTCTCCAATTTTGTAATTATGGTCCAGTCTACCATAGTAGGTTGGGATTCGCAAAATATTTTTAGCGTCATCACCGAAAATATTATCTTGGAATTTATTTGGGAGATTAAGTCTAAATTTCAACCTGCAATCTGACAATGATTCCCATTGTAATTCATTAATAGACTGGTTACGCTAATATAGTTATCGTACCGTCCCTTTACAAATCTTCTTGAATATCTTGGAATAAGATTGACACATGCTCTTTCCTGGGGTGAACACATACGTGAAATAATGGGTCGAGCTAATCGTGGACTGGGATTCATCAAAAGAATATTGGGTAAGTGTGACGAACATGTAGGATAATTTAGCTACTTTTCCCTTGTTAGACCTCATTTGGAATATGCTGCCAGTGTATGGGATCCCTACGAAATCGGTCTAAATAACGAACTTGAACGTGTGCAGCGAAGATCGGCAGGATTTTTAAAGGGACGTTACGATAACCTTGTTAGCGTAACCAGTCTATTAAATGAATTAAATAGGGAATCATTGTCAGATCGCAGGTTGAAATTTAGACTTAATCTCCTAAATAAATTCTAAGATTATATTTTCAGTGATGATGTTAAAATATTTTGGGTACCCCAACTTATTGTGGTAGACTGGACCATGATCACAAAATTAGAGAAATTGATCGCTGAACTGACAGATTCAAAATGTCCTTTTTTCCTTGTCCTCGTTCCTTCCCATCGCCAAATGTCTAAAATGAAGAGCATACGTTCATTCACTTTTTATTTTCTCTAAAATGTCAATTTCTTTCCCTCCTCATCCCGCTGAAGATGACAAAAATTGTCGAAATTCGGGTCGTGAGTAAAAAGGTTTTAAATTGAAATAGTTTTTTCCTTTTTTTCACCATGGAGAAGTTTCTCATAGAAGTTTCCCCTGACACCGTACGATTTGTTTCAATATTTTTTGGCTTCTATTGATGTTTTGGGAAATTTATTCGAAATTAAAGTAAAAGTTATATTTAAATATACTCTTTTGCATCTTTGAGTCGGTGCTACTTCGTGATCTCTGTTAGCACCTACTCATTAAGATAATATTCTATTAAATATTCTATGATTGGAATAAAACCTGTACAAATGTTATTGAATTTTAACGATAAGTACCTCATTAGCCATGAGGGCATGTCTTAAAAAAGCATCCAATTTCCAAACACTCAAATCGGTAACATGCATTTCTTTTAAAGTCAAATCCATAGATATTTCTTAACTCCGCACTGCAACCTTTCAAAATTCTTTTCAAGTTGCCGGAGCAAAACTCTGGAACTCCCTACCCGATGAATTAAAGAATCTTAAGTCTGTATTCCACTTTAAAAACAGTTTATTTCACGTGTTGTTAGGTAAATTGTTACCTTTTTTCCCTTAAATGTATTTGTATAATGGTAATACCCACAAATTATGTCTTATTGTATGGTTTTCGCTAAAAAATATATATTGTTCTTCTGTGTGTATTTTTATGTGTATTTGGTATTCTCCATAGGTGGATATATGTTGTATATTCACAATATATTCGCTTTGTATTGTATGTATTTGTATATTCACTGTGTTCTGTATATGTGAATTTGTCGGAACCTTCATGTCAAACTGGAATTGTTGTGTCTTTGTTGTACTTTGTTGCCAGTGTATGGGATCCCTACGAAATCGGTCTAAATAACGAACTTGAACGTGTGCAGCGAAGATCGGCAAGATTTGTCAAGGGCCGGTATGATAACATTATTAGATTAACCAGTCAATTAAATGAATTAAATTGGGAATCATTGTCAGATCGCAAATTGAAATTTAGACTTAATCTCTGAAACAAATTCCAAGACCATATTTTCAGTGATGATGTTAAAAATATTTTGCGGACCCCAACTTACTATGGTACACTGGACCATGATCACAAAATTAGAGAAATAGGTTGCCGAACTGACAGATTCAAAATGTCCTTTTTTCCTCGTACTACATCTACATCTACATCTACACGATACCCTGCAAGCCACCGCGAGGGTGTGTGGCAGGGGGTGAAGGTCACCAAGCATGCACTACTAGCATGCAAGCAAGCAACTAAAGGGTCTCATGCAACTAGATTGTTAGTATCTATAGTATTTTAGGGGTTAATACATGCATCATGCACTACAGAATACTCTAAAATATTTCCCCTACCTATCCCTTTCCTATGCTGCCTATTCTGTTCTCTTATAGTACGGGGGAAAAATGCCATTTTGAATCTATCTGTACGACAATCTATCTCTCTAATCTTATTTATCTGGTCGAATCTAGCATAATACGCTGGTGTTTTTAATATGTGCCTAACATCTTCAGTAAAGCTATCCGATTGAAATTTCTGCAATAGATTTAATCTGAACTTTAATCTACGCTCTGATAATGATTCCCACCCTAATTCTTGTATTAATTCTGATACACTACTCAACTTATCGTAACACCTTTTGACGAACCTAGCTGCTCTACGCTGCACACTGTCTAGTTCTCTGATCAAACCTAATTCATTCGGATCCCATACACTGGCTGCATACTCAAGGTGGGGCCTGACTAGTGAAAAGTAGCATCGCTCTTTTGTCTTCTCATCACATTTCCCAAGTACTCTTTTTATAAATCCTAGCTTTCTCTTCGCTCGGCCGCATATTTCCCTTATGTGTCTTCCCCACGATAAATCTTTAGTGATTGTTACACCTAAATATCTTACGGTTTCAACGTTTTCGATCTTCGTGTTATTAATTCTATAGGATCGCTCTATCGAATTATTCCTCCTCCAAAAATTGATAGCTACACACTTTTTAAGGTTGAGTTCTAACTGCCATTTGTCGCACCACTCTTGAATTGCATCTAAATCCTTGCTAAGTGATTTCGTGTCCTCTTCGTTTGATATACCCCTGTACACCACCGCATCGTCTGCAAAAAGTCTAAGGTTACTACTAACTACGGTACCCAAATCGTTTATGTATAAAAGAAATAGAAGCGGACCTACTACGCTACCCTGGGGAACTCCCGATGTGACTTTTATTGTGTCCGACATGATACCATCTATGACAACCCTCTGCTCTCGCCCACTTAAGAATTCTTTTACCCAACATACAACGCCTTTATTTATACCAAAACTCTGTAACATCAAGATTAATTTATCATGAGGAACTTTATCGAAAGCCTTTTTAAAATCTAAAAATATCGCATCAACTTCAGTACTGCTTTCGCCGTGGACTAAAATATCGTGTACGAATAAAGCTAATTGTGTCTCGCAAGATCTACCTTACCGGAACCCATGCTGGCTGTTTATGAGTAATCCCTGACTATCCAAATGCCCCATGATCGAACTGACTACTATGTGCTCAAATATCTTACAAGAGATTGACGTGAGTGAAATGGATCTGTAGTTACTAGGTTCTTCCCTATCACCGCTTTTAAATATAGGTGTAATGTTAGCTACTTTCCAATCCTTGGGTACTGTGTGGTCCTTTAGTGTTTTATTGAATATTATTTCTAGATAGGGGGCTATTTCAGAAGCTAATGTTTTATATATTCTGGAAGGAATTTGATCGGGACCTGGTGCTTTGTTTTTACTTATGCTTTTTAACTGCTGCTCTATTCCGCGACATGAAATGTTTATTTCGGGCATTTGCGCACTGAAAGTGTTCGGCGGTGGTTCCACTGCGTTTTGTGACGATGAGTTGAATACACTTTGGAAGAAGGTGTTTAAAGTATTGGCTTTTTCTACACTGCTGGTGACTCTGATTCCTTTATCATTTTTAAGTGTGTGCACTGTGGACTTATTTCCCTGGAGCTCTCTCAAGAAGAACCTACTAACAGCTGGAAATACAAGCTTGAAAGTAAGGAAGCAATCCATCAGAACGCATATCTGGAGCATGTTCCTTTACGGCAGTGAGGCATGGACGATGACAGCAGCCGAGAAGAAAAGGGTGGAAGCATTCGAAATATGGTGCTATCGAAGAATGATGAAGATAAAATGGATCCACCGAGTGACAAATGAAGAAGTCCGAAGAAGAGTGGGAGGAAAGAGAAGTCTGCTGACAACTCTAAAAAGAAGACGGGACAACCTAATCGGCCACATCTTATGACCCGATGGCCTAATGAAGACAATCGTCGAAGGAAAAGTGAACGGGAAGATTGGAAAAGGCAGGCCTCGTATGAGTTACATAGAGCAAGTTGTGAAGGGTGTAAAAGAGAGGAGCTACGTTGGTATGAAGAGGTTGGCCGATAGAAGAATCGAGTGGAGGGCTGCGTCAGACCAATCCTAGGATTGTTGACCCATGATAATGATGATGATGAATGTCATAGTTTCGTTGAACAATGGATGATTGCGATTTAGTGTCTATGTTGTGCATTTTCTGGTAGATAATCTTTACTACATTATATTCATGTATTTTTCCTGGAAAATATGACTTCAAGTGTGAAAGATCAAAACCTCAAGTAAGAGTTTGAACTGTATTGAAAAAAGTTGGATCTTCGCGTATATATTCTCTGAAATTCTTCTCACTTTTCAAATTGGCTCTGTAAGCTTCCCAATGCGCTAAAATTTTACAAGCTAGTTTCATAGTTCTTGTACATATATTTATTTGTCAATGGGATCTCTGTTAAATATTACGGAACAAGCTGCAGCAGATCACTGAAAATTTTATCCTTCATCCGTTGCAGGTGAGAGCGTGTTCAAACGCCACCGAATTCTCTTTATAAGAGGGAGTGGGAAATTGTTAGAATTACAGCATTTTTAATACCGTTGCGTGATAGTGAGAGGGCGTTTCTTCCTCGGATTCTGACGTGTAGAGGCCGAGAGCTGACACAACCATGAGATGGCCCCCGCAATCACCTCATTCTCATATTCTAGAGCAGGGGAAGGTGGTGTAATTATTTTGGCTTTTTCCGACGAGGAAATTACTGTGATTTGACTCCTCTCTGGTGGTCATAGGAAAGGCGTCGTTGGCTGTTTCGTGTCATTGGCGCGATTAAATGCAACAAAGGAACATTATCCTGAGATAAATTATACGCCAACGAGTCTGAGGAATATTAGGCGTGGCCTAGTAGTTCGCGTTTCGGTGGAAATCGTGCGAAAAATAATCTTCTTATTTTGTCGTCCGGTCTATCCCCAGAATCGTGATGGATTTGTTCAGGGGAGGGTTTTTTTAGTGATTGAATTCGTTTGCATTGCGTGCACAAATTATACTTCAGGTGGAAATCGTGAGAAACGACTTTTATGTTCAAGACTCATGGCCCCACATGCATCCTTCATTTTTCGGAACCCTGCCAGATGTTGGTAGCTCGCAACCAGTTCGCAAGTCGAAAGCTATAATGCGTAGAAAGAGTCATTTACTGCATACTTATACATCATATACACATACGTAAAGAGTATTTTACTGTGTCGGTTATAAGTATATCTCAAGAGTATCTTACTTAGTCAGAATTAATACAGGAACTAGGTTGGGAATCATTATCAGATCGTAGGTTAATGTACAGACTAAATCTACTAGAGAAATTTAGGGCGGATAGCTTTACTGAAGATAGATATATATTGAAAGTACCAGGGTATTATACTAGATTCGATCAGTAAATAAGATTAGACAAATAGATTGTCGTACTGAGAGATTCAAAATGTCATTTTTCCCCCGTACTATAAGAGAACACAATAGGCAGCATAGCAAAGGGATAGGCAGGGGAAATATTGTAGAGTAGTCTGTAGTGCATGATGCATGTATTGGCTACCAATCCCTTTATTATGTATTATGCTGACCGTGACCATATTACGTAGCATGCTTCACTGCAGTAGCTTGTTTGCATGCCAATGGTGCATGTTTGGTGACATTCACCCTCTGCCACACACCCTCGTGGTGGCTTAGTAGGGTATTACGTAGATGTAGATGTCGGTACCTATGCAAGTACTTTGCAAGGAATCCGTCACACTCGTAGATGTGGTCTCCGCATTCCTCTACTCCAGTTGTATCCCCCCTAAACAATCCTAAACTCCACTCCGCACATCTCAAACCTCTTCAACATTCAATCACGGCAATCAAACGTCATTTTGTCACCTTATTCACCCAACAATTCAACATCAAAATTTTCAACGACGATATTGAGTCACTTGAGTGATTTTATCATGGTCTTTGGTATAATATGGTATTTAAATCTAAGCATAGAATCGGTTAAGCAACTGTATCTTTAGTCATATCTGAGTCTTGGTGATGCGATATCTTGTTTGCTGGGTGGAACTTGGATCCTTAAGATATCTACATCTACATCTACATAATACCCTGCAAGCCACCATAAAGGTGTGTGGCAGGGGGTGAACTCTCCCCAAACATGCACTACATATCATGCATAAAAAAAGGATCAGTACTTTTATAGGTACTGTTCAAAACTACGCTATTTAAAAAAAGATAAAAATAGCAAAACATACATGCAAACACATGCCGTTAGTTGGGTTAGCTATAAGTCCTTATACCAACATGCAGCTACCAATGTTATCCATTGCTACACTCGTATTGGATATATTTACCGTTATTCATATCCCTAATAGTACGAGGAAAAAAAGGACATTTTGAATCTGTCAGTTCGGCAATCTATTTCTCTGATTTTATGATTATGGTCCAGTCTACCATAGTAAGTTGGGGTCCGCAAAATATTTTTAACATCATCACTGAAAATATGGTCGTGGAATTTGTTTAAGAGATTAAGTCTAAATTTCAACCTGCGGTCTGACAATGATTCCCAATTTAATTCATTTAATAGACTGGTTAATCTAATAATGTTATCATACCGTCCCTTTACAAATCTTGCCGATCTTCGCTGCACACGTTCATGTTCGTTATTTAGACCGATTTCGTAGGGATCCCACACACTGGCAGCATATTCCAAATGAGGTCTTACAAGGGAAAAGTAGATGATTTCTCGTACATGATCGTCACATTTACACAGTACTCTTTTGACGAATCCCAGTTTACGATTCGCTTGACTCATTATTTCACAAATGTGTTTACCCCAGGAAAGAGCATGTGTCAATCTCATTCCAAGATATTTAATGGATTCCACGTTTGTTAATTCATTATTACTTATTTTGTAAGTCCTAGGAGGAGAGCTATTCTTTTTCCAAAATTCATTACAAGACATTTTTAAAAGTTTAATTCTAACTGCCATGTATCACACCAAGTTTCAATTGCTTGTAGGTCAATATTTAAATATTCTTTATCGTTTGGGCATAGAATTTCCCTGTACACTACTGCGTCATCGGCAAATAGACGAAGCTTACTTTTTACCACCTTTTGGATATCATTTATGTACAAAAGGAATAGGAGTGGACCTATCACACTACCTTGTGGGACACCCGAAGTGACTTTAATTGCCGGTGAGGAAACACCGTCTAAAACAACCCTTTGAACCCGATCATGCAGAAAATCATTAATCCATGATATAATGTTACTGTCTAACCCATAAGATTTTAATTTCAAAATTAGTTTGCTATGAGAAACCTTGTCAAATGCTTACTTGAAGTCTAGAAAAACAGCATCCACTGGAGTATTATTTTCGCCAGAAACTGAAATATCGTCGGAAAAGAGAGCAAGTTGAGTTTCGCATGATCTGCTCTTTCGGAAGCCATGCTGAACATTGGACAATAAATTCTGGCTATCTAGGTGTCCAATGATTGAACTGACAATTATATGCTCTAGGATCTTGCATGAAATGGATGTGAGGGATATAGGTCTGTAGTTAGATGGCTGCTCCCTATCACCACTTTTAAAAATGGGTGTTACATCGGCTGCTTTCCAGTCCATCGGTACGACGTGTTCGGTCAGGGATTTATTAAATACTATTTCAAGGTAGGGGGAAATTTCGGAGGCTAACTCTCTATTTACGCGGGAGGGAATTTGATCAGGGCCAGGAGATTGAAACCAGGAGATATCTCAACTGAGGGGCTAGGGATGAATTCAAAGGCTGGCAGGAGTTACGCAGGTTGAAGCCTGATGCGAACCTAATTTTCTGTGTCGCACTTTTGTAACATTACTATGTCATGAAACAGAATGAGCTACTTAATGTTTACACATAAGATTTTATTCTCAAAATAAAACCAAGGGAAATTAATTTTTTACGGTTAGTACTAATAAATTACTGTTTTCTTATTTTGGCTTCCGACCAACTTATATCGTTACATAACATGATTATCATAAGGCATAGAAATAGAAGTTGCTCATGAAAAAAGTTATTTCCGGCCAAGGCCAGCAAAGAGAAAACCAGCAATATATGTTCTAACCTTCTTTCTAAGTATTCTCGGAAGAGTCCTTATGGATGAATTTCTAAGCGGGATTCATATTGTGGTGTGGGAAACTTATCTTCGATCGTTATAACTTGATAACTAACGTGCTAGCTTATAATGTTGAGAATCCGCGCTTGATAGGTCTAGATTTTCCGTAGAGCGTTCGGTGAGGTCCTTCATCAGTTTATTTCGGAGAGTCAAGACGTGATCAGATGAGAGAAAGTCACGCTTTGGCACGTTTTATCGGGAATATACGGGTCCCGATACATCTGCACAATATCCTGCTAGCAACCATAAATGTGTGTGGCAGGGGGTGAATTCTCACCAAACATGCATAAAAAAGGATTAGTAATAATATACTAGCCTAAACCTCACTATTTAAAAAAGATAAAAATAGCTTCAACGGATGTCTCTACACCATTAGTCAATTCCTTGAAGACCTGGAGCCTAAAAAACTATCCAACTGTTCTTAATAACACGAAACACCTCAGATCTCCGATAGCTGTCCAATAAACTTTCACAAACATCCGAAAATTTAAAAAAAAAACATGGCGAGGGATATAATTTTTATTCGCTGTAAAATGAATAAGATTAACTTGATGGAAAAATGAAAATTTTCATCAATCAGTCTAAATAATTCTTGACCCAAATGGAATGAGGTCCCTGAACTTGAATTGAGAATGTAAATGGAAAACGTATTTCAGTTAGAGAGAATACGTTTACTTCTAATTCACCATAAATATTTAATGAGGGGATAAAAAAAGCGATTATCGGATAAATATGTGTAAGGAAGTGATGACTGGAGAATGTTTTCCCTTTTTGTTGGTAAAAGGATGTAAATCAACCAGAACGAGTACCACAATCAGCACCCAACTGGAGCTGGTGTTCATGGGGTGGTGTTCATATTAATGAAGCTAGAATATGATGACTTGCTGTTTCCACACTGAAAAGCATCGCAATAGTATGTTAAAGGGATTGATTATGCTTCATGAATGTATCACTGTTGGCATAGAATCCTATTGTTAGCAGAAACATTAGAGTTTTTGCCTTTAAGATAAATAAATTTAAGAGTAAAAAAAAAATTAACGTGTAACTATTAGCCTTCAGGAAAGACAGCACCATTCTTATAGTTGTATTTGTTGGCTAAATGCCATGCTTCCGGAGAAGTGTCAAAAACAATACATCTACACGATCTACATCTACACGATACCCTGCAAGCCACCGCGAGGGTGTGTGGCAGGGGGTGAAGGTCACCAAGCATTCACTACTAGCATGCAAGCAAGCAACTAAAGGGTCTCATGCAACTAGATTGTTAGTATCTATAGTATTTGAGGGGTTAATACATGCATCATGCACTACAGAATACTCTAAAATATTTCCCCTACCTATCCCTTTCCTATGCTGCCTATTCTGTTCTCTTATAGTACGGGGGAAAAATGCCATTTTGAATCTATCTGTACGACAATCTATCTCTCTAATCTTATTTATCTGGTCGAATCTAGCATAATACGCTGGTGTTTTCAATATGTGCCTAACATCTTCAGTAAAGCTATCCGATTGAAATTTCTGCAATAGATTAAATCTGAACTTTAATCTACGCTCTGATAATGATTCCCACCCTAATTCTTGTATTAATTCTGATACACTACTCAACCTATCGTAACACCTTTTGACGAACCTAGCTGCTCTACGCTGCACACTGTCTAGTTCTCTCATCAAACCTAATTCATTAGGATCCCATACACTGGCTGCATACTCAAGGTGGGGCCTAACTAGTGAAAAGTAGCATCGCTCTTTTGTCTTCTCATCACATTTCCCAAGTACTCTTTTTATAAATCCTAGCTTTCTCTTCGCTCGGCCGCATATTTCCCTTATGTGTCTTCCCCACGATAAATCTTTAGTGATTGTTACACCTAAATATCTTACGGTTTCAACGTTTTCGATCTTCGTGTTATTAATTCTATAGGATCGCTCTATCGAATTATTCCTCCTCCAAAAATTGATAGCTACACACTTTTTAAGGTTGAGTTCTAACTGCCATTTGTCGCACCACTCTTCAATTGCATCTAAATCCTTGCTAAGTGATTTCATGTCCTCTTCGTTTGATATACCCCTGTACACCACCGCATCGTCTGCAAAAAGTCTAAGGTTACTACTAACTACGGTACCCAAATCGTTTATGTATAAAAGAAATAGAAGCGGACCTACTACGCTACCCTGGGGAACTCCCGATGTGACTTCGATTGTGTCCGACATGATACCATCTATGACAACCCTCTGCTCTCGCCCACTTAAGAATTCTTTTACCCAACATACAACGTCTTTATTTATACCAAAACTCTCTAACTTCAAGATTAATTTGTCATGAGGAACTTTATCGAAAGCCTTTTTAAAATCTAAAAATATCGCATCAACTTCAGTACTGCTTTCGCCGTGGACTAAAATATCGTGTACGAATAAAGCTAATTGTGTCTCGCAAGATCTACCTTTCCGGAACCCATGCTGGCTGTTTATGAGTAATCCCTGACTATCCAAATGCCCCATGATCGAACTGACTACTATGTGCTCAAATATCTTACAAGAGATTGACGTGAGTGAAATGGGTCTGTAGTTACTAGGTTAATATATTTAGCATCAAAAGTTTCACACAAATATTCACATTAATTGCCATATGGAAAAATTCACCTGGACCGGGAATCGAACCACGGACCTTTGGTTTAATATATACATATTAAACTAAAGCCTTCTGATCTAATCGATTATCTTATCAGTGGGATTCTTTATTTTCCCGTTTTGCACTGAAAAAATTAACATTTTAAACCCCCCAGTCAATTTAGTTTATTATATCTTTGCGATTTAATACGCTACAGTACTAGGCACTTTGAATTCTTTTATAATGTCATCGGTAAAGCAGCCTGCCTTCAAATGTTTTCTCTTTCCACCCCGATCCTTTTCTCGCTCTTACGATGGGTATCAGCAGCAGCTGAACGCCAATAACCTCATGCCTGGTTTTTTCGCGACTTTTAATTCAGCCGAGACGAAAGGAAGGAAACAGCCAAAGAAATGTAAGAAAGAGGGAAGTGGTGGACTGAGGGGGGAGGAAGTGTCCCCCCCTCCCCCCTCTCCACTGCCCTTGGGGGTGGCCGTAGCAGCCTCTCCTTCTCCTGGGCGGAACCATCTTTGAGGCGACGCAAGTTTTTTCTCTGTGGTGATCTGGACTCCGGACGGCGAGAGACCTTCCAGGAAGTTCTATAGGGCCCGAGGTCTCCTTCGGGAATTCCTCGCTCCGAAAAGGATCTTCGTTTACGGGACCGTATACATTCTTTCGTTGCCAGTTAAAATTCCTCGAGAGCACATTCTAGCTATCAGTACTTGGCCCGTCGGATGGGACACTACGCCGTGAGATCTCGGGTGTCTTTCGTCGAGAGCAGGCTAATGCCGACTCTAGGTTATTCACCGCACTCCCTCCGTTACCTGAAACATTCCTGCTTTCACGCAAGTGAACCCACCTATCCAATCAGACGCAAATGACCCAAGTTTTCGGTCACTTCTCCTGATAAGCTAACAAAGGTTTCATTCCTAATTCACGAGAAAAAGGCAAAGAAAAGTAAGTTATAGAAGAGGAAGTAAGATATAATGGATATACCGAGCAACACACGAAGAAGTTCTAAGATGAATTGAAGATGACAGAAGTCAGGTGACAGCTTTAAGAACAACGTAACAGTGAGGCATGTTGGACTAAATCTTTTTAAAACATTTTTTTATTTCGAATGAAATGTAGCTACTAATACTCATTAACCATGATAATATTCATGTATGTATGCTTTTATGGTGGAAATTCATCCTCTGTCACAACGTTTTTGGAGGTTTTCACGGTACAAAGTAGATCTAGATGGTCTAATGAAAACATTTTTCGAAGGTAAAAGTGAACTGGAACCATGAAAAGGGGCGCCTTCCGGTGATATGTGTATGAATCAATTAATGGATTATGTAAAAGAGAATAATTGAATACAAATAATTTAGTTAGCCAATTGAAGAATTGAAAGGAGAGCTACGTCAAACCAGTATTTGGATTTATGACTAACGCTGATGAAAACGTAGGCTAGTATATATATATCGTTAGCCGCATGTTTTTTTTTAATGTGTGATGGAAGACAGCAACTTTCTTGCTGTAACAACTTCAGGAAGTGTCAATGTTCTGAGCTATCAATGAATGGGCATGGTGCAGGCCAAAGATAAATCGCCCACAGAAATAATCCTCATCAACTGAAGCAACTGATGGGAAATCTGAATGGCAGCGAGCAATTTTTATTGCTAGAAAACCATCTAAGCCAGCTTGCAGTTCCACCGAAGTCACAGGAATCTCTGAGGGCTCTTGCACGTATATCCGCCCTCTCCTCGAAGAGGATGGCTCACGGGGATCAACGCCCTGCTCTCACATGAGCGGCGACGTCCGACACTCAGGGCGGCGGAAGTGATCGCATGAGTGACTTTAACTTGAAGCTAAAGTCACCATTGCTCTATTTATCACGCAGGAGATACGTCAGGTTGGCCTGGCGATAATCTAATTAAACATTAACAAAAATGTAGCAACAATTCACCTTAAAATCCACGCTATTCGATTTTCTGCGTGTCAGAGCTTCGTAGGGAATCGCAGGTAACACAGGGAGAGGAACTTCCTAAAGTTGAAGTACTGATTAAATCTCGTGCAGAAATTTAAAACGGATAGGTTTGATGAAGACTTTAGTTATACATTAAAAACTCTCGCACAATATCGTCTGTAATCTAACCAGCGTTTTTTTATATTTATAATCGGAAACTATTTTATATCATATAATTATGTATTTAATAAGTCATGAATCATGGATAAAATTACATTATAGGAAAAAGTCATCTACATTAATGGGTATATCCACGCCGGTGGTGTGAAAGGAATGGCCCGTGGGGGGATCGAACCCACGACCTTCGCGTCATTAGCACGACGCTCTAACCAACTGAGCCAACGGGCCAGCTGTATGAAGCAAAGGAAAATGTGGAAGTTCATGCATGGAAATCAAATACTTCCCTCTTCTCTCACCTGTTCATCCGAAACTATTTGGCTTCCGGACTTAAAGCTATGCCGAAGCGAAGCTCAAAATGCTCGCCGCTGCAGTTCCATGATTCCAAAATAGTAACTGTAGTAAAGATCCGGTTGTTGATTATCAAATGGCCTCTTCCAAGTTAATCGGTTATTTAACACAAAGTGATTAAAGAGAAACCGTCAAAGCGGATGCGATCACTCTGCACTCAAGCAACGGACGTCTTCTTGATACGCACGAAAATGCTATAACGCTTCACATAGCTCTTAGTTACATGTTAGTTACATACTTACATATTTACATCATGCTTACTTGTTAGCTACGTGTTACTTAGTTACATGCATGATATCTTTTAATTGCATGGCTGCATGGCTTGGTAGCTGTTAGATGCTTGTAAACGGTGCTTGTTTAGTGATTTCACCCGCTGCCACACACCCTCATGGAGGATCGCAATGTATTACGTAGATTTAGATGTCAGTACTCCGTCCGTCGGATGGGACGTTAAACCGTCGATCCCTTGGTACTTCGGTAATGGCTAAATACTGACGCCAAATTACTCACGATTGCTCTTCCGCTCCGTGAAAATTCCTACCTCTTTCCAGATACCCACCTATCCTAAATAGCAGAAATGACATCAGCTGCCGGACGCTTACCCGATTAAGGACTGCTACTGCTTGAATGGAGTTTATTTATTTTAGGCATGAAAGGAAACCGTTAGCATGAGTTAGTAGCCAGAAGATCATTTTTAGGAGTGGCATAGTCCTCCACAACTTCGCAATGCGACATATACAGCTTCGTCTATTTGCCGATGACGCAGTAGTGTACAGGGAAATTCTATGCCCGAACGATAAAGAATATTTAAATATTGACCTACAAGCAATTGAAACTTGGTGTGATACATGGCAGTTAGAATTAAACTTTAAGAAATGTCTTGTAATGAATTTTTGGAAAAAGAATAGCTCTCCTCCTACCACTTACAAAATAAGTAATAATGAATTAACAAACGTGGAATCCATTAAATATCTTGGAATAAGACTGACACATGATCTTTCCTGGGGTAAACACATTCGTGAAATAATGGGTCAAGCGAATCGCAAACTGGGTTTCATTAAAAGAGTATTGGGTAAATGTGACGATCATGTACGAGAAATCATCTACTTTTCCCTTGTAAGACCTCATTTGGAATATGCTGCCAGTGTGTGGGATCCCTACGAAATCGGTCTAAATAACGAACTCGAACGTGTGCAGCGAAGATCGGCAAGATTTGTAAAGGGACGATACGATAATTATATTAGCGTAACCAGTCTATTAAATGAATTGAAATGGGAATCATTGTCAGATCGCAGGTTGAAATTTAGACTTAATCTCTTCCACAAATTCCAAGGCAATATTTTCAGTGATGATGTTAAAAATATTTTACGAACCCTAACTTACTATGGCAGACTGGACCATAATCATAAAGTTAGAGAAATTGATTGCCGAACTGACCGATTCAAAATGTCCTTTTTCCCTCGCACAATTAGAGATACGAATAACGGTAAATATGTCCTATCGCAGAGTAGTAATGAATAGCATTGGTAGCTGCATGTTGGTATGAGTACTTAAAGCTAACCCTACTAACCGAATGTTTTTGCATGTTTTCTTTGCAATTTCTATCTTTTTTAAATAGTGTAGTTCTGACTACTATATTAATACTATTCCTTTTTTATGCATGATATGTAGTGCATGTTTGGTGAGCAATCACCCCCTGCCACACACCCTTGTGGTGGCTTGCAGGGTATTATGTAGATGTAGATACAGCATACGAGATCCATGCGAGGAAAGCTTGTTAAAAGAAATACAGCGTGTGCAAAGGATATCTGCAAGGTTTGTTTAAAGGCGATTGGGTGTAATAGAAGAACTGGGATCGGAGATACAGTCAACACGCGGGTTAAAATTTAAACTAAACCTTTTGAGTAACTTTGAGGCAAGTGCCCTTGCAAACGACGTGAGAAATTAACTAAGACACGCTGCGTATTAGGTTACATTTGATCTGAAAACAACATTAAAGAAAGTATGACACTCGTACCCAAAGATTTAAATAATATTTTTCCCGCGTACCTGCAGTAAGAAAACTTAATAGGTGACATAGTACCGAAAGGGGTAAATTATACGTAAAATATTGATATTATATGTTTTACCACTACTAATGCATACATGCTATGGAAATATGGATTAATGTATTTAACGAAATTCGTTTCTAATCAGTAATAACTTCATTTGTGTGTAGATATTGATCATTTACTTGCGCGTTACTCATATATGTTTCCATTAAGTAGTAGCATTGAACACATTAGTCTTATGCATGTACAGTGGTATTTCACCCCCTGCCACACACCCCCGTGGTGGCTCGTAGGTATTTACCTAGCTGTAGGGTGTTTGGCAGATGGTGAACCATCACCATGCATGCATGCGAACTGGACGCTCCAAATGATGCCACCCAGCCAGTATTTTTATCCTTTTATGATCACTGCTTATGTAGCAAGTTGTGAAGGCGGTAAAAGAGAGGAATTACGTTAATATCAGTTTGCTATGCTGCCTATCGTTTTTTCTCTTAAAGTACGGGGGAAAAATGCCATTTGAATCTATCAGCACGACAATCTATCTCTCTAATCTTATTTAGCTGGTTGAATGTAGCATAATACGCTGGTGTTTTTAATATATGCCTAACACGTTCAGTAAAGCTATCCGATTTAAATTTCTGTAATAGATTTCAATACTGTGATAGATTTATTTCTCTAATAGATTTATATGTAGATAGACGTTTTCCTAACAGTTATTGATAACGTTTAAGATAGAAATTCCCAAGAAAAAATACAGCCGATTTAATATTCTCCGCGACAATTCTAAAATCATTGTCATTTCGCCAGCACGTTTCGCACTTTCCACACCTGTGGCACCCTGGAGAAATTCATTCGCCCTTACGCATTAGCAGGCCCAAAATAAGACCTATGTATGATTGACTAAAATATCAAATGATCAAAGGCAAGGTTAGGGTCGCCCAGTAAAAGTCACTCAACGTTGCAGTACTGCGAAGAAATCTGCGGCTCTAATGCACCAAAACATAAAATAGGATGCGTATTGTGTTTTGCCGTCATTCAACATCGTAAACCTCATACCATCTAGCTAACCATCTAAAATAACGAAGCTTTCTTTCCTGCTTCCACCCTTACCTATTATTTATAAGTTAATAATAATATTTGTCATACCCCTCAGGAGTGATCCTCAAACCCTGCATCAAATCACATCCTCACTCCTCCTACATCCGCTTTCAGGAGCATCCTCATTGCTCAATGATATTTAACCCATTTGGCGCTGCTGTACTCAAGTGAGTACGGCAAAACAATTGAGGGTAACCATTAGGCTTTATATGCTGTAGTTGTTATTTACCACTAATTTTGTAAGGAAGCCTAAGTATAATAAAATAATAACAGTTTATGTGGGTACGTTGGAAATTATTATCAACACGTGGATTCTAGCTCGACAGTGAAAACATTTAGACAGGTAAGCACAACATTCCAATAATTTTAACCATGTAAACACGTTCAAATCAAACTTTTTGTATGTTACGTTATAAGAAATATAGTTAAATATAAAATAATTAATAATAGAGCTTTTTATATTTTACATCTACCAAGTAATTCACATTGAAACAGTGCTGTACTCAGTTGAGTACAGCGGCCATATTTGTATAAGAATAGTCCGTTCTATTTTTTAGGTTTCCAATAATGACTTCAAAACGGTACAACGTTTCTAACGCCTTCAAAGGCTAAGGGGATGCTATATTTTCTATCTTGAATGATAGTGAGAGCGCCACTGATTATGAGTTAGTAATCATACCACCAGAACCAAGCGTGGTGACAAATGAAAAAGAGGGCGTCGACGAAGATATGGTTACTACTGCTTTGCCGCAGGATGTACCTGGTTTTGTTGACGTATTCAGGAATAACGAAGATACTGTTCCAAGTTACGCAAATGATAGCAGTGATGACGAACCGTTGGCTGCAAAGCGAGTTCGTCAACTGCAACAAAATGCAGCTTGGCATAAGTGTTCTCCAACATATTCTTCTATGTCTCAAAAAACAACGGTAGAGTTAGATAGATATGGTTTGGTAAAAGACTAACTCAAAGAGCTCAACCAGTACAAATATTCGAAAAAATATTTGATGAAGAAGTCATTTGCCTGATAGTTAACTATTTACAATTTTGTAAATCAAAACAATAAACACGCTTTTCAGCTAGATTCTCTAGACTTGAAAAAGTTTATAGGTATGTTGATATTTTCCGGATACCATAAATTGCCTAGAGAAGATTTGCATTGGTCATTGGATGAATATGCAGGTGTTGAAACTGTATGGAAGTCTATGCCAAAAAAAAGATTCCGGGACATAAAAAAGAATCTCCATATCGCGAGCAATGACGAGGCAAGCAGTTCCAGGGACAAAATGTTCAAAGTTTGACTATTAGCCAATATTCTAATGCGAAAATTTCTGCAGGTGGGTGTGATACAAGAAAATATTTCGATTGATGAATCAATGGTCAAGTATTATGGACACCGTCCTGTCAAGCAGTTTATCCGAGGAAAACCTGTACGGTTCGGATACAAAAACTGAGTGGCAGGAGGTTCTTCTGGATACTGTTACGCTTTTGATTTTTATTGTGGAAAGACAGATAAAGCTTCAAATGACCCCTTAGGATCAAGAGCAGTCAAAACATTGATTCATAAACTAGAGATAATTCCGAAAAATCACAAAGTTTTTTTTGATAACTTTTTTACTAGTTGCAATCTTTTAGTAGAGCTCAAGACATTAGGATATCGTGCAAGAAATGAAGAAACAAAATCGAGCATCATATGATTAGAGGTTCGACAAGCAAAACGAAATTGTATTAGTTAGATGAAAAGACAATATTGTTTGCACAATGGCTTCAAATTATGACACTATGAGCCACTTGGGGCTGTAAAGCGATGGTGTTCCGTGCAGCAACAAAACTACAGTAAAAACATGGATGGTGTAGACGAGTTGGACCTATCAATTTCATTGTATAGAATTGCGATTCACGGAAAAAAGTGGTGGTGGGTCTTGTTTACCTATATGATGGATATGGCTATTGTAAATGCCTGGCGTTTGCATGTTATGAGTCACAGTGATAATGCGGACCAACTTCAATCCCGCCGTAGTCATGCGAGATACTATTTACGACAAAACACTCAGCATAAAGCTCGATCATCGTCTTCATTGATCCAAGGCTTGCCTCAAGACAGTGTTGGGCATTATCCTCAAAAGCTGTAGAAATAGTTCCAGTGCGTTATCTGTCATGCAAGAAGGCACTGACGATGTAGACAGTGTCTCAAAACATTATGTGTAGAAAAACCGTGTTTCGAAAATTTTCACATGTAACCGGCCGGTGTACTCAAACGAGTACACCCCCCATTGGGGGGGATAAAATATGTTTTTTATTTATTTTTCTCACTTTTATCTTTATTTAGTGTGTTTATGATAGTAAAATAAATATTTTGTAAACAAAACTCATTTACTTTTTATTTGGCGGTTAATGGGTTAAGTACGTAATCTCTCTTTTCTATCGGTTCAAAATATCATCTGCATACAATGCTACTGCGCGAGGGTGTGATAGGGGTTGACCCTGCAGAAGTAATGCAGTGCCGTCGAGTAATCATTTCTATTGTTAGTAATTACAGTACCGTGCATAATGGATGCATAATCAACAAGTTTCTCAAGGGAAATATTTTTGTACCCATTTGCTGCTTGTACGCGGTGAATATGTGCTATTAATTCATTCCCCTGCAACACACCTCGAGGGTTGTCATCAGATGGGAGACGTACATCTCTATCGACATCTACTCAATGCCCTGCGAACCACCGCAAGGGCGTGTGGCAGGGGTTGAAGGTCACCAAACGTGCACCATTTACATGCAACATTTATGGCTGCGTTGGAACTTAGGATACAACGCTTTTACAATACAGCTTTTGATTCCAAACTGTCTTCTTATTAGACATACATCTTACGTAAATATTTTAGGTTAAATTTAAGAATTGCGAACTGTCAACGAAAAACATTAACAAAGTTACTCGCTGATATGCACCTTGCCCACCAATAAGGATGCTTTTTTTCTCTGCGTAATTTTTGACACAGACTAGGAGAATGGCACTTATTTCTTTTATGTGCCGAGCTTCATTCAAACTTGCAAGGAAAACCTAAAATCTTCGTAATATATCCTGATATGCAATCTTCCCGATCCCCTGCATGATCTATCCTAGCTAATTATCACCTTTCACATGCTAAACATTGTTGGCAGACACTACATCAATCCCTGGCTTTCGCCATGAAGAAGTTTTTGCACAGTTTAACGTAGCCAAAGAAATACCCGGCGTCAATCAACGAATTCCCGGAAACAAACGCGGACCAATGGTATTAAAGAGACTCACCCGCGAAGAGAACGAAGAAGTAGAGCCTCCGGAGCTGAGACGGGCGCCAGGTAAACATCTCCAAGTCCGATTGTTTTCTTTTCCGAGTCGCGGGCGGAGATGGACGGATTTGGGAGGATGGCTTTCTTGAATTCTCACCTCCTTCACACCACCGAGGAGGACGTCTTCCAAACCAGAAGCGATCGGAACGTGCCTATCTCCGTTCGAGCGATCTATAACTGCCGGAAGATTCGACCGAGTCCAGGATCTGTTATTCCTCCACGACCTGTTGGGCCCGCAGCCTGAGGGTGAACTGAAGGGCCTGCCGGTCGCGGGGCCCTCTCTCCTGCCGATGGAGGGGAGGGGAGGGGGAGCACTGGGATGACCGCCGAAGCATGACCGAAATGGTATATGCTGTGACTGCAGGGAGGATCTGATTGACGCATCACCAATCCACCCTCGTGAGTGGCACTCGAGCGCGGACAACCCTTAATCCACCCCGTCTTTGTTCAGACGGCGGCAGCGGGGGTGGGGGGCTAACCTACCCCCGCCGGATCAAATGTTCGCAATAAATATTATCCTGCTCGAGTCTGTGAGGGGGGGGGCATACGTTTATCTGCACAAACACACGACTTCGTCCGGCCACGGACTCTTAAAAAGGCCCATGCGTGACGTATAACCATTACTTAAGGCTCATGTATGCACATCCATGGCTTGTTGACTTTCCCACAGGAGGATATTGTGTGTTGATCATTGTGTCCCCACAGGTACACTGCAAGCAAACACTAGGGGGCTATACTGAGTCATCGAATTCGTTCGCCAAGATGGTGTCACCAACAGTACAAGGCCACCGTAAAGGTGTGTGGCAGGGGGTGAATTCTCATCAAACATGTACTACATATCATGCATGAAAAAGGATCACTAATAATCTACTAGTCTAAACTTTAATTTTTTAAAAAAGATAAAGATAGCAAAGCAAGCATGCAATACAATACTGTTAGTTGGGTTAGCCTAAAGTCCTTATACCAACATGTCACTGCCTATGCTATCAATTGAATCACTCGTATTGGATAAATTTACCGCTATTCATGTCCCTAATTGTACGAGGAAAGAAGGACATTTTGAATCTGTCAGTTCGGCAATCAATTTCTCTAATTATGTGATCATGGCCCAGTCTACCATGGTCTAAGTTGGGGTTTGCAAAATATTTTTGACTTCATCACATAAAATATTATCTTAATATTTATTTAAGAGTAATCCAGTGTTTGATCGTACTTCATTTATTAGGAAATGATGAAGTATTATGGTGCAATTTTTATGAACAGAGTACCGGTGGAGGTGAAGGCCATCTGCATATAATTCCCTACAAGCCTTCGCAAAGTTGGGAGGCTACAGTTGAACCCGCATCAGGCACGCGCCAACGTTACACACACGATTCTATTTTGTTTAGGGATGGGTCGGTTCGGTTCTTCGGTTCTCGGTTCCACCGGTTCTTGAGCTTAGAACCGGAACCGGAACCGAGGCCAAAAAGAATCGGTACCGAAATAATTGGCGCGTAAACCAGTTTGAAACCTGCTCACACTCTGAAAGCGGAGGCTTTACATTAAAACCTGGTGAAATAGTGTACTTAGATGTTTCAACGTTGCCGTGAATTATTCTAATTCAGTCGTTAAAAGACTATATGATTTATCTTATTACATCCAATTCTAGTAAGTGATGAAATACCGCCGTAATAAGGATATTCTGATTGATATGTATGTGTTACGTCCATCTCCTTTGGAGGTGTGAGTCCTCATATCATTTTCGTAAATTATATCATAATATAGTGTATAAGTTTTAGAAGATTTCATTCATACTTTGGACATTGCTTTCGTTTAGTCAGCAAATTATTCGTCATTTGTACAATAGCATTAACTTTTATTAACAACTAAATTTTTTTATCAAGTTTCTTCTTCCCTTGATGCAAGGGAAGCGTGTTCAGCCAAGTAAGTTTCAACCGTTTGCCGTTGACCATTCTGCTTTCTTGATTACTCGAGTGAAGAAAAATGCACGCGTCGGATATAAAAGCTAATATTGGTATTATCTTTCCATGGGAGAGTGTAACTAAGTATTTGCAGTAACATACGAATTTAAATATTTAAGTTTATGAGAAATATGTTGGCAATGACAAAACCGTGGTCGAAAGTACACATTCGGTTTATCTTACGCGTATGATACTTAACAAACGTATCGCCATTAAATATAATCACGGCATTGGAGATCCCGGAAATATTCCGAAACGAAATAGGAAAGCAGAATCTTTTGAAACGACGGGAATGGTACACGTAAATTTATGTCAACGCATGACACACAGATGGTCTAACAGAGATGTATCTACTGAGATCTATAATAGAGCTAGAGTCAGAGATACGTGCATTACTTTCTGGGAAGAATGATAGAGGAATAATAGTAGGCGGAGATTTCAATCTCCCCTCGATAGACTGGAATACGTGTAGTTTCATTGCAGGAGGTAAGGATAAGGAACATTGCGAATCACTGTTGAACACCTTTACGACACATTCTTTACAACAGCTAATAACAGAGCCGACCAGGGGAAACAACATTCTAGACTTATTAGCAACAAATATACCCGAGAGAGTTCTAAATACAGTTACAGACACAGGAATTAGTGACCACAAAATAGTGCATGCGAAATTTATTGTAGGCGTTGAAAGACATTATAAACCAAGGAGGAGGGTATACTTATTTGGCAAGGCAAATTACGACGGTATGAAAGAGGAATTAAGGGAAGCGTTTAATGTATTCAGCGAACAAAGTAAAGGATTAAATACAGAGGATTCGTGGAGAGAATTTCTTGAGGTCACCCGTACCGCAGTTCATAAATACATACCAAGTAAATATATTAGTGATAATACAGAGCCAAGGTGGTATAACGCGGAGGTTAGGAAATCACTAAAGCGACAAAGGGTATGCCACGCTAAGATGAAAAATGCAGGACGGGGTCTATCGGTAGAGGAAAAAAATGAGCTAGCTCAAAACTATAAAAAATCGAGAGCATTAGCAAGGAAATCATGTCGGCAAGCGTTATCACATTTCAAGAGCAAGATGTTAGGAGAATATTTAGATAGCAATCCTAAAGTGTTTTGGTCATATGTGAGAGAGCTCCAGGGAAATAAGTCCACAGTGCACACACTTAAAAATGATAAAGGAATCAGAGTCACCAGCATCTACATCTACATCTACATAATACCCTGCAAGCCACCACAAGGGTGTGTGGCAGGGGGTGATTTCTCACCAAACATGCAATACATATCATGCATAAAAAAGGAATAGTATTAATATAGTAGTCAGAACTACACTATTTAAAAAAATAGAAATTGCAAAGAAAACATGCAAAAACATTCTGTTAGTAGGGTTAGCTTTAAGTACTCATACCAACATGCAGCTACCAATGCTATTCATTGCTACTCTCCGATAGGACATATTTACCGTTATTCGTATCTCTAATTGTGCGAGGGAAAAAGGACATTTTGAATCGGTCAGTTCGGCAATCAATTTCTCTAACTTTATGATTATGGTCCAGTCTGCCATAGTAAGTTGGGGTTCGTAAAATATTTTTAACATCATCACTGAAAATATTGCCTTGGAATTTGTGTAAGACATTAAGTCTAAATTTCAACCTCCGATCTGACAATGATTCTCATTTCAATTCATTTAATAGACTGGTTACGCTAATATAATTATCGTATCGTCCCTTTACAAATCTTGCCGATCTTCGCTGCACACGTTCAAGTTCATTACTTAGACCGATTTCGTAGGGATCCCATACACTGGCAGCATATTCCAAATGAGGTCTAACAAGGGAAAAGTAGCTGATTTCTCGTACAAGGTAGGGGGAAATTTATCCCTAGTAAATTCAAAAAAGAAAGCACTGAACCTAGGTGGTACAATGCCGAAGTGAGAAAATCCCTGAGACGGCAGCGAATATGTCATGCTAAAATGAAAAGAATTAGTAAACACATGCCCACTGATGAGCGTAATGTAATTATTGAAAATTATAAAATTTCAAAATCCACTGCAAAGACAGCCCTTAGTAATGCATTTGCAGAATTCAAAAGAAAAACACTTGGGGAACAATTGAAAGAAAATCCAAAAGTCTTCTGGTCGTACGTAAGGGAAGTGCAAGGCCATAAGTCTGCCGTCCATTCACTTAAAAATGATAGAGGTGAAATGACCACAAACACACTCGACAAAGTTAACTTGCTAAATTCCTTCTTCCAAACCGTAGCAGTGAAGAAAAAGCCAATACTTTAAACACCTTCTTCCAAAGTGTATTCAACTCATCGTCACAAAACGCAGTGGAACCACCGCCGAACACTTTCAGTGAGCAAATGCCCGAAATAAACATTTCATGTCGCGGAATAGACCAGCAGTTAAAAAGCATAAGTAAAAACAAATCACCAGGTCCCGATCAAATTCCTTCCAGAGTATATAAAACATTAGCTTCTGAAATAGCCCCCTATCTAGAAATAATATTCAATAAAACACCAAAGAACCACACAGTACCCAAGGATTGGAAAGTAGCTAACATTACACCTATATTTAAAAGCGGTGATAGGGAAGAACCTAGTAACTACAGACCCATTTCACTCACGTCAATCTCTTGTTAGCAACTTGAGCACATTGTAGTCAGTTCAATCATGGGGCATTTGGATAGTCAGGGATTACTCATAAACAGCCAGCATGGGTTCCGGAAAGGTAGATCTTGAGAGACACAATTAGCTTTATTCGTACACGATATTTTAGTCCACGGTGAATACAGTACTGAAGTTGATGCGGTATTTTTAGATTTTAAAAAGGCTTTCGATAAAGTTCCTCATGACAAATTAATCTTGAAGTTAGAGAGTTTTGGTATAAATAAAGACGTTGTATGTTGGGTAAAAGAATTCTTAAGTGGGCGAGAGCAGAGGGTTGTTATAGATGGTATCATGTCGGACACAATCGAAGTCACATCGGGAGTTCCCCAGGGTAGCGTAGTAGGTCCGCTTCTATTTCTTTTATACATAAACGATTTGGGTACAGTAGTTAGTAGTAAGCTTAGACTTTTTGCAGACGATGCGGTGGTGTACAGGGGTATATCAAACGAAGAGGACACGAAATCACTTAGCAAGGATTTAGATGCAATTCAAGAGTGGTGCGACAAATGGCAGTTAGAACTCAACCTTAAAAAGTGTGTAGCTATCAATTTTTGGAGGAGGAATAATTCGATAGAGCGATCCTATAGAATTAATAACACGAATATCGAAAACGTTGAAACCGTAAGATATTTAGGTGTAACAATCACTAAAGATTTATCGTGGGGAAGACACATAAGGGAAATATGCGGCCGAGCGAAGAGAAAGCTAGGATTTATAAAAAGAGTACTTGGGAAATGTGATGAGAAGACAAAAGAGCGATGCTACTTTTCACTAGTTAGGCCCCACCTTGAGTATGCAGCCAGTGTATGGGATCCGAATGAATTAGGTTTGATGAGAGAACTAGACAGTGTGCAGCGTAGAGCAGCTAGGTTCGTCAAAAGGTGTTACGATAGGTTGAGTAGTGTTTCAGAATTAATACAAGAATTAGGGTGGGAATCATTATCAGAGCATAGATTAAATTTCAGATTAAAACTATTGCAGAAATTTCAATCGGATAGCTTTACTGAAGATGTTAGGCACATATTGAAAACACCAGCGTATTATGCTAGATTCGACCAGATAAATAAGATTAGAGAGATAGATTGTCGTACAGATAGATTCAAATGGCATTTTTCCCCCGTACTATAAGAGAACAGAATAGGCAGCATAGGAAAGGGATAGGTAGGGGAAATATTTTAGAGTATTCTGTAGTGCATGATGCATGTATTAACGAAATTCAAAGGTCCACGAACTAGCCGTGAAAACTTTAACGGCGTTACCCGCTGATATTGCACAATAGCAAATTTTCCACAGAGAAAAAATCATTTGCCTTGACCGGGACTCGAACCCGGACCCCCTGATTTCCGGCCAGGTGCTCTACCAGGTAGAGCACCTGGCCGGAAATCAGGGGGTCCGGGTTCGAGTCCCGGTCAAGGCAAATGATTTTTTCTCTGTGGAAAATTTGCTATTGTGCATGTATTAACCCCTAAAATACTATAGATACTAACAATCTAGTTGCATGAGACCCTTTAGTTGCTTGCTTGCATGTTAGTAGTGCATGCTTGGTGACCTTCGCCCCCTGCCACACACCCTAGCGAAGGCTTGCAGGGTATCGTGTAGATGTAGATGTAGATGTAAGCCAATGGTGAAAAAATCAATCGCGCAAGATAGTGCCAAGTTACCATCAAGAGCCATGGCATACGAATCAGCACTGTTAGCACTTCGTATGTGCCCAGATCCCAGGTATCAGGCCCAGATGAATGCTTCCTAAGTCGCGTGTCGATAAATGAAGTGCTACCGAAATACGGCATGCCTATCGATATTATATCATCGATATTTTAAAAATATCGATAGCTGGTGAAATTACGCATTAATTTACTCACGCGGTTGAATCCTTCGCAATGTCTTCCGAAGTGTGGAAATACTTCACGGTTGATGCAGCAAATGAAAATTTCGCAAAGCGTAATATTTGTCATTCCCTGATTTCCAGGGGTGCATGTAAATCCACTCCTAACCTGAAAAAGCATGCGGAAAAGAAGCATAAAATAAATTTTCGCGTGAAGAGTCCAATCGCGTCTCCAAAGAGACGGAATACTTCAGTAACTAGTAGAGGCCTGCACACGGTCGCAAAATACGGGCGAGGGTCGCCTGCCTGGTGCGAGAGATAAAGAGAGAGGCACAACCCGAAGACATTTAACGGACTTCTCTGAAGTGTCACGAATGTGGCCTAACGGAGAACTTGCCGAGAAGAGGCGGTCACCCGTCGTCTGCTGGGCGGGCGCCCGCCTCCATCCATGGATGGGCAACGAGTATAAAACCAAAAGTGCTTGAGTTCCATAAATATTTTCACATTAAGGGTAAAAATGGATTAAAATTACATAAACACAATAATATAAGGAAGTATTCTTTTTTAAGCATTATGTCTCTGAAAATGATTACCAATTGATTATCTTATCTTACCATTGAGCAATGCAAAGTAAGTGGTAAATTAAGAACCGGAACCGATAATCGAAACCGAGAACCGAAGTTAAAAACCGAACCGGAACCGAAAAAAAGTGGAACCGACCCATCCCTAATTTTGTTATTTACAAAACATCCTGTTTTGCGGTTTAGTTGATTTCACGCAAGAAATGAAACAAATTTGCATTCAATAAAGTTTCTGTCTATTTAGCATCATGTGGGACGGACCTCGATCATATTTTAATTAAAATATCAGTGCCAAACGTGTAACGGAAGTAAAGTAACATGTTTTTCACGTATCAGGCGATAATTTGTGGAAATGTGTGACATGAAGCATTATCACAGAAATACTATGTAAATTTCCACAATGCGTTGGTCTTGATCTGTTCTTGATAATGCCTTGCTGAACCGTGGGTCGATGCATTGCGCTAATTTACAAAGTATTTCTGTTTTCATGCTCTAAGTAACATGTAACGATAATAAAGGTATTGAAACACTTGATCAGCAGCCTACATCTACATCTACGCGATACCCTGCAAGCCACCGCGAGGGTGTATGGCAGGGGGTGAAGATCACCAATCATGCACTACCGACATGCAAACAAGCAACTATAGGGTCTCATGCAACTCGATTGTTATTATCTATATTATTTAAGGGATTAATGCATGCATCATGCACTACAGACTACTCTAAAATATTTCACCTACCTATCCCTTTGCTATGCTGCCTATTCTATTCTCTTATAGTTCCGGGGAACAATGACATTTTGAATCTATCAGTACGACAATCTATCTCTCTAATCTTATTTATCAGGTCGAATCTAGCGTAGTACGCTGGTGTTTTTAATATGTGCCTAACATCTTCAGTAAAGCTATCCAATTGAAATTTCTGCAATTGAAATTTTATGTATGTGCCATCGGAGACGAGAGCTCAATTCTAGAGAGCAATTGGAAATTTTAAAGAAAATGGGTGACCCTGGGGCAACACTCATCAATGAGTATTTGTTTCCCGCCTCCTCCCCGATCCTCAAGGCAGTTGCTTCCCTTTCCCTATCCTCAGACCCCCTCACATCGGCTTGCAACTCGCCAGGCAGTTCTACCCATAGTCCTCCCTAATTCACCAACCCCCCCCCCCCTTCCCCTCCCTCTCCTCCTGTCCAACCCCCTCTGGTTTTTGGCTTGTATATATAGAGAGTTCGCACCACGTATTTTTACCTGATGATGACGATTATTCGGACGAAACCCGGGTCGTAAGTTTGTTTAAAACAACCTTTTTTTGTGGTATTTTGTAAAAGTTTGTTTCATTAAATCATTGACTTTAAAGTAACATCACTCTTTTGTCTTCTCATCACATTTCCCAGATACTCTTTTTATAAATCCTAGCTTTCTCTTCGCTCGGCCGCATATTTCCCTTATGTGTCTTCCCCACGATAAATCTTTAGTGATTGCTACACCTAAATACCTTATGGTTTCAACGCTTTCGATCTTCGTGTTATTAATTTTATAGAGGAGGAGGAGGAGCCTAAATTATGTATGAATTGCTTCAACAAGGTGACTAGCATTAGGCGCCAATTAAATTGTTGTAGCCATTGGGGGAAGACGATCAACAGGTGAGGCCATGTCAATGCTTCACTAGTGTATGAGTTGGTGATATGGTAACAAAGGCTGGATTTTTTACGGGAACAAAGCAATATGGTGGAGAGAAACCCGGCGTCGGCATGAGCCTTTTCATCATATTCTCAAGTATATTCATCTACATCTACATAATACCCTGCTAGCCACCATAAAGATGTGTGGCAGGGGGTGAATTCTCACCAACAAATCATGCATAAAAAAGTATAAGTATTTATATACTGTTCTAAACAACACTATTTAAAAAGGATAAGAATAACAAAGCAAACATGCAAAAACATGCTGTTAATTGGGTTAGCTTCAAGTCCTTATACCAACATGCAACTACCAATGTTATCCATTACTACACTAGAATTGGATATATTGACCGTTATTCATATCCCTAATGGTATGAGGAAAAAAGGACATTTGAATCTGTCAGTTCGGCAATCAATTTCTCTAATTTTGTGATAATGGTCCAGTCTACCATAGTAAGTTGGGGTCCGCAAAATATTTTTAACATCATCACTGAAAATATGGTTTTGGAATTTGTTTAAGAGATTAAGTCTAAATTTCAACCTGCCATCTGACAATGATTCCCAATGTAATTCATTTAATAGACTGGTTACGCTAATAAGGTTATCGTACCGTCCCTTTACAAATCTGAATATTCAATATTCGAGACTCCAGAGGACCCATAATTTATCATTCCACCTGATGTATAGGAAATACTGGACTTTAGTTAATCGACACACACCAGAGGATTATGGATCGGAATTCAACTGAAAAACCCCTGCCACTGCCGGTATTTGAACCCGACTCCTCTGAGTGCGTGACCTGCACTGTAGCGCTATATACCAATCCGATCCCAATAGTTCAGTTTCACTATTCAATCTGTGACTGTGACGGAACAATTTTCAACTTTGAGTCAACA
Organism: Platycnemis pennipes; assembly: GCA_933228895.1. Taxonomy (NCBI): domain Eukaryota; kingdom Metazoa; phylum Arthropoda; class Insecta; order Odonata; family Platycnemididae; genus Platycnemis; species Platycnemis pennipes. The sequence goes on from OW121856.1 coordinate 112,835,990, forward strand.
ATACCCTCGCTTCATAAAATACCCATATAACAATTTGAGTACCCATATAACGGTTTATATTTAAAGTGCATTTTTTTCATGACTCCCTAAATTATTCCCATCAGCTATCAAGGCGTTCCAAGGTGCAGGTGACAGGAATTATCCAAGTCAATAATGTTCACGATATTCAGCAAGTTTAAATATAACACATGCATATCCGACATTAGGCTGTCTAAAATAACTTAAAATTCTTCCTTGGAAGAAAAACATTTTAACTAGGTATATCTATACCACAATATGATCTCTCTCATTTTGTTATAATGGACGTTATAATACGCAGGTATTCTCAAAGTATACGGTCGTGTGCGTAATTTCGTGGAAATCAACATTCCCAGGGAGATTTAAATACATTTAACACATTTAATACATTTCACACACAACTTTGCTTTTCCCACCTATTGTTTCGTTGCTGTGTAAAGTGCGTCACGTGGATGTGAAAAGAAAGCCCTGAAAATGTTACACGGTAACGAAACCATGATCGGAAAAAATATTTCTTCATGTGGAAGTAGCAGTTAAAATGTCTTCAAACCACCTTAGGATGTTAAAATTGCATCAAACGTCATAAATTAGTGTGTAAAACACATGGATCTCCTACCTTGCATGAGTTGCAGTAAAATGCTCTCTCAGAGATTAATAAAAATGCTTAATTCTCTCTTTGTACGCTGGAAGATAGACAGTAAATCCATCCTTATTGATGTCAGTATCTCAAATCTCGTTTTTATGAACGAATCGAACGTTAAATGGAGAGGTTTTCAAGCCATATCAAACGTTATCAGAAAACAGATTTGAATGCATATGGACCTCCATCGAAACATGACTCGTATGAAAATTATTGTTCAGGAAAAAATAGAAAAACTTAATTATTAACAAATATTCGTTTTGATGGCCATCCTCGTAGTCAGTCGCGAAGGAGAGGTTTCGCCTGTGCGTGATATCACGACCACAGCGGTGTTATTATAAGGGTCGGTTTAAATGTTTTTTATTCCCCTCTAGGTAAGAGGGGTGTCATAGGGGACCCTGAGTGCGAAGTGGGGGATTCTAATTGGTGAAGGGGGAGTGACGCTCCGTTCCTATCGTGGCTCGTTAAGCGCCTGGGGGTGCGGACGGTGTAATTGCCGCTTGGCGGTCGCGGAGGTCGCGCACTCCAAGCGGAAACCTCCGGAAGGAGTCGGCGGTCAGCCTGGGGGGAGGGGAGGGGAGTAGGGGGAGGAGGACTCTTCAATGGGAGGGGGGGAACACGTCGAGAGGCATCTGTTTTTTTTTTAGGGCCCGGAAATTTTCGTTTCGTTCGTTTTTTAATCGCTCCGTCAAGCGAAGACCCGCTCGGAGAGCGAAGGCGCACTCCACGGTATAAACACCGCCTTCTCAGTGGCTGGCTCGGAAGGAAATGGCCCTCACCCTCCCTCCCCTTTAAAAACTTGAAGGACTGGCTGCGCAGCGTGTTCGCCATTCAAAAACTATCTCTCTCACATTATAAACATCGTGTTTACTCGAGGAGAAAGCCGAGTGAAGAGGTCAGGTTGGAAACCCATTGGCCTGGCGAGTAAGAGGAATAACGTCTAGCGTATTGTGTATTGTCTCAGGTTTAGACCTAGAATTGAGTTAGTACAGGATGTCGATCGATACGGGAAATTAACATTACCCTGGGAAATACGGGAAATCCGCATCACGTCCGGGAAATTTCAAGAAATGCTCTGTAATGAACAGATCGAGATCCCCGTCTTTTCGTTTGGTGGGAGCAGTGCGGGACTCGCATTGTGTAGCCCATGCAGCCGAGGTGGGGGGTCCGCCGGGTTTCGCTCTCTGCGCTGACCGCGCATGCGTGCTCTGCCCCCTCCACTTCCCCGCGTCTGCTGGCGGCTTGGCTGGGAACCCGCGCCACGGGGATTCAACTTCCCGGGCAAACCTTTGACTGCGTTCTGAGACATCTTAAATCGCCTACCGGAAGTTGGAACTACTTTTTTTGCATATTTTTTCTTGCCTACCGGAAATCGGAACTATTTTTTTATTTTATACATTTTTTGTAGCTCGTCTGTAATTGGTCGGGGAAGTGAGCGTTTGCTGTTCAAATTTGTAGCATCGCGTTAGTCACCACGCAGAGCCTCGATAGATGGTTGTGTTATTCGTGGTGTTTTAGTTCCTGATTGTGTTTTTAGTAGTTTACTGTAGGAGAAAGTGTATCAAGAATGTTTATGCGACGTGTGCTTTGTTAAGTCTCAATTCATATCTTGTTATGGTCTATTTGTTCAAACGTAGTTAGCACGACCTATGGTTTGTGCTAAGTTTTATATAGTGAAAGTTTGAGTTTGGTATAGAGAAAGTCTGGAAGCGATTTCTGATATGCTAAAGCTAATGTTAACTTTCAAATAATCATCCTCTTGACGAAGTTTTTTCGACAGTCTTTCTACTGCCTCATTACCTTGTAAATACTTGCCAACTGAAGGTTAACGTTCATAAGACGAGTGACATAAACAACAACATCATAGCAATGATCTTGTTTGCTTTGTGTGAGGTGGTCTGTGTACCCTGCTGGAAATTTCACCTACTGTTTACAGTAGCCTATATGCTTTATGGAACACTCTACTGTTTTCAGTAAGTCTACTGTAATCCTACTGTTTACAGTAAGTCTACTGTACTGCTACTGTTTTCTACTGTTTACAGTAATTCTACTGCACTGCTACTGTTTATGCAGATCCTACTGTTTACATTTGGTCTATTGTAAACCTATTGCTCATCACTGTGTGCATTAGGATAATTGCACACCTACTGCATTTTTCTATGTGCAGAAGGGCTGATGTACAGGCACTTCCAAAAAAAAAGTTAACACTTCAGAGCCGAAATTTTTCTAAGTCCCGAGTTGACGGTGATTTGACAACGCTGCGTCACGGCTTCCCTCTGGCGGAGCCTCGAGAAGCTCTGACCCCTTTCCCTCCTCCCCCCTCCTAGGGGACCTTCCCTCCCTTCTTCTTAAGGTGGCTCACTAGCTCTCAGTTTCGCCTCGTCGGTTCTCCCCCTACTCAGTCCCGGGTGGAATGGGAAGGCTCGTAGCGTGTAAGGGGAAATCGACGAGGGATTGGAGGGGAGGGGGTCTGCGCGCGTCGCTTGGTTGTAGACGAGCCTAGAGTGTCCTTGCGCTGGATGGCAGGGCAGAGAGGGGAGTCAGCTGACAAATAAATACGCGTGATCGTATTCGTTCGCAGCTCAACTTCGCTGTTCGTAACTTTGATGTCGCAATTATCTCGCATATACTATTCCATTGTGCATTTACAGCACAATGCGATACTATGCCTGGTGGATCACAATATTGCACTAATATCATAGTAGTTGAAAACTTCGTGAATACCACATGTCCACGGTCGATATTTTCAGTATCGCACAGTGAAAATAAGTGATTTTACGTGGGGAAATGCAGTATAACCAGTCTCACGATTTACCAGAATGTCTCCTTGCCTTCCGCTGTTTCTTCATTCTTACCACCAATGTTTTCGTTATTCGTCATGGTTTGATCTCAAAACATCACAATTTCATTACCAGCACCCAGTGAGAGAAAAGTTACCCATTGCAAAGAGTTTACAGCTTGGGCCTGGACTAAGATTAAAACCATTGATTCGTACGAACTTATGAAGAGCGACCTGTAAGGTAAATAGTGTGGGGTAAAGCGTAAGGATGATTACTTCAAGAAAAACAGAAGGTTAGAATTACGTAATGGCTAAGCATTAAATAATTCGTTTTAATGGATATTTAGGCGAAGTATTTTTGGCAAAGTACCTCCATATAAAATTTTTCTAATTGTTGTTCCATTTGGTGTTTCCAAAAGAGATCATTTCTATTAATACGCTCAATGTAAATGCCTAATGGGCTCCAAACGATAAAGTCGCAGTACGTTTTGTCACAAAGGTGCAACTGTCCCTGTATTTGGTAATGATACTGATGCTTTTGCTTTAGCGTGACATTCTCCCAACTCTTTTGAAGAAAGTTTAGTTTCTTCTGTCCTGCCGCCTCCGATGGAGACAAATCCCTGCAGGTAATTGCACATTTCACTTCGATTATGCCGAAAAACTTATTTGTGTATTTTTCCATAAAGTTTGCCAGAAAAAAATTGTTTGAAGCTCGTAAAATGTCATAAGGATAAGTGAAAATAGATTCTAACCTCTCTGTCTCATAATCAGCCTTTTCTGGCTTTTTTTGTGGAAAATGAAGATTGAATTCTCTTGCGCAGGAATCCAATTCCATAATCTCTCTGCGATAAATATGATGTTGTGAACATTCCACATCGCTGTTATAGTAATGGCAATTGCGATAAATATTATAATCTAGTCATTTAATTGAGAATTGGTCAAACTATCTATTATTTCTAAATCACAACAATGACTTCTCATAAAACAACATTCCTTATACGAATACGATTTCCCCTCACCGCCTCGTCCGTTCTCCCCTCGCCAGTTACTTTGTCTGATGGCGGGTGATACTCGCTCTAAGTGGTCGTGTGAGTGCCCCTTCCGCGCTGCGGCGGGGAGAGAGTAGTTGGAGGTGGGGGTATAAGCGGCGGTGGTGGGGGCAGCACGACATTGGCCGTGGACACGCGAGTGAAAAGACAGGAAACATGCGTTCGTATTTTCAAAACTATAGCTATATTTTTGTATATTAAGTACTGAAAATACTTCTGCTTCAAAGATGGAGTATGAACCTTAACCATCACTGTGTAATATTTTTGGTTTACGCAGCAGAAACTGAACTAAAGCGTGCTGAAAAACGATGGAAAGCGTCGGTGGGCACACTATTTCTCCTCTAAATCAATGCAACAACGTAATTTACAATGATAATGTTGCGCAATGACTGCGAAGATCCATCCTTTTCTAAGATAAGAGAGAAAACTAGAAGTACCTCCGAGCTATAGTTTAGCTACGAAAATGTATTAAGAAATGGCCTGCAGGAACACTTTCAGCCAAGCTAGTGAGCCACCTTAACACTTGGGACAAAGGGATTACTGAACGGTCGGTCTTCTCATATCCTAAAGAAGGGGGTTATGGAGGGCACTCTATGGTCATTTTTCCGAATCGCGCTGAACGACATTTGAAGTCCTGAACATATCTCTACGCCCACCACCGTCGCATATGCCGGGTCTACACTAGCGCTTTAAAGTCCACTTTAAGTGACTAGTCACTTTAAAGCGTTAATGTAGGTGTCAGCAGCTTACTTAAAGTCCACCTCCACTTAAGTTGACCAATACCCCCCATTTAAAGTGAGCGTAGTCAGTTGTTACCCGTTAATATGTCGTCAAGCGCACTGAGTGACTATAAGAAATCAAGTCGTGGGATACTAAATTAATGAAATAGATACATATACATACAAATTTATTAAATGTACACACTCCCTTAGTCAAGTCATGTCTATACAAACGTATGTTTACGAGTTAAGTAGTCAGTGAGCAACTTGTCAATTATCACAACCATGAATATTACAATAATATAATATCCATAATTTATATAATCCCTATGATCACAAACATCAAATAAAACCATGCAAAGTTAAGATAAACTAAACAACCTGATTAATAACTACTGCATTTAATCTATTCCGAATGATTTCAACCAAGAAAATTACCTCTAAAAGAGCGGACATTTATAGTTTTAAGGAATTGGTTCTCTTTTTAAAATAAGGGAAAGTTATGCCGTAAATGGCAAATTTAAAATACACACCAAGCATTACAATTTGTTTTGCATTAACGTTTCAAAGGTTTGCTTATGTTTTTATAGCGAAATTTTATTTTTCTGGCCCAAAATGGTAATGAAATAATGTGAACACAAGAAACCTGCGAGGTAAATGAATATATAAACAAGCAACGCAGTTTGAGCAATAATTATGTGACACAAAATTAAAAGCGTTTGGGAGAAGGGCTTCTCGTTCAAAATGTTACTCTTTGAATCACTACATTATCCATTTACAATGTACTCATCAACGGGTACGGGTCTGAAAGTCTGAAATATTTTCGTAGCTGAAAATATCACACATGTAGGTACGTGGCGACTCGTCATATAATTAAATATGATTTCTTAAAGGTCCTCCATTAGGTAACGACTCTTCTACTAATCAGTTACTCAGAAGAATTAAACATGAATATACAAGCGAGTCGTTTACACTGAGCTCGCTTGCATATCTTCGAATGTTTTCCGTCTTTGTTTTTAGTTCTTAATCCTGAACAGCCGTGACTCTGCAGTCAACTTAAAGTGCATGTGTAGAAGCAAGGTCTGTAGAGTATACAGGTTGCCTCGATCCTCTACCCCCTCCACCTACGTTTTAGGCCTCTGACGTCACTGGAGGCCAGAACCGACCGGTAGTCGGGCTAATCGCGCATTAACAGTCGCAATTCCACGTAGGATCTCAAGCCGTTTGAATTTCTTGTTGAATATGTAAATATACCAAAAAAAGCTTATTTAATAGTAATAAGTTATGGTTTTTAGTTGAAGAATTACGAATACTCTAGCGATTCAAAAATTATATTTATATGGAGAACTTATAATTCTACATCATTACGCTAGTTTATATCACAGTGTAGTAGAATAAGTTCACATATGTGAATGAATGCTTTAGAGAGTCAAAAATGACTTATAACTAAATACAATAAATGCGCATGAAATTATTTGGTGTAAAAACCTTGTTACGTTTTACATTTTCAAATGAAATGTTGGTACTTACAAGTGGTAGGCATATATATTTAGGTATTAACCGTATTTAGTCAGTGTAAGTCGTAGAGTTAAAAATAATGATAATTGAAAAAGCTAAAATTATTAGAGAAATTGAGATAGACGCAATATTTAAACAATGTCAACCATTGGAGGCCAAATCTGTTACTTACAAGGAGACATCGCGAGACACGCTAGGGATCTAAATGATGAAATTGTTTTCTGAAACTATAGAAGGAATGCAGGAAAATTGTCACGGCTTTCTGCCACATAGGCCCGGGTTCGCGAGAAAAACGCAACTATAAAATTGTCATCCGCATAAATTCTTTATCGGGCACGCAGCATGTAATATTAGCCGTGGCCGAGTGGGTTAAAGCACTGGTTATGCAATAATGCAGTAGGGTTCGAATCCGGTTCGTGGCAAATTTTTCCTTTTCAATATTTTGCTTGAATTAGTATAGTATAGTTGAATGTATTTATTCAAATTATTTTTTAATTTTCAAGCTACTTGCTGGATTTTCAATGAACTCCCGTGAGGGACTTTCATAGCAAACTTCAGGATTCTATGCTTTCTCCGAAAATGGGCTTCAACATTTCTACATCTACATCTACATAATACCCTGCAAGCCACCACAAGGGTGTGTGGCAGGGGGTGATTGCTCACCAAACATGCACTACATATCATGCATAAAAAAGGAATAGTATTAATATAGTAGTCAGAACTACACTATTTAAAAAAGATAGAAATTGCAAAGCAAACATGCAAAAACATTCTGTTAGTAGGGTTAGCTTTAAGTACTCATACCAACATGCAGCTACCAATGCTATTCATTGCTACTCTCCGATAGGACATATTTACCGTTATTCGTATCTCTAATTGTGCGAGGGAAAAAGGACATTTTGAATCGGTCAGTTCGGCAATCAATTTCTCTAACTTTATGATTATGGTCCAGTCTGCCATAGTAAGTTAGGGTCCGTAAAATATTTTTAACATCATCACTGAAAATATTGCCTTGGAATTTGTGTAAGAGATTAAGTCTAAATTTCAACCTGCGATCTGACAATGATTCCCATTTCAATTCAATTAATAGACTGGTTACGCTAATATAATTATCGTATCGTCCCTTTACAAATCTTGCCGATCTTCGCTGCACACGTTCAAGTTCATTACTTAGACCGATTTCGTAGGGATCCCATACACTGGCAGCATATTCCAAATGAGGTCTAACAAGGGAAAAGTAGGTGATTTCTCGTACATGATCGTCACATTTACCCAATACTCTTTTAATGAAACCCAGTTTGCGATTCGCTTGACCCATTATTTCACGAATGTGTTTACCCCAGGAAAGATCAATTGTCAGTCTTATTCCAAGATATTTAATGGAGTCCACGTTTGTTAATTCATTATTACTTATTTTGTAAGTGGTAGGAGGAGAGCTATTCTTTTTCCAAAAATTCATTACAAGACATTTCTTAAAGTTTAATTCTAACTGCCATGTATCACACCACTTTTTGAAATCCGATAAGGAATCTCTTAAATAAATTTTAAAGTTAGCAAAGTCTGCTCTTTTAAAAATGTAAATCTATCTTTTTTGTTTAAAATTTTTATCTAAAGATAACGAGAGTTTTGCAGTTATAACTCTGTTGTCACTAATTCCATCAACCGTGTCAATCATTGTCACATATTGTGGGATATTGGTTGCCAGTAAATCAAGAGTGTTGTCCCCTCTATTAGGTGCTGTAGCTAATTGTGTCAGGGAGTTATTGGAGAACACATCTAATAGAGTCTCACAGATGTCTTTGTCCCTTCCTCCAGCTTTGAAGCAGTATGTTCTCCAGTATATTGATGGTGCATTGAAATCTCCACCTATTATTATATTACGTACGCTGTTACGGGACGTTATATTTGGGAGTGTGCGCACTCCCAAATACAACTTACAATGTTTTCTGCCCTTTTTTTAGCAAGCTTCCTACATAAAAATGTAGGATGCTTGTTACAATATCTATAAAAAGGTAATAGCAAATATTTCCACCTAAGCTGGGCAACAGTTCCTATCAGTTTTTGCTAATATCATGTTCACTATCGAACGAAAATTTAAGCCTCAAAAGTTTTAAGCGCGGTTCCTATGAAATTTCAATTGCAAACCTCACTGTATATTAAAAAACTAATAATCCGTTGAGAAAGTCGCATGACCAAAACAAGTCCATCCTTTTCACGGAAGTATCCTTGTATTTTCAAAATCTAAACATATTAGGTCCGCGAGCATGTGAAGCCCATTTTCGGAGAAAGCATACAATCCCAAAATTTGCTATGAAAGTCCCTCACGGGGTTTGATTGAAAATTCAGCATGTAGTTTGAAAATTAAAAAATATTTTGCCACGAATGTATGAACGTGGGCATTTTATAGTGATTCAGCAAAATATTCAAAAGGAAAAATTTTAGCCACGATTGGGAATCGATCCCGGACCATATAATGTGTAAATTTACACTGTGCCTTAGCCCACCCGGCCACTGTATTTTTAAATTATGGTGCCCGATTAAGAATTTATTACTAGGACATTTCTATAGTTGCGTTTTCTCGTGAACCCGGGCCTATGTGGAAGAAAGCCGTCACACTTGCCTGCATTCTGCATTCCTTCTAAAGTTTCAGAAAATAATCACATCATTTAGATCCCGAACTTCTTACCCAATATTTCCCTATACTGCAAACTTCAGCATCTGATTAATTAAACAAATGGTGCAGTGGCGACTGTTATATATAAAAAATTAAAATTATTTACTTTTCACACAAGGTTTATAAAGGTTTATTAGAGAATGCTAAGGAAAAATCTGCCAAGAGTCCCTGCAAGACCCCTGAGAGCACAAAGTTTGCAGTAGACCTAATGTAAACCTAATTTCAACGTCTACATCTGGTATTCAGCTAACCATAAGGTTTGCTGAATTCCTAGATGTAGACGTCTTATTTTGGTTTACATTACGTCTACATGTGGTCGAAAAAAGGTGCAAATGTCCGCCATTCGTGGTCTACTGGTGACCTCGCAAAGTTTGCAGCAAACCTAATGTAGACCTAATTTTAACGTCTACATCTGGTACACAGCAAACCATAAATTTTGCTTCATACCGTATGTAAACGTCTTATTTTGGTTCACATTACGTCCACATGTGGTCGAAATAAGGTGCAAATGTCCGCCATTCGTGGTCTACTGGTAACCATTAATGTAGGTTTTCAGCATACTAGATTTAAAAGAAATAGTTTTCACGGTAGTGCGATAATCAACACAAAAATGTAACAAGGCAGTAAACTTGGGTTTTGCACGCAGAATATTAAAATACCTACTAAGTACGTAGTTTAATATTCAATACACTAGCTACGTTATGTACGTTTCTACGACACGTCATCATCGGGTAAACTAATAATTACGCTGCGTACTCGAAACTTACAGTGGTACAGTACTAAGCTCACATCTACCAACAATTTATTTGACTATTACAAAAAAAATGACTTTGTCAAATATGCCTGAAAAACACCAAATCCAACAGCTTCTACAGGAATTACGCTAGAAACCATCAACATATAACAAAAATATAATAATAAATACCTTTATTTATCAGAAGACCAGTGCAAATGAATTATACAAAATTTACACAACAGCACCTCAACACACAATCAATAGCACTTCCTCAGCGTTTTCGAAGACACTGTCTATGCATTACCAAAATTTTAAACGAAAAGAAGTTCGAGAAAAAGAGTTCACCGATATCACACTATTTTGTTGCCAAACTCGGTTATTCACTCGGCAATATAATGCAAACCAAACAAAACGGAACCTCACTTGGCATAAATTACATGAAAAAGGTCCAAATACCCCACAATAGTACCATATCTGCTAGTAGTAAAGTAACACACGTTGAAACTTCCTTGAAACTTGAAGGATCCTTCGTTCAACGACGTATTTTTTAACAACTTCGTTACGTTACTGGTGACTTCGGAGAACAAGTATTCTATACCGTATATACGGTTGAAAAAATCTGTAAAGACAATAAAACGCAGATGCTACAGAAAGAAAAACGGATTTCTAAGCAGACATTATTCCATTGCCTTTAATTTCAAAGTACACTTACCACTACGAAACAGCCTCAGTACACAAGTACCTAGCGGATGAACCGGAAGCAAATTATTCTTTAGAATACAATAACGCATAAGACAACTGTATATTATGTAACTAGAGTGCGTAAAATAACACTGAGATAATAAATTTCAACTACACTCCAATAAGATTCTGCACATGTTTACGCGTGCATGCTTGCGTTTCCATGCGCGGGCACGATTTAACAAAAGAAAACTGCCGAAGCAAGCGCAGCCAACTTGGCCACATAAGCGGAATTTCTACCGGATGATATTGTTTAAGCGCAGTAATGGACTGATAATGACGAAATAATGTCTGCCGATATACCAGTAATTCCGTTTTTTATAAATATTTTAACGGGTCTCAAGGTGAACTATTGAAAACATATTATGTTACATTTGTTTTGGTTGGTAGTATTTGGTTTCAAATGTGGTCGACAGCATCCGTCATTAGGAATTTATTATCGTGTCTACATTAGGTCAATTCTTGGTCTACAGCAAACTTCAATCAGTGAAGTTATCTGTAGACGTTAAATTGACCAAATTTAGACGTCTACAATTTTTAGTGTGCTCTCAGGGACAATTCTAAGGTTTTCAGCTGAGTTCAAAATCTCATGGAAAGCCATATATAAATCAATAGAGCCATGATATATAACTTTGTAGGAACAAAATCATCTATCATTGCATAAACAATTACATATGATAATCACGAAGCCGATTTCTATATAGCAAAAGAACAAGGTAATATATATTTATCCACTAATAACGTGAATACGTGATAGATTTCTGAAAATTACAAGTCTGAAGATTATTAGTAATAACACATATAATAATAATTTTGGAAATCCAGAGATCATATAGAACAGGTCAAGTTATACAAAAATTGTTTTTTTATTATTATTTATAAATGCAGTAGCACTGCTATACATTTTATCAAGTAGAAAGTGCTTATTTTTGTTCGGAACACAGCAGGCAAAACACTAAATATTGGCGAAAAGCAAACAAAATCAATTGCAGCCAATGAAGACTGTGCACAATATTTCAAAGCGCAAATTTACGTAGCAGTAAAAGCTCTCTTGAGCCTTGGTAAACGCTGAAATAAGTCCGCAAGAACTCAAAAAACTCACTCAAACTGCTCAAACGCATAGCAAATGGCCGAAGCTGGCTTCCAGTGACGTCACGAAGAAGAGGGGATGGGGAACGAGACAACCTGTATACTCTACAGACCTTGGTGTAGAAGACGTCCATGACTTAAAGATATCTTTAAGTAGGCTCACTTTAAGTGGAATTGTAATGTAGACCCGGCAATAGTGGACGGAAATCGGAAAAAGCTGGACAAAATTCAAAAATAGCTTTCTTTGATATATAACTTGAAACTTCACACAAATACTCAAAAAAGACTGCTAATTAAGGAATAATACATCATTTGACATGCTTTTCATCTTTTAGTCAGATACAGGAGCTCGAACATGACCATATTTCCAAATAAACACCTGAACTAATTTTTCTCCGAATGTCTTCCAAGTTAAGTTGATCGTGACGTTACGTGAGAAATTTGATTGAATAAAGAATAGCATGATCTATTAACACAAGACTTTGCCTTTAAATTACCAAAGATTCAAATATTTTTGAAGCATTTTAGCGCAATTCCGTTAAAAATGTCAGGCGCTGTTCTCAGATAAAATGTTTACATAATATAGAGAATATCTAGCGTTTTTGGGAGAGACCTGTCAAGTGACTTATATCAGAGCACTCGTTGAAGACTCATGAACACCAAATTGAAGAGAAATTAAAATAAGTCTACGACACCGAAAAATACATATGATTTTCCGATCGTGCGTCCGGGGCATGGCTCCTCGCGGCTGGGGCTGGAAGATCTGTGACTCGCTTACTTTACTCAAGTGACATGGACCCAAGGCTTCCATTTCGTCAATTTTCAGCGGCACTCATTGTCACTAAATTTCACTGATCTATGTTGATGAAATCGTGAGAATATTGAATCGTGCGACCGGATTAGTTTACGCGGAATCACTTTATTTTTCTTCGCGTGCGCTCCGGGAACATACTTCTTATTCACGCCCTTGAAAAGAGTGTAGTCTTTCTAGGGCCCATGTAACATTCAGAAATACACTGGTTTTTCTTTTGAATTACTTTGGCCCCCTTCTTTTTATTCACGCGGTAAAAGATGCACCGACGATTTCAGAGCCTTGGTCTTCGTTTTCCCTGCCACCTTTTCCCCTTTCCTCAAAGGAAGCTGAATGCCAAATGGGGGGTTCCCTCTGACCAATCCTTTATGTCCCTGTACTGAAACAATGGGGATGGAGAGGACCGGTCTCCGCGAAGAATAATTTTCCACTGCCCAAAAACCTTACTCCATACGTTTTATTGCACCCACGACCCCTTGCACACGGTATGCCTCGGGTCAACATCCTGAGTTTATGCCCTTGCAGCCCAGTGCCCAGGCATGAGGGGTGTTCCGGAAGCAGGTAAAACATCGCAGACGTCTGTCCATCCACTCTTCCACCTGAGTGCTTTTAAGTTTGTTTCTACTCACATTACCGGGCGAATATTTCAAAACATTTAAATGCCCACGAGTGAACACGTTTATCAACATGGTTTCATCATTTAGGTTTGATAGTCTCTTCTTAATTTCATATGTGGTGTGAAGGAAGTAACCATTTATTCACAGAAATGAATTAATTCCGTCCATTAAAGAAATATATCCAAAGCTTTTGGCGGTATTGTTTAGCATGCAGTATGGTCGAATAATAGAGCACCTTTCCATTAGAAGGAAATATAGGAACAGCTTAACAATTTGCAATTACTATTCTCAGTTGCGATATAGGTTCTAATTAGGCAATTAGCTGTATTAGGACATGTTCCCTATATTTATCATAAAATAGTAAATGCGAAATCTATTGTAGGAGTTGAAAGACATTATGAAGCAAGGAAGAGGGGATACTTATTTGGCAAGGCTAATTACGACGGTATGAAAGAGGAATTAAGGGAATCGTTTAATATATTTAGCGAACAAAGCAAAGGATTAGATACAGAGGTTTCGTGGAGAGAATTTCTTGAGGACACCCGTAAAGCAGTTAATGAATACATACCAAGTAAATTCATTAGTGATAATACAGAGCCAAGGTGGTATAATGCGGAGGTTAGGAAATCACTAAAGTGACAAAGGGTATGCCACGCTAGGATGAAAAATGCAGGACGGGGTCTATCAGCAGAGGAAAAAATGAGTTAGTTCAAAACTATAAAAAATCGAGAGCATTAGCAAGGAAATAATCTCGGCAAGCGTAATAACATTTCAAGAGCAAGATGTTAGGAGAATATTTGGATAGCAATCCTAAAGCGTTTTGGTCATATGTGAGAGAGCTTCGGGCAAATATATCCACAGTGCACACACTTCAAAACGATAAAGAAATTAGAGTCACCAGCAGTGTAGAAAAAGCCAATTCTTTACACACCTTCTTCCAAAGCGTTAGATTAGACATTAGACCAGATTTTAGGGAAACGGCTGCGTGGTCAATAACAGATTTGTATTGGTATGATACAAACAATAATCTCATGGGCATTATTATTATTATTAATCAAATTAGGACTCCTAAACTATAAATGCTAAGGTTAACTCGTGGATTTGCCACCACAATTGGGAACGTTATTTACTTCAATCTGAAAATCGAGCATTTTACTGCGCCAATACGGCGAAAACGTTAAAATGTTCTTATCAGCCTGCTCCTAGTCTTAAAATTTGGGATCGCATATTTTCAAAGCTTCTGACCACATCGATGTGAGAATTAAATATGCCTATGAACTCACTCTGAAATGGAACGAACGTGAAACAACACCAATTAACCAAGGAATTAATTATTTAAGGGACACATACAAATTGGAGGGTGATAACAGCCAATGATGATATGTGATTTCCTCTTCAAAGTAAAAAGTCGATTTTTAATGTTATGAAAATGCGTGACGACGGTTTTTTCTGTGACGATGGTGGCGAGCATAGACATATGTTCGGAACTTCAGACGTCGTGCAGGTCGAGTCGAAGAAAACGACAATCTCGGGACACACGACCGACCCACATTAGTCGGAAATCGAAAAAAGCTGGACAAAAACCTAAAATAACTTTTTTTTTAGATATATGTATACTTAGATATATACTTTTTGAGATATATACGGACACTGTTCTCAGACAATAATTTTACACAAAGTAGAGAATATCTAACGTTTTAGGGATACACTTTTCACACAGATTCGTAGAAAAGTTTGCTACTTAAGGAATAATGCATCTCTTGCCATGATTCTCATCCGTTAGTGCGACACAAGGGCTCAACATCACGAAATTTAAAAAAAAATCCTGTAATAACATTTGTCCGAATATCTTACAAGTTGATGATGACGTTGTGGGAGGAGTTTGATCAAATAAAAATAGCATAATCTATTAACACTATACTTTGCTTTTAATTTCCTGAGCTGCAAATATTTTTTGAATCGTTTGTTTGCTATTCCATTACTTATAATGGCGGACACTGTTTTCAGACAAAACTTTGCATAAAGTAGAGAATATCTAACGTTTTAGGGAGACACTTGTCAAGTCACTTATATCTGAGAATTCGCTGAAAACTCATATACACGAAAGTGAAGAGGAATTAAAAGTAAGTTTGCGACACCGAAAAATACATATGATTTTCCGACCACGCGTTTGGGGTTTGGCTCCACGCGTCGGGGGCTGGAATTGACGTGACTCGCTCACATTGCTGAAGTGACATGGACCCTAAGGCTTCCAATTCGTTGTTTTTGAGCTGTACCCATTGTCAGTAACCTCCATCACTCTTATTTGATGAAATCGCGAGCATATTGAGCCGTGCGACAGGATGAGATTACGCGGAATCGTGTTACTTTTTTATGCGTACGCTCCGGGAACATACCTCTTATTCACGCCCTTCAGCCCTTGAAAAGAGTGGAGTCTTTCTAGGGCCCATGTGAACTAGATATACTCTAGTTTTTCTAAGTAATGGAATAGCAATTAAATGATTAAAAAATGTTTGTAGCTCAGGCAATTTAAAGGCATAGCAGTGTTAATAGGCAAATGATGCATGTGTTTATTTGGAAATTTGGTTATGTTTGAGCCCCTATATCTGGCTAACAGATAAGAATCATGTCAAATGATGCATTGTTCCTTAATTAGCAATCTTTTCCGAGTATTTATGTTAAGTTTCAAGTCTATATCTCAAAGCAAGCTATTTTGGAAATTAGTCCAGTTTTTTCGCGACGGTGGCGAGCGTAGAGATATGTTCAGGACATCAGTCTCGCAGCGCGAATCGGAAGAAACAACCATGGAGTGCCCACAATAGCCCCCTTCTTTAGGGCATAACAAGACCGACCGTGCAGTAATCCCTTCTGCCAGTTGGTCCGTGGCAGTAATTTCTTATTTCTCAAACTTGAATCTACCTAAAAGATTGACTCTTTCTGTCAATTTGTTTTGAATCTCACTTTGAAGATTAAAACCAAAATATTGTCCAAACTTGAGTATACCTAAAAGGTTGACTCAAAATATTGTCCAAACTTGAGTATACCTAAAAGGTTGACTCTTTCTGTCAATTTGTTTGAATCTCCTATTCAAGAATGAAAAAAAAGTAGTCCACACTTGAGTCTACCTCAAAGATTGACTCTTTCTGTCAGTTTGTTTTGAATATCATATTGAAGAATAAACCAAAGTGTTGTCCAAACTTGAGTATACCTAAAAGGTTGACTCTTTCTGTCAGTTTGTTTTGAATCTGACATTGAAGAATATACCAAAGTGTTGTCCACACTTGAGTATACCTAAAAGTTTGACTCTTTCTGTCAGTTTGTTTTGAATCTGACATTGATGAATATACCAAAGTGTTGTCCACACTTGAGTATACCTAAAAGGTTGACTCTTTCTGTCTGTTTGTTTTGAATCTCACATTGAAGAATATACCACAGTGTTGTCCACACTTGGGTATACCTAAAAGTTTGAATCTTTCTGTCAGTTTGTTTTGAATCTGACATTGATGAATATACCAAAGTGTTGTCCAAACTTGAGTATACCTCAAAGGTTGACTCTTTCTGATAGTTTGTTTTGAATATCATATTGAAGAATAAACCAAAGTGTTGTCCAAACTTGGGTATACCTAAAAGGTTGACTCTTTCTGTCTGTTTGTTTTGAATCTCACATTGAAGAATATACCACAGTGTTGTCCAAACTTGAGTATACCTCAAAGGTTGACTCTTTCTGATAGTTTGTTTTGAATATCATATTGAAGAATAAACCAAAGTGTTGTCCAAACTTGAGTATACCTAAAAGGTTGACTCTTTCTGTCTGTTTGTTTTGAATCTCACATTGAAGAATATACCAGTGTTGTTGACACTTGAGTATACCTAAAAGGTTGACTCTTTCTGTCTGTTTGTTTTGAATCTCACATTGAAGAATATACCACAGTGTTGTCCACACTTGAGTATACCTAAAAGGTTGACTCTTGCCCTCAATTATTGATAGAATAAATGATCTGCATTACTCAGTGTACAAGAATTAAAGTGGTATACCTAAAAGGTTGACTCTTTCTGTCTGTTTGTTTTGAATCTGACATTGATGAATATATTACAGTGTTGTCCACACTTGAGTATACCTAAAAGGTTGACTCTTTCTGTCTGTTTGTTTTGAATCACACATTGAAGAATATACCACAGTATTGTCCAAACTTGAGTATACCTCAAAGGTTGACTCTTTCTGATAGTTTGTTTTGAATATCATATTGAAGAATAAACCAAAGTGTTGTCCAAACTTGAGTATACCTAAAAGGTTGACTCTTTCTGTCTGTTTGTTTTGAATCTCACATTGAAGAATATACCACAGTGTTGTCCAAACTTGAGTATACCTCAAAGGTTGACTCTTTCTGATAGTTTGTTTTGAATATCATATTGAAGAATAAACCAAAGTGTTGTCCAAACTTGAGTATACTCAAGTAAAAATTTCTCCCTTGAAACTCAGCTGATTCTGGGCTGAAACTCCACTGAATGAGTAAAAACTGGCTTGAAACAACCTTGCAACTGGACTGGACTGCCTTGGCCTCAACAAGAAAAACTGTGCTCAACTGAAACTCCACTGAAAAACTCCCTTGCGACTCCATTGCATTAGAACTGCTTCTCTCTTGCTGCACGATTGCTCCACTGAAACTGAACTGGACAGTTGGCCCAGGCCAGGCCACCTTCAGAACTCCATTGCTTCTGCCTTGTCACATGGTTTTATTGCCTTGCCGCAGAACTGCTGCAGCAACTAGATATCCCACTCCCTAATCAATTTCAACTGCTTCTCTCTTGCTGCATGAGATCTCCACTGACACTGAACTGGACAGTTGGCCCGGGCCAGGCCACCTTTATAATTCCACTGCTTCTCCTTTGTCTCATATTTTTATTGCCTTGCCACAGAGCTGCTGCAGCAATTAGGCACCCTACTCCTTAACCAATTTCAACTGCTTCTCTCTTGCTGCATGATTGCTCCACTGAAACTGAACTGGACAGTTGGCCCAGGCCAGGCCACCTTCAGAACTCCATTGCTTCTGCCTTGTCACATGGTTTTATTGCCATGCTACTTAGCTGCTGCTCTATTGAGGTATCCCAACTCCCTCAAGTGATATGAATGAATTAATGAAGTGGATGTAATCCTTTGCAGTCAGTTGCCCTTAGCGTTGATACCAGGAGAGAACATTTATAAAGAGAACATTTTGTGCAAAATTATTCAAATTTTAAACACAAAAACATATCAGAGATGAGAGACCTCTCATACTTTCTATAATGCAATTCCATCTCACATTCAAACTCAATCAAGAGCAAGTTACCTTGCTTTTATGTTCAACAGATACTGAAATTTGTAGCAGAATATGCATGGATGCAACTGTGCAAAAGCTTCCAGCGTTTCAGAAGGTCGGATGAAGTTCCTGCAAGACCCAGCTAGACATTATCAGGAAACCTGCAGGAACTTCGCAGGGTTAAGCTAAACGTAGCTGGAATCTAGCAGGTTCCTGTGAAATGTGGCAGAAACTTAGTACAGAATCCCGATGGAATTACATCCGAAAGTGTCATTTACCTTAATACTTCGAAATTTTCTGTTAATCTCATAGTTATTCCACCATAATTACCTTCATTGTAAACACTGATAAGTATAATTATAGTCAAGAACTAGCTGAAAGCGTGGAGAAACAGACTTTTTGCCTCCTTGATAATAATTTAAAAAGTAGATTGTACTGACGGTTTAGGCGTATTCAACTGTTAACCAATTCTTCGTTAATAGTATGAAAATGGGAAATAAAATTCTTAATGTAATAGTAGCAATTCTTAGTATGCCCTTAAAAATTAAGTTTTAATTTTAAATGATGACATTCTTCAAAGTCCGTTAAATTTAAATAAATTTTAGGAAACTTCTTTCTTGAAAAGAACACTATCATAAACCATAAATAACAACTTTCGTGTCCACGAGTAATTTTAAATGAATATTCACATTTTTATAGTTCGCGGTTTGTGGAAAGTTGTATCGACCCATATCGAATCGACTACTATCGATTAATTGCAAGACCACTTCGAAATTCAAAATGGCTGTCATCATAGCGAGAAATGTGAGAAAGAATCAGAAGAATTATCTCCTCAAATAATTACGTTTTCTTGTAATTAGTGATCTTGGAAGCTTACTTTTAAATTCTAATGGACAACTACGTTACGGTGAGTAAATGCTTGTTATGAAAAGCGATTGTGTTGAACGAATTTGTCATTGTTTGTTTTCATCTGCCTTCCAGGCAGACTTTTTGAATTGCTGACACATGAATTGACGGAATTAATCATTTTTCAGGCACATTAAAGTCATAAACAAATTGGAACATTCGGAATGATCTGATGAGGATTCAGATCATCCTTCAGCTACATGATAAACGTGAAAATGTTTTGTGTGTGTTGTGACAGTGCAGTGATGACTTTCGATGATATTTAAACGAACTCCCCGTATGTAGTTTCACTTTTTAGAGGAGCATTATTTTTTAAAAAAGACTTCTGGTTGTTGAACACCTTGATCAACCATTAAAATCTTATGCATTAAGCAAGCTCGATAACAGCTTTTGATTCTCGTGCCATGTGGTTTATTTAATATTGTTGTTGTTGGTTATTTTTGAGATTATGCATCAGATTTGGAATCTTATGTGTTACAAAGGCAAGTGAATGCAATGATTTGATTGCTGCTCTATTTTGCATTTCATTTTGATAGTCAGATTGTTCTGATTTTATATACCATTATGCTTTGAAAATGGTGTTGATCAAAAAAAACATTGTGAACTTTTAAGTGTTGATTGATACTCTATTTTGTATTCCATTTTTATTGTCTTTGTTCTGATTTTAAATACAATGATACTTTGAAAATTGTGATGATAATTGCATCATGCATCATTCATCTAATTAACCTTTCCAACAGCCACCTATCTATCCTTTATCCTTGATCATGTATGCAAAATTGTGGTGGGAATCTGGTATGTGGTCAGTCGTTGTTGACTAGTTAATACAGGTTGATTAATAAGATGTTTCAGTGGAACGTACTAAGGAGTAGGCAAGGGAGTTTTGGAGAGTGCAGGGGGTATTCATTGGAGTAGGCAGGGGAGTTTCAGTGGGGAAGGCAGTGGAGTTTTAGTGGGGTAGGCAAGGGAGTTTCAGTGGGGTAGGCAAGGGAGTTTCAGTGGGGTAGGCAAGGGAGTTTCAGTGGGGTAGGCAAGGGAGTTTCAGTGGGGTAGGCAAGGGAGTTTCAGTGGGGTAGGCAAGGGAGTTTCAGCGAAGTAGGCAGGTGAGTTTCAGTGGGGTAGGCAAGGGAGTTTCAGTGCAGTAGGCAAGGGAGTTTCAGTGTAGTAGGCAGGTGAGTTTCAGTGGGGTAGGCAAGGGAGTTTCAGTGGAGAGAGCAATGGAGAGCCAGCTCATTAGGCTGCAAGGGTGTGCCAGCCCACTATAATAACAAGGGTCTGTGCCAGTGCAGTCGCAAGGCATTATATTGCACTGCCTCTCTGCTGTCATCCCACTTCCAAACTCCCTTGGTTTTGTTTCAATTTCAGTGCAGTTTCAGCAGAGAAGCAAGGCAGAGTGATTCAAGGGTGTTTCAGCCCTGTTTCAGTTTGGTTTCAAGGGAGAAATTTTTACTTGAGTACCTAAAAGGTTGACTCTTTCTGTCTGTTTGTTTTGAATCTCACATTGAAGAATATACCACAGTGTTGTCCAAACTTGAGTATACCTAAAAGGTTGACTCTTTCTGTCTGTTTGTTTTGAATCTCACATTGAAGAATATACCACAGTGTTGTCCAAACTTGAGTATACCTCAAAGGTTGACTCTTTCTGTCTGTTTGTTTTGAATATCATATTGAAGAATAAACCAAAGTGTTGTCCAAACTTGAGTATACCTAAAAGGTTGACTCTTTCTGTCTGTTTGTTTTGAATCACACATTGAAGAATATACCACAGTGTTGTCCACACTTGAGTATACCTAAAAAGTTGACTCTTGCCCTCAATTATTGATAGAATAAATGATCTGCATTACTCAGTGTACAAGAATTAAAGTGGTATACCTAAAAGGTTGACTCTTTCTGTCTGTTTGTTTTGAATCTCATATTGAAGAATATACCACAGTGTTGTCCAAACTTGAGTATACCTCAAAGGTTGACTCTTTCTGATAGTTTGTTTTGAATATCATATTGAAGAATAAATCAAAGTGTTGTCCAAACTTAAGTATACCTAAAAGGTTGACTCTTTCTGTCAGTTTGTTTTGAATCTCACATTGAAGAATATACCAAAGTGTTGTCCAAACTTGAGTATACCTAAAAGGTTGACTCTTTCTCTGAATTATTGAGAGAATAAATGATCTACATTACTCAGAATACAAGAACTAAAGTGGTATACCTAAAAGGTTGACTCTTTTTGTCAATTTGTTTGAATCTCTTATTTAAGTAGGAAACCATAGTGTAGTCCAAGCACAAGTATACCTAAAAGGTTGACTCTTTCTCTCAGTTATTGATGGAATATAATGATCTACATTACTCAGTATGCAAGAACTGAAGTGGTATACCTTAAAGGTTGACTCTTTCTGTAAATTTGTTTTCAATCTCCGATTGAGGAATTTGACTTATATGTATATCAGAGTTCAGTATACCTATAAGTTAATTCATTCTCTCGGTTTCTATATGAGACATGTTTCTTTTTATCCAATATACAAGAACTAATTGAATTTCCCTGAAAGGTTAATTCTTTCCGCATCATCTATCTTTCAATTTACCTTCACTCTTTAACTTTGTGTGTGTGGCAGCAGTGTGTATATCCACGTAGTTCATTATTTTTCTGTATATGGCGCTTCTGTCGGTTATACCGTACGGTTTAACTCTTTCTCCATTCGGAACGACTCCTGCCAAACAGGGAAAGTGAGGACGGCGGAGGAGGGAAAGGGGTTTGTTTTCGGTTAGAACTTCGCGAGGCTCCGCCAGAGGGAAGCCATGACGCAGCGTTGTCAAATCACCGTCAACTTGAGACTGAAAAATTTCGGCTCTGAAGTGTTAAGTTTATTTGGAAATGCCTGTACATTTAAATATCAATTATGCCCGGAAAGTACCATATTTAACAATAATAAATACATACATTACACCAAAACATTTAAAAAATATGGTATTCCTTCATAAAAATGGATGTTGCGGTAGGCTATCAAGCTATGGAGTGACACTACCGGGGAACGGTTCCACATTGATAGGCCAGCAACAATGACTGAAATAAATGACAGACTGGCAAAGATTCAGCCCCCTTACTGCATAACAAGGCTTCCAAGATCCCTTGCCGATAGGAAATTCTGGAAGGCAAATGACTAGAGAAACTGGCTCCTTTTTAATACGGGCCGTTGACATTGGCCAAATGCCGATGCTGGCCCAATGTTGGAATGATAACGTTTGCCAATGGTAAAATGAGACAACGGCTACAACCAAAAATAGTCATAACATAACTTTCAGGAACAACTCGAAAGCACCATGTACAATTGTAAACAAAGACAGCTTTATATTTAAATATTTTTTGGCACTACTTCCAATAGGGTAGTTTCCTATCATTTTTTTATTGTCTTGATCGAAAGTTTATAACCTCTGGAGTACGTGTTTTAAGCCGTTCGATTTTTAAATGACGTTAAGTATTTTTCCTCATTAATTAAAAAGTGAAAAAAATCAATGGCGCGAAAACGCGACGGCAAACTATTGCATGCCGGTTAATCCTACGTTTGACGTCAAACTATTTCCTCTACCTGCCACCAGGTGGTGCTGCGGACGCTCCCAAATAGACGCCGCACTCCATTAAAGCTTATGAACAAGTATTGGAGGCATATTTATTCCGTTAATTAATTATAATTAACATTTATTTATTTAACATTACTTATGCAGTTGATTCATTTAAAATCGGTTAGTATTCCTTTCACAAGCATACCATGTAGTTCGCCCATCGCCGCACGCCATTCTTCGTCGTTGTAGAAGACACAGCGAGCAGGACGTCCTTGAGGCTATAAAATGACTAATAATACCATGTTTAACTGAGAATACTTTTCCATCTTTGATAGTTTTTACAGGTTAATACTAATAAATATTCACTAGAGCTGAGGGGCCCTGAAATACAACGGTAAGTTCAGGAGACGAATTTTCCTATGCCTCGCAACGTAAACTATCTATCTGTTACGTCAGCATGAAGGCAGCGCACCCCGCCATTTCAGAGCCTTTTCAAATGGCCTTAAAATTAACATTTAATTCTCTAGTAAACTGGGATTTCTCAATACAAACTTTTTGCGTAAATTAAATACATTTATGGCAGGGCACAAATCGCAATCAATGAAGTCTGTTTTCTTTGATGAAGGAAACTACCCTATTTAAATGATTGCATTCACTTGCCTATATAGCACACATTTGAAATACGATTCCACATTTCAGGTATTATCCAACGCGACATGAGCCAAAGTCACACCACATGGCATGGGAATCAGCACTTGCAATCGAGCTTGCTTCTTGCACAACACTAAATTTTAAAATGTTTATCTGGGTATTCAGTAACCAAGGGTCTGTTAAAAGAAAAATGGTCCACTCAAATTAACAGTAGATTTTTCGAAGAGAGAGCTCTTTGAAATTTCATCGAAAGTCATCACTGCACTGAGGAACTCACAAATACACAAAACATTTTCACATTAATCGCAAAGTTGAATGGTGATTTGAGTTTTCAGTAGCTCAGGCCTAATGTCCCAATACACGGATTTAAAAACACCAGTCATAACGGTCATCACCTGGCGCTCATCGTGTTCATAAGTGGACGCCGTTATCGTTGTAATCATTGTGATTGAAGCGACGCTGTTGTGTTTGCAATAGATTGTTTACCTTGGGAGGATTTGTTTGACAACTATTTAGACATTGACTGGTGAGTTTATTCACTCCTTTATTATTAGATACTATTATTTTAGAGCAGTTTTTCTAAACGTAGTTAACGCAGTCCGTGAAAGTTAGTGAATGCACGGCCTACTTCTGTACACAAATAGGAGGCTATTTTTGAAATAATGTTGCTTCAATCTGAATAGGTATTCATATGTTAATTATTTCACAAGTATTTAGTTTAGTGCCATCTTATGACAGTGGGTATTGCTTACTCTTTCCGGATTTTTTCCAACCTCGACCTCTGGAGGACCTTATTGTTGCAATTCTTATTTGGCAATGAAAATTAGAGTTGGCATGACGCACACATCTGTTTAATAATGTCCGTATTTCACAACTATGTATAGGTAGATGTGAGCTTAAGGGTCACGAACTTCGAATATTTATCATGCATCCAACTCACCCTTGTTGCGATTAAATTGTTTCAACCGAAAGTGCCGGAATTGCTCTCTAGTATTCACAAAACATTGGTAGTCTTATATAGGTGGACTCGCACATTAATAAACTCCTGTACTGGGTAACATCGGTCATTTATGTCTATGGAAAATACGGAATCCTCCACTGTCTCCTTTCCCCTGATGCGAGACTTGTGGCAGAGATGACAGTCACTCTCATTCACAGCATTTTTCACTATGTAGTGCCTTACATACAGCATGGAGATCCCCAATCTTCAAGTCATGCCACATTAAGTTTCTAGTGCATGATTCCATGGCTTGTGTGGAAGTGTCAGTGCTACAACCTGGCTGATTCACTAAGATCGATCCTCCTTGAAAGAATGACTCTAGATTAGTCAGTAGTTCACAATAATCATTCATGCAGTTGCCTTTGCTGTCATTGGAGAGCAAGCCATTCATCACCAAAGTCTTGAAAGTCTGAATGAATTGCCTGCTGTTAGGAGTGTGGTTTGATCCACAGTTCTGCCGGACGACATTAAATAAATTTTCCAAAGGGCCCTGATTTAATTTTATTTAACCTAACCAGTGAAAAATGGCATGGTTCGGAACTACGAAATACGATGGTCCTTACGTGCGTTCCCACGGTGTTTTTTGGTCACACGTGTATGGACGCGCGTACTTACGCTAGTAGTGGAAACGGGGTATAACTATGGCAGTATTTTCGAAATACTATCGTCATCGGATATCGCGATTCAGCTGTTGGACGGAAAACGATATCTGCGCATGTTATTGGCGCACAAATTGCATGAAAATCTTTGATCGTGTACGACGGTGAACCAACTTCTTGTACAATATCTTGGTCCAATCTCGCCGTTCAATTTATGGTACAAGATCTTGTACAAGAAATTGTATCGTGTACAACGGCCTTTATGTGTTTTTGCACTCGTCAAATTGTGTTATGCTTTATTGCCAATTTTGTTATTTTGTAAGTAACGGTGGACATGTATTAATCCATCTATGTTTTAGTGACAATGTAGGTACATACCTACTGTTCTGAATATTGTGTACTTTTTCTTGTTAATATTTTTAACCCTTAGAGAGAAATTATTTTCTGTTAATTTGGTTATTCTGTTTTTGATTTCAGTCAATTTTGTTAAGCTAAATATTCTGTCCAAGTCCCTGTTGTATGATAGATTGTAAGTTGTATGCACTCTTTTCTTTTTTTATTCATTTTCAAAAGTTGAATAATATTCTGTTTCCTGGGGCGGAATTCTGTACATCCTACCGACACCTATCGGTGTCGCTAGCTCCCCCGACCGACAAATATCGGTAAGAGCGATTCCGGTGACGCATTCTACCGACACTTGTCGTTAATTTTACCGATACTTGTCGGTAACGACGACTGAGCCTACCGACGATTTCCAAACCCACGCTAGGCCTTACCGACATGTATTTCGTGTCTTCGCCAACTGCATGCTGGGTAAAAACAGTGATAGATCGGTCTACGCATAGCGACGGACGTGTGTTTTGATGATCTACGAGCTTGGTTTTGATGAATTGACTTGTGCAAATTGGTAGGTTTTCTGAGAACTGAGATCGTCCTTTATTTGCATTTTCATATTATTATTAAGTTACAATCTTAACGGTATAACTCGCGCTAGTTATATTCGTCCTTAATTTGCAAAATTAGCGCATCCAAAACAAGTTTGCTTTAAAGTGTCCAAAGTGCGGAGAGTGAGAGGTGATTTAAGTTCTTCTAACCTTTATTAAATAAAAATACAGTTTTATTTATAATTTTCTATTTACTAAGTACCTATATTTTTACTTCAATTACTATACTATTTATATGCAATTGCAGTTTGATCTTTATCGCTAGACTAGTAATGCATTTTACATCAGAGTGGTTGGTGTTTTTTAATTATCAGCCCAAAGAATGGCAGAGGGATATCTTGCTTTAGATCAAATGTTTATGTAATACGTAGAAAGTAGACTCGAACGTCGACGATCGTGCCGGGATACGAGAGTAAAAGGGAAGCCCACGACCCGTTTGAGCTGGACAACGAGGAGTTTATCAATTTATTTCGCCTCTACCCACATGTTGATTTGGTTCTCATTGAAACACTTCGGCCGATATTGCAGCGGGAGCGGTCGATCGCCATTGCGAGTGAGCAGTGTGTTCAGTTCATTCCAATGCATTTTCAAACGAACGCAAGTCATTATTCACTTCACAGTTTCTTTGTCAGGGTCACTTTTACTTCCGTACCAATTAGTGTTTCTAATTCTTAAGATTGCCTCCCAAAAAACCAAACGTTACTTACAGTAGATATCAAAATGATCGAACGAGCACGAGGTCATCCGCGAAGCTCTTTTCCCTTTCACTTTTGCGCACTCTAGCTGAGCTAGGCCGACGTCACACCTCTGCCCGGGAGAACATACACCCCCATGAACTCATCTGCTGCAATAGGTCATACATCCATGAGCATGAAATCAGCTCTGCCCGGGGAAATGTCCGAATACGGTTACGTAAATGAGAAATTTAGTTCACTAGACAACACCCTTTTACATAATGCCCCCTCCACGGCGCCTAACTCCCACCATCAACCCTTCTTAGCAGTATATAAGCCTGTACTGCGAGCTACTCTATACCAGCATTTGAAAGATTAGCTCTCAAATATGGTCCAACAGGCATCATCACTTAGCTTTCAACAAGAGAACTTCCATCTCGGGATCGCTGACCTCAGGTGAATATATTTTCGATAGCCCCCAAAAGCTATCGGAATTTTTTATCTTAAATCTAACTAATAGATGAACTTCAGAATGGTATTATGCTGAAGTCCTAAAATTCGCTTTATTCACAAAGCAGATTAATACCAAGATATATCGAATACCATGATATTCGAATTTTATGTAAGCAAAAGGGGGGGGAATTGTTATCATTACCAATGTGACAGCTTCGAACTAAGATCCGTATGCTTTACCTCCTGACTCAACTCTCCTTGATGGGGGGAAATATTTGAGGAAAGTCCCAGAGACAAGTAATTGGGAAATTAATGGACTAACATAAGAAAGGGATAAATGACGTCGCAGTATATCAATTCTAAGATTATAATACTATTATATATACCAATATGATTCCACCATCAAAAATATATTGATTAAGAGACGATAAACAGATCTCCACCAACCTCAAAATCTTTCACGCGAGTTAATAAGACGCGAGAATCAGCGTTCCGCTTCGAGAGCCACATCAACTCTCTCTAGCGCGGAGCGAAGAGTTCGCTCCGCGAGACATCGCTTTCTCGCCCTCTCTCCCCGAAGCCCCACGACATCAAGCGGTCGGTTACGGAACTGTCCTTGTCGTGGCGGCGGGAACACAAAATAACTTTCCCACAAACGCTTTTTGGAAGCATCCTGCTCCAGAATCATTAATACAACGTGTCCAGGTGGACTATTAGATTATATCAATTCATAGTCATAACATTCAATCTGGATAATTCACTTTTTAGTTGGAAATTAACACAGAAAACAGTTAAAACATCAATACGAACTATTTAATCATTTAAGAAAAAATCTTTTCACTGTAGAGATTCTGAATTCAATGTCTATAGAATGACGTCTTCTGCTAATTAGAAAATTTAACTTAATAACGATCTCCACTATTTGAGCAGATAAAATCTAAATTTCAAATTACCCATCAAGTAAACTAAATTATTATTTTCATTTATTATATCCTCAAGAGGAAGGGTTATTCAATAAATGAAACGCATTGCATATAGGTTTTACAAAAATTTATTTCATTTTTTTAAACATATTTCATTATTAACACAGAAATAAACTAGCTTGTAACAATTGTATTTATAGCACATTTTTTTTTGAGAATATAACTTCAAAGTATCCATGCAAATACCTTTGGGAAGAGGACTAGTCAAGAACGACTTTTTAGCACCTTTTGAGAATTGAAACTGATAATCCCTCGTATATTTAAATAATATACTCTCCAGTTCTGAATAATCTACATCTCCAGAGTATTCATTCAGACCATGATAATTGTTCTTTAACCAATACGAGTCTTTCGCGTACAGCAATCTTGCCGGCGATTTGAAAAGCCACGCATTACAACATTTCGTTTGCACATTAATGATAGCGCGAATTCCTTCACTATGTATCCGCCATCAATTTTAGTGAATCCTTGGAATTCGATATAGCACTCATGACGTAATCTCTCAAACTTGCGAGATTTTTTTCATCTAACGCCAGAGGTTCAAGAGATTACAAGAGTTTCTGACTTGCAGAATTTTACCTCGTGCCAGAGGTCAGAAACACTTTGCATACACTCATGTAATCAAAGTACAACCAAGTTATACCTTTTGACTACCAGACACATCATTCAACATGAGCGCCATCTCAAATTCCAATCTTTCCAGATCATATTCAGTGATTTCGTTAGATAACCCGGTAGCGAGAAATTGTCTAACCTTATCACGGCTGTCCGAAAGTCTCCGAAGAAATAGATTTATCAGAGTGGAGAGTTTTAACAGCTTTTCCCATTCATCAACATTAAGATTAAATGAACTCTTTGATAAAATATTTTTAATGGACAAATGTCGCTTCCCAAAGTAATTTGCGTAGGACAAGCACTTCGAATAGAGCTGATCTTTTAAACCAATATATAGATAATTACTCACTGATTTTTCCAAATTTATAACATTAGTCCATTCACTGTGTGAAACAATAACACTTTTCTTATTTGCTTGATTAAATTGCACTACTGGTTCAAAGTCTCTGCTGGGATCGTAGCCCACACAAACACTTTTCGATTTTACACCATTCAGATAATACACCGTTTGAAGCAGTAAATTATTGCTATCACAAGATGATCGAGGAACGGGATGATGTCCAGACGGTCTCTTCCTCTTAATGGGCGGGGACTCTTTCTGCGATGGCGACAGCATGATGACTGACGATCGACGAGATATTATCTTACTTAAGAGGGATGAGGTGGAGGAGGGGTGGGGGAACAGTCGTTGGAGCAAGGCTCAACTTCTGCTTTGAGGCGGTTATATTGCATCCATTGAGCGAGGGAATGAGCATCTCGGAGTGCGCACGTGCTGTTACGCAACTTATGGCATGGGTTCAGACAGGAAAAGGTGGGGAAGGAACATTTTTCAGGTGCTGGACAACGGAGTTCTTTCTTTAAGGAGATGAAGGTACGGTCTGTTAGGTCGGAGAGGAACTCACACTCGGCTTCGCTATATGCATACAGAGAGGTTGCTCCTTCAATGATGGCCTCCAAGGCGGGTAGAAGCTCCACATGAGAGATGAATCCATGATCGAAGGTGGTCTCCTCACAGTTTAGCGGGTCATGTAACCGCAGCTTTTTTCCACCAGCTATAAGCCTCCCATTCTTCTTAAAACTCCCCCAAAACAGACGATTTGAGTCAATATCCACTGCAGCCAGCTCTATCACCCCACCCTTAGAGAAACACACAGAAGTGACGATATGCATTCCGGAGAGTCTATCTCATCAATGACGTTTCTCCCCCCGAAGCATGATATTTATTCTCGAGCAGCAATGCTGAGCCGCAGGATGACACCTCCTTTCACTCCTCAACTCGTTGAAGGTTAAGTGAAACAGCTTCAGAGCGCGGCAGTCGTTGAGGTGAGGGATGGTATGATGAAATTGTGTGAGGAATTTGTGTAGGGTGTATCCTAACGACTTACTAACTGCATAAAGACAACAGTATTCTCCGCAAATGTCAGAATGAAAACTTTGAATCTGAACCCGATTGTGAGTGCAAGCGAAAGGTTTCAAAAAATTTATAATATCCGGAACGAAAGGCACCAATCCATATGAGTCAAAATACTCTGCTATACCATTGAGAATATATATCGCCACCCAATGAGACCCAGGTAAGTATGAAGGATCTAAGTTCACTACGTATATGCCATTTATAGGAGAGTGGGGTAATTTATCGGAAGCGTAGACTCCGCGGAATATTTTTAGCGGATTCAATAACCTGTCAATCTGTACACTATCCATTGCTAGACTAATAATTTGTGATAATGTTCCTGTTTTTATCAATTTCTAGCGAGGCATCGTATTCTGCAAATACCAAGCACGTTACTGTGTTTGTCAATTCTTTCTCGAATTTCGCCTCTATTCGCACCACACCACGATCTCCGAGACTTACATAATCTTCGTTTCCCGAATCGTCAGGTGTAAGATCGAACACTAGCATGAAATATCCATGTCCAAACATGTCGTACGTGATTTGATTACCCCTATCATAATGCTTTATTCCACTACCTGAAAATATGGTATCATATGCCCGCGCCCAATACTTTTTACTGCTGAAATTACATTCCAGTCCCTCGGAAGGAATCTGAACACCGTTTACAAAGAGTGAAAAAGTTTCCAGGGAATAGTGAGAGAGAGCAAATGGATTTTTCTCAACCCTACCAGCGTACGAGTCATTATCAACCATAGCAAATATTATAGTGTTGGGTATTCGACCAACAATCGCATTATCAATGCTCAGAGTTCTTCCACCGGAAGGAATCGTGAAAGATTTCATTTCCGTACGTTTGTAGTGATATCTAGCATTATTTTTTTCCAGCATGTTACTGTGTGCTACTAATATTGAAGGGTTGATGTCAAAATGTCGAACGTAAAGAGTCGCATCTAGTATTCTCATTACTCCTACCACTTCACCCATCAGATGAAATGCAGGGTTTGATATCATCAACCTGATTCCTATATCGACTCGATCTAACAACAATTGTGACTGATTGAACACGTCCACATGTAATTTACCATATAGCTCAACTTCGGCACTGTTGTTGAACCACGACTTTCGCTTTATGTAACCTGCATTGCTGTTATTAGTTTTATTAATATCATCCCCCGTATCCACTTCCCAACCTACGTTCCTCAAATGTGTTTTGCTAGCATCGACGCCATAATTTAACGCATTCTCAATATAGCTCCTGTAATGATAATTATCCTCCGAAGGAGTGACCAACGTCCCATTGAAATAAACGTTACACTGTTCAAAGAGGGAGTGGAGAATATTGTTCACAACGCCAGGTTGATTAGCATCACTAGACGTAAAATCTGTCAAGTCCGCCTTACACACTTTCACTCTCAACCTGAGGAATATACTATTCAAATCCTTGTAGGCATCACCGGAATCTTTAATCACGAATTCAATCACCGATCTATTATCCAGCGATGATATAGGTTTATAGGAAACTAGTCGCTTTGATAAAATGTTAGTCTGAATGGGTGGATTGGGTTGGAATAAGTCCAAGGAGGTTAGCATATGCTCAGCCATGACTTAGTTGGAAAAAATATCACTATGCACGACCTTCTTCCCTCTTCGCCTTCTCTGCGAATGTCCTTTATTTTTCCTGACGCTAGTTTTTATTTTATTCAATCGTGGACGCTTAACCAGTCTCACCCCACCCCCACTCATGTTTTTTATTTTCTCCTCCGCTTTACGCTTCAAGTTCTGCCCCGCCTCGTTTAATCTTCCTCTCAATATCTCTTTAAAAGGCTTTGTTCCTAGATCGCTCAAGGCTGCCGCCCCGGCACTAACCGCCTCCTTACCAACCGTCTTCAACCCGCTGTAAAAAAGAGGTCTGGCAAAACGCCACAAGCCAGCAAGAAAATTTCCTATACCCCGCCCCTTTTGCACACGATACGATGCTCGATATATTGGTCCAATCTCCCCACCTGACTGCTTTAGGTAGTAAGCCAAATATCGATCCGCCACTGGAGCCATCTCGACGCTCAATGATCAATAAACTTATATTACGCCTTTTTTATAAAATGCAATACGACGATGGAAGATTGCTCACCACTACGAAATGGAATTGGATCTCCGAGTTTGTTTGTCAAAAGAATTTCAATGCTTTCAATGTTATTCTTTTCGACTGGGTGATAGAAAATGGGATTGAATGCCCAGTGTAAGTCTTGAGTGTTTAATATACGCAAGCATCGACTGAGCGAATCACCTACCAGTTGAGGTTTAATTATATCTGTGTAAACGTAAACGTTTTTGGAAGGAGACAAGATTTCTCTTTTCGTTCTACCGCTTCGCAATTTACGGTATTCAGATTTAATGTTCTTGAAATTCTTTACGAAAGCCTCCGCAAGTGTTGATGAAGATGAATCCCACTGATAGAAACGGAGAAGAATACTTGATAATATCAGAATATCATGTTTTATTTTAGCCTGCTGTTCACCGTTGAAATCTTTAATCGATTTATCGAATAATTCCTTGAACGAATTATATGTTCCTGGCTTTAACGTATACTTAACATCATCCGTAATAATCTGCACGGAGTTTGGTGATAATCTCTCATTTATACCACTCTTTTTATCATTCACTGTCATTCCATCTGCGTATATCATTATATCATTCGCTATGTCAAGCCTTTTCTCTCCGCTAATTTCAAAAAATGATGGTTCGAAGGCAAAAGCTATGCTCTCGTACCTACCATTTGGAACGATGAAAAACGAACCATCCTTCAACTTTACTCTAACAATATCTTTATCCTCAGGCCCACCGATTTCACCCCGGACCAAACCCTGCTCGTTCCGAGTCCTGTTGTCCTTGGTTGAAGAATAATTTGTGATTTCTCTCAAAACGCTCTGCTTATCGTTATCCTTTACTCCCTCGATTGGAGGAATAGAAATCTCGGCCAAACCCACCATCCATTCACCATTTACCAAATCGAGACGGTGCGATAATCTCGTACGGAAATGTGAGATCGTGTTGTGAGGAAAATATGTTTTTGAACTATCACTAGGCAACGTAATGTAAAACTCGTTCATATTTTACGCACCGAAGAAGCGGAGATCCAAGAATTAAATGATTTTGGGTATCCTTGCCACTTTACAAAATATTCTAAATCGCCAGCCCGCCCCCTACGCTTTAAAATTTTTTCAATCTTGTATTCCGTATCGGGGGAAAGGTTAACCCTCACTAACTCTTGCTCATAGAAACTACCCTTTATATCCTCACCGTTCAGATCTTTCAACTTGTACGTTGGTATCTCCCTCGACCGATTCACACCCTCAACTTGAAATATTTCGTTGGTATAATTGGGCGTATATCCTTTCGCAAATGGGCGTCGCTCCTTACTGATTCTGACGTAATCACCCCCTTTAAATTTAACATTTTTGCTAATAAGAGGTTTCCTTGTGCGACTAGCGATTGAGAATGCATTTCTCTCATTCACCTCAACAGGCTTAACTCCTAAGCTGGAATGTACGCTATTATTATAACTATTCACCAATTTGGATAATATATCCACGTAATTGTACGTTGAATATCTCGTAAAATACTTGTACATTTTTGATTTTAGAGTTCGATTGAAACGTTCAACGAGACTGGCCTTTATGTCTGGATTGTTTGTTGTGTAAAACTTTACACCACGTTTCGACAGGAAATTTTTAAATTTACTATTCACAAATTCACCACCCTTATCGCTTTGAATTTTTAGCGGTTTTCTTTCGCGAAAAATATTATTAAACGCCTCGACTACCTCCTCTGGGCTCTTTTTCCGTAAAGCTCTTGCCCACGCATACCTCGAAAATAAATCAATCACCGTCAAAATATAACAATGTCCTCTGTTGAATTTTTTCAAACTTCGCATATCGTTCAGATCACATTGCCAGCATTCATCAATGTATGATACGATGTAACGATTTCTAGGGAATTTCTTCCTCATCGGTCTGTGGCGTGTGTATGCGTCTTGAGAATCTAACCACTCGCGTATTGTCTTTCTCGAAATTCCAGTCGCTCGATTTAATTTCTCGACAGTGGAAAAACCCGCAGAGTGTTCTGGATCATTGTACACCTTCTCGATTATATCGTTATCCACTCGTCTCCGAATTTTTTCGGTTTCCTTGGTCGACTGCTTCGCCTCGGTGTTGCTCTTGGTGACTTTTCTTTTTCGCTTCGTTCTGACCTCTTTCTTTTTCTTCTCTTTAGCTGTTTCGATAGATTTCCCACCGCGTCTAGTCTTCCCTCTATACGTTCCCATGTCTTATCCAAATCAGCATTCGCTCGTTTCACATCGGCAAGCGATTTCCTCAGTGCGTGGGTCTCCTCCTCCTCACTGTCCTGTGACCTTCTATGTGACTGACTCTGACCCAAGGATTTCACTATTGGAATATGAATGGGCGATTTAATCTCGGAAACTGCGTTCAGATATTTATCTAGCACACGCTTGTACATGTGCCATTTGTCTACGTCCTTCACACCTCTTTTCACCAAGACGGCTTTCATTTCAACATCTAATGCATTTAATCTCCTCTTCATTTGACCTCGCTCAAAAGCCTCAGGGTCGACTACGAGCATTTTACGCAAACTCATTTTCCGCCAATGAGGCTACCAATGACACCACTCAATATGGATCCGAGTAGCATTGGCAGAAAGCCTCCTTTCTGTACGAGAAGCGCGCGCTTTTTTTTAATGCTAATACCACGCGAAGCCAAGTTTCTCAAAGTATATCGATGCTTGAATAGTTTTCGCTTTAGCCTATTATTTATCTTATGTCTACGTTCAAGCGTATTCAAACAACATTCGGAGATGGCTTTAATCAACTCCGCATCCGATGCTTTTACTATAGCTGATCGCAACTTTGGTTTGGCAGATTTTAGCACATGAAGTAAATGATTATTGTTCTCCAATCTTTTCATCATGCACGGGCATGTAGATTACTGTGACCCTATCTTCAGGAAAGATTTTAGTACGGAATCTAAACCTTTCGTCCGTGTCCTGTCCGAGGTCTAGGACCAAATAGCCGAATGGTTCTTGCGTCACCTCTTTATATACCCTTTCCAATTCCTGCGATTTTTCAGGATAGACCTGCCGAGCCAAGTGACCGAATTGTAGTCGATCTCTAGGATTTTTAAATGCTACTATATACTTGGAATTTAGGGATATATTTCTCGCTTGCGGGCTCTGATAGAATATGTTTTGCGTGATTAAGAACACGGAAATGTTAAAATGATGGCTTCCTCTTGTGAACAATTTGCATACGTCTTTACTGTACGCTCCCTCACTCATTAGATCATCTAGCACGTACAACGTTGGCACGCCTACGAATTCTTCGAAAGGGGGTATTTCGTTTCGAAATTGAATTGGTGTACTCGTACGTATTCTTGGTTCACTTCCGCGACTGCAGCACCACACAATCTGATGTATTGAACTATCGATCATGTAAGGTAAATTTTTCAAGAATTTCGTCACGAACGTCGTTTTTCCACACCCCGAAGGGCCTGCGCAGATGCAAGTGAAAGGATGTTTCCAGACCAATGTCATGATTGGTACTGATCCTATTATAGCGCCTAATGGGTGTTTATAAGTATCAAAAATCTTCATTACCAAACGCCTCGCTATGCGTTCTCTTTCGCGGAATTTTGTAATGACCCCAAGCCATAGTATTAATCCCATCCTCGCAAATGTATCTTTTGTCATCGCTTGCGTTTAGCGTGACTTTGTTCATTTGTACCGTGTACAATTCATGCTTATTACTTCGAATGACTGTCATCCTTCTGAATTCTGTGGAATTTTCATGCAGGCAACGAACGTAGTCGTTGAATTTTAGACATTTATCTTTGACAGATTTGGTTATACCCTTGGCTTTCTTTTTTTCCTTTCCACCCTCGACCTTGAAGGAATATAGTTTGCTTCTCAGACCTACGAAATGAGTCATAATTAAAGAATTACATTCGTCTTTAAATTTCCCAATGACCCTTTTGTTCTTCTCAGAGTAGCAAGGGTGAGACTTTGGGTAATTTGATGTATCAAACGCATCCAGGTTGCTTAATATGTCCTCATTAATGTCATTTGTGTAAATTTGGTAAATAAACGAATCGGTATCGCTGTAGGAAAGGGAGATGTTCTTACCGTATTTTGGCAACATTGTCTGATAGTGAAAGTCATACATTAATGTCTTGCTGAGGTCTAAAACACAGAAACCTATGTATATCGGTTTGTTCATTTTGATAGTCGCCTTTCGCATGTGAACGGCCACCAGAGACTCGTTGAAAATCGTTCTGTCCAAAAATGTCGATTTATTGATTAACTTTTGTAATTTTTTTTCGTCAGTCACTAATTGCATATTAATTCTTTTTCGCACATTCTCCATCGTCTTGCCAAATACGGAATTATTCATGAGCTTGAAGAAGTCTTTTTGGAAGTCATTAGTGGCTAATTGCCTTCGATTAGTGTTCAAGTCAATATATGTCTTTAACCAAGGGGATTGACTAAATTCGATGATTCTATGTACCTTTTTCATAACAAGTCCAAGGGAAAGAGCCTGCTTGAGGTTGACATAGTGAATAACGTATTTAGTCCGACCCTCGAGCGTGGTAATTAACTTTTTATGTTTTCCACCGGGTGGGACTCGGTTTTCCGGACAAAGCGGGAAATCGGAATGACTATCGTGAAGAGACTGCGGATACTCGAGATCAACTTCCAAAATATATCCCTTTTCGTTTTCATTTGAAATTTTAGCGACCTCAAAATTTGAAATTTCCATAGGGGAGAGCCATCGAAAATTTGCATATGGGAGTGGCTGGGAGAGCGCCCAACCATAGAGATTATTCGCATCAAGATAGGTAATAAAGTTAGACTCAGCTTCGGGATCATAATTTTCCAAATATTTATTATTTGCCTCGCAATATCTTTTGCAGCATTGTGATATTCCCCCGCGAATACCTGCCTCAAACATCAGGAGCATGTCGTAATCTGTTAAAAGTTCCAACTCAATTTCTGTATGCTTCAGCATAGCATCAAAAGCTAACCCCGGAGCAGTGTAATACCACGCAGGGTCAAGCTTGTATGCATCAAAACAAACGTCTCTGAAATTCTCGAAGACGTCGGCTAGAAGTGTGACGTCACTTATAAGATAGACATCACTATAATCCCCCAATGTTTGGCATTCGAATGATGCCCAAACGTTAGAAGCGTGAGCGTAATCTTCCTCTGAAATATCGTCGCCTGTGAGCCGATTATGAAATTTTTCTCTATCCGGAAGTGAGGTTTCATCTAATCGTTCCAGTGAATCAGTGTAGTCGTATGGATAAACACCCTTTCGTGTAACCAAATGTGTCATCTCGTTGAATGTTTGCTGGGTGTATTTAAAAGTCTTCAGATTTGAGACCAAGGACGCCAGAGAAGCAGACATGAACCGATACGTATCGATAAACCGAATGTTAAAATTGTCATCGACAGACTTTGCGAATGTAATGTACTTTTCCTCGGAATTTGGTATTACGAATATTCTCCTCTCGTCATAATCTAACTCGCGGACAATGAAATGACCATCGTATGATGAAAGATTGTGGATGAAGACTGGTAAGAAATTCGGCATTCTATACTGCATGTTACAAAACTGATGCGCTGCACCCCTAAATCGTCCTGTCAAGTGATCGTGATCTCTCACGCGATCCTCGTTAAGTTGTTTCCCGCAAATGTGACAATCCACTGTCTCCTGAAACACGCTCTCCTCTTCGGGAGTGAGGGGGTTCATGGGGACGGTATCTTTATACAAAGCACGTATTTTATCCGCCTCTTCTTTCATTCGCTCGATAAATACACGCGCTGCGTTCGGTCCTCGATATAACTGAGGCCTTTGGCATCCGTCAGGTGTGATTACCATATAGCAGAAGCTAAATGGTGTGTGTTTTTGTATCACGTTCGTGTAGGACGCATGTGAAGAGGGTTCACAAGTGCTCACATTTTCGAGAAGGCATTCAAAGTCAACGTATATGACGTAATCTACTCGAAGGGAATAATTAACGTGAGTGAATTTTAAAATGCTATCACTCTCGTCCGGCATTACAATTTTACTCGGTTTCCCCACCCCTTTGCATAACTCCTGATGTTCTTCGAGTTTGGTCTCATCGTAGTAGTGTGTGAGGCAGCGTTTGCAAATATGTATTCTATGAGTGCGTGTAATTTGCGAGCGAATCAATCTATTAAAATTTTTGATCCAGCAAAAGTGTGAAGTTTCATCGTTTGTAACAAAAAGCAAATCTCTATGATCTTCTAGCTCTAGATCGACAACTTTCATCGGGTAAATCTCATTTTTGTCTGTTAGACCAAAAACGTTTATCGAAATATTGTTTGCTCGCTCAAATTTGGGGATATCTTTCAATTCTACAGGATATTCTATACAGTTCCAATTATAACCCATACGAAACGCTTGCGTATTATACTTGCAAACCCTTTGAGGATTATTATCAATATTCTTTGCCCAAACAGCGTACTTGAAGCAGTATATATCCTCATTTTGCACGTTAATTACAGCTTCAATGTTTTTGATTTTAGGTGGTAGCTCTATATACGTCGATCCTCGAAAAGGCGTATATTTATTAATTCGCAATTCTAATCCGATTACATTAGCAAGGCTCCATCCGGACCCCTTTGCTTGGAATTCCGACTTCTCCTTGAGCAATTTTGAAAAAGCCTCGTTCAATACTTCCCCCATATTATCCGCAGATAAGAGACGTCTATTGTTTGTCTTGAAAGATGCATCCAATTCCTCTCTCTCACCTTTATGAAATTTACAAATTAAAATAAGATTAAATTTAATCGATTTTTTTGCAATTACCTGTTCTAGTAATTTCTCGGCTACCTGTTCTTTAATGTCGTCGAGGAAAGAAATTACGTCCCCACCTTTATCCTCCTCTGGAGTGATCCAGAACGTTTGAAGTCTAGATCGGATAGCAGATTCCACCTCAATAAAGCCTCGACCTAGTTGGTTCGTCACCTTCTGTCTGTGCAAATTCGTATTTTCGTGTTGTAAAGCCTCATCTGTGTTGTAGTACACTTCGCAATAATTACAAAATTTTCTACCCTTTACCTCGTCTAGCGCCTCTTTCATCCGTGTGAAGGTTTCCATATCATTTATAACATCATTATCAAAAACAACACGTCGATGAATGTTCATGATTGCCTGTTCTAGTTCCTGTGAGGTGAACTGACGAGAATTGAAATTATTTAAAATTTCTGCGATTGAATGCATGTTTTTTGTAAGGTAGCGGAAAAGTGGGTGCTGTAAAGATAATCGATACCGCGAATAAGTCTATCCAAATATATTTTAAAAGATTAAAATCGAAACAAAAAATGTTTTTTACTCACTGTGAATGTCTGTAGATGGTGATGAAGATGATGAAAGCTTCTGTGGAATTCTTCCGAATCTCTCGAAATCTCGATGGGAAATGGAAAATGTTCTCTCCACCGTAGAGTTTTATAGATAAATTAGTTTACTCAGTGTATCTCGCGTACGGGTAGCGATTGGAACTTGTTCCCATGAACGACGACTATGAACTAACCGAGGTGTGTGCGGTCTTGCCTAGCAGAAAGATCTAGGTCTAATGCCTTTCACTTCTCGCTTCAGTAGAAGTCGAAGGTGGGGGAAAAAATATGCGCTGACGAAGCGAGTATCTAAGGTGAACACGACCTCTATAGTAACCTCTATATGAGTCATCCTAGATATACGTATGTAGGTCGTGGTGTGGGGGGAGAACTCAAATGCAATTGCTATAATGATGAAGGTGAACCTTAGTCGGATGACTGTTAGCCATCCTTTCACTCCATCACCGGCCGCACGCAACGAGGTGTGTTGTATTGAACTAAAAAAACCTTACAATGAAGTCGGCATCCATTTCCTTGTTCATATAAATACATCAAATGTACTCAATCCTATACTTCATTTTCCCATGTGCTTTGAAAGCTCTACTATGACTCGTTTTATACGTTTAAACCGATCACAGTTTACTGAAGTAAATGCTTCTGCATATGCTCTACATAATATTCAGAAATATTTTAGTTTCATCGGTTTACCACCCCTTTATACTCTATGTCTGAGAGTCGTGGCATCATGCTTGGAAAGAAAAACGGATACATATAAACTCAGTCTTCCGCAGACAGTGTGTACCGATTTAGTATATTATATAGAATGTAATAGGAAAATCCTATGGAAACGGTGTTTGGGGGCTTTGTCAGATGATTCCATGTTAGATTATGAATTGGAGATTAATAATATTGAGTTTAATTTTAATACGCGTCTAACACCATACGCATATCAAATTTTGCTGGATAGACCTTTTGATTTTCTTTATGATATGCAGTCTTATATAGGAAGCCCATTTCACATGGTGTTGATGCACTATAGTTTTAGTTCAAAGTATACGGCAGCTACATTTTGTTTGAAGTGTGCATCATCAATTAGACCGTTTAAACCCT
Organism: Platycnemis pennipes; assembly: GCA_933228895.1. NCBI lineage: Eukaryota > Metazoa > Arthropoda > Insecta > Odonata > Platycnemididae > Platycnemis > Platycnemis pennipes. The sequence goes on from OW121856.1 coordinate 112,876,990, forward strand.
TTAGCGTATATCTATATATACATCACACGGTTTTAAATGTAATCGAGACGGAATCTGTGATTCAGCGGAGTGATTATTGGTGCTCTAACTGTGTTAGGACGCCTCTGTTTGCATTGATTGATAAGTCGGACTGTTCATCTACATTTACCAGACATGAAAGTTCGTCGTCAGAAGATGATTCGTCCTCTGACTCAAGGGAATCGTATACGTTCGCCTTCAATACTCATAAAAGGCGCAAGAATTATTCTAATTATCTAGAGTATCACCGTGCCTTGAAGCGGAAACGAGTGGGTTCTTATTTTTCCTCGGACACCTTTCTAGATTCAGATTCTGAAGGATAATGCTGGTAAGTAAACTAACCTTCCTTGGTGAATCAAAGGTTTCTTTCACTTAATTCAGTATATAAGAGCTCGTTTTGTTGGGAGATATTCACTCGCATCTGCAGATCGACTCGTCTCCTGCACCATCGCACCGTCTTCACCAGCTCTTTCCGCCGTTAACTCACGTCGTAAGCTCACCAGCTCTTTTCGTCATCAACTCCTGTCGTCAGCTAACCAGCTCTTCTCGTCATCAACTCCTGTCATCAGCTCCTGTCGTCAGCTCCTGTCGTCAGCTCAGCAGCTCTTCTCACCGTCAACTCTATTAGTCCACCAGCTTTTCCCGCCATCAACTCTCTTCGTTAGCTCACCAGATCTTCTCGCTGTTAGCTCTATCTCCTCCATCAAGTGAGTATACTTTTCGTCTAAAATTTAGTGCTTCTTATAGCATTTTATCATTAATATTATAACTAGCATGAACTAAAATCTCATTTCTTCTGTTTTCCTTCGACATAAATGCTGTAGAATGCTTGTTGCTATCAAGAAATTACATCCGCTTGCAATCATTCCTGAATCTAGTTATGACTGTTCGGCTGGATATGATATTGCTGCTATTCAGGATGATGTTATTCCTAAAAGGGGGCGTTGTCTTGTGAGAACTGGATTATCTCTTGAGATCCCAAAGGGGTTTTATGGAAGATTAGCGTCTCGGTCGGGTTTATCATTAAAATTTGGAATTGAGGTGGGCGCTGGGGTAGTCGATGGAAATTATAGAGGGGAAATTAAAGTACTCCTTTATAATCATAGCAACGAGGATTTTATAGTAAACAGGGGGGATCGGATATGTCAAATTATATTTGAACATATTGCTACAGACGTCATTTTTGTTGCGACCAATGACCACTTTTCACCAACTAGTCGAGGTGTGAGTGGATTTGGCAGTTCAGATACTAATTAAGGTAGTGATACTTTTTATGATATGTAACTTTATTCAATAAATGATAATTTAAATATGTAAAACAACTATTTTTAATTCTTTTCTAGGATGAGTTCCGTTAACAACACCGTCTCTGCCGCCACCGCAACTACGACCAACGTTGCTAGTAGGTTCGCCGCCGACATCGTGACTCCTAGGACGTCAATCCGGAGCAAGTTACTCCTTGCCCAGGAGAGGGCTAGGTACCTCAGGAAGGAGGACCTAGTGGAGGGGGAGGAGTATTGCGTGGAGGAAATCCGGGAGTCGGGTAGTCGCTTTGGTGGCCTGCTGGCGGAGATCTTATTCGGTGGGGTGAAGAGGGGAATATTCCTCCCCAAGTACTTCAAATTAAGCAAAAATGAAATAACATTGTTTAATGAAGATGCTTGGGGGGAGAATTTGAAACTAAAAAAAATAAATGGCCAATTAATTTTGGCATAAAATTTGAAAAAATTGTCTTTATTATTATAGATCATATGACTCGTATTACCTGAACAATTCCCTTCACCGGGTCTAACCTTTTTTTTAACACGTTGCAGTTGGGTGGTATGGTATCCTCGGGCTGTGCTCTCATGCTCATGTTCCCGGGTGGATGTATGACCTAATCATAGTCGCCTCATGCTGCAGATGAGTGGATGGGGGTGTATGTTCTCCCGGGCAGAGGTGTGACGTCGGCCTAGCTCAGCTAGAGTGCGCAAAAGTGAAAGGGAAAAGAGCTTCGCGGATGACCTCGTGCTCGTTCGATCATTTTGATATCTACTACTTACAAACTAACTTACACGTTAGCCGAATGCTGCCTACTACTTACTGTGATGTCTCTATAATTTGTAATTTCGACGAAGATGTGTACACAATTCTACCAAGTAATCTAATAAATATATTATTATTACATTCCTCCTCCATGTAGCAATTCCCTCTCGACCTGACTTGAGCTTCTCGACTATTGTTTGGACCATCGTAGGTTTTAATTTTTACTTTAATCTTGTTTGTGTACGCATAGTAACTTGAATATGTAATTGTTGGCTTAGTAAATGGCACTTGAATACAGTCCATCAGAACCATATAGACGTGTGTTATTTCTCGATCGTAAAATCGTACCCAATTTCGCAGTACGAAATCAATAACAAAGTATGAATAAAGATTTCATTCGAATTACCTACATGCAATCCCCTCAGTTTCAACTAATCCCACCTTTCATCCTGCCTTTGGTATTAACTTCTCTTCGACTTTACGCATGATCCTTGAATGAATGTGAATCACAAATGATCCACGTCCAGTCCACTGTTGATTTCAAATAACATTACGACGCTAAGTTCCGATGAAATATTTCGCATATCGATGGTGCACTTTTTCCTGTTTGTGTCAAGCTATATCATTGGTCAAAACGTATAGCCTCGCGCGCAGGTGCTGCTTCCTTACCGATAAATGCTTGACGTCAGAGTTAGGTCGCTTGCACCGACAACTGTCGGTAGGTGGCGGGTGCAGAATAGCTCGACCGTCGGTACAAGCGACGACCGTCGGTAGCCACCGATACCGATAGGTATCGTTAGTTGTGTGCAGAATTCCGCCCCTGTTCTCAGAAAATCTACCAATTTGCACAAGTCGATTCATCAAAACCAAGCTCGTAGATAATCAAAACTGATCAAAACATACGTCCGTCGCTATGCGTAGACCGATCTATCACTGTTTTTACCCAGCATGCAGTTGGCGAAGACACGAAATACATGTCGGTAAGGCCTAGCGTGGGTTTGGAAATCGTCGGTAGGCTCAGTCGTCGTTACCGACAAGTATCGGTAAAATTAACGACAAGTATCGGTAGAATGCGTCACCGGAATCGCTCTTACCGATATTTGTCGGTCGGGGGAGTTAGCGACACCGATAGGTGTCGGTAGGATGTACAGAATTCCGCCCCTGGGCTTGGGCTACTGCATTCTGCAAGTGTCTATTCCCTGTTTCCAATTATTTTTCCTTTAACCCTGTTTATGTCACCGATGTGCCTCGATGTATGTGTGCATTAATGTTGTGAATGAAATAATTTTATGTTCTTTGTGTGCCTCTGCTGCTTACTGCTAATTAAGAGCTTTACTTTGCTTGAACTTTCTTCTCTGCAGATCATGATCCTATTATTGAGAACAAATATTTTGTCTTGATTGTAAACCTGTGTGTGAGATCCTAATTTGTGTCTGTTGTTTTCAAGTAGTGTACTAATGCTACTGAAGTCACTAATGCGACTTTATTCTGTGCTCTCATAGATTCTATGGTGATTGTATATGTGCCTCTGCTCATTAATGGCTTGGTTTTGGCTTTTGTTGCCGTATAATCATCCATAACTTCAGTACTACATTTATTATTTAATGAGAGTTATGTATTAAAATCTTGGACATTACATCATAGTACTTTGGGCTGAAACGAGAAGTTTTATAATGTACTTGATTTTTACACTGCCTATTTCAAACCAGTGTTTATTGATATTATAAAATGTGGGGTGTTCTTTTAGTACTTATGACCCCAACTTGGGCTTGTTGCCTATTCTGATGTGGGAGAATCACTGCTTGACAAACCCACTCCACTGATTACCATGTGATCATTCACTGAAGCTGTAAAGTGTTGGGACATTCAAAGCTGTGTACCACTTAAACCTATTCTCCTAATAACATTTATGACATTTCCATTGTGCGGTGGACCTTTATACCTGTATGTGTGCATCTGTGCTGGAGTGTACAAAGTTACAGGGCCTTCAATGCCTACATCATCAATACTGTGGAAGTTTTTCCTGGATTAATAGTCATTTACCCATTTTTGTGTAAATCTATTGGCCTGATGGTGTTAATGACATATTCATTAAGCTTTGGAATACATACCCTGCAGGCACGCTCATATTCGTTTATATAAACCTTGTATCAACAGCAGGGAAAAGGTTGATGAGCTGGCGTTGATTATGAGTTGAGCTCAATGTTATGTATGCCGTTGAGTCTGGGTTGACTGTCATGAAAATCCTTTTCATATCGCCCTATTTGTGTGGTTTTGAGCACTCAGTCTTTTGCTAAAAGTTGGTGTTAAGTTATTCTCATAGTGAAGATGTAATAAATGTATGTGTGTCAGCGTTATTACGAACAGTTTTTCCTGAAATTGATTAAATTTCTCAGAATTAATGGATGCATCAAATTGAATGGCATATACCAATGCTTGCCTCTATAAAATATGAATATTCTCTATGCAATTTGTCATGTTGATAGCATGTTTCTTAAGTATGCGGAATTCAGGGCTAAAAGAACGATTAATTGCGTTCGGCCAATCATTCCCGAGGGATATTTATAATTCCGAGATTGGATCCAATTGGATACTCATATCGCGATATAGTATACGCGTATGCTATAGTAAATTCGTATACGATAAATAGCAATGTGAATGATGAACGTATTTACTCATTAATTTACTAATTTATTTAAGCATCTCTTTGAGAAATTCGTATGCTTTTATAGTATTTATTATCGAGGATACGGAGGACAGAAGTGAAACAAATTTTTATTAGATAGTCGATCGTCTGCATATTCATAAAACCGCGCATTACACGAGCTGAATGCGTGTTGGAATATTATAAAATGCAAACGTCAGCATAGGAAAATGAATCCTATAATATTATATACAATAATGCATTCGTTAAAGTGCGTTATTTATAAACTGCAATATAAATATTTACTTTTGGGTCCTTCGTTTCCATGGATGTCCAAGGTTTGCGGCAAGATTGTTGAGTCTATCAATAGGTCCATATTTTGGTCATTGATCTTTATCTTAATTAAAAGATAACAACTAATAATTTTAAAATAGCTGAGAACATTTGTGGAAAAACGTGTGTCATTTGGAGTGGACATTGAAGACGCATTCATGAAGTACTTGGATATTGAAGACCATTTAAAGAGTCTTTAACCCTTTAAATTTATTGCTTTCTTGTTTCCGGCATTGACGGAAGAGAATTTGTGTATACCTCTTCATGCCGAATTCAAATTTCTTCGGGAAGATTGAAGGTAAGTTCATGCATTTCCTCAGCTTCCCGATCTATTTCTAGCAGAATAAGTAGCATGCATTGGAGAAAAATTTGGCATATAATAGGAGTTGTAATAAAAACGACTAATGTACTAGTGCATGAGGGTTACGGGTGTTATTTAATTAGTTTCTCGGCATATATTTCAGCTTCGTAAGAATCCCGAAAGGTAGTTATAAGCTGTGACAAGGACCCAACGGTGGAGGCTTCTACAAAGGGAGGCGCGGGAACATGTAATCGGCCGTAATAACGTCGGAGAGGAGGATAGGAAGTATAATGAGCCAATACTGCCAGTCAAAAGAAGCTTGGGGGAATGGTTCCGTGTCTCAAAATCAAGGACTGCTGAAAGGAAAAGACGGAAAATTGGCAACATGAACCAATTGAGGAAGATAACATAGAATACATAATTGATTTGTGATACTCCTTATTGCATAAATAAATGTATTACATTGTGTTGGTATACGTCATAGCATTTCAAGAGTTCTTGTGCTATTCGATATTCATTTGTCTTCTGAGTCGATGTTACTAAGGGAGGGAGATTTGAATAATACGACAATGAGTAGTTATTGACACTTGTGAAAATTAAATGGAGATTTAACTCAGAGAATGAGGAGTTATTGAAAGGGAAACCTTTAACAGGTTATGGGCCCAGGATACGTGTGCCAAAACTTGAGATTTGAGTGATAATATTGAGAGGTTATCGTTTTGGAGTTATTTTTTTTTGCTGAGAGTGTATCCTGAACGTCAAAATGTCGGATGGAATGGAGAGACTAAGCGTCAAAAATTGGGTGCAATGGAGTACAAGAATGAAGGCTTTCCTGACAAAGAGGAGATTATGGGAATGCATAGATCCCGGTTTCGAAGATTTCGATTTGGACAAACTTTCCGTGAAACAGAAGAACAGAAACAACGATGCTCTAGCGTATTTGACCCAGTATGTGAGTGACTGCTACCTCAACGACGTGAGTAAATGTACGAGTGCGAAGGCTGCTTGGGAGAGACTGCGGAATATTCACTGTAAGAGGATTCCAGTGCAATTCATTAATTCTTTGGAACAACTGTGCACTCTGTCCAAACCGTCGAGTGAGTCAATGATGAACTACATCTCCAAGGTGGAAAACTTGTGTGACTTGATTAGTCAACAAGGGACTCGGTTGGATGATAGTTTTGTAGCAGGTTTCTTACTGAGGGGATTAAAAGAGGAGCGGTACAAGTCCATCATTCATGTAATGGAGTTGAATCAAGAAACCATGACAACTGAGAATGTCAAGAATAAATTGTTGATTGAGGAGCAGAGACAGCAGAGAGACACTGTTGAGAGAACGAGGCGAGAAGAAGAGTTGAGGGGCTTGCTGTCAAGGACTACGATGAGAAGGGTCGGAGAGCAAACAAATGTTTCTTGCTTTCTGTGTAATCAACTTGGGCACAAAGTACGGGACTGTCCTAAGAATGTAGAAGCAAAAGCAAAGGGGACAGTTATTTGCTATTCTTGTGGAGGGGAAGGCCATACCAGTGTCTTATGTCCAAAGGGGAAAAGGGCCAGCTTCCAGAAGGGCCGAACTGGAGGGCAGGTGCAGAGAAACTTCAAGAGCAATGAGGCAATTATAGAGAGAAAAGACAGAGTTGAGCGAGATGAGGAAACAGTTGAAGCTGTGAAAGATCTTGGTTGCGGAATGGTGAGGGTTAAATATAGAGCCTGTGTAGGAAAATCTAAGAAGATGGTTTCGAACAGTGATGAGAAACATGAGCGAAGCGACCCTAACCGTTGGTTTCTAGATAGTGGATGCAATGCTCACATGACTCCCCATCGCGATTTGTTAGATAACTTCTGTGATGATGCAGGCGGGAGTGTGAAGGTGGCTAAGAAGGAGGAGCCATGTGCAGTAAGGGGTCATGGAACTGTTACGATGAAAATTAGCGACAGCTGTGGTGGATGGACTCTTGAGCTGCAGCGTGTTTTATGGGTACCAGAAATGAGTGACAATCTTTTGTCTGTGCGTCAGCTTGAGAAATCAGGATTCAAATTTAATATCGACAACGGACTGTTCCGGGGATATGATAAACTGAATGGTGATGAAGAGATGCTTTGTGCTAGAATTGTGGAGGATGAGATGTATGCTGTGGACTGCGATTGGTACGAGATGCACAATGTTGAGGGCAATGAACAGAGTTCTTCATCTAATCCACTACTGACAAACCAGCCATGGACGGAAGAACCAACAGCATTCAAGGCGGTAACCCGAGACATCTGGCATCAACGTTTCGGGCATGCTAATAACATTCCTGAATGTGAGTTCATACCTAAAGGGGTAGTTGTGAACTGTGAGGTATGCCATCAGGGTAAGGCAAGACGGCTTCCATATCCAAATAGAGAGAATAAATCATCAGAGTTACTTGAGTTAGTTCATTCTGATGTATGTTATGTGAAGCCTGAGAGCAAGGGTGGTGCTAATTATTTTTGTACTTTCACCGATGATTACTCAAGGTATAGCGAGGTTTATGTTTTGAAAAGGAAAAGTGATGTATTTGACAGTTTTTTGGAGTATAAAAACAGAGTTGAGAATATGCAAGGAAAAAGGATTAAGTTTTTTCAGTCAGATAATGGGAAAGAATATAAAAATGAGAAATTTCAATCTTTTTTCAGGAAAAATGGGGTGTTGCACAGATTTTCTATGGTGGGTGCACATCAACAGATGGGATTAGCAGAAAGGCTGAATCAACAACTGTTAACTCTTGCTAGATGTATGCTTCTTCAAGCGCACATGCCAGCTTTTTTTTGGGGGGAAGCTATAGACACTGCGTGCTTTATTAAAAATAGGTGCATATCTACAGCTTTAAATGGCAAGACACCTTGTGAACTGTGGTTTAAGAAAGTGTTGAGTGAAAAGGAGATACAAAGATTGAAAGTGTTTGGCTGTGAAGCATGGGCATTTAAGGAAACTGAGAAAGGCAGAAAGATGGAACCTAGGGAGTAGGTGTATTATGCTTGGTTACCCTAAAGATAAAAGAGGTTATCGTTTATGGAACATGATTGATAATTGTGTAGTACACTCCAGAGATGTTAAGTTTGAGGAGAAGATTTTTCCAATGAAAGAGAGAGCTAGAGACAAATCAGATGTTAACATCATGGAGACACCTGTCACCATTAAGGTATCAGATGATGAGAGTATGGACAACCATGGTTCTGAAACAACTTCTGAGTCCGGTAATGATGATAGTGACATAGATGGTGATAATATATTTCATGCCAGTAGTATTGATGTAGTGCATCTGGAAGAGAATTTGTCAGATGTTCAGAGTCAAGGGGGAGCAGGTGAAACATGTGATGAAACATCAGATGTTCAGAGTCAAGGGGGAGCAGGTGAAACAAGTGATGCTCCTGATGATGAGGTTATTGAGCCACCTATGTTGCGCAGATCTAGGAGAATTAGAAAGCTCAAGGAAGTTTGCCATAGTTGCCACTCAGCTGTCTTCAACAGTAGTTGTGAGTTATGCGAACCAAAGACTGTAGAGGAAGCACTAAAGAGTAGTCATAAAAATGAATGGGTTAAAGCTATGGAAGAGGAAATGTCCACCTTAAGGGGGAATAAAACGTGGGATCTGGTTAAGAAGCCTGAAAATTGTAAATTAATTGGAACCAAGTGGGTATTTAAAGTTAAAAGGGATCAAGATGGAAATATTGTCAAACTTAAGGTCCGACTTGTAGCTCAGGGTTATGATCAAGTACAGGGATTGGATTACGGAGAGTCATTTAGTCCAGTTGTAAAAAGAAAAGTTATACGTTTGATGATCGCTCAAGCAATCATTAATAATTGGGGCTGCCATCATGTAGACGTTAAGGGGGTTCTATACCTCCGCAGAAAACGGCTCTGCAGACCCTTGCGAGATCGAAGATAACGAGTTTAATATAAGTCGCAGAGCTGATCGGGTTTCACTGATTGTTAGATTAAGGATCAATGTGAGCGGCTATTTGAACAGAATTTTCATTAGCAGTACTCATTAAAGAGCTTCAGGCACTGAAAATAGTAAAAATAGCCTGATTTCAACTTTTTTTCCTTTGACATTGAAACCGTAATGGAAACATGTGTTCAATTATCCGCTGGGATTCATCCTTCTCTTCTACTATTATGTCAAACTCAAAGACCTTAGGTGCATACTAAAGTTGCTATTTATTATTTTCCGAACCATGTTTTCACTATTTTACGTGCTAAAAATCTTTCGTTCCGTGGCGCTGCTCTAGTCCCCCCCCACTCCCGCTAACGTCACCCTCCACCTCCTGGCTCCTTATCTCTCTCTCTCTCTCGAACCATTCCAAGGCCACGTCCGAGCCACTTCGCCTCCCTCCGGCCCCTTGTCGAAAGCCAGAGCTCTCAGACCGAGCGAGCTCAGCAAGGATATTTTTTTCATTATCAGGCAGGCACGTAGCCAGAAATTTGCTTCGGGGGGGGGCTAAGTTTAGCACGTTTAGCCTAACTTCAATTCAGCCTTGCCCGTCGGTACCGACATGAAACAAATGTCTTCCTTCATTTTCAGTGCTCGGTATTTGCTTTCACAGTGCCCATTCCTATCTGTTTTCTCTGGTTAAGCTCACTGTTTATCCTGTCATGAAGCAGTTAATTTAACCGGCCGCAGAACAGAAGTTCAAATCATGCATACATATCAGATTACTACAGATACATACATATCAGATTGGTAGATTAAATAGTGGGTCGATAAAATAATTATCGGGGAAAATTCTAGCTGAAAAAGAGCACCAGGAGAGAAATAGATTGGGAGAAATAATTTCAGTCATAGTAGTGAATTGTCGTAGTTTAAGAAATAAAGTAGCCGAATTTCACCACCTCATAAAAAGTACTGATGCTGATATAATCGTACGCACAGAAAGATGGCTTTCGAAGGACATATCAGATATGAAGTATTCCCTAAGTGTTTTACCGTATACAGAAAGGATAGAGTAAGCAGAAACGAAGGAGTATTATTTATAGCTGTGAAGGACCCATATGTTAGTAGAAGAAAACTTATTTCAGAGCGAAGTGTAGTAAGTATTTGGTGTTCCGTTAAAAGTAAAAGTAGTGACGCAAAAAAAAGATATATGTAGGTGCATATTACAGGCCACCGGATGCAGACATCAATTCTATAATGGAACTAGAGTCAGAGATAGGAACATTGATTTCTCGGAACAAATACAGAGGAATAATAGTAGGCGGAGACTTCAATCTCCCTTCGATAGACTGGAATACGTGTAGTTTTATAACAGGAGGTAAGGATAAGTAACTCTGCGAATCACTGTTGAACACCTTTACGTCACATTTTTTACATCTACTTCTACATAATACTCTGCAAGCCAACATAAAGGTGTGAGGTAAGTGGTGAATTCTCACCAAACATGCACTACATATCATGCATAAAAAAAGGAATAGTACTCGTATAGGTACTGTTCAAAACTACGCTATTTAAAAAAAGATAAAAATAGCGAAGCATACATTCAAAAACATGCCGTTAGTTGGGTTAGCTATAAGTCCTTATACCAACATGCAGGTACCAATGTTATCCATTGCTACACTCGTACTGGATATATTTACCGTTATTCATATCCCTCAATGTACGTAGAAAAAAAGGGCATTTTAAATCTGTCAGTTTGGCAATCATTTTCTCTAATTTCGTGATTATGGTCCAGTCTACCATAGTAAGTTGGGGTTCACAAAATATTTTTAACATCATCACTGAAAATATGGTCTTGGAATTTGTTTTAAGAGATTATGTCTAAATTTCAATCTGCTACGATCTTCTTCAATTCAAGTGCTAAGAGAAGAGCTATTCATTTTCCAAAAATTCATCAAGAGACAATTATTAAATTTTAATTCTAAGTGCCATGTATCACACCCATTTTCAGTTGCTTGTAGGTCATCATTTAAATATTCTTTATCGTTTGGGCATAGAATTCCCCTGTACACTACAGTGTCATCGGCAAATAAACGAAGCTTACTTATGACAACCTTATTGATATCATTTATGTACAGGAGGAACAGGAGTGGACCTATCACACTACCTGATGGGACACTCAAAGTGAATTTAATTGAGGTAACACCGTCCAAAACAACCCTTTGCACCCGATCATGCAGGAAATCATTTATCCATGATTTAATGTTACTGTCTATGCCATAATATTTTAATTTCAAGATTAGTTTGCTATGAGACACCTTCTCGAAAGCTTTTTTGAAATCGAGAAATATAGCATCCACTGGAATATAATTTTCGCCAGAAACTAAAATATTGTGAGAAAAGAGAGCAAGTTGAGTTTCACATGATTTGCTCTTCCGGAACCCATGCTGAACATCGGCCAATAAATTCTGGCTATATAGTTGTCCCATGACTGAACTAATAATTATATGTTTCAGGACCTTGCATGAAATGGATGTGAGGGATATAGGTCTGTAGTTAGATGGCTGCTCCCTATCACCACTTTTAAAAATGGGTGTTACATCGGCTGCTTTTCAGTCCATCGGTACGACGAAACTTTAAAACAACTAGTAAAAGAACCGACCAGGGGAGACAACATACTAGACTTATTCGCAACAAATATACCCGAATAAGTTCTAAATGTAGCTACAGACAGGAATTAGTGATCATAAAATAGTTCATGCGATATTGAATGTAGGCGTTGAAAAACATTATAAACCAAGGAGGAGGGTATACTTATTTGGCAAGGCTAATTAACGACGGTATGAAAGAGGAATTAAGGGAATCGTTTAATGTATTTAGCGAACAAAGCAAAGGATTAGATATAGAGGATTCGGGGAGAGAAATTCTTGAGGTCAACCGTAAAGCAGTTAATAAATATATACCAAGTAAATTGATAATACAGAGCATATATGGTATGACGCGGAGGTTAGGAAATCACTAAAGCGACGAAGGGTATGCCACGCTGAGATGAAAAATGAAGGACAGGGTCTATCGGTAGAGGAAAAAAATGAGTTAGTTCAAAACTATAAAAAATCGAGAGCATTAGCAAGGAAATCATGTCGGCAAGCGTTATCACATTTCAAGAGCAAGATGTTAGGAGAATATTTAGATAGCAATCCTAAAGTGTTTTGGTCATATGTGAGAGAGAGAACTTCAGGGAAATAGGTCCACAGTAGGTACACACACTTAAAAGTGATAAAGGAATTAGAGTCACCTGAGGGTTTGGAAAATGCCAATACTTTAAAAGCCTTCTTCCAAAGCGTATTCAACTCATCGTCACACATCGCAGTGGAACCTCCGCCGAAAACATTCAGTGAGCAAATGCCCGAATTAAAAATTTCAGGTCGCGGAATAGAGCAGCAGTTAAAAAACATTAGTAAAAACAAATCACCAGGTCCCGATCAAATTCCTTCCCGGGTATATAAAACATTAGCTTCTGAAATAGCCCCCTATCTAGAAATAATATTCAATAAAACACTAAAGAACCGCACAGTACCTACGCAGGGATTGGAAAGTAGCTAACATTACACCTATTTTTGAAAGCGGTGATAGGAAAGAACCTAGTAACTACAGACCCATTTCACTCACGTTAATCTCTTGCAAAGTATTTGAGCACATTGTAGTCAGTACAATCATGGGGCATTTGGATATCAGGGATTGCTCATAAACAGACAACGTGGGTTCCGGAAAGGTAGATCCTGCGAGACACAATAAGCTTTATTTGTACACGATATTTTAGTCAATGGCGAAAACAGTACTGAAGTTCATGCGATAGATTTAAGATTTTAAAAATGCATTCGATAAAGTACCACATGATAAATTAATCTTGAAATTAGAGAGTTTTGGTTTAAATAATGACGTTGTGTGTTGGATAAAAGAATTCTTAAGTGGGCGAGAGCAGAGGGTTGTCATAGATGGTATCATGTCAGACACAATCAAAGTCACATCGGGAGTTCCCCAGGGTAGCGTAGTTAGTTTTACGCTTAGACTTTTTGCAGACGATACTGTAGTGCGCAGGGGTATATCAGAAGAAGACAGGAAGCAAGGATTTAGATATAATTCAAGACATGGAGGAGGAATAATTCTATAGAGCGATCCTATAAAATTAATAACACGAAGGTCGAAAGCGTTGAAACCATAAGGTATTTAGGTGAAACAATCACTAAAGATTTATCGTGGAGAAGACACATCCGGGAAATATGCGGCCGAGCGAAGAGAAAGCTAGGATTTATAAAAAGAGTACTTGGGAAATGTGACGAGAAGACAAAATAGCGATGTTACTTTTCACTTAGCACATGAAATATAAGCAGTTTAATCCGGATTATCATGCCCAGTTAAAATCAGAACGATAAAATTTCTTGGAAAAAGTTTCGGGTCCCCCTCCGTATCGCCTGGGAAATTCGGGGCCCCAGGCCCTGTTCTCGAAAGTAAATTGAGAAAAGTTAATTGAGGTAAAATAGTTAAAATGGGGAGCTTGTGTTCAATAAGCTGACAGTAAAACGCAGAATAATGGTCACCTGGTCCGACCGCGTAACCATTTACCGTGAAATTTAATATTTCCTTTTTAATGCATTAGAATGGATCTACAGTAACTGGATTACTCGTGCAAACTATTGTACTATTTAGGATCGGAAAAAATTGCTTCCAACACATATTGGATAAAAGTACAGGGGGTTGACTCCTTCAAGCACCAATCTTGTTTATGTAAGTAATGCTAAATGGAAGCGTATTTTACGTTTACGTCCGAATTGGAAAAAATCCGAATCTTACGAATATAATCAACATTTTCGTAGAACTGCAGTTAAGTTTTTCTCGTATATTTCAAAAAAAATATCGGAGACATTTCATCCCTCTGAAACTGCGGCACTGCGATTCAATAACTTTTGAAAGGCCAATTTACAAACGTAAATTCCTGCTTGACTTCAAGTGATACCACTGAAGAGACAAAGGAAGGAGACAGCTTATGAGCCTTCTAGAAGAAAAATCTTTGATATAAGACACCGTTTCACTTCTCTGTTAGCTCTTGGAAATAATGCACCATTTAGCTACAAATACTGCAGTATATGTGCGAAATGCAGAACTATGAAAACACAGGCCAAACAGCATATGTGCTTCAAGAATTGTAACAAGTCCTCGACGGAAATGGAAGCCGACATAATTGTCGAGGGATTTAAAACAAGAGTAGATATGCACAATTTGAAGTACCACCGGCTTATAGGCGATATAATATGATGTGCTTGTCATGAATCTTATAAATGGGTGTTGTGTAATTAGTTTTATCTTTCTTCACGCAAATACGATAAAATTTCCATTTAATTCCTAGGGGATGGTGACAGCAGTGCTACCAAGAAATTGGCCGAACTTCTTCCCTACGGCGTTGATCTCCCTGTCATTAAAATAGATTGCACCAATCACTTGCCGCGATATTGCTGTAAGAGGTGCAGAGAAATAGCTAAGGAAGCAAACTCCACAGAAACAAGATAGACAATATTAAGGCGATGGACCGAAGGATGCTAAGAAACATGCATGGAATTAAATAATGGACCGCAAATGACACAATATACGAAAAAGCTACAATTGACCCACTAGAAAAAATAATAACAAATCAAAGTACGAAATACTACAAAACGATAGAAAACAGTGAAAACACAGCTATGGAATGTGCAGCCTTAAATAAAAACAATCCAATTGACAGTTTCCATTGACCGAATGATATTTTAATGAATAATTAAAGATCCTAGTCGGTTCCGGGATTAAAATGACACATATAATAAGCCAGTTTTTGGCATACTATGAAATAAAGTCACCCTAGGGTGACGAGCCATCAGTCAGTCAGTTTTATTTCATTGAATTACTGATGCTCAATTTTCTTTTTTAAGATTCTCTCTTTGGACTTTTCATCTATCGAATAAATATAATTTACCGTAGTCCATAAAAAGTTTTGCTCCAGTTCACACTTACAATGACGTTGTGTTTTAGTTTTTTCTCGATCCCATTTAATTTCTGGACAAACTTTAGACGGAGTTACACTCGTATTTGAAAAATCTTGCAATAAAGAAATTAGGTTTTAGAGAAGCATTTTACTTCTGTACTGAAAATAAATAGCCCCGAATATTTTACCTGGTAGCGAGAGTGGACTAAATCAAATCCCACTTATAGACAAGTTACGTTCGTGTTAGGTGAGTAGCAAAGATAAGCGGATAGCTAAGATGAGGAAGACGAATGAATCACTCGTAAACAAAGATTCCCTCGGCCTTCGTCCAAGGGGTCGAGTGACGACGTGTGACGCAATAGGCGATAAGGAACATTTGGACCTGTGGTCACTCATTGGTGACTGAATAAATAAGCCACTCCCCAAACACCCCTCAAAGATGACCCCCTCCTCCCAGTAAAGTTACCCATCCCACTGAAACTGAAGCGGCGGCTCTCGGAACTAACCCCCGTGGCGGTTACTCAAGAGATATTGGTTTGGTATAGAACAGCCTTAAGTCAGCTTATCTTAATAGTGAAATTAAGGAAGATGTGTATGTTAAACAACATGAAGGTTTTGTAAGTGATGAGTATCCTATGTATGTGTGTAAGCTGAACAAAAGCATGTATGGGTTAAAGCAAGCAGGAAGAGACTGGAATAACCATTTACACAAAATATTGACTGATTTGAGTCTGCATAGATCTATTAGTGATCAATGTTTGTATGTGTACCGTAATAAGAAACTATTTGTCATTGAAAAAAAAAGTGTTTTTGCTTGTTGTTGTGGTTTATTTACTGCGGATATGTTTTGTGTTACTTACTGCTAATAACTTTACTTTTTTGGAACATGTTTTGGGTAGCTGTAAGGGTATCTATGGGTTTGTTCATTTTTGTCTTATGTATTGTCTTTGTCGAAAATCTTGAAATGAGGGGGAGTGTTGGTATACGTCATAGCATTTCAAGAGTTCTTGTGCTATTCGATATTCATTTGTCTTCTGAGTCGATGTTACTAAGGGAGGGAGATTTGAATAATACGACAATGAGTAGTTATTGACACTTGTGAAAATTAAATGGAGATTTAACTCAGAGAATGAGGAGTTATTGAAAGGGAAACCTTTAACACATTGAATAAGTGATTTATTTCATGGAGTTCCCTCTGAAATTCCCTTAGTCTGTATGCAATAGCGAAAATTGCAATGAACAAAGATTCTTCCTTCAAAAATAAAATAAAAAATTTTAAAATACGGGTATTAAATTACGTATTAGTACGAAGTTCTGCCACTAGATGGAGCCACAGTCTGCATTTGGTGGATCTTACTGCCTGGATTTGCCGATAGATGACCCTGTTGCTCGTTTAGATCAATGGTTTACATGAAATTGGTTAAATTTGATGCCATGATTTATATAGAGTTTATATGGAGTTTATATAAAGTTGATATCGACGGTTGTGCACGTTTCCCTGCTGTTGATGTGATTTTTACATGAACGATGTATCAACGGAGGATTATGTGCTTGCTGGGTATTTGCGTGTGCATCAATGTTGGTATTTGTATTTATGAGAGATCCCAAAAATTGACATGTTACAGGGCAGTGAATAATGGACAATTGGAAATGATGTGCCAATTATTTGTGGGTTTAATGGTTGTTTGCTATATACCATGTAATTTGATGGCATAGGATTGGTGATGTGGATCAGTGGGCTATTCAGAAGTCTTTTGTGAGGGACGTTTAATTGATGACTTTTTGTCTCATTTTTTGAACTAGTTATATCGGACTGTTTGTATATTTGCATTATGCCTTGATACTTGATATGATTGAAAATAAGATTGTGAGTCAAAAAGTGAAATTCATCATGCCTCTCCATATTTCTGTTTAGTTTTTGTCGTTACTGTGAATGATAATTTTAAAAAACTATTGTGCTGATAAATATTCATAGAATTCAGCATTTATACATTACATACATTTAAATGTCTCACATATGGCTATCATTCATTGTTTGTAATTATGTAATGCTATTGTCACTACTATTTGCTGCATTATTGAGTGTGTGAAGCTAATACACATTTCAACTATGGCAATCGGTGTTGTTCAGTGAATAGACATTTACAAATTAGTGTTTTGTAATAGAAACAATTACCCTGATGAAAATAAAGTTTACAGTTAAGCTTAAGCTCATCAATTGTTAGATATGTGCAGGAATTCTGAATATGTGTGACAAAAGTGTTATTTGGAACACGTATAAAGTGTGAAGAATTAATTGTGTGCCAAAAGTGGGATTTGGCAAAAAATGTAAGAGAAGTGCGCAGAAAAGTGTAATTTGGAACACGTAAAGTGTGAAGAAAGTGCCAAAAGTGCGATTTGGCAAAAAATCTAAGAGGACTGTGGAGGAGAAAGTGTTCACAGTTTTGCACACTTCAATTTCACCATGTTGGTGTACTTTTTTTGTTTATCACGTGTTAAATACTGGTAGTTCAATTTCAAATTTTAATGTTATGTCAAGGATATTTTCAATGAAAAAGATCCACTGCTGTAATTGTAACCTCCATTTGGCAGCTACAGCCAAATAAAAGATTTTTGTGTGCATATCTACCGTTCCTTTGAGTATACATTCCTATCGATCTATTTTCAGAGTTATTGCCGCTTCATAAATGGCTGGTTATGGCTGCGATTGTCTGCACGAAGGTTATGCATAAATATCGAGTGTAAAGTAAAGCAGTCTTGGAATAGGAAATTGTGCAAACCTCATTTACCGCGAGGATTGAGTGAATTGCCTGAATAGCCATTTCATATCTACCCGTGTGCATGCGAAATCGGCCAATTGTGCTTGAAATGTTGCATTACTTGTCTAATTTTTCTTTTTTCCTATTCCGGAATGCTTTCCTTCGCGCCGAAGTTTGAAAAGTTGAGTAAAAAAGAGAAGAAATGAATAATATAGAGAAGAAAAAGTTCTGAAAAGTACAAGTAATGACATCTAACGGTGATTTGAGGAACTACCTGCGCTCCAATGCTGAAATTGCCTTTAAACACGGGGATGCAACATAGATCTTAAATATGGGTAGATGGCGCATGACGTCACGTCAACGTGGTCAACATAAGCTTGTCGTGTGTCACGTGATTCGGGTCAGGCATCATGGTGAATACGTGTAGTGCGTTCGGCTGCAAGGAGAGATTCCTTAAAGGAAGCTCCGTTTCTTTCCACAGGTAAGTTTTTTCCTGTTAGAATTAGTGCCGTATTAGCCATGAATATATTTATTACCGAGAAAGCATATGTGAATTGGAGTGCATGCGCTATATAATATCGTATTGAGTGGGGACCGACGGACAAGTAACTTGAATTCCCATAGTGAAATGGATGTGTATTTGATTCTTTTCCTGTGAATCTTTCCTTTGTTAGCTTTCCTATCAATAAGGTAGTGCGAATGAAATGGGTGGTCGCCCTAAGAAGAGAGAACTTTACCCCCACTATTCACTCAAGGGTGTGCTCAAACCATTTCACGGAGCAGGATTTTGATCGAGAGAAGTTTGGCGGAAGATGGTTGAAACCAGACGCAGTTCCATCGATTTTCGCCTTCCCGCAACATTTGATAAAGAAATCAAATCCGAGGAAACCTCCTAAATCCAGAGCGGGCAAGAAATCTATCGAAAACCTTGGTGAGTGGAAATCTCTTATTCCATAATGGCTGTTTGCATCCCTTATTCTTATATTTTTGTTTGTTGCATGTATCCATTCTTATACAAAACTATTTACTTAAGGTAAAAAGGACAAGGTTTATCGCGAATCTTCATCGCGAAGTGATAACTTCATTGAACTCTCATGTTGCCAAATTCTAAGCTGAACAACCAAAGAAATCAGTTTTCTCGTAGTTTGTACAGACTTAATAAAGTCGTGTAAACGCTATTCGAGACCATTGGAGTTATGCCTTAATTAATTAACTCTTTTCATTTTAGATGGGCACATATCTTCTTCTCAAACCCTCGAAAAGGAGAATACGAATCCCTCAGTGGACCAGACTATGAATTCTGAGCTAGGTACTGTGCATTATTTTAAACTAGCTTCCCGTTCGCTCTATGTATTCTTTTCATTAAGCTATTCCTCTTAATCCTACAAACCGATTTTGACCTATGCTCTGTAGAAGTAAATCTCGTAGATTTATTTCTACATAAGAGATCAATAGCTTTGCAAGCAGATCAAAACTTTCACCCAGTAAGTGGTGTAAGAGTTTTCATAAGATTTGTGACAAGTTTCTGCCCTCTTGTCGATAGTGCCACAAAGACAGGTGTTGCCCACTGCTTAATCAAGGTCTACATGGTGCTCGTTTGTTGTTAGTGGGCTGAGACCGAACCCTTTATGAGCTCCTCAACAATCCTTCCCTTAACAAATTATGCACTTGTACTCGGTGGGTAGCTTGTTGAGGTGAAGTGGTTTGTTTGTACATAGTATTTTTGAAAAGTGCCATCATATTACAACATTGCCTTCAAACAAATGGTTCACACCAACCAGAAGATGTTAAGAGGTAAGTGATGTGAAGCCACAAGTTGAAATATTTAATTTTAAAAATGCATTTCCTTTAGTCTGTATATTTTCCAATTGCTATTATGTCATTTCTAAACACTCTTGTTCTTGCAGGTTGTGCTTCCTGTTATCCAGTCTCATTTTTGGGATCATGTAAATTAGTCAACAAAGTAACAAGTACAGGTTTTGCCCATTGCAATATGCATTGTAATATGCATAGTCATGTGAAACCATTAGTTGTTATATTTAATTTTAATGTATTTTCAATCCATTAACCTGCAATTCATCACATATTTAGCCAACTCAATCTCAATTAGTCTGCATATTTTCCAATTACTGTTTTTTCTTTCTTTGTTCTTTCTTGCAGGTTATGTTTCTTGGATGTTATAAAGCCTCATCTTGGAGATCAACTTAATTGGTGTTTTGTGTATCATTGGAATGGAGGGACATATTTTTCAAAGGATGATATTTAAATAGCCTTCATTTATATCTGCCCAGTAAGGAAGGAATGAAAATATTTTGGGGACCTAATGCAACTGCAGTTTTACAGCAGCCGAAAGCACAGATTGGGGGGATTGTGTTTACTTCAAATTGCAGTGTGTGCATTGCTGTACCTTTCTGTTTTTTTCAAGATGATGAATTTTTAAATGTCATCTTTCTGAGTCACCTTCAAAGATAATCTGAAGTAAAACATGCTTTTGTGCATGTAGAATTTTTAATATATTGGCTTTTTTGATGCGATGAAATTAATTTTCACCTTTTTGTGAAGCTTCACCTTTTTGTGCAAATCTTGTTTTCCATTGTTGAAAATATACCTTTAAATAAACTGCATTATGAATGAAGTTTTCATTACATCTCCGGTGGAGACTATCTCGTTGAAGGCCTGTTTTAAAGAATTTTAGAAGAATTTAAAGAAAAAAATTTCTTACCAGTTCTTGTTGATGCACATTTAATCATTTCATGTGCACTTTAGAACGTAGGAGAGATATCCACATATTTAAGTTTACAAAATAAAAACTGAGGAACAATTAGCCAATAAAAACATCCCATTTTTCAACTCTGGCTTAGAAATTCATGCAACATTGAAATTGCCCTGTTTTAAGTATTACCTATCACTTATTGCTCTAATTCATTCACTGAAGCCCATGTTTAGTTTACAGTAGCATTCTATTCATGGCGTATAAATATTTAAAAAATAGTACCTACAGTTTGTATAAGATTACTTATCACTGTAGTGGATTGGTGGTTGAAATCCATGGTCTACGGTTGTGTATGTAGTAATGTTTGTCAAATTCGAGTAATCGACCTCTGCAGTTTTGATAACTTTTGTCTGATTTATTTTCGTATAAAAACGACGCCTCTGGACGTAGGTGATCCTCTGCCAAGGAGATTTAGCAATCATTTATTGCTATTGGCTGCTTCAGTTGCACATGATTGGGGAACATCTTTCTTGTGAAAGTAAAGCTTAATGCATACGAAATCTAGGTTGCTTCCATGTATGTATATAATATAAATAACATAGAGATGTACTTCCCAAATGCTGTTAGTAAAAGTAACAAGTCTTTCACCGGAGCGGGTACGGTATTTACAACAGAAAATTCAAACGCCGCCATTAATCTGACCCGAATCACGTGACTCCGAGAGCGAAAGGGGGGGCGGTATGTTGGCTACGCGCTCCGGCCGTAAGGGGCTAGTGGAAAGCGCCATCTACCTATTTAAGATCTATGGGATGCAAGCCCTAGTTTCCGTCCCAACGCCAGCGCCTAACCATGAAAAATGGCATGGTTCGGAACTACGAAATACGATGGTCCTTATGCCCCGTTCCACCCCCGTTCATCTTCCCAGGCAAACCATTGACTGCGTTCTGAGCCATTTTCATCGCCTACCGGAAGTCGGAACTACTTTTTTATTTTTTAAATATTTTTTTTCTGCCGGAATCGGAACTATTTTTTTTATTTTTTACATTTTTTGTAGCTCGTCTGTAATTGGTCGGGGAAGCGAACGTTGGCATTCAAATTTGTAGCAACGCAACAACACGCAGAGCAAGATGGTTGTGTGTTATTCGTGGTGTTTTAGTTCCTGATTGTGTTGTTGTCGTTTACTGTAGGAGAAAGTGTATCAAGAATGTTTATGCGACGTGTGCTTTGTTAATTCTGAATTCATATCTTGTTATGGTCAGTTTGTTTAAACGTAGTTAGCACGATTTATGCCCCGTTTGGCATAGTGAAAGTGTGGAAGCGATTGCTGATGTGCTGAAAAGCTAATATTAACTTTCAAATAACCGTCATTTTGACGAAGTTTTTTCGACTAAATCTCGCTACTGTCTCATGACCTTGTAAATACTTGCCAGCTACCCTAGTAGCACAAAAAGGATTATATCTGTATATTTTTAGGATTTCGAAATATATCTGTATACAGATTCACAAATCTGTATTTTATACATATTTAATATGCATTTAATGATCCCTTATCACACCAAAAGGATATTATAAGTATATTTTTGAGATTCTGATATATATCGTATACATATATGCACATCTGTTTTATATATATATTTCTCATATATTTCAAAATCTCTCTACTTTTTTACGGATTGTTACAATTTGAGAAAAAAAATATTTTTTCAAAGTTTTACTCAAGATTATATATACTGGCATCATGATGGCCACGAATTTATGAAAAATGTGCCCAACCTTGTGGAAATTTCAGATCAGGTCTGATCTGAACCACTTCAGGTCTGATATGAGGATCGGTAAGATCTCCAATAGTGTGCTTAGGGGTAAAGATAACTCTTTGAATTAATATTTGAGAATATAGATAATTCGATAGTCGTAGCTATAGATAATTCAAACTTGGTTTTCTTGGATATTTTGGTCACATGACAATAATACCTAAGTATAATGTTGTCAAGTCACTTTTGACCTGCTTGTGGACTATGAAGAAATATTTCAGCACAGTCTACAAAAAACATGTATTTCTTCAATGTCTTCATAAGGAATGAATATTATGATGAATAATGCATTCACACTGAAGGAAGTTTCTCGCCGGGAACTGTGCCAGAAGGATCCCGGCTGTTTTGGGCGAAAGTGTAACAAATGGATATTATTATTAATATTTTAAATGTGGATGACACAAGGCCGTTATACACGGTACATTTTTTGTACTATTTCTTGTACAAACGCTTGTATTTGTTCTGATTGACGGCAGTACGCAGTGAATTTTGGACCGCGCCCAAAGTTGAATCCTGGGAAACAACAGAACATCAATTGACGCATGTTTCACATTGAACGGCGTGTGACCATCGTATAATTGGTGATAATTGTATAATTAATTATATTAGTATTTTACTCCGATGGAAGGCGTCGGTTAAATCTTCAATCAGCGATAATTACACCGCTATTCCCGGAGCATCAATTAGTAAGGTAAGTTACATTCATTCTCTTATTAATTAATGTACTTGCTGAATAACGTTGACGACAACTCCTTTCACACCGAAAATGTATTTCAAGCATTCGCGATGTAATGCATTTAGTAGCCGTACTTGTAAAACAGTGCATGATATTGCGTTACTTTATAATCGTGAATATGTATAAGCTAGTCATTTGGAAGAAAAATTTGCTGTTTTCCCGGTGCATAGAATTAAAGAGGTTTTGGGTTTCCAATCGGGTTAATTGCTATAGAGCCTTTGGAGGCAAAGAACGCTTTCATTCGGTTTGATTCCAGAGTTATTCTGTAATAACTCAGAAACTGCTTAAGTTTGCAACATTTATTCTTTACATGAATGGTATTTTGATCTACTTATTAACGTAACTTTTATGCTTTGCAGCAGCGCGAAAGAAAACAACATTGTGCAGTAAAGCGAGTGACACTACCAAAATAAAGTATTGTAATCATACTAAAGAGGATATTTACGGATGAACCTGTACATATCACTTTCTTGGATGGAGTGAAGAAGAAATAATTATTGATTGTAAATCTTGGATATCATTGTGGGTAAGTAGTTATTCCTGAAATCTTGGTAGTTTTGGACTTCTTGGCGTAATTTTATGATTCATAATTCTGGCAATACTAAGAAAAGTCTCGAGATTACTTATGAAATGCAATGTTTGTAGACTTTATAACTTGTATCTAAGTAATACACATTACTATTAAGTAATATAACCCAGGCAAAAGCATTGAAATAGTCTATAAATGCCATAAATGCTTATACCCCAAGATAAAAAGAATTAATGGGTTTTACCGAAGTGCTTTCTATGTTATGGTAATCAGATACTTTTTCTATTTCTACAGATGTTCTTGGGCATTATTACTGGAAAGGCGTTCCTTTTAAAGACTTGGAAAATATAAAATGGAGCAGCATTCCATATGTGGGCAAGAAAAGGGCTTTCAATGGAATATGCGAGTGTAAATTGATGTCTATTATATTTTCATAATTGCTCTTTTTTTTAAGTATTTAAGGGCCAATAAAATGTTATTTTTAACATCAAAGAGATAGTATTAATTTCACCATCAGTATGTTTTTGAAGTATTTATTGACCAAATAGATTTAAATCCTGATCAGGATTGCTAGATCAGATCTGATCTGGAATTTCCAGATAAGGATTTAGATCAACTCATTTCCTGATCTGGATTTTCCAGATCTAAAATTTCCATAAGGGTTAAGGAATGTCGATCGTGGTAAACACTGTTAAGGTTGTATTCTCAAGTGATCTTATTTGTATCGGGTGAATTTCTGGCATTTGGATGTCATTGACTCTCATTCAAAGTTATAGTTAAGGATGGCCTCAAATTGTCAGGGTTGTAAATTGTTAATGACGAGTAGAAGGATCTCCCGCAGTGCAAAGAAACTCGGTGTTGGAGTGGTTGGGCCAAGAGTAGGTATATTATGTTATTAAGAGTTATCTAAGCATGGCAGATAAAAAAAACATTAGTTTCTTTTGGACATAAGTAGTTAATATTGCAGCAAATGGAAGCTATGTTAACATTTCGTTCACGCTGTTGGTATATGTGTTGTTCATTCATGAGGAATAACTGAAAACAATATGGCTATTGTAATCATAGTGTAAAGGCATTGAAATTGAAAAGTTGCATGGAAATGAATAATAACAATATCCCCATAATCTGGCCTTACATGATATACATATTTAATCTATATGAATTCCATATAATGCCAACAGATATAATACATATAATATCCAGATATTATCTGCATGGTAGAGGACATTTGCATGAATTTTATACAGATATAAAACGTATACAGTGTATTGCGTGACACGTATTAAATCTAGATATAATCCATTTCGTGCTACTAGGGTAAAGGTTAAGGTTAATAAGGCGAGTGATATAAACAACAACATTATAGCAATGATCTTAGTTGCTTTGTGGAGGTGGTCTGTGTAAAGTGTTTGTGGACATACATAGGTTGGCTTTCCTTCGCCACTCACGAGTTTCTAGGCAATGGATTGTCCCTGATGTCTTCTTGCTGGTCGTAAGTGCCAAGGAAACATTTCGACGTACATCGCATGTTCGTAAAAGTTTTGCCTGCTTCACTCATCATAATGTGTAAGTCTGCTGCTTTCTACCTTCGTCCTCCAATTGTATTATCCAGGTATTTTTTGTGAAGCACTTAATTGTATTTGGGGAGCAATACACTACTATTAATAACGTTCTGATGACCCGAGTGACTTCCTTAGCTCTTAAGGCCGATTTACACGATACAATTTTTTGCACAATTTCTTGTACAAACTCTTGTATAGACTGAACGAAATTGTATGTTTGTCTGAATGGAATTAGAACACGTTCTATTTCCCATTCAGTCATTCAGACAATCGCACAAGTTTTCGTACAATTTGCCGCTTTACACGGTACAATTTCCTCATGCAAGAGTTTGTACAAGAAATTGTACGAAAAATTGTATCGTGTAAAGCGGCCTTTAGGGGTGTGTGTTCGAACCACAGTTCACCTGGACTGTGTTAAAGAAATTTTCCTAAGTATCCTCATTTAAATTACATTAATTATGTTTCTAAACTTCCTTTCCTAAACTCTTTATTACTGAACCTCGTTGCAAGACAACATTTTTTAAGGGTAGGATTCATCTCCTTGACGATGTATTCAAACTCCTGTCGTTGAAGGTTTCACATGTCCTTGGAAAATTTAGTTCCCATCCTTGTCTGATTTAGTTATTTGGTTGGTTATGTCGTAATTGCTCTATAATGACCTGGGAAATAGCATTTTTTTCAAAATGTATACTTTTGTATCAGTATTGGTATTGTAAACTTATGTGCTATTAGTATTAATTGATTATATCCTACACGGTGTTTGTAAATGGGCTTGTTTTGTGGGGTTGCCTGTTTGAATAACTTCAAGGGATATTCCTATCGAGGCTAAAAATTATGATTCATTACAATTTATTAGTTATCGGGGGTTAGGAAATGTATGGTCCTCAAATCAAAACATTGTTTTGTCAGAGCTGATTGCTCTGCAGAAATGAGTTTATGCTTGAGTTTTATCAAAGCTGTGTTTAACCTGTTTTCATTGTGATGTGGACCTCATCACTGAAGTTTGTGCACCTGTGCTAGTGTGTGCATCTGTGTTATTAATCCTAAATGATGGCAAGCTCAGGGCATTAATTAACTTCGGTCCTGATATATATTTTAATGCAAATTTTTCCTGGATTTCATAGCAATTCATCCAAATTTCTGTAGTTTCAAGGCATATTGGCCTGGTAGTGTAGATACGTAACTTATTTGTTTATGTCCATTGTTATGAACCTGTCATTGATGAAGGATCATTATGCCTTTATGTCAATTGAGAATTCTGTGCCATTGAGCCATTCTGTGCCCCTCCATGTTTAATTGGAATAGATGTTATTACAGTTAAATATTAATTTTAATGCCTTTTATGTTGTTGAATTAACTAGCATGCAGTTGATGTGAATTCACTGTTAGCTATGGTAACATTTTTTATTAAATCAAATCTGATGTGAGTCACTTGCTGTATCATTGATATTTTGTGGGACTTGTGCAGATCTTAATGAAAAATTATTTCTGTTTCTGACAATTAATCGTTTACATAACAGGCAGGTTTTTGTAATGGAGGCTGCAGATGGGTTACTGAATAAAAATAGCTTATTTATATTTTCTTACCTCTATCTTGAAAAATGACGATTGGTCAAATCGTGATTTGACCAATAGATGTTCACTGGTGTATTTGTAATTTTTGCCAATCAAATAAACTTCTTCTTGTACAAAAGGTACAAATTTCTATTTCTTTTGAATATGAATTCCTGTCCACGTATTTATTTTCAGAGTTTGCGCCTTGTCATATACATCTGGTGGCGATATTTAATTTCCATCGATGAAGAAGATGCAGTATTTACTTCGTGTATGAAGTAGAACGGTCTTGGAATAGTAAACTTAGTGCAAACTGCCAAGAATTTAGTGATAAGTGTGGCTTCTCAATTAGTAATTAGCCGTATGTATGCGAAATTAGCAAGTTGAGCTTGGACTTTTTCCTTATTTAATCAATCATGCACTGTTTCCCATTCAGGGTTTCTGTACTTAACGCCGAAAACTTGATTAAAACGAAAAAATTAACGGACTTAATAGTATCAAGAATATATGTTATAGTAAAGAAGGAATGATGAATCTGTACAAGTTCTGCCATCTAGCGGTTGTATGTGGAACTGCGTGCTCCATGGCTGAAATTGCCTTTAAAATCTCAGCTAGTTACGGTAGGCATTCTAAGATGTGCTATGTGTCGACACGTCACGTTTTGAGTTTCACCTCCAAATCTTGTCAAACTATTTTTTCATTGAGTTGACCGCCCGTAATGCCCCGTTCACATTACTAGGGTAGAATGATAGTTAATATGGCGGCTAAACTAACCTGCGTTCACACGGCCTACCCAGAACCATCGTAAAGACTCTAGTGACATCTATTGGAGAGTGAAATTAAGTCAAAATAACAATGGAGGGTAGGATAGCGGAAGGACTTTGTCTTGCAAAGATTGGAAGAGTATTTTAACTTATGTGCAAATTAGATGCAGTTATTTTATAGAAAATTATCAATGTAGTATCCTAGATCCCTTTTTATAAATGAACCAAAATATTCTTCTTAAATTACTTCCTCATGATGGACAGTGGGTCGCATCTCCGAGATACGGATTCTGTGTTAGTTACTTTGCTAAACATCAATTTTAAATATAAAATTGAATGCAATTAACATTTGCTTTGAATAACTCCAAAGTAATACTTTAAAAATATGTAAAGGTTGCACAACGATGAACGCCCTCCATGACTTTAATTTCCAGATATTTAAGACATTCAACCTTTACCTCTTTTTCCTCGCATATTTCAACTAATACCTTTACACTTTAAAATTATTAACGTTTCCTTGCCTGTATTTCTATTCGTTTAGCTTATATACAGGCATCACGCACCAAGAAATGCAATCAACCATGGAACGCCATGCTACGAAATGATTAATTGTTCACCTCTCAATAAGTTATCGCTCGTGTTAACCCATTTCGTAGGCAAGTTCATGTATCCAAATAGAATACATACAAGTATACATAATGAATTTGTTGCTCTTATCAATATTTAGTATTTTTAAATCCGATATCCCAAGTTTACCATATTCTGCTGTTTGTGAAAGGAGCTATTTAAGGGAATAATGCTGAAAATAGTTTTAATGCCGTCCTAAGGAGTGAATACGTAAAAAATAACACGAGTCGAATTTCCTGTGAAAGTTTGCAACTTCTTAGTTACTTAATTTCTGCATGTATATTTTCTTCACGGCAAGTTAATCACATACAATAAATATATAAGCGTACGTACTCAGGATTCAGGGGTAAAGCAAACTATTTAAAACCATTTTTGAACAACCGAATCAGTGGAACGTGGTAATACAACTACTAAAATATATTACTGTGTGATTAAATAAATATCGTTGTAACTAAGAATCATTTCCAATCCATATCGTGCGATCCGGTCACTTCGTCTTCAAGCACTCTACGTTCATTTCCACTTCCATTTTCAAAACAAACCTTCTTTCTACCCACATTTCTACCAACTTGCGTTCACACGTCCTTAAAATACCAGTAACTAGCGCCAACTATAGTAACTCAATAATGGTAGAAAAGTTTACTAGGTTTAGCGGCAACCTGCGTTCACACGGCCATTTTCCAACCATGGTAAGCCTTACCATAGTAAAAAGCTAGTAGTGTGAACGGGGCACGTGCGTTCCCACGGTGTTTTTTGGTCACACGCGTACTTACGCTAGTAGTGGAAACGGGGTATTAGACTGATGGCCTCGACGCGCGTAATTTCCTACTCGCGTTCAGACTACTCCGGAATTACAGTGCTGCCCTCAAGCCGCTAATGGCTGAAGTTTACGTGAAACAAGTCACTACTGTCGACCAAAATATTATGTGCACTCGAGTTTGATGGGCATTTATGGAATAACCTAAAGATCTATGGAAAATTTAATTACATTATATTTTGTCTCGTTTGATAATACATAATTTGTTGTGCACATAACATTTTTGAATCATATTGTTGTATTTTTACCAGAGTTAAATGGAAAAAGACGCAGTTTTTTTTCAACAAGTACGCCGACTAAAAATTTATTACTCAAAAATCCAACGCCAATCTATTGCAAATTACAACACAATGTACACAGGAATGTTTTTCTCAGGCGTTTTTCCTGGCTCTTAATGGCAGTTTAATCCTTGGATATTCACATGTTTTAATACATCGTCATTAAGGATGAAATGTAATCAAACTTTTCTATATCAAATTATATTGTATGATTAGCAGGCCAGCAGCTATATGTTGCGGCAAGTCCCACAGCTTTCCAAGCAACATATAGCCGCGCTGATAACAATCTAATTATAAAGGCCGTTGTACACGGTACAATTTCTTGTACAATGCGCAAATTGTATCGTGTACGAAGTTTTCGTACAAGAAATTAGTTCATACTCTATATTATTGGATGAAACCGTCCCAGATCCACTCCGTATCTTCTGCGCGTGCAGCCATGCAGGGACAGGTAGCTGCCATGTAAATAGGCGGTATGTCCTCTCCACGTAGTTCCCGTTAAAGAATACCTTTGGTAGGTGGCAGCACAGTAGTTTACCAATACCTCCAACAGATGGCAGCACAAGAGACGCGCGCGCATTCTCGCCTTTTTTGAATGCCCGATACCAATACTATTCGTTGGAAGCTTTATTTTACTAATTTTATTGAAATGAGGGTTAACTAATAAAAATAACAAATTAAGCAACACAAAAATTTATTTTTCCATAAGGTTTACATCAACAACATATGATAAGAAGCACTAGTTGTCGTAGAAAACAAGAATGGATACCAGGCATGAAATAACCACTTGCCAAGAGATACCTAATAAATCACTTAAGAGAATACAGGGAAAATTACTACGGCAACCCATAGTATTATGTATCAAGACCGATTAGTCATCTGCTGGTGTGATAATGAATTATTAATCGAGAAGCCACACTAATCACTAAATTCTTGGCGGTTTGCACTAAGTTTCCTATTCCAAGACTGTTCTACTTCATACACGAAGTAAATGCAGCATTATTTCCATCGAAGGAAATGAAGTATCGTCACCAGATGTATATGAAAAGGCGCAAACTCTGAAAATAAATATGTGGACAGGAATTCATATTCACAAGAAATAGAAATTTGTACCTTTTGTACAAGAAGAAGTTTATTTGGCTGTGATTGGCAAAAATTACAAATACACCAGTGAACATCTATTGGTCAGATTAAAGCATCACCTACAGCTATCAAATTAAGCCAGTATTTAACATGTGACACAATATTTTTCAAGATATAGGTAACAATAAAATATAAATAAGCGTTAACGCTTATTTATATTTTATTGTTTAATGGAGGCTGCAGATGGGGTACTCATAATTATGAGTACCCCATCTGCAGCCTCCATTACAAAAAACCTGCTTGTTATGTAAACGATTAATTGTCAGACAACAGAAATAAATTTCATTGAGATCTGCACAAGTCCCACAAAATATCAATGGTGTAGCGAGTGACTGACTTACAATAGATTTAATTAAAAACTTTCCCATAGCTAACGGTGAATTCACATCTACTGCATGCTCAATGATTCAACAACATAAAAGGCATTAAAATTAATATTTAACTGTAATAACATCTATTCCATACACATGGAGGGACACAGAATGGTCACGATAGCCATTTTTTAGCCACGATATGAATATTCCTTGAAGTTATTCAAACAGGCAACCCCACAAACAAGTCCATTTACAAACACCATGTAGGCCATAATCAATTGATACAAATAGCACATAACGTTACAATAACAATACTGATGCAAAAGTGTACATTTTGTAAAAAGATCTATTTCCCAGGTCACAATAGAGCAATTACTACAAAACCAACCAAATAACTAAATCAGACAAGGGTGGGAACTAAATTTTCGAAGGACTTGTGAAACCTTCAACGACAGGAGCTTGAAAGCATCGTCAAGGAGGTGAATTCTCCCTTAAAAAATTGTTCTCTTGCAACGAGGTTCAGGAATACAAAGTTTGGGATCATAATTAATGTAATTTAAACGAGGACACTTGGAAAATTTCTTTAAAAAAGTCCGAGTGAAATGTGGATCGAAACACACCCCTACGAGACAAGGAAGTAATTCGGGTCATCAGAACGTTATTAATAGTAGTGTATTGCTCCCCAAATACAATTGAGTGCTTCACAAAAAAACACCTGGATAATACAAATACAGGACGAAGGTAGAAAGCAGCAGACTTACACATTATGATGAATGAAACAGGCAAACATTTTACGAACATTATATGCACGTCGAAATCTTTCCTTGGCACTTACGACCAGAGAGAAGACATCAGGGACAATCCATCTCCTAGAAACTCGTGCTTGGCGAAGAAAAGCCAGCCTATGTATGTCCACAAACACTTTACCCTGCTAAAAATGTCTACTGGTTTCAGCAGGATTTTTCTACTGACTCCTACTGAACTCTACTGCACTCTAATGGACTCTACTGGATCCCAACTGTTTTCTGCTGTTATGGGTGCAGTAGCCTACTGACTTGTACTGGTTTCTATAAACCAACTGAACTCTACTGTTTTCTACTGTTCAGGGGCCATGTCACATATAGACATACATTAATTTTTTTGACTTTAATTAACATTAATGCTATTGCCTTTACACTGATCATCACAGATGGCTAAAACTTTCCCAATGAACATCAAATATCAGCCCGATGTTGGTCCAAAGTTGGCTTTGTGTTGGCCAACTTAATTGCCAACTCAAGCCTACGTAGGGCTATGGATGGCCGAGTTTGCCTACATTGGGCCAACACTTCAAGTAGCATAGCCGACACAAATTGCCGACATCGGTACGATTGTGGCCCGATGTTTCATTTATGAGTTCCGTGAATTCTCGAAAATCATATCATTGCCACATGAATAGACCTCTGGACAAAATTTTAATTAGCCTCCAAATGTATTCTAAAAAATCAACAAGGACAAATATATACGTAAAACGTATATTATATGTAATAATTTGCCATGGATTTTTTTTAAATCGCAAGAAAAGGAAGATTTTCTGACCAGCAGACACGCCCACCTCAATACGTATTTCCATTGGCTGACGGAAATGTGACGTCAGTTCATACATCCGATTTGCTAGAAGTGGAACTTACAGTTGAACAGTTGCTAGAAGTTGAACAGTACGCAGGGCACGTTGTTTACGTTGTACTTTGAGGAGTGTCCACAATATCGTTGTGACGTACTTTTCCGAAAAGTGAAAACGTTTCTAGGGATTTTATTTTGCTTCTATAATGGAGCCTGGTTTCGATAAGGGAGACGCGAGAAACTTGCCTAAAATTTCAACTGCGTCAATGTTTACTTTCATTAGCAGAAACAGTAACTACATACATGCTGAGACCCGGGGAGTAAAGATGGCTAGGTGAGTATATCACCACAATTGGAAAATTAATTTTCTTAGTGTATTAGTTGATCTTAACGTTTTAATTCCTTTTCGTATAGAGTCGGACGAGAAGAATACGGCGATGACGCCATCGGTTACGTGCAAGTTAAGCGCGATGGAAATGAATGCATCGTCCGTGCTCGTGTTTGTCCCGAACATAAGGTTCGATCGAAGGCCTATATTGTTGAAGCCCGGCTTTTGGAGGAGAGCGGCGAAAGTGAAGTTATTACCCTTTCGTGCAAGGATTGCACTGCCAGTTTAGGTACGTAAGACTTTACTTTTCCTAGTTTCAAGAGATAATTACATCTCCAGTAAACGTTAGTATAGTTTTTGTTACATCAATAAATAAAGAAACTAAAATGGTTACACTCCTTGCTCGTGATGCATCGTCTTATATTGAAATAAAAATTGTGTGCAGCCAAAATGGTTCCAGTTGAAAAGATTTTAGGAGAGATGGATAATCTGAGAATGATGCTGATAAACCTAATGATCATTTATGATATATATACTTTGGTTTTGTCAGATAAGTTATAATTTTAACATTTTTCGCAGGTGAATGCAAACATTCTCATGCTCTTCTAACCTGGTTGCACAGGCGGAGTGAGGAGAAGCCTTGCACCTCAGTGGCATGCTACTGGAAGAAGCCCAAACTTGCTACTGTTGGTGCATTAGCACGGACTGCTGCTGATTTGTCATGTAGCTCCAAGAAGAAAGAATATGGAGGATATAAAGGTGATTCCACTGATTCTTTCTTTGCTGAGGTACTGGAAGCAGCCAAACACAATGGTGTGACGTCCCAGTTGATGCAACACTACTTGCCACAGACCCTCCCTAAACAGCTGTCAATGCACCTACTTATTAGGGACTTCAAAGATATGGGTGGAGGATCTGCCGATGAGTTCTTACTGTTTTGCAGAGAAAAATTATCTACTGCTTCTCTGCAGGATGTTGCAACCTGCACAGCAGACCAATCTCGTTCCCCCTCGTGGTTTCACGTTAGGTATGGTAGATGGTCGGGCAGTAATGCACATGAGTGTGCCCACTGTAAAACTGAGGAAGGCTCATTGGTCGAGAGGATTTTGGGGGCCAGGCATGCTGTGACACACCAGATGGAGAGAGGACTAAACCTTGAGGAAGAAGTCCTCCTTGTGGTTGCTAGGAAATTGGGATGTCACATAAAAAGGAGCGGTTTCATCCTCAGCAAAGATGTGCCTGAGGGAGGATGTTCACCAGATGGCATATCAGAGGATGCCATTTTTGAAGTAAAGTGTCCTTCCAAAGTGTCCAGCAGAGACAACTATGTCGGGATCAACAAAAGTTTAAAAAGTAAATTGTATGCACAAATGCAAATGGAAATGTGGTTTTCTGGAAAGGAAAAAGGGTATCTGTGTCTGGCCAGTCCATCTTTCGAAATTGACAAAGATGTAGAAGTAATTGAAGTTGAATTCAACAGTAATTATTCCATTTCATTGATAAATAAATGTACTCAGTTTTGGTCAAGCCATATTTTTCCCATTCTGTACAATAGATTAGATTTTCAATTGTGAATGTTATGTTAATAATGCATATGATTTGTTGATGCAGTGACAATAAAATTAAGTTAATCTCACTTTTTTTGTTAGTTCCTGTTCCTTATAGGCTTCCTTATATATTAGTTGTACAAGGTCAGAACTGAAGGATTAATACCTTCCTATATTTTTATTGCATTAGTTTGAAGAAAATCCAGATGCTAAAATGGTAACAAATGACATTTTGTCTTATAGTGATGGTACTAGGCAGAAACTGTTTGATGCATGAATAGAGAAAATAGCAACCATGCTTCATTTCACAGAATTGCTGTGATGCCTGACAGAATATGAGTCCTCTTTCAAAACTTTCTCGTTACTTAGACAATTTCGGAAGATAGACTCACACTCGGTGACTCTACCTCACTGCATATGCCTCCTTATTCATTAGGGATAAGACATTTTAACCCCCACTGTTTGCCATTGACATATCAACTTCACACAACTTCCCAGAACACCTCCCTTTCCCCTAACCATCAACTTCCCCTGAGCCTTTTCCTCACCTTACCTTCACCCTGTGTTCCTTTTTGTGAGTATATTTATGCACATGATACCTCTAGGGTGTTTGGCAAGGGTCCCTACTTAATTATTACTGATTTTATTACTCTTTAGTGTGAGGTGCACATCACACAACCTCCCGACGAAACTGGGACATACCTCTGGCATTGAATCCTGTTTGGTGCATTTTTTAAATTAACCATCTAACTTCAGTGAAATATAATAAAACTTCCATAAGAGTTCTACGAGAAGAATAATGTTCCACTTTACCATCTGTTACTCACGTTATTTTTCTCTGTCCACCTGCTGTGCAACTGAAAGAGAAACATGTACGGGACTGTTCGGGAAAGCAATAAGTTCAAGGTTCAGTTTCAAAATTCATGTATATTCATAAATTTAAATACACTGGCACATTGTCACCTAAATCTTAATTAATGGTGATGAGCAATTGATCAATCCACAAGCAATAATCACTGCATCGTCGCAGCTGTTTTGTAGTTGATGCGCAATGGTGGAGTGGGGATCCAGGAGGCGAAACAAACGCAACCTCCCTATACATCGCTCGATATGGATCCTGAGGCTGGCAACTTTTTTTCCAAAAATAGCCTTAGATCTAGGTAAAACTTCCCCACTTGCAACACTAGGCGGTCTTACCAGTTTCATTCCTTTATCTTGGAACATTGCCTCCAAACCCTTGAAGCCCCTATCAGCCATCACATGTACATTTTTAGGTATACCATCAAATTACTCTTAAGAGTAATCTGCAAATCAGAAAACCTCCCCAGGAAACCCTGAGACACATACATGACAGTACCATCTGGTGATGCACCAATTAAATATTTAAGGGTATTACACTTTTTGTATTCTGAATAAGTCTCAGATTAATCAAAGGCATTTGATGGCTTTTCAATTTGAATTTCAAACGTGTCTATAATGACATATGTTTCCCGGAACCGGGACCAGAATGCCACAGGCAAATTTTCGAAAACAGTTCGTGGGGGTAGCCACCTAATTAGTTGCTTCATGGCTGACGACAAACATTTAATATGCTGGTTGAATAATTTTGCAGCATATGACTCTGATATGCCAAATTGGTGACCCAGAGTTTTAAAGGGCAAGTTACCTTTCACCTTTCTAAGGATAAGAGACACAACATCTCTCTTTTCGAGGTGCTTCCCACTGAAACCCAGTCTTTTCTCAAAAAGACTCAAAATAAAGAGAAAACTACTGGGTATGCCTAAATAGTGCATACTATCATGCAAGTCATGATATCTAGTGGCCATCAAAGAATTGTTTTTTACATTGTAATGCTCAGTATCTAAATCAGAATCAGAAGATTCAGGTCTGTAGTCAGAATCACTGTTAGAAACATAATGCGACACTGAGCTCATTGAGCAGTCCGATGAGTATACATCATCCACAAATATTTTCTTTCCAATGAATTTCACTGGTGATGTGCACGCATCCACCACCTCTGATGTTCTCTTTTCACTCATCATGCCCACCTGGATGCCTTTACTTCTATAATGAGATTCCTTTGGCTTTGGTCCTCTACTCTTCACAGCCCACAGCAAAGGATCACTTTCTTCACTATTATTCTTAGGTCTCTCATTGACAGGAATTTCAGCTGTGAACAAAAACATTATCAATATCACAGTTATACTGGTTTCAGACCCACCTCTTAATTACAATTATATGAACAGGATTACAAAAAAAGAAGGCTTTCTTTGGAATTTAATATGGCACTATGAGTGATGGACCAAGGAGTAAATTCATGATTTCCTGGATTACCACTAAGGTGCTCTAGAAGTCATTGATAATAGGTTAGTCAAAGCAGCCATATTAAATGACGTAGCTTCTGAGCACAAATTAAGGCGAGCGAGGCGAAGATCAATTTTCACCACAAGGAAAACAGTTATGCTAAGTCCATGCTCACAAGCTCTGTGACAGATTCAACATACCAGAAGTGATTGGAGACGGTGACTGCTTACAAGGCCTGGGAAGAACTGAACTAATTCTTCAAATAAACAAGTAAGGATCAGTTGTTTAAGATTTTAACTGATTTCTATGCTTTTGATTGCAATGCAGGTGAAGACATCTCCATGCAAATTGAAGAGTTTGTGAAACGAAATGAACATGGGTCTCAAACCCAAGGGTGAGAATGACATGCTTCATTTCATTTTAAAATTTAAAGTTTTACATATTTTACCAAGCAATTTTGAGATATTCAAACCAAATTGAATGTTGCTGACCAAGAATGCGATGAAGACATTTGACGAATTGACCACACCCATTTTAGACAAGGAATAAAGCACAAGAACCAGGAGAGGTGTAAGATGATGTTTGCGGTCTGTCTGATTTTTCATTCCAGAAAGGATGATATTTAGTCATCTTCAAGGACATATAGTTTTTCACTTCGACACACTACATATTGTTTTGGATACTTCGTCAACGAGAAATCACACATGAGAGGCACTGAAAACAATGATTTTGCATGCAAAAAATCAAGGCCATAACACCAAGGAATTTTTGAGCAAAGAGGGTTCAACTCATATGTGAGTAGAATTCTTCATTGAGTATGGGTTCACGCAGAGGCTGACAGCACCATACATGCCAGAAGAAAACGGTGGAAGCAAACATGAAAAACAGGAAAACACCACTCTTGGAATTTTCACTTCAAACAGACTATAAGATTTGTTACTAATACCAATTAAATTTCTTTTTACATTAATCTGTACCTGTAAGTTGAAATATTAATTCATAAAACTCAATAATCTCCACTTTTTTCGAAAAGGATAAGTGACTCATAAATTCTATAATGTAAACTGAAAATATTACCTGAATCCCAGCACTGTATTAATTGTGCACCATCCAATGATTCACTATCTCCTCCCCCACCAGTGACCTCGTCCTCTGGAAAGTAACATGCACATATAGTATAAATCTCAACCCATTAATAATAATTACTTCACATTCATGGTCAGGAAGTAATGTTACTCTGTCACCCACAATAAACATAATTTTTGTTCCCAGTTGCCAGTCAGGAATAAATATTCACAAAAATTACCATATTTAAAAGCACAGGAATGATTTTATCTGAATGATCACCTTTCAATAACTCTTTCAAAATTTCCTTTCCTTTTCAACGTACTGACTCTACCGGCACTTGGTAATACAGCTCCTTGGCAGGCAAATTTTGTTGGGACTGCATTATTTTTAAGCCTTGGTCTGCATTTTGTTAGGCTCCACTCAAGGTAATTCTCAAGATCTTCCTTTAACTAACCATGAAAAAAACAAGAATTATAGTTACTCTGAGAATCTTAGGGATTATAAAAATTGATGACATTTTAAACTGAATTAAATAATTTAAAAATAAATAACGGCACGATGATAAAACATAAATGGTGCGTTTCAACGAAACGTACCTGCAAGACTTTCTCAAAAAACATTAAATGAACGTAGCCATTACGCATTTACACTACGAGATTTTATTATGATCTCATCAATCTTTTATTGACCACAGATGCAAAATACATCTTCAGTTAATAAAGGGTTAAGAACTCAACAATACAATGTAAGCAAAACTATGATGCCGCCCTCATGCACATAAAGCAATTTCTAAGGACGAATGTTACGTTGCATTAAATGGTAATTGGCGTAGTACAGCAAATATAGTTATATTCATCCAGTTTACTTACATCAAAATGATCTTCACAGACGCACACGGTTGATTTCTCCGACAGAACATCCTTCCGTCGACACTTCTTCATCCACAACGATCGTCTGGCAGTATTCTGGGGAATCGTAAAAAAATACGTACCCGGAGCACTTCTGGTTGTATTAATGTATTTAGGCACAATGCAATACTTAATATTGCACTTCGGCATTTTGAAGCGTTCTGTTTAACTCAGAAATGGCTGATAACAATCCACAAAAACCTCTTCCTTAACCAACGTCACATGCGCACCAAATGCAGCGATGTATTAACTGACGTCATGCAAGATGGTGGTGGTGCGAATTACGTTTCGACCGAAGTGAATTTGTGCAATTTTCAAATGCTCGTATTTTGAAAATAAATCGTCTTTCGTCCAAATTTCTTTAGATGTTAGTAAAGTTTTTTCCCCTAATATTTATAAATGTCATTAATTAAACAGGTGTCCAGAGGTCTATTGCCGATGTGCCGAAAAACTAAATTTTCATCTCCTTGACAATCATAAAAAAAATTCAGCACGGTCTGGCAATTAAGTTCTAGTTTAACTTTAAACCATCACTTTTTTAAAATATTAATACGAGAAATAAAATTCTAGGATCAAGAAGTTCATGTCCGTAAACTACATATTGTATTTTAATTTTCAATGATGTAATTCAAAGTACATACGTTCAAACGCA
The DNA here is from genome assembly GCA_933228895.1 of Platycnemis pennipes. NCBI lineage: Eukaryota > Metazoa > Arthropoda > Insecta > Odonata > Platycnemididae > Platycnemis > Platycnemis pennipes. Next base: position 112,916,236 of record OW121856.1, read on the forward strand.
CTGCAGTTTAAAGACTTATTTTTTTAATTAGAGCACTATCATAAGTCACACCTTTGGTGCACATGAACAACTTATCCCGAACATCCATTTAATTGTTCGCGGCTTTGTAAGGTATCGACTATATCGATATAACCGCAATACTAATCGAGCTAATCGACTTATACAACTTATACCACTTCTATATTCAAAATGGGAGCTGTGATTTGTGTTGTTACTATGTTTGGTGGTTGTGAACAAGAACACTGTATAAGTGCAACCTAGAACACTTATACCACTTATACAGTGTTCTTGGTTGTGAATAATACGATCATGTAAAGTCAACTCGGAGGCAAGCAACTGGAATGAAATTGATCTCGAAGCATAGCGTTTTTATGAAGTTCGTCACCATAGAAGCGTACATTAAAATTGGAATTGACGATTAAGGGACGGCGAGTAAATTTTTTTCTTTACAAAACGAGACTGCTGAAGAAAATTCGCGAATTTGTCAATGTTTTTGTTTAGATATGCCCTTCATATAGTCTTCATTGAATTATTAACATAATAAGTGACATCATTTATTTATTTTTACAGGCACGTTACATCAATAACGTATTGGGACAGGGCGCGTCAACTCCCTTAGTAAAAAGATCGCCTATGTTGGGTTGAGAGGTGAAACTCAACCGTGACGTCTCACTAGTAGAACCACTAGCAACCCTAAATTTGTTCCCCCGAACTAGTAGAGGTTTAAAGGCACGGGGATGCAACACACGGCTTAACAGCAAGGCTCAGCAGTGGTGCTGCCATCGCAGCGGTGCAGACAGCTCACTACATACTACGCGAACGGCACCAGCGGCGAGCGTTGGTACTAAATCAATCTGCATTAGTGTACTGGCGCTTATTTCAAATATATTCCATTCATTAACAAAGTTTTAAGGTTGCATTTCACTGAATTATACTCCGACCGTTGTTATCATCGATGCTGCGCTGGAAGGCGTTGAAAGTATTGACTCCACCAGACAATTGCAGTGCACTGCTTAAAAATATATGCATGTAATGACAAACATATGCATACGTATGTAGCCTTCAGAGAAATCTGTGCTAAGTTTCTTTTTCTCAGCATAATTCAATAATTAATATTAACGTACTTACACTTTGAAATATAGTTGCACAAATGTATGAATAAGGATAGTCGCGAATTTATAATGAACAAATATCACTTTATTTATCAAAAAATCACCTACAAAGCTGGGGAACCATTATTTGAGCTACAATTTTAACCAGGAGGGAAATAATGTCAAAACTTATAAACATCTAATACACTAATGCATATACTAGAGTATCTGTAAATGCAAGTCATTCAATGGAAAACAAGGTCATCAATATATAAGCTTCATATGTGTACAATATATTGAGAAATACTCCCCGATAAGACTTCATAGACTACACATATAAGTTGCAAATGATTCCAACACTCTTTGATGAAGGCAGGTATGCCCGCAAAGGTACATTAATACAAATTAAATAAAAATATTAACAATTCATGAAAATTTTCGCGGTCCATGTTTATAGTGATGTGGTTTAGGATTAAGGATTAGGCAAACAAAGATCAGGAATAGCGTTGTGATTTAGTTTAATACCAGAAGGGCGGTGCTGATTAATGCTGAAGAGAACACATTCGGGAGCCAGATTTGAAAATATTTTCAATGGGAAGTGCTGACAGCTTATCATTACAGGCGGCCCTAATCCATTGTTTAGATCTGAAAATGAGAAATAAATAAAATTAGACAAAAACGTTCATTTTACTATCATTTCTATTGACCTATTACGTTAAAATATTTATTCGGACTTTAAAAAAACACATTAAACTTGACAGTAGCTTTTTTGCCAGCTGATATCTAAAGGCCATTCTACAATGGGCGTAAGCCGTAAGACGTAAGCCGTAAGAGCTGTCGTAAGGGCTGTCGTAAGACGTAAGGACACGGAAGAAGGTCTTCCATGTCCTTACGTCTTAAGTGCTACGGCTTACGTCTTACGGCTTACGTCCATTGTAGAATGGGCTTAAGATAGGACCAAGTCATTTTCGTCTCCGCTGAACGAAAGGAAACGAAGAAGGGAAAGCAAAATTAAATCACCTCCTACGAAGTCTTCACCTCCCTATCCAAATTTCCATTCCCTTTCCTTCTCTAACAATAAGAATACTGCATTCGGTAAGCATTTGAGTGTGGATGAATGAAATCGAGTGCGCAACTCTTATTATTCCGCAATATTCCAGCCCGCAAGTGACAAATGGATATTATATTAAATTGAGTGGAAATCGATATCTTAGATACAGAGAGCTGAAAGTTGTTTCAAGCTTTATTTCCATTCAAGACCAGAGATCCCCTGTACTACCTCATGTAGGAACGGAACAATTGATCACTAACGTTGCCACATGTCCAACCCAATCACTTTGTTTATTCAAAAAATTTCGGAGACGATAAAGGAAATCGCTATGCGATAAACATAATCGAGAAGTAACGATCCATCTACCTGCCCACCTACTGTGTCCGGAGAGTACCGTCATGATTGAAACGTTTATGTAATATCTTTACGCGACATAGTGTAATCGCGATGCAGCGATTCCTCCGCGAAAGATTACCTGGTTTCTTTCTCTGAGAGAAAACTGGTTATCTTGCGCTTTAATATCATTTCGCGGTGTAGTATCATGTAATATCTTTTCGCAAAAGATTACCTGGTTATCTGTCACTGAGGGATCGTATCTTTGGGATGTCATAGTACCCTTAGCGAAAGATTACCTAGTTGCTCAGCGAAAGACTGGTTATCTTTCGGTGACGGATCGCTACTTCGCGATTTCACTATGTAGCGTAATGATAACACATAAACGCTTTGAATGCTACATTTGTGCCTGTCTCTGCGTCTCTGGTATCATATTAACCAAAATCGCGGCACCCGCTGAACCCAGTAGGTGAGAGATCGAAGGTTTCCTGCCGAATACATGCTATCGCATAGTTACTTCCTTTATCGTCTCTGCAATTCTTCGTGTCAACAGAGAATTCTATCAGTGGCAACGTTAGCGATGAAACCGCAGGAAAGTAGCTGCAGCTGAGGGATCGCTTATTTGGGATGCCAAAACATTAGCGATATGAAACCTCGGCGAGATCTCCCGTCAACAGTGGAAGGCAGCGGATGGCAGTAATGAAAAAATTAATACACCGTCAGCGATAGCTTTAATACTATCTCAGATTCCGTCAAAAATTTTTATTATAAAAGTATTCAAAAGGAGAGCCAAAAATGATGACCAAACTTGAATTTTTTATGTCAACCAAGCACCTTGATTTATAAGACTGCGCGAAATCTTAGGGGTTAATAGAATTCATCGGAATATTTCAATAGATGACGGCGAAAGATGAATGAGATCGATAACACTATAACTGTTGACACAGCCAGCAATCAATAACCCAATAAGGTAGCGGAATTTAAGGCCGATTTCAGCATGAAAACATTGAATTATATACAGCTACTTGTACCAAGGGAAGGAACTCAATTCATCAATTGGAACAACGTAGCATTCATGCGAAACGCGTCGTTGAGATTAACCCCAGAACTGATGAATTTGTTCAGCATTGTCCATAAAGGATATGACAATGGTTGATGGATAGTAATTGTAAATAAGGAAGGGTTGTCCTTTCCCATCTGGTGGATATAAATTATACATCTTGGATTTGCTGTCCTCAACAGTTTGTTGGCAGTGAAATGGATAAGGAGGAATGAATAGGATAATTATAAGCGGTCCAGCTGCCGTGCTCCATATTAACAGGAGGGAAACATCACTCACTGGATCATTAAATTTTATACATAGCCGATTCATTGCTACAAAACAGATTTGACAATCTCCGTTTCCGCATAATAATTTCGTTTTGAATTGATCTTACGCCTTTTTGTGAATTATATGTTTCAATTCTGGGGGCGATTCAATTCTGTGAACTAGCTACAGTGGCAGTCGATGACACTAACCACAGAACATATTTCGTGTCGTCTAATTCAAATTCATTAACGACCGTTAAATGTAATTGCAAGATATAACAGGCATGTAGTGTAACTCACCAAAACGGGATGTAATAGCTCCATCTTAAACAGTACGCAAATATAAATCATTAGGAATAACAGTACTCACCTGTCAAGAGATCTGGGCAAATGATGAAACTGCAATTTGGGATTCTTCTTTTCCGTGTTGGCTCACCCTTTCACGCAGCAGGATCTCGTTGATTTCCCCATGACAGCAGCACATTTGTCACCTGCACACTTCTTGTTCACTTAGTTTCACTTTCCAACAACTCTGTGACATTCACCATTCGTCAAAACGATCACAATAGACAATTTCTGCTGTTTAGGCAGACAAGTTTCCGCGAGTTGCCGGGTCCCATGGACCGTTTTGAAACGTGTGGGAGGTTGGGGAGAACGGAACCCGCCACTCGACCAATCAGGTGGCTCACACGCATTAACATCGGGGCATAGACGTACAGACAAGGCAGAATATTTCCATCTGTAGTGAGCTGTCTGCACCGCTGCGATGGCAGCACCATACGTGCCATTCTCTCCCGGTAGAATGATAGTTAATATGGCGGCTAAAACTAACCTGCGTTCACACGGCCTACCCAGAACCATCGTAAAGACTCTAGTGACATCTATTGGAGAGTGAAATTAAGTCAAAATAACAATGGAGGGTAGGATAGCGGAAGGACTGTGTCTTGCAAAGATTGGAAGCGTATTTTAAGTTATGTGCAAATTAGATGCAGTTACTTTATAGAAAATTATCAATGTAGTTTCCTAGATCCCTCTTTATAAATGAACCAAAATATTCTTCTTAAATTACTTCCTCATGATTGACAGTGGGTCGCATCTCCGAGATACGGATTCTGTGTTAAGTTACTTTGCTAAACATCAATTTTAAATATAAAATTGAATGCAATTAACATTTTCTTTGAATAACTCCAAAGTAATACGTTAAAAATATGTAAAGGTTGTACAACGATGAACGCCCTCCATGACTTTAATTTCCAGATATTTAAGACATTCAACCTTTACCTCTTTTTCCTCGCATATTTCAACTAATACCTTTACACTTTAAAATTATTAACGTTTCCTTGCCTGTATTTATATTCGTTTAGCTTATATACAGGCATCACGCACCAAGAAATGCAATCAACCATGGAACGCCATGCTACGAAATGATTAATTGTTCACCTCTCAATAAGTTAACTTAACGATAATTATCGCTCGTGTTAACCCATTTCGTAGGCAAGTTCATGTATCCAAATAGAATACATACAAGTATACATAATGAATTTGTTGCTCTTATCAATATTTAGTATTTTTAAATCCGATATCCCAAGTTTACCATATTCTGCTGTTTGTGAAAGGAGCTATTTAAGGGAATAATGCTGAAAACAGTTTTAATGCCGTCCTAAGACCCCGTTTCCACTACTGACATTCTACCACGGTTATTTCAGCCCTCATAACCTACCTGCGTTCCAGTTAGCTACAATGTTACCCTTGTAATCACTGCTTTCGTCACATATGCCCCGTTCACACTACTAGGGTAGAATGATAGTTAATATGGCGGCTAAAACTAACCTGCGTTCACACGGCCTACCCAGAACCATCGTAAAGACTCTAGTGACATCTATTGGAGAGTGAAATTAAGTCAAAATAACAATGGAGGGTAGGATAGCGGAAGGCTTTGTCTTGCAAAGATTGGAAGCGTATTTTAACTTATGTGCAAATTAGATGCAGTTATTTTATAGAAAATTATCAATGTAGTATCCTAGATCCCTTTTTATAAATGTACCAAAATATTCTTCTTAAATTACTTCCTCATGATTGACAGTGGGTCGCATCTCCGAGATACGGATTCTGTGTTAGTTACTTTGCTAAACATCAATTTTAAATATAAAATTGAATGCAATTAACATTTGCTTTGAATAACTCCAAAGTAATACGCTAAAAATATGTAAAGGTTGTACAACGATGAACGCCCTCCATGACTTTAATTTTATTTAAGACATTCAACCTTTACCTCTTTTTCCTCGCATATTTCAACTAATACCTTTACACTTTAAAATTATTAACGTTTCCTTGCCTGTATTTCTATTCGTTTAGCTTATATACAGGCATCACGCACCAAGAAATGCAATCAACCATGGAACTCCATGCTACGAAATGATTAATTGTTCACCTCTCAATAAGTTATCGCTCGTGTTAACCCATTTCGTAGGCAAGTTCATGTATCCAAATAGAATACATACAAGTATACATAATGAATTTGTTGCTCTTATCAATATTTAGTATTTTTAAATCCGATATCCCAAGTTTACCATATTCTGCTGTTTGTGAAAGGAGCTATTTAAGGGAATAATGCTGAAAATAGTTTTAATGCCGTCCTAAGGAGTGAATACGTAAAAAATAACACGAGTCGAATTTCCTGAGAAAGTTTGCAACTTCTTAGTTACTTAATTTCTGCGTGTATATTTTCTTCACGGCAAGTTAATCACATACAATAAATATATAAGCGTACGTACTCAGGATTCAGGGGTAAAGCAAACTATTTAAAACCATTATTGAACAACCGAATCAGTGGAACGTGGTAATACAACTACTAAAATATATTACAGTGTGATTAAATAAATATCGTTGTAACTAAGAATCATTTCCAATCCATATCGTGCGATCCGGTCACTTCGTCTTCAAGCACTCTACGTTCATTTCCACTTCCATTTTCAAAACAAACCTTCTTTCTACCCACATTTCTACCAACTTGCGTTCACACGTCCTTAAAATACCAGTAACTAGCGCCAACTATAGTAACTCAATGATGGTAGAAAAGTTTACTAGGTTTAGCGGCAACCTGCGTTCACACGGCCATTTTCCAACTATGGTAAGCCTTACCATAGTAAAAAGCTAGTAGTGTGAACGGGGCAATAGCGGTTACCAGTATTCCAGTTCAAAAGAAAATCGACGATCGTTATAGAAATGCGCAAAGATGGTAGCACATTGTAAGCACTAGTGTGTAAGCACTTGAAGTTTTATTCAAGAATCTATATTGATTGTTATAATCAAATGTCGTCGGGCTTATCGCGTACGCCCAAGGAGCAAGTCCGTCTCCTCGTGAGCAAAGTTTTTGCAATTCTTTTGTTCGGTCATTGGTCGGAAAATATAATTAAATTATGTAAACCATAGGTAATAACAACTCTGGAGCATCATTGAGCATAGACAAAAATCAAGTATTAAGCCAAACAAAGCCACACCAACCACGTTTTCCTAGATGCATATGCCGCGATCCTTCACCGCTATCCGTGATTCAACTGTTTTCCCATAATTCTTACCAGGATTTTGACTAACTTGCGTTCCAATTACAAAAAAGACACAACGGTAACCACTATTCCCTGATATAACAAGGGTAACTCAATGCTAGTAGGACTATCTACCATGGTAGGCGTTTTCGAGCGTTTCCATTACTAGCATTGCGCGGGTAGAGAGTTACCGTCGTAGAAATGTCAGTAGTGGAAACGGGGCCTAATGAGTGAATACGTAAAAAATAACACGAGTCGAATTTCCTGTGAAAGTTTGCAACTTCTTAGTTACTTAATTTCTGCATGTATATTTTCTTCACAGCAAGTTAATCACATACAATAAATATATAAGCGTACGTACTCAGGATTCAGGGGTAAAAAAAACTACTTAAAACCATTATTGAACAACCGAATCAGTGGAACGTGGTAATACAACTACTAAAATATATTACAGTGTGATTAAATAAATATCGTTGTAACTAAGAATCATTTCCAATCCATATCGTGCGATCCGGTCACTTCGTCTTCAAGCACTCTACGTTCATTTCCACTTCCATTTTCAAAACAAACCTTCTTTCTACCCACATTTCTACCAACTTGCGTTCACACGTCCTTAAAATGCCAGTAACTAGCGCCAACTATAGTAACTCAATAATGGTAGAAAAGTTTACTAGGTTTAGCGGCAACCTGCGTTCACACGGCCATTTTCTAACTATGGTAAGCCTTACCATAGTAAAAAGCTAGTAGTGTGAACGGGGCACTAGTAGTGTGAACGGGGCATAGGAAAAATGAATCACGGTATTCTATAAAGTTGGACAAAATGGTTGTTTGTCGGCTGTACATTGATGAACAAGAATGAATGTCTCATAATTTTTAAAACGGCAAAAACACGAATAATGTGCTGGAATACTGAAGGTATTCATAAACTACTTCTACCAGCAACTTGTTCAGTCAGATACCAAGGGAGGGCAGCACTGAGTTACTCGAGTGTCGTGGGAACGCATCGCTGGTTGGTACGCGCGTACATACGCTAGTAGTGGAAACGGGGTATAACAAGGAGGGAAAAAGCCTACGTGCGTAAGGACGAACGTAACGACCACCGTAGTCCACCACGGGAAGAACCTATCGACCTAAGTCGATAGCGTCGATATTATTCTGCTATCGATTTAAACAAGTTTTCGATTTGGGACAGCGAATTTTCAACTGGTGTGCGAGGAAAGTGCTGGAAGCTGGTCACATGTAAGTGGATTTTGTTTCACTGGGCGGAATGTTTACAGGGTTTTTTCTTTACTATTGCCGTTATTTCTCATACGCAGCTCAAATGCATTGAAGTATTGGTCATTTTGTGGCACCGTCGTGCTCTCAGTGCTCTTCGACGGTTTAAATTATTTCTTGTTTAAATTGTACCAGATAAATGTCATTATCAGCTTAATGGGAGGTGAAGAATTTCAACTAGGAGACCTAATGTGCTTATTGATTATTTCTTCCGACTATCATATGTAAAGTAAGTGCTCTGGTACATGCTTATTCCGTTGCCCGTGATGTCGTGCAATGGTCAGTGAAATACACGTCAAAATTTTGACTGATTCTCCCATCATCCAGTGCTGAAGCGCTTAAAATTTACTTACGTTGAAATATACCTGCTGTGTTTTCGTCCATAGTGCGCTGTAGTTATGGGTGGGGAGAATATATGATTTAAATCCGATCGGCGTAATCATTGATGTTGCGCATGCAGAAATCTACGTGAACCTTAATTTTTCTGCTCTTTTAAGTTTTAATATTTAGTGGGATTGAGGATCTGCCGTGTATTGAAGTCTTAGTGCTATTATATGATGGATGATAATGAGGAGTACGGCTGTATGGTGTATGTTACAACGCGTTATGTACGTAGACTGCGTAGGAAATTAGCGTCCATTCGATTTCTCGTATAGATTTATCGTAATGGCGATTGAAATGAACTCATTGTGGTACTATTTTATTCTTTGGAATGTGTTGTTGGTGAAATGTTACGAAATATGATTTAAATGTTGGGGAATAATAAATTCATAGTCCACCGTCGATTCGGAGTGGAACTCTGGTGTATGGCGTGTTTCGAGAATTGAAACTCCGGTCATTATAAACAGTCATCCTTTCTCTATCATGGGAAGTTGGAATGAAATCGGTATCTTACAGCGTTTATCCAGAATGAATTTTTGACAGGTGTCACACTCTCGCTCACATTACCAATACTGGTTCATGCTTGTGAGAAAGTTAAAACCTGCACGCCCAGGTGTAAGTCAGTTGTGTATAATAGCATCAAAAATTGTTTAATAAGTGTGCTCACTTGTTTTATAATCAACTTTGGGCTCACATTTAGTTGGTGACAAATTACTTGAGGTTTTACTTTTCACTGTTTACCTCTAGAATCTCATGTTTGACAGTACTCGAAGTGAATTAAATAATTTGCTCAACGTGGTTGTTGGAGAGAGGTTTCAAGCATGAAATATGTGACTTTCAATTAAGCACTTGTAGACATTTTAACTTTCCCCACAAGTCTTTGTTCCAATTCTTGATATGTCCTGTGACGTAAGCATCAGCATTTGTGAAAGGTTTGCACAAACTTCCTGCATCGTTTTAGGACATCTTAGGCAGGGGTCCCCATCCCCCTCAAGCTTGATGGCTCATCCTCCCCCCCAAACCTGATGACTCAACTTCCCCCCTCAATCTTTTAAAGTACCTCACAAGCATCCTTGAATCGCAAATGTTCAGCAAATCAACCTCACCTCTCTCAACTTCTAGCTTTTTCATGGGAGTAATAAACAATTACATACCTAGTAATATTTTGATTTATTACGTTTATTTTTTCAACATTTGATGAAATTATACAAGTCACTTAATATAAAAATACACAAATACATTTATAAAACTCTTCTGGTACTAACTGTAAAAGAAAACATCTGAATATAAAAAATTATAATTACATTTTCATTAACTATTGATGGAATAATTTCTTAACGTAAGCAATGCAGCGAGTAGTTATACATTGGAAAGGCATACATGTCTAATTATGACCTGTATTCAAAGTTGTAGTTATGTAGTGTTGAAAATAAGCAATCAAATCAAATGCAAAGTGAAGGCCCCCTGAAAGTACTTGAAAAGGCCTCTCTCTCTCTGCCATAAGCTCCAAAAGGCTTGGCAGCCATTCATCACCAATGTGGTCTCCGGGGATTGGTCTCACAAATCAAATAACAGCCTGCTGCTCGAACAACTACCACTTTTTTAATGACCACCCGACAATACTGCACATCTTGGGCATGGCCTGCACGCCATCTACCCGCTATTCAATTGATTAAATAAATATAATAAACGAGTTAAAATGCATGGTAAATAACAAATAAGTTAGATTAACGACAGTAGCACCAAGAACAAACAAATTTCATTGAGTTTAAAATTCAAACAACCTAGTCTTGTTTATTATTCTACCAGACGTTGTATGATACTGATCCAGTTTCTCTGAAAACATTTCCTCTGGATCTCGGTTACCTTCCATCAGTGGACTTTCACTGTTGGACTCAGTGTCCGACTGACAAGGGGAAATGTGAATGTTATTTCTGCTCTAGGCTGATTCCATTTCAACTCAGGCAGGTACCTCCAATATTTGTCAGGAGACCCTCTTCAAAGTATGTGAAAAACTTAATTAGTTACTCCTACATGACATTTGGAAACTATTTGGACTGGAACCTTCTAATTTACTTTGTTTTGAATCTCTTGAAAGGCACCTTGCTCCAAACACCTGAATAACAATCAATTAATGTTTAAACACTGAACAAATAATTAGATGTTGGGTGGAAAATTTACATTTTCTCGAAGTTTGGAATTTATTTTATATCTAAAGAGGGATTTAATCAGCTAAATAATTGCGCCATTCTGTAGCTCTGTTTGGTTGCTATCCCTGATAATTTTACCTATCACTTTTAATGCATACAGTTTCCGAAATTGCCCTTCAAAAGTATGCAAAAATGTTGCATTTTGAAGGAGAGATATCTCAAAAACCCCATCCTTAAAAATTCTGAAAGTTTGTTTAAATAATCTCCTGGTAACACTCAAGAGGCCAGTTAAACCAGGTAACTGGATATTTCCCTTCAATGGTCGCTGTTAATTAAAAAAAAATTATTTTTTTTTTATTTTGATGTACATCAAAATAAAAAAATGGAACGTTCCAAGTATCAGCCAGCAAATATCAGTCCACAGTCATACACTGATCATAAATGTTATAACCACTTAAAACTGTTGTTGCAATCAGTGGAACATGAATTAACATGCTAATAATGCAATTGTATTCCTCAATTAAGTCTATTGAAGTTTCAAGGCAAACAGATTTAATCTTTTAAGAACTTGTTTAACATTAATGAAATCTTAAATATTACTCACCATCAATTTTCAAGCATAAGTGTTCTGTGTAGTGGTCTGGAAAGCCAAAGGTCCGTGGTTTGATTCCCGGTCCAGGAGAATTTTTTCACATGGCAATTAATGTACACCCATCCACAATAAAAAGTTACCACTTCAGAGCCGAAATTTTTCTAAGTCCCAAGTTGACGGCAATTTGACAACACTGTGTCACGGCTTCCCTCTGGTGGAGCCTGGGGAAGCTCTAACCGAAAACAAACCCCCTTCCCTCCTCCCCTTTCCATCTTTAGCGGAAGGGATTACTGAACAGTTGGTCTTCTTACATCCTAAAGAAGGGGGGTATGATGGGGGTTATGGCGCCCCATTGTCGTTTTTTCCGACTAGCGCTGCACTACATTTGAAGTCCTGAATGTTCGCCACCGTCGCATAGTGGTCGGTAATCAAAAAGCTGGACAAAATTCTCAAATAGCATTCTCTGAGGTATAGCCTTGTAACTTCACACAAATACTCAGAAATGATTGCTAATTTAGGAATAATGCATCATTTGACATAATGCTCTTCTTTTAGTCAGATACATGGGCTCAAACATGACCAAATTTCGAAATAAAGACCTGAACTAATTTTTCTCCGAATATCTTCCAAGTTAAGTTGATAGTGACGTTGTGTGAGGAATATCAATGAATAAAGAATAGTATGATCTATTAACATAAGGCTTTGCCTTTAAATTACCTATGCTTCAAATATTTTTTTAAGCATTTTAGTGCAATTCCATTAAAAATTTTGGATGCTGTTCTCAGATAAAAATTTTACAACGTGTAGAGATATCTAGCGTTTTTGCGAGAGGCCTGTCAAGTGACTTATATCAGAGCACTCGTTGAAGACTCACACACAAGAAACTGAAGAGAAATTAAAAATGAATCTGTGGCACCGGAAAATGCGTATGATTTTCCGATCGCGTGTCCGGGGTCTGGCTCCGTACGGCGGGGGCTGGAAGTGCTGTGACTCGCTTACATTGTTCCAGTGACATGGACCCTAAGGTGAGAATATTGAATCGTGCAATCGGATAAGTGTCACGGAATCACTTTATTTTTCTTTGCGTACGCTCCAGGAACATACATATTATTCACGCCCTTCAGTCTTTGAAAAGAGTGAAGTCTTTCTAAGGCCCATGCAACATTCCGGAAATACACCAATGTTTCTTTTGAATTCCTTTCACCCCCTTCTTTTTATTCACGTGGCAAGAATGCGTTGCAGGGACAGTGCCAAAGATAAGGGATGAAGATTGGTTCTGAGGTTTCCGCGGCGTTTCTCAACACTGGTAACGGCTTTCGGGCGTTCCTCCGCATCGTGTGTTGTCAGGGTGACGACAGTTTCTCCAGCCATCCTGCTGGCGTCTTCAGGTCGACCTCAGAAGTGACCTGAAGACGCCAGCAGGATGGCTGGAGAAACTGTCGTCACCCTGACAACACACGACGCGGAGGAACGCCCGAAAGACGTTACCAGTGAAGGGATGAAGATAATCAGAATGAAACGAAAGTATTGCGATTTTCAAGAACAAAAAGGGCCAGTATAACTATAAAAGGGGGATCGGGTTGGTGTGGTGGCTAGAGTACTGGCCTCCCATCCCGAGGGCCCGGGTTCGATTCCCGGCAGTGGCGGATTTTTCAGTGGAAAACCGGTCCCCACTTGAGTGCCTAGTGGAGGGCATTTCAAGTACAGTACTCCGTCCGTCGGATGGGACGTTAAACCCTGGTCCCCTTGGCGCCTTTCGTTAAGAGTAGGCTAATGCCGACGCCGGGTTTCTCTCCACCCTTCCTCCGTTCCCTAAAAATTCCTACCATTACCCAATTACCCACCTATCCTATATGGCGCAAATGACCTCAGCTGTCGGTCGCCTCCCCTAAATAACCAACCAACCAACTATAAAAGTAGGAGGTCAGAAACTAGAGCAGGTGGTGCAATTTAGCTAACTAGGTAGTGTGTTGGAAGAAAAAGGGTATAGCAGCATTGAGGTGAGAATAGCAGGCTGGGGGTTCCGGGTTCGAGAACCGGTCTTGGTGGATTTTTTCTCTGAGGAAATTCCACTCTACACCCTATGTGTACCTAATGTAATACTCGCTTCATGGATTAGTAAATACTAACCTCCTAGTTATACGTGACTCTTATTTCTAACATGTCTCCGTGAAGTAGTGGCATTGTAGCTCTAAATTGCTTGTAAGTATTTCATATTGGATGAGCTTTACTCTCTGCCACACGCCCTCGAGGTGGCGTGCACGTTATTACGCAAATGTAGATGTTAACCTGTTGATAAGTATTTTCAGATTGGTTCAAATGTTGCATAATCGATTATCTAATTTTAAAGTCTCAAGCTACCTAAGCTAGACCGAAGTAGAAAAATTCCTAATTTCAAAACATTTACCTCTGCTGCTTAAACGGCATTCGCAACTTCCATGAGTCTAAATGAGAAAGGAAGCATTGCAACAGCTAAATTACTAGTGGAAATAACAACCACCATACGAACTAGGGTAACAAAAGTTATGTCAAAATGTAGGAAATGTGATGCTGTCCAAGCTGAGATGTCATGTGAGGATGCTTCCCCACGGAGATGAACAAGAGTCAACATAAAACTCCGGTATTGCTAGATTGCCATTGTGTATATCCTAGATATGGCCAAAAACCACTAGCTAAAAGTGCAGTACACTGGATAGGTAAAATAATCACCGATAATGTGTGCAAAGTAAATCTACTACCCATACTGAATCACAATTCGCCAAGAATCCTAGCGTGGGTCCACTGTTCAACCACTCTGTGATTAAATAAAATTTGCATGCATTTTTAGGGATATATAGGAAATCACTCGGTGAGGATATTCGCCGTATATTAGGGAATTGCACCGCGAGGATTTTAGGTGAGGGTGTCCCGAGAGACTTCACCCTCCAGTCCGCATGGTCTTTGTTTTCCCAGCCACCTTTTCCCCTTTCCTCAAAGGAGAGCTGAATGCCAAATGCATGTTCCCTCTGACCACTCTGTTCAGTCCCTGTACTGAGACAATGTGGATGGGGAGGACCGGTCTCCAGGAGGAATAATTTTTCACTGCCCAAAAACCTTACTCCATAGGTTTTATTGGACCCACGATCCCTTCCACTCGGTATGCCTCAGGTCAACCTCCTGAGTAGTTTATGTCCCTGCAGCCCAGTGCCATAAGGGGTGATCTGGAAGCAGGTAAAACATCCCAGACGTCTGCCCATCCACTCTTCCACCTGAGCGCTTTTAGGTTTGTTTCTACTCAAATTACCGGGCGAATATTTCAAAACATTTACATGCCCACAAGTGAACACGTTTATCAACATGGTTTCATGATTTAGATTTGATAGTCTGTTATAAATTTCATACATGGTGTGAAGGAAGTAACCATTCACACACGAAAATGAATAGGGGCATTTACTCGGAACCGAAATCGTAATTTTGTACACGAAATCGTTACATGGAAACGAAAAAAGAAATTTAGTGAAAAAATTAATCTTCTAACCACAACTATTCACTCATACATCAAAAATTAAAATAAGCAAAAGGTGATGCCCACCGAAAAAGCTGCTGTGATAACATTGACGTCATTTTCCTCCCGTCCTTGACTGCTTTTAGGGGAAGGGAGTGGAGGGGGGTTCTCGGAAGGTCTGCTCGCATAGATGCTGTCGTAACTGATTCAATTGGCAGAGTCAGCTGAGTCCCCCCCATTGCGATAAGGCGAAGTAGCTTCGCGGGCTCAGTTGTGATTGGAAGAAGTCGATATACGTCAGAGGTTGCACCACACCCACTTTTCCGAAGGGGTTAAAAACATCAGTTTTTCGACGCCTATAACTCAAGAAATGATTGACGGATCAAAAAATGGAACAATACAGGTCTTTTTATTTTACAAACTCTTTGGTGTTCGGCAATACAATAAATATGGTAAACGAATCCACTGATTCCGTCCATTTAAGAAATATATCAAAACATTTTGGCGTTGTTGTTTGGTATACAATATGGTCAAATAGTAGAGCACCTGTCCATCAGAAGGGAAAGAGAGGAAGAGCATATAAATTTGCAATTAGTATTATCAGTTGCAAAATAGGTTCGTAAAGAAATATACTAACTGCCATCCACCCACTCCGCCATCCCATTAATTGGCCCCTCGTGAGGAGATTGCCGGTAGGCGGCCAGGTGCCCACGCGTCTCGTGTACGAACCACTCCTGATGGGGAATTCCCAACTATACATGCTTCCTCGCCACTCCTCCCCTACGGGAGGAGAATAGGGGGTGGCGATCCTTCAGCATGGATAGGAGGTCTCGTGGCTCAATGCCGCGGTCAGGCATGAGGGTAGGGCCCGAGTAGGGTGGTATTTTGTGACCGCCTGCAGGTCTCCTATAAACAATGGTTATTATCGAATATTCGTATGTTGTCACTGTCCTCGTCCTTTGAAGAACAGAAAAAGGCATTGAATGACCAATTACAGCGTAACATTAGTTGCACTTTGACCAACGGAAATGTCTTCACATGCTTACGAAGCTCTTGCAATCAATAAAATCTCATACGAATAATTATTTAGTTGTGGATGCATGCGCATGCAATTAGCTGTATTAGCATCTGTAACCCTCATACATCTCCCACCTTCCACGTCCATCAACGGCCATTGCGGTCAATGTTTCTTGAATAAATGATGTTGGAAATAATGAGTGTAAAAATGCAGTTCCGATAGTGGAGAAAGCCCTGTAAGTTTAATGGACCGCTAAGGAGATTTCTAAGATTGTTTTTAATGCATTATAGGAATAGGCACATGGTGGCCGTAGTTTATGATGGCAGAATTTCGTGGGTGAAGAATAGAATCGTAAATAGGAGGTATTGCAACTAAAGATCTATGTGCCGACAACTTGGGTGAAACTAGTCGTATAAGGAAGGTCTCCTGCCTGAGGTCTTTTCTCTCTTCTCCTCTCAACCTAGGTCCTTAATCTCGCTCAGCTCCCTTATTGCATCATTGTCGCAAGGAGGCCCTCATCTCTTAACGTAGCAGATATCAGACCAGATTTTAGGGAAACGGCTGTGTGGTCAACAACAGAAGTGTTTTGGTATTATACATGCAATAATCTCATTGGTAGGTATTATTATTATTCAAATTAAGAGTCCTACGCCATAAATCCTAAGGTTAACTCGTGGAAATGCTACGACAATTTGGAACGTTATTTTCTTCTCTTGAGCCTATTCCGAGTCTTAAAACATTGGGATCACATATTTACAAAGCTTCTGCCCACATCGATGTGAGAAGAATAAAAAATGTCAATGAACTAGCTCTGAAGTGGCACGAACGTGAAACAACACCAATAAATCAAGCAATCAATTATTTAAGGGACACATACAAATTGGAGGGTGATAATGAAAAATGATGATTTGTGATTTGCTCTTCTAAGTGAACGTCGATTTTTGATGTTATGTCAATGGGTGACGATGATGGCGAGAGGAGAGTTATGTTCGGGACCTCGGATGTGGTGCAGCAAGAGACGGAGAAACGACCATCTTGAGGGCATGAGAAGAAGACCACCCGTTCAGTAATCCCTTCGTCCCTTCTGCTGAAGAAGGAAAGGAGGGGGGTTGGGGGTTTGTGTTCGGTCCGAGTTTCCCCAGGCTCCGCCAGAGGGAAGCAATGACACAGCGTGGTCCAATCAGCGTCAACTCGGGACTTAAAAAAATTTCGGCTCTGAAGTGGTAACTTTTTATTGTGGAAGGGTGTACATATCAAGTTTGAAATTTCATACTTAAATTTTCAAGGCTTAAACTGGAAGGATTTACTGTCTCCATAGTTACGTTGTTTATTTTACTGAATTTTAAGAATTATGTATTAACAGGGTGGCGATCGTCGGGGAAAACCTGGAATTGTCAGGGAATTTTGGAAATCTGGAAAAGTCAGGGAATTCTCATAACAGTCAGGGAGAAACTGGGATAGGAAATTCTCATTATTTTTCTACCATTGCGTTTACCGGTTAGTCTTTACCACCCTTTATTTCACCAAAACATGTCACCAACTGAAGCTAATGTCCGTCGCCGAAGTGCATAGTCAATTCGTTGAACATTCAGTTGTGAATCTTAGTTATTTAGTTGTGAATCAGTTTTACAATATATCCCTTTTGTAAATTCTTAATGCAATATTTGCCTAGTAGTATTAAAATTCATGATCACCGCATATTCTGCTCATCACAAGGAATCCGAGGCTATGTTTTTCGGAAGATTTTACCTCGCGTTTTTTTTAACTTCCTAGACTCAGGTCAAGAGGTAATTGGAGCACACTAGCTTGTAGTAAATGCCAGGGTTTATAGGAACCTGGAAAAGTCAGGGAAAATGAAAACGGCCATGGAAATCCTGGAAAAGTCAGGGAATTTACCGTGTGGTCAGGGAAAAATCACAAAATGTTTAAATTTATCACCTGAAAATGCCAAGAGATCAAAAACTACACATAGGAGTGGAGGAGGAGAGTGAAGGAGGGGATGGCTGGCCTCAGGCCGGCTCCGCTGTGGAGGAGGCAGCCCAGGGGCCCTATTCTGGTTCTTTCTGGCTATTGCCTGCACGATTTGGTGAATAGATTGGCGAAAGGTGTGCCATTCATATTTTCATTTTCATTTGCTAGCGATTTCGCCAGGAATGCTTCGCTTTGTCCCTCTGGCGACGAGAAAGTTATTCTCAGTCAAATTTGAAGTCACTTAGCCAAATTTATAGAAGGATGTGAGGAAGAAAAAATCAAGATTGATTCAAAGAGCTACTTTAACATGACATCATGTTTGAAGGAAAAGCCAGGTTAGCCTTCTTTGCCAATATTTTTCTGCAATTAAAACACTTTCTGAAGGCATATCAATGTAAGGAATGATAATTTTTATTTTGTTGACTTAAAGTTGTTGATCTCTTATTAATGGAAGTTCATATGATTAATATGATAATAAACCTACGATTTTTCATAAGTTTAGACTTCTTTGCTTCTTCACTACCAGTTTTATCTCTATAAATGACCAAAATCTCAGAGTTTTCAGGCGCTCAAAAGTCAGGGAAAATCACCAGTTCATCAATCCCCACTCCATCCATAAAACCTTTTTTTCTCCTGATTCGGCTTTGGCTCGGGCCCGTCATACTTATGAACACACTCCATACACTTTACAAACATGTTTTCCCAGGCTATTTCATTTCTTACACTTTCTATCTTACTCTTAAGGCTGTCGGATACCACTGCCAAAAACGCTCCCACAGACGTCTACGCCTCTTGACTTGAAGACTCTGTGGCTCATCGGTTCTTAGATACTTGTTTGTTCAAGTTCGAGAACACTCTCGCTGTCAGGGACCAATTCAAAGTCGAAGCGTAGAACACGAAATGCTTTTCACAATACAAAACTGTATTGCATGCTTTACCAACAAGAATATGTTATACCGAGAATATAGAGTATTTTATGAATAATTTATTATTTTAAAAACTGATAATTTTGAATGCAAGTGAGAAATGTTTTCATGTGAAAAATATTTGGACTCCTAATGACTTTCATTAGCTAACATTTGAGACCAAGCCTAAAGTTGTAATTGTTTGACACAATACCATTTCTAGGCCAAGGTAAGCATAGTAAATAAGCCCTGTATACGGAATCAACATCCGAAAAATTCATATTTCTTACCTTGAAATTTAACGAAAATTTGAAATAAAACAATTCCATTTCAAGAATTATGCATTCTTGGCGATATGAGAATTGATAATAAATAGACTTGGTTCGAAAATGCCTTGTTTTCAGCGTTTTCGCTGAATCGTAAGAAAAGATCGTAAGTTTTAGACTTTTGTTAACTAATGCAAATCGATATTGTATTTAAAATTCTGGTTTTAATGCGCTATTGTGTGCAAAGGTTCACTTTTATGACACCGTAAATTCCCGTGATATAAAACGTGAAACAGATTTTTCTGAATGAAAAGTTATTTTTACACTGTGCGCTGAATTGTCTACGAGGAAATATGTCATTTTTTTATTATAAGTCGGATTACTTTTCTCTTACTTATTTCATAGAGGGCACAAAGCTGTACATGGTGACCAAGTTTCTTATCTTTCCACGAAATATTATCTGGGAACCCACCTCTTGAATTTGCCAAAAATGTTAGTCGTAATTGAGAAGGCTACGTAATGGTGTCAAACAAGTTGCTATATCTCAGCAAGTATGGCATCGATGAGTGTAAAACATCACCAATTTTTATTGGCATGTATGAAAATATCCATGCAAAATTTCATCGAAAACTGTGAAGATCGCGCGGGCACTATAAAACACATCATATCTGCGGAAATAGAGTTTACTCAAGTTTTTTTAATACTGTATCTTTGGGCTAAGGTTGTAGACCCAGTTTTTTATTCCCTTTGCGGTCCTGTTGGCCTATGGTAAGATAGCATATTCTCTGTAAACGCATAGTAAAATAAAACTCCATAATCTCTGGCCTGCGTAACTCTATCTGGTGTGCCCACATTCCTGCTGCACTCACCAACCCCTAAGAGATTCCACCAGCCGGGAAAAGACCAGAGAAGACTGAGGCCACGGAAGAGCCGAAACTTCTTCCCACTACTCAACTCTGGCCAAAACAAGGATATGCCAACCCTCAACCCCACACCACAGACTACCGAAATTCAAGGGCGCAAGGTTTTTCCACTGATTTCACAGTTTTACAATCCTTTCCACCTCCGCTAACACTTCCAACCCAACACATCTCCATGGTCTGGAGGGTCCAGATGAACATTATCAGGGTGTCTACCAGTCGGGAAAAGTCAGGAATCCGGGAAAAAGTCGGGAATTTATTAACGTCGGGAAAAAATCGGGAAAAGGTCGGGAATTCGCTGAAAAATAATCAAAAATCGGGAAAAATGGTTGCTTGCAAATCTTAAGGATAAAAATTGGAACGGTAGACATAGCATTACGAAATGAGATATTGTTTCCCTTTTTCTTAATTTGTCATTATCAAAGACGTGTTATTTTAAACCTCTGGTCAGTATTTGTGAGTTCGTGACTTTCGTCGTTCGATTGCACTAGACATGGGCACCGTTTCCTGCATGCCGCCGCGTGAAAATTCGGCATGGTCGGTTGAAGATCGTATTACTTCCCTTTTGCCCATGAATGCTATTTCGAAAGAGTGACCTTGACCGTGGTTATTACAACGCTCCCAAAGATTCAGGCGATCCATAGATCGTACCCTAGT
Source organism: Platycnemis pennipes (assembly GCA_933228895.1). Lineage (NCBI taxonomy): Eukaryota > Metazoa > Arthropoda > Insecta > Odonata > Platycnemididae > Platycnemis > Platycnemis pennipes. The sequence goes on from OW121856.1 coordinate 112,937,183, forward strand.
ACGATTGTGACATTTTGCGTTTTGCCATGCCTCTGAGGGTGTAACTCGATTAAATTCCACTAGAAATATTATATTTAAACCATCGCGTCCTAAGTTTCTATTCTGCGCATCATCATAATCGGGTGGGATTAATTAACTTTACTGTGGAATTGGAATGTTTTCTTTCTCTCATCCATTCAGTAAAGCTTACCGTTTGCCATTTTGTTATTAGCATTTCCCATTGAATTGTGTTGCTTTTATACGCAAGCATAACGCCTTCGTGAAAGAACAGAGATCAGCCCTGGAAAGTAAAAACATTATATTACGTTTTGGTGTTTTCCCGGCGGATTAGATGAGTGAAAGTTTCTCGGGTCTTCCACCGAGTCAAAGGCTCCACTCTGCCGACGTTTCCGAAAACGACTGGTTTTCCGAAAGGTAGGCAGAGATGGAGCCTTTGTCCCGGTGGAAGACCCGAGAAACTTTCACTCATTATATTACGTTGTCGCCGACGACGCCATACGTGCCGCCGCCGACGAATATGTCGTTGGCTCCTGGATGATATACCTACTGGAGAACTCGCCATTTGCCAGCTAATGCGGTGGAATGTCTTTGTTATTCATCTGATGACGAGATCGCTAGCTCGAAAGCCGCCAGAAAGTCTAGTTCATCTGCCGGCATGTGCGAGTTTGCAACAAAATCGTTCGTTTTTACTGGAGAACTCGGCATTCGCCAGCTCGAGTTGAGTTGGTTCGTCAGTCTTCGAGCTGGTGTGTGCTCAAGAGGTGCCTTTGGTTGGACTGGCGACGGACATCATTTCATTCAAAGGCTCCTTTCACACGGGACGGCGCGAACCAGACCGCCGTGTACGGCGCACAGTGGTGCAGAATCCTTAATACTTGGTATTTATGAGTCTAGAAAAACTTTATATGGAGGGTTTTTGTGCATAGCACCGATTGACGAATTCAAAACCATCTTAAGTAAGGACATATCGCTGTTGCTACTCCTCTAGTAGATAAGATAAAATGTTGCACTGGTAACAAGTGCATCGTATGAAAAGGAACAGGCACAGCTTCACCTTCGATTCTCTCTAATATAACGTTTATTTCCCCCGATTCTTGTTCTGAAAAATGGCTTTTGTAACTTTAGGTGAGTGCTATTTAACTGTTTATTAATATATTGCAAATATAATTTGCAAAATTATTTTTTTACATAATTTATTGTTCAAAAATAAAGAAAATTGTTTTGAAAGTTCACTTTTATACTTTTGAAAATAATTATTTTGTGGAAATATTAACATCGAATTCGTGTGCTGAGGTCACGAAAACCTTTGTGCTATAATCTTTAATGAAACGAGAATTTTGAGTTTGTGTAAATCCAAGTAATAAAAATATTGCAAATACTTTTGTGAAAAAAGTAATTAGCAAAAATATGAACATCAAATTATCATTCAGCGACTGAGAAAACGTATATTTGTTCACATTAATTGTGATGTTTTAAATAATAGTTAGTTTAAGTAAAAAAATCGCAAAACTTTTTGCAAAAAAATTAATTCACAAACGTTTTGAATCTAAATTCATATTCTGCGACCTCGAACACCTATATAGACCAAATTTCATTTAAATTGAACATTTTTAAATCTAAAATACCAATTATTAGGAATCCTGCACTGCTGTGCGGCGTGCCGCCGTGCATTCCTAAATAACAGCCGTGAATGTCACAGTACAGTCCATTTCGAGTATATGGCATTTTAATTTCTAGTAGGAGTTTAATCATGAATGAAGTAAATAAGGTGCTGTGCTTGTAATTGTAATAATGTGGATGTAATAAGATGGCCAATTCCAAGTGAAAAATTGGACAGGACTGGGCATTGAACTATTGACCGTCACAATGACACATGAAGAAGTTAGCCTTTTTGGTCTGGAATTTTCAAATTTTTGTCTTGAAAAGTCTTGAAAAAGTCTTGAATTTCTTTTTCATATATTAGTAGACACCATGATTATGGAATCGTTGAGAATGAGACCAGGGAGATGGGCGCACAAGCCGCTGACGCTTTAATAAAATTCATAACTCTCAGTGTAGAAGAGAGAAAAGTGCTGGAGGAGGAGAAGACAAGGATCAGTGGCACTCCAAGATATGAATGACGGAGAGACTGACTGCCTCCACTTTTGGTCGTGAGTGCAAATTCGACTTGGCAAAATACAGTCTGGGCCATTTTGTGCCAGTCATTTAAAAAGCATAAGGACACAGAATACGGCGGTGTTCGGGAGAGAAATTTGAGGTGGAATAGAAATTCTGCTTATTTCTACCTAGTACAGGGGCAGCTAAATATTGCTAAATGGGAATATTGCATGTTTATCTTTTGGACCAGACATGGTTTCATTTTGGAAAAGATCCAGAGAGATCAGGATTTCTGGGAAAATTGTACGGTGGAGAGGTTAAAAACCTTTTACCTAAACCACCTTCTACCCGAGATTGCGAATTTAGAACAAATCAATAAATATTTTTAAAACCAATTGCAACATATTTCAATGATAACCTACTCCATGGAATACGTCATTGTGACAGGCTTTCTTTCTAAATTATCGTACAGTACCTACTATGAATATTTGTAAGAATATAATCTGGTGCTTCTTAACTTTGAACGATACCATTGTTTTCTCCAAACAGAATTACCCTCTACTGCATCTATAGTACTGGAAGTACTATAGATAGTTACCTGAATTCTTTCATATTCCTACTGGGTAAATGCGGTAGAATATTTTTATTCAAATCTGAAAGTAGAATGCTACAGTCAAAAAACTCCCAAGTCGATGCAGAACAATGCAAGTGAGCCGGTGATGTGTGCTGTTTTTAGGATCTCAAATAAATATGAATCTTCATGTTCACGTAATACACATGAGGTTGACTCAACTGATTTACACGTTTTATGCAGCGTCGATCCATGCTCAGGGCAGTATTTTGACAGATATCCTGCAGGCTTCTTCAGGACCTGTAGACACCAGCAGGGTAGCAGGTAAAGTCCTGACATGAATCGACTTGGTACAAAATTCATAAAGCAGTTGAGTCAACTACTCTCTACGCCCCGCGGAAACCTCCATTGCAAACCATGATGCCTGCTGAGGGATGCTGCTACCAGCATGAACCACCGAGATGCTGAGCCGTCAGTCGACTACAGCCGTTGTACCTGTCTTAGAAACCATTAGGTAGGACAATACAAAACATATGTTGCGGCTTCCGCATTGTAGTCTAGCCCTCTGAAAACTCTATGGCCCCACAGTCGACTTCCCATTCCCTCTGCCTTCCCATCACCTTCCCCTCTCTGGACTTTCGCTTATCGCTCCGCTAGGCTCGCCTCTCCCTCCGCCAGCCTTAGCGCCAAGAGGCGACTCCAAGGTACCCGGGGGCCTTAACACTCGATGCTCCCTTTTACAGCACCGTATTCTGTCACCACACCTTGAAGCATCACTGTGACCAGAATCATTACTTATTTATTTATTTATTTAAAAACATTTTTCACATACAGCCGTGACGCCAATTTACAGTGAAAAATATAACAAGACATGAATGAGACAAAAAACAATAACAATATAAAAACTAATGAAGAATAAACCAGAAGAGGGAAGAAGACATTCATTTAGCTGACAGATGGGACAAAGCTTGTATGGAGAAATTATTGCATGACAAGTAAAAAGGATCTATGGAGGGAGGGAGTGAGTTTAGAAGGGAGGAGAGGCGGTATAAAAGTGAGCGCTTGGTTAGTGAGATCCTGGGAATAGGTAGATGGAGTAGAGAGCGCGAGGGGGTGGAACGAGTTGGTATTCTAAAATTCAACAGAGAAAGGAGTTCCGGGCAGTCAAAGGTCGAGTTTAAGGTATTATGATAATTATTATAATGATTACAATAATTAATCTCTGAAATCTGTTTAATTTTTTCTTCAGACAAGAAGCAAGGGTAAGTCCGACTCTCTGTCAAATTTACTTCCATCATGCAAGTCATCCAAAGCAGTCAATATTTCTTTGAAACAGCTAACCCCTGTGGTAATCGAAGTGCATGGCAAAAAAGTGTGTATAATTTTAGAAATTTTGATTCACAATGGTTGACTGTGAAGCATGCAATGCGATAACTGACAACTCATCCCAAAAATGTTACATTTGTGGAGCTACACCTAAAAATATGAATGACAGCCAAACAAAGGATGTGGATGTTACAATATACAAATTTGGTCTGTCTACCTTACATGCCCAGATTAGGCTATTCGAATGCCTTCTACATATATCCTACAGACTAGAAGTGAAGAAGTGGCAAGTAAGAGGAAATGAAGAAAAAGCATTGGTGAAGAAAATAATTAATATGATAAAGGTTCAGACGGGAGATGGGTCTCATTGTGGACCATCCGACCCCCGGAGGAAGTGGTGATTCCAACGATGGTAATACTGCAAGACGTTTTTTCCTGACATTTCGTCAGCCATTACTGGAATGGACATGGAATTGATTCAAACATTTGGGACTCTTTTGAGTGCACTGCCCTGTGGTTTCTCCATAAATACCCCCGAATTTGAAAAGTATGCACAAAAAAACTAGAGACATTTATATGAGGTTACATTCATGGTTTTACATGCCCGTCACCATGCATAAGATACTCATTCATGGGGTCAAAGTAACAAAGCACTTCCATCATGCAAGTCATCCAAAGCAGTCAATATTTCTTTGAAACAGCTGATTGCCACTTTAATAGTTTCAACCTCGTTGGTCCACCTTGTTGTTTGAATTCTTTTGATACGCTTTCTTTTTTCGCTTTGTTAATCTTTATGAGATATTTTCTCAACGAGCACATCATGCCTTTTATGTACTGAACTGAATAAACAGTATAGGTCTTTCAAAATACTAAACAAAATCTGATTTAGGGACAAATTTCAATCAATTTCTCAATTACAAGTGCGAATGTATGCTAACTGCACCACACATATAAAGCTGTATCACTCTTTCTCCCCTGTTTTTAGTAAAGCATCAAACTCGCAGAAAACTAGCGTGAAAGAACACCCTATTGTTTTGCGAGACTTCTTTGCCTTTTCCATCTTGCCCATAGTTATATCTCCTCTTGTCCTGTCATGGTCGCCAAATGTCGGATACGAACACAGATACTCCGAGTTCAGTCCCAACCATTAAATATATAACTAAAGAACAACAGATTACATGGAGATGAAGAATAGATTATATGAATCCTGCCGGTGACACTAGTTAGGATACCACTTTGTCTGCCATTTCAATGCACTGTGTCATGTACTTCCTTCTTGCACGATGAAAAGGTGGGAGAAACAAAATAAACACAAATTATACAGCTGTTTAGCACATGGTGGGTAAAAGTTACCTTGCACATAGCAGACACTCCCTATTTTACTCACCTTGGTCCTTTCTCACAACAACAACCGATTAGTGTCGAATGGTTCTGACCGCGACCACCGTGCGCTGGCTTGACTATACCGATGATAGCTGACAGCTGCTTCCTGAATCACTTGAAATACTGTGTGCTGCTCTTCTAGAGAGCAGAATCATCTTATAATAATTCACATGGTTCACACGTCTCTTCTCTCTTAATGCGTACTTCTCTAGGTGGGTGCCTCTCTTCGCCCGCTTTTATCTAAAGCTGTAAAGTACTAACCACCAAGGTTAGTACCTTTCCATTTGGTTTGTGAAAGTCGATCATGATTAGGTGATCAGTCTAGTCACTATGCAACTGCATTTTTTGAGGACGTGCTAATGAAATTATGATATGACGTGATGTTTCTGTTCTTCCGTGGAAATTATACTTTGTTCACACTTCTTTCTCATATCTTTATCATTAATATGTCCTCCATTTACACACTTAAAGCATGCTTTTCACCTCATGGCCTCATATTCAGCACACTGTTCTCACCGTGCACAGTGGTTCCAACAGAGAATCTAGTGGGACTAAAGTGCAACTTTTTCAAAAACGGTCGTCCTTTATGCAGTCATATCGTCAAATGATTGCTTCAACATGATTTGTAACTTTAACAAGGTTTAGATAAGTTATAACAATGTTGCATGGCTATAAAGTCACGCGTCGAAGCTATCGAGTCTGCGCCCAGATCCTGCTAGTGACTAGCTGGCGAGTGCTAACAAGGAACTAAAATTATATGTGGGAGGAATAATAAAATCTCACAGGAAATTGAAGTTAACAGTATGTAGCAATGTTTAGAATGATTTTTGTTTTTAATAACAGAACTTATAAATCCTAGCTTTCAAATAGAAGTCTCTAAGTCATTATAACTCTGTGTTTTTCCCCATTTAAATGTTTAACTTGAATTATAAAAAATATATCTCGCGGTAGAATTACAAATTCTTCAGTACTATAAGTTAGATCCATATACTTGCATATATTTCCAACAGTTCCTGTGCATACTTGCACCTTTTGCGAATAATTCCCTTTTTATCGTATGATGCTAACCAGAGGTGGCCATTCCTTGGGACATTGGGGAGCGAGCAAGGAGCTTACGACGACGACTAGAGGATGACGCTAGGTTTTTGGGAGAACCAACGCTAGTGCACATCACAATAAGGTATTTAAATTATATATACAGATATTTACTTTTCTGAACTTGAGCTAAACAATGCCACCGCTAGACAATGAGGAGGAAGTCAAATTTTGGTTGCTAATGAGTACCTACCAACGAAAGCCTCATGAACTTAGGGAAATGTTGTGAATTCTTCATTATTTGCTAATTTTATATTAATTGTAAACTCATATTTTTCAAATTTTAAATCAATAGGGAAATGATGTTACACTCCGGGAGGGCCCAGCTACCGACGATAACCAGCACGGCATTGTTGCAATTTTTGCGGGAGAAAAAGGCCAAGGACGATTTGTGTAAATATATTGAACATAAATTAGATCTGATTTAAAATCTGTAAAGAAGATAGCTCTCAAGCCATCAAGAAAACTGTTAGGCTGTTAAAAAGGGTTTTTGAAAATTGTGGAGACAGTGCTCCAGAAAATACGATAGGTTTCTTTTGAAACACCGACACGGGGACCATTGTAAAAATCGATTCCACGATACTGTCACTCAGAATATAGTACTTTGTGATACTCCATTTTCAGGTCCTTCTGTATCATATGTCAAAGTTGGAAGGCCTCGGAAGTCCTTTGCTGAAAGCAGTCTGAAAACCAGGCGTAGATATGTAGTCTCTCTGGTGAAAAAAATATCAAAAGTAGAACTTTGTTTAGAGCTCAGGGAAAAAAGATGCGGCATCAGTTATAAAGGAAATGACTGCAACAATGCCAACAAGAGCTTCAAAGTATAGAAAGGCTTATGTCCCCCCGCCTTTGCTGCCGTTGCCATATTCAGCAGTGGAAGCGTTATCCTTTTTTATTGAAAATAACCTCACAGAGCAGCAGTACATAAACATCAGGAGGGATGCCAAACAGAGAAGGTGTGATATTTATCCATCTTAAAAAGTTATATGGCATACGAAGCTGTCTTGCTACCCACTGCTTAATGGAATGAGCGTTACCAAGACTTGGGCCAAGGTACAATTGCAGGCACTCATCAAGCAATGCGTTGTTAATGTTGGCTCAAGAAGAAGTTGTTGCCTCTTTCCTTAGGTCTGGCAAAGAAGTGAAACTACATAAACATGATATTTAAGTGGTACTGTGACTGTAGTGATGGGCACAAGTTCGCTAGTAGGGGAAAGGCTTGGACCAGCTGATGATTCCAACATGTTTTCTATTTCTATGGTGACACTTCAACTAAAATTTAGCACTGGAAGCAATATTCTATGGCAAAATCTACGGTCATCTTCAACCAGATATTGCTGACCCATAAAATTATTGTTAGAAAAGGAGAGTAATGAGGTTACTGTGGAGGAGGTGGGAAAGATAGAGAAACAGATTTCTCAGCTAACCCCTGTGGTAATCGAAGTGCATGGCAAAAAAGTGTGTATAATTTTAGAAATTTTGATTCACAATGGTTGACTGTGAAGCATGCAATGCGATAACTGACAACTCATCCCAAAAATGTTACATTTGTGGAGCTACACCTAAAAATATGAATGACAGCCAAACAAAGGATGTGGATGTTACAATATACAAATTTGGTCTGTCTACCTTACATGCCCAGATTAGGCTATTCGAATGCCTTCTACATATATCCTACAGACTAGAAGTGAAGAAGTGGCAAGTAAGAGGAAATGAAGAAAAAGCATTGGTGAAGAAAATAATTAATATGATAAAGGTTCAGACGGGAGATGGGTCTCATTGTGGACCATCCGACCCCCGGAGGAAGTGGTGATTCCAACGATGGTAATACTGCAAGACGTTTTTTCCTGACATTTCGTCAGCCATTACTGGAATGGACATGGAATTGATTCAAACATTTGGGACTCTTTTGAGTGCACTGCCCTGTGGTTTCTCCATAAATACCCCCGAATTTGAAAAGTATGCACAAAAAAACTAGAGACATTTATATGAGGTTACATTCATGGTTTTACATGCCCGTCACCATGCATAAGATACTCATTCATGGGGTCAAAGTAACAAAGCATGCATTATTACCCATTGGCATGGTCTCCGAAGAGGCACAAGAAGCAAGGCATAAGCATATAAGGAAATATAGTGAAAACCACGCCCAAAAGTGCTCGAGGGAGGACACCGTGCATGGTGTTTAATTTGTTGTAGGTAACCTCCAATCCTTTAGTTTCCTAAAATAGATCTTCTCACCAAAAGCAGCAATATTCCCTCTCATTGCCAGTGAGACGGAAGGAACCAAACATACTGGAGCCAAGGGAAGACGGCGACGGAGAGTCCACAGATGACGGAGTGAAGAGGGTGGCAAAAATAGTGGTTGGAATGACTGCTACTAAGGATGTTCAGATTCAATGAGAATTTATCGTACAAATAAAAGAGTGTTTTTGGGGTTTATTTATTTGATATACTATTTCATATATATTTTAAAAGTGTAATGTGTTAATAATCGTAATTATTTTTTAATACTTTCTTGTATGGTATTTTAAGTGTGATTTTTTTAAATTAAAATGTAATTTTTATCTTAAAAAGCAATAAATAAAGAGCATTAACCACTATCATATTTTGTCATTTTCAATGAATTGGTCCTAACTAATGCATACCCTTCAAGAATTACTAGTTTATAAGGAAAAATAAGTTTGTCCCGCTAGAATTGTAATTGGAACCACTGTGCAGTGCAGAGGCAGTCTCCAGGTGACATAACATAGTGGATTTAAGGGCTTATTCAATTATGACCAAGGGCCAGTTTCACCAACGTCGGTAAAATTTCTCATTATCACCAATTAAATTATCTCCGTTAAAATTATTATCTCGGTTTCATAAAACCGAGATTTCTCTGAGAACGTTTAGGTTAGTAAATTTCTCATACTCCTGATGTCAACAAACAAATAAAAGTGCCTTACCGATTTGCAATTCAGCTGAATTAACTTCGTGCTTATTGTAACTAAAGGCGTTTCCGATGGACCCATGAAGGACAAAACATTAACTAAACCTCCACGAAACATCTATATTATCTTCTACGTGTATCTAGAAAACATCTATTGGCCCAGTCCATATCGATTCAGGCAGCCAAAGAAAAAATCTTACCTTCATAGTCTCAGATGTTATTGAATTTAACATATGTCAAACTTCAGGACAAAGTAAGTAATACGTATATTTTAGTTTTGTCCAAAAAAATTTTTGGCAAGAGATACAGTCCACCGAACATGGGCCCGCGAGCGCTATTTTTCAAATGCGATTTTTGACAAAATACTAAAATGCTCATATCTCAGGAACGGTTCAAGATATTTTGCTCCTTTTTGTTTTATTTGAAAGATAATAATTTTGTGAGAAAAATGATATCCTTGATTTGAAAATGTGTGTCCACATTCTCTTGCTGCAATTTTTTTATTTTATTTTTTTTTATTTAAAAAAATTGTTTTTCTTAAAAATGCCAATCCTAAAAATTTTTATTTTTTTACTGTTTGTCAGTACCATAGAGTACTACAATCCCTGAAAAGGAGAACTTCCACTTTTCAGTTTAACAGGTTTTATAAACAATTCAAAAAATTTCCAAACATTAAGCCAGTTTCCATTACCACATTCTCAGATATTGGTCACATAAAATCAAAATCTCTAGTCTTACTTGACATTTTTTTCTTCTTAAATATGGGTATCAGACACAAGTTTCAAACATCAATAGCTTTCAAAATATATGTGCAGGTTAAAAAATGTACAGGTTCCGAAGCATACTTCTGTGCACTCTGCTTAGAACTGAATTTAGCAATTTAATGAAGTAAAAATTTGTTCAACAGCATCAGTATCTTCCTTTGATATTGAGTGATGTCTTCCTGTTGAACCAATAGGAACTGGGGCACCCAAATTCTTCAAAACATCGCGAATTGGAAGTGAGCACTGGTGGTGGTGTTGCTGTCTTTCATCTGGGAATCTATATCCAGCAGCTGGTCCATGTGGCATCATAAAGTTAACAATGATTTCACTTAACCCACAACTAATATCTATAATCTCTGCAATCCACCAGTCACAGTCATACACACAGGCCACAAACATTCCTTTTTGTAGTTCGTGAATTTGAATATTCTCTTGGCATTTATGAGATCTTGGTTGGACAGATTAAATTTCTTCTTTCTTGCTCTTTAAAGTTCGTGCAATATAAGTTCGCCCATCAATTTGAGTCCAGACATGTGTCTTCTGAATTCCTTTCACAGGGGTAGTTTGGTTTGACCATTCTTTTATTTTCTGCTGGCGGAATTCTTCAACTTCCTATTTGGACAACAGAATCAGGTTTATTGATGTGTGTGACTGCACCACTCTTGTAAATTCCTTGGCATTCTGAATTGCAGCTGTACTTGGGCTGGAAAGATTGTTTTGTTGCATGGTGCTTCAGCAGGCCTCCTACACCATCACAGGGCCCCTTACCATGTCCAGTCGCACTGTATACCCACTCCATTGGAACAAGAGACTTTGCAAGTTAAAATAGTTAGTAACGGTTTTTGAAGTGACTAGGGGCACCATCAGAATTATGATCTTTTCTACCTGTGATTGCAGTGGTTGAATAATTTTGTGTATTGCCAACAATGCATGTGCTGAGTCATGTCCTCTGTCATCACTTATAACTGCAACACTTGTGGTCTTGTTCTGAAAATATGTCACTCCTGTAAAAATTGAAACTTGGTCATTACTCCAGTGATATCCTTTAACTTCTTGTTGTAGAACCACAGACCAGTTCTCAGCAAAATCAGAGTGAAGCACTAAACATGCAGCCTCTACCCATCCCTTCACTTCTGCAATGTGTTCTTGTTTCAATTTTTTCTTTTCTTCAGATGTTGGTGTGTTACTGCTTTCACTGTCCACCTCCCAAGTTCGTCTAAGAAGGTATCAATGGCAACATTTTTCTTAATGAGTTTATTTTGTTCCCATGTTGCATATGTAACTTCAGAAGAGTTATCTGCTACACTATCCAGACCAAGTGTCTGTAAGTCGAGTCCCCCCTTTCCAGGGCAGTCACCACAGTCCTGAAACAAACATATCTCTCGTTCTATGTCACAGACCACTAACGACTTCACATGTCCAACCAAGGTGTCATATGTCATATCTTCAAGCAAGTTCTTCAAAGCTACCACACAGTTCAAAATTTGCACAGTACAAACATAAACAGACATCTCTAGGTGGATGTGGAACAACCCACTTAGGTCGTAATGCATAAACCTTTGATCTTCCAATATGCAATGTTGAATGTTCCTTCTTATATGTGGCAAAAGTTTCTTTAATGCCGCGGGTCATGTATCTTTTCACTTTCACCCCTTTTTCTCCTGCAACTGTCATAGTCATAATGTCTTTTTTGTTGGCACTCTGGCGAGAACAGTCCCACTTATCTTCCAGATAAAATGACTGTGCAATTTGAACATTTGCTTCATTCACAGGATGACCATAATATGGATCTGGTTTTCCAAACACTCCTTTTGCTGACCTCAAATTTCTTATCTTGTCCACCATGTATTTTGATGCAGATGGAATGTGGTGCAAAATTTAGTTCTTTGTAAAGGATACTGGGATAATTGTTAGAACTTGAACCTTATCATTGTAGGATGCACATGATTCAACAGCTGAATTGATGTTTGATAAAAACTCTTGGCAGGTTGCACAAGCTCCTTTTGGTTCATTTTCTTCTGAAGTTGGAATTTCTACTTTGAAGAGTTTGGTCAGTTTTGTACTGGTATGCTCACCCACTGCTCCAGAAATGTCTCTGTGTTTTCTTGATGCATACATCTCATGAATTGACTTCACTGACCATGGTTTCTTAACAGGACTAACACCAACCTCTGTAGCTGACTGATTCAGGAATATGTAGTTCTTCCTCTGCAGTTACAAAATCTGCATCACACACAACATTGGGGGCTTCTTGTTCACTTATTGTCATGTTTGATATTGTGTTAAAGCATTTGGAACACAAAAAGTCATTACTGGAAACATTTTCACTTTGAAACAGAGTCTTAAAATGAGCACTCTTATTTCCAACCTGAAGTCTTTTTGCTAGTCTTATGTATCACTCTTTTATGGATATGAAAATAGTCAGCACACTTCACTCTCCTATGGCCCCAGTCAGAAGACATTTCAAATAGACTTTTCCACAAACACCACAACCCAGTCAGTCAGCAGAATTCTCAAAAACCTTCACAGGTACTGTTAACAAAAATTTTTTTTTACTACTCTCTTTGTTTGACTGTTGACAACTGAACTGTCAGTTCATGTGTCCTCCCTTTTATATGCTAGGTCAAACATTTAGAATTTTCCGGTTAGTTTCAGATTGTTCTAGAAAGTTCTGTTACATTCTTTAATTATGTGGAAGGTTCCACATTGTCCTCAGAGGTTTTCGGAAGTTATCTGGAAGCTTCCACATTGTTCTAGAGTATTTTGGTACATTCTGGAATTATTTGAAGTTTGTAGATTGTTGAAGTGTGTTCTATTATGATCTGAAATTATCTGGAAGCTTCCAAATTGTTCTAGAAGGTTCCGTTATGTTTTGGAATCATAATCTTCCTTATTATTCCAGAAGATCATTAATGATTTGGAAGGTTATTAATAAAGAAAATCTAAAAAAATTATCAACATTTAACTAGTTCCTAACTTTGTTTCATTTGTTGTTTTTAGTTCATCACAAACAGTACAAATTTTTTGAGATTGGTGTTTGAAAGTAACAAAATTATAAAAACTTGCAATCAAGAAATTCACCATGGAAGGTAAAAAACTACATTAATTTATAAAACCTGTTAAACTGAAAAGTGGAAGTTCTCCTTTTCAGGGATTGTAGTACTCTATGGTACTGACAAACAGTAAAAAAATAAAAATTTTTAGGATTGGCATTTTTAAGAAAAACAATTTTTTTAAATAAAAAAAAATAAAATAAAAAAATTGCAGCAAGAGAATGTGGACACACATTTTCAAATCAAGGATATCATTTTTCTCACAAAATTATTATCTTTCAAATAAAACAAAAAGGAGCAAAATATCTTGAACCGTTCCTGAGATATGAGCATTTTAGTATTTTGTCAAAAATCGCATTTGAAAAATAGCGCTCGCGGGCCCATGTTCGGTGGACTATCTCTTGCCAAAAATTTTTTTGGACAAAACTAAAATATACGTATTACTTACTTTGTCCTGAAGTTTGACATATGTTAAATTCAATAACATCTGAGACTATGAAGGTAAGGCCCCTGCCTGAATCGATATGGACTGGGCCTATTGTCACTTTCAAAAATCAGAGTGAATGCAGAGTATTCACTTTACTAAGCTTTGCTTTCACTACAACTCGCTCAATCAGACATAACAGCAGGGAATGGGTGAAAATAATGTGAGTTAAGGGTTTTGACGAACAGAATATATTTTGTTATGCCTCAATAATAAGCTATTTTCGATAATTTGTTTCCTTCCTGTGTGCATAATTCAAGTAAAGTAGAAACGAAAGTTTTCCTGAATGACTAAATTCTAATATGAAGCATAAATCAGGGATATGCATATTGTAACGTGGGGAAAATGAAAGATTTGAGTAAATTTTCTCGATGAACAACCAAAATGTACCTTTGGAAAACTGAAGTCGGGTGTAATTTTGGAATTTTGGCTATGTTTGAGCCCCTGCATCTCGGTAACGGCGACAGAACATGACCAATGACATACCATTCCATGGTTGCCAATCAATTATGAGTATTTGTACCAAGTTTCATGATTCTATCTCCAAAAAAGCCATTTTGGAGCTTTGTCAAATTTTTTTTCGATTTCAGCCTACTGTGCATCGGTTCAAATTTTCCTTCCTCTCCTTTCTATAAACAAAAACCACACAAAATCATGACAGTGCATGCATGGGCCTTGAACTTATTTAAGTAAAACAAGGAAACAAATTTAGAAAAATTTCAGAAGGATAAATTATACATCATGTTTAAGAATTAATAACTTTCTGAAATAAGTAAATATTCACAAAATTTTAAATATTAAATATTTTTTGCTTCCCTTTTTTATTTTACGGGTTGCAATCCCAGAATATCGGATGAAATGACAATCCCGAAATCCCGGGAATTAGTATATACGAATCCCGGTATTCCGGGATTGACGTACACCTTTTCGCTAACAGGCAGCGCTAATAAGTAAGTTTTCTTGGACATGAAATGCAACACGTTAGACGTCTGAGTCCATTGACTAATACATTTTATTGGAATAAGTAATTTGTCATCATTTGTCATGTCATAAGATAAACGGAAATGAGCTTACAGTGTGCGTGTTAAAGACAGTGATCGCCAGCATTAAACAATATGGACTAAATTCCAGAAAATGTTGTCTAACTTTTGATGATGATCCCGTAATCCCGGGATTGAAAAATCTCTCTGGGATTGCAATCCTTACTGGGAGGCTAGGTTGGAGGGCTGCGGTCCCTCCCTACCCCGTGTATGGGCGCTCACGTATACAAAACCAATGACACAACACTGGAATGTGTAGCTTGCTACTGCTTATAGCTTTCTGTACTCGCGAGTAAATAGTTGTCGCAAATCACCGCTAGATGTCAACACTGTAGACCGCATATCAAAAAGGAGGGAATTTCAAATAAACTCGAGTAAAGTTCTAAAATTCACTTAAATCAGCTGTGAAATATTATTGAAGGTATTTCTAACAATACTGTAACTTCAGAAAAGGCATTTCGTGGTCTTTTCACTTAAATATACTGGGTCAGTTGGAACTTCGTCTTGAAATTTCCTAGTTAGAATGCATCCCTGGCTTTCCCTTGTTGAAATGGTTTCTTCAAACACAAATCGGCGAGCACTAAATATACGCCTTTCGCTAATTAATGCCAAACTGCATATACTTAAAATACTCTGTGGGATGAATTAATTCACTTATTCCCCTTATTATGAGATCTACCAACTTGAAGCTACAAGAACTTAATTCAGTTGAAGTAGCCAAGTTCATTCCATTATAAATTTGAGGAAAAATATTTACCATTTTTTTTGGAATTCATGGCTGAGTTTCATTCACTTTGACTAACGTGAGTCTCCTAGCCTCAGGAATAACGGCTATGCAATACAGCGAATCAATACAATTGAGGTCTAATTTTTAATCCTTTCAATTTAATATAGATACACTGCACACAGAGAATTTCACGTAATACCTGTTGTTTTTTCCCTGAATGAGCAGATGAATACTCTTTGTTATAGAAATTAGTTTGATTTCAACCCTGACATAACTATTTGACAAGTTAAGTACAGCATAGTGTTTATTGCGTTGAAAGTATACTCGCATTACTGTCAGCAGAGTTTTAGTAGACGTACATTTGGTGCAGATCAAGCCTCTTATGTGCATGATGTGCCTCCATGGACATTGCTCCATGCTGTGCGAGGTGTTGCCAGAGTATGGGACAGTGTCACTGCAAAAACTATTTCCTACTGTTGGAGATCAGCTGGTTTTGGTGACACATCAGTTCCGGAGACAGAGGAGTTAGTGGAAGATAACCTCCAATTTACAAACCCTCTGATTTACAAAGCTCAAATTTTTGGGTCCCGTCAACTTTGTAAAATAAAGTTTCTACTGTAATTGGAATTTCCTAAGGTCGGACTGAATTCACTGTTGCTATGTACTCCATTTGTTATGCCTAATGTTAACTGATCCCTGTTTGGTTTACTTTGTAACTGCCCACTGCAATGTAATTGGCGTACGCAATGCAATGACGCCTCTGTTCCTTCTCGTGCTGACAATGAAACCTTTCCTCCTCTCAGGCTATGCATGACTCCTCGATCTGCACAGAGGGCGGCTACTCTGCCCTCGACTGTGTCTCCTTTGGACTCTTTTCGGCCAGCGAAATCAGGAAACTCAGTGCGTTGAAGGTCACCACCCCTCTTTCTTTCAACCTTCTGGGCCACCCTGTGCCTGGGGGTCTTTACGACAGGGCATTAGGTGAGTATCTCCCTCGTTTTCTCTTTGTTTTCACGTTGAAAATAACGTTGTCTCTAGTGTACCTTGGTGCAACAGGAATAACATAGAATATGCTGATTTTATGCTCTGCTTTATTGCAACAATGAATTTATCCATATTTTTAAATGTGATGCCTGTCCCCAAATCATTCTAAAAATAGCTGACAGTTGCGTGGTATTAATACACGCAACATGGTGGTGAATTTTTCTGCTGGCAAGTGTCTGATAAACTTAAGCTAAGTATGGTTAAAATAAAGCTGTGAGAGCTCTGGAGTAATTTACTATGTAGTATTTTCCACGTCATAGTGAAAAAATAACTGGTGAAGTTTAATAATCGTCAATTATGTATTTTAATTATGTATATTTTCATAAAAACTTCTTATGTGTGTTACTGCTTCCCTGACACATTAATTTTGAGTAGATGGTCAAAAAAACATCACATCTTTTAATTTTAGATTGTTCTTTATTCATATGTGAATAAATATGTGTGAATAATAGTGCTGTTAAACCTTTTTTTAAATATTTTTAAACAATTTAAAAATTTAACTTAATTTCACACTATTTGACCTTTTTCACTTTAATTTTGAAATAAAAAGTATGTTTTATTTCCACGAGAAAATAATAGGAAAAATCTTTATTTTATTCCAAACAGGTAAAGAACTCCAAAAAAAATTTCTCAAATACTTTTTGCCGTATAAAATATCCTAAAACAGGGGATTATGCAAAGAAGCACTTCACAATTGGGACAGTAATATCTTTTGTCTTTTGTTAGTTTTTTTCCTTTTGCATCATTCTTTCGGCAACATAGGAAACATTGTTTAGTTGGAATACCTTTTTTTTTCGTTTCCGAGGGGTTACTCCAGGAAAATGCCTCTCCGTGAGACGTCGCGGATGAGGGATTGTGGGCAGCCTACCCACTCGTGGGTACACTACTGAGAGGTGATGCGTGTGTAATAGCTGCTCAATTAGTCCAAGACGATAGTCTAAATGAAGATGATAGTCTAAATGCATTCTTTTCCACCAGTCTTGCGGCAGAGAAGATAACAGTTCCAAACTGAAAGTTCAAGCAGATGATTTTTTTAAAAATATTTTTTACCCCGTTTCCGGTATTCGGTATTAAATATTGGGTAATCGGCCAAGTATTGGTATGCACGGTCGACTCCTCCCATCGTGTTGTTGTAGTCAACAACGACCATTGGTTTTTCTTTCGTTTTCTCCCTCTTCACAACACTTTTCATGAAACTATTACGCACTGATGACGGCAGCAATACCTCTTTTTTGTCCTTGTACTGCATAACCATGATCTTTCCTTTTGTGAAGGCTGCCACTTCCCCCTTTCTTAGTTACTTCCCTTTGAACGCTGCAGGTATTCCTGGTTTTCCTCAACGTGCCATAGATATCCGTTGATTGGGAAACCAACACCTTGGCTAACCCGGGTGACATTAAAATAAATAAAAGGAAATAAAATCAAATTTTGTTAAGGTAAATGATGATTTACTTACATATATTTTGTAAACATAAATACAAAACATTCGCATTACACACATAGAAATGTGTTTACAATCCATTATGACAATTATTTCAGATAAAGTTTTGTAATTGTTATCATAATAATATTATATAATTGTTATTAACATTTGATATAATTTGTGAATTCAACTAGTTATTTCAGCTAGTAGGTATTCTGAATACCATTTCTTTGTTACGTGACATTCATTTATGAATTGTCTTGGCTTGAATCTTAAAAGGATTCCTTGATTTTGCTCTTTTGTTAATCATAGTTTTAAATTAAAAATTCTTATGAATCACTCAATACTTTTTGTATTAAAAGACAATTACATTTGTTCCAAATGTGTATAAATATTGGGATATCTTTCGTGTAAAATTTTGCAATATTATTGTAAAAATTATGGAAACTAATTTTGAGATAACAAATACAGTCAAGCCCGTTCATAATGAATTTGAGCGGGCCAAATATTTACTTCATAATAAGCGAACTTCATTAAATGTTGCCCAGTTTTTCCAAGCCCTATTTTGGAGGTCACTGGTTTAATGTTGCGGCTTGCGTACTTTATTGTGCGGATAATTCGAAATACGCTTAATATGTAACTGGAAGTCGAATTTCCTCTCGTGACATCCCAATGTTTATTTCAAAACGATTCTCCAGGGCTGAGCGATTCGATGATTACCGTATTTATGCATGTAAGCCGCGCACCTTTTTTCCCGAAACGCCGGAGAAAAAATGGGGGTGCGCGGCTTATACGAATCCTCCAGATTTCGTGTTAGCCGCGAACCATTTTTCCTCAGATTCCTGTTGTTTTCTCTCCTAAGTTTCGCATTCTGTCTAGTAGTAGTGGTATACTAGTCTTCGCAGCATGGTTTAGTAGTAAATCGTACATTGTAAAGTATTCTGAAATTTTGAAGTATGTAATTAAAAATAAAAATCCGCGTTTAACAAAGTCTGAGCGCACAACGGTACTGGAAGAAACGCTAGATCAGAAACACCATTTGTCAAAACAATAGATTTATCGTGTATAGATAGTAAGTAGGACAACACATTGTAGCACTGATATGTATTTAAATATACTGTATCCTGTAAGCTGCCGCAAGGAGTTTTATGTTTTTTCAAAATCGTAAGCGGAGTTTGTTTCGGTATCACGTATCTGTAGCAACATTTTTACGTACTAATAGGTAGCTCCTTTTGCATACACATTAAAGCTACATTGCAAAGACACAACAAAAAATTGTTACGTGGTGGCAATAATCGTATGCTCAGAGAATATACCTTCTTCCTATCCGTGCTATCCGCTCCAAGCGTGAGAGTAGTAAACGCGTTCGAATCGATCATTTAGCATTTTAAAATAATTTGCTATTATCACCCTAAAATGAATTCTGATGTGAAATTTCGATAGTTTTCTGTGAGTATAAAGCTACATATTATAAATGATGCCGAAAAAATAGGTAATCGAGCTCCATGAAGGAAATATGGTGCATCTGAATCTAGCTGTGACGAAAACTAAGAATGAGAACTGTTATGATATGAATATTCATTAGTGATTTATGATTATATTTCCGGGAATGTGTTTTTCTTTAGTTTTATAAGAATTATAATTGTTATTACATTGAGCTTAGTTTTTTCCGTGTGTTCCCAAGACTTTTCGGTGTTGTTAAATCGTCCCAGTCCACAGCTACTACGCAGAGAGCAGACGAGATCACCGCTATCAGGTACGGATGGCGTTTGGCTTTTTTTTGCTGATATGCCAACGATTTCCGTAATTATAGAGTAATCACGGGTTGAAATTGTATATATTTTTGCAATTATTTCAGTTGGATGTTCTTTTGAACAAATGCCGTTTTTATAGCTGGATGATGTGATCGTATGAAACTGTGATTACTGTGAGATGCTACGAGAAACAGATGCACAGTAAAAGAGGCCGTGCATTGATGACGATCGTGACGATAATAACACGTAATTCAATCAATTAATGAGAAAGACGTACACGTAATTTAGGCACAGCATTTCTATTAAAGAACGTGATTTCATGTTATGACAAAATGATGCAGACTCAAGGGAAAAAAATTTTTTTTTTCGATAGTAATAATTATTTCCTCACGAACCTGCCCGAAAATAGGGGTGCGCGGGATACACGAGGGCGCAGCTTACACGAGTAAATACGGTAGTTAGTGTCTATTTCAAATTCATTGTGATTTCAGAATTGCTTCCTTGAACTTAAGTTACTTTCAAGTGTTGCCAAGCTGTTTGAACATTTACTTATGCTCACAGTGTGCTGTGAGCCAACAGCTGTTTATCCCCAATAAAACATCCCTCAAGTATATATTCGCATCACGGTCGCTGCGTCCCTAGCATTTTTTTTGGGGCTTTCGCACCATAAATATTGCCTTCTCCTCTCTTTCTTCTGAGCCTCCACCCAGGCTCTGGTTGGATGAATGTAGTGCTAAGGGTTCGTAATAAAAGGTAATTCCTATTAGAGCGTTGTCATTTCACTATGAATCACCATAATTACCCTTCTCTTCCTTCCTTTCACCATTCCTTCCCATCTTCTTTCATCGCAAGACCTTTTTGTCAACCTCTATCCATGTCCTCCCCAACCTAGCAACCTTGACCCCTACCTCTCACTCAACCCATCTGTCACCAGGCAACACTGACTCAGCCGTCAGCAGGTGATGGGGAGAAGACGTGCAGATAAGGCAACTGAGTTTTCAACTTGCCATCCAACGCTAAACTGGTGTCCTTTGATGTGTGCAACCTTTTTACTTCCATTCCAACGCATGATGCGTTAGCCTACGCTGATAATATATTATTCAAAGCCGATGTGAATCAACATCTCTTCAATGAATTAAGTTCACTACTTAAAATCTGTGTCGACCAAAAATATTTCTCCTTTTGTGGCTCCTTCTATAACCAAAAGGACGGACTGGCTATGGGATCACCCCTTTCCCCACTCCTCGCAGAAATTTTCATGGGTGAATTTGAAAGCAAGATCTTCAGTGCTAACAAATTTGTTAAAAATATTCTATATTGGTTCAGATATGTGGATGATGTGCTGTGTTGCTGGACAGGTAGTGAAAGAGAGTTGGACCACTTCTTAGAATTCCTTAACTCCATCCACAAATCCATAATCTTCACCATGGAACCGAGTTTAAATGGCAAAATTAACTTCCTGGACCTCACCATCAAGATAAGTGACCAAAAACATGTTTTCTCCTTCTTCCGGAAACCTACTTACATGGATCAAGTGATACCCTTTGACTCTTGCCATCCCATCGCCCATAAATTAGCCAGTTTCAACAGCATGATCCACCGACTAATCAGTATTCCCCTGTCGACTTCAAACTGTGAAAGTAAACTGAAGACCATAAAATACATAGCGCTGAAGAACGGTTACAGTTTGGACACCATCGACAAATTACTCCGTAATAAACGTAAAAAAACAGGCAGTGAATTTAAACACCTCCCTCCTACTAGGTCCCAGCGCTTCAGACAGAAAGTGGTGCAAAATCCCTTTCCACCATAAATTATCTTACAAGATAGCCAACACCTTTCCTAAAGATAAGTTGTGTGTTTCCTTCTATGCTCCCTTGACCCTATCTAAAGCCCTCTGCTCCAACAAAGACCCCATAGACCACGTCAAAAAGTGCGGTGTTTATCAAATTAAATGCGATTGTGGAGCCATCTACATCGGTCAGACAGGGAGGAATTTTTCCACACGCATTACTGTACACAAAAAGTGCTACATTTTGGGCAACACTAATTCCATATTTGCCAAACACCTGTTAGAATCCAAACACGCATGTAATTTTGATTTTAAAGTGCTCCACACCTTAGACAAAGGCGAGAAATTAGACGCCATGGAGCAGGTCAAAATTATCCAATGAAGGGATAGGAATCTCAATCTCCTCAACGATGTGCAATTTTACTCATCCCCCTCCCCACTCCTCTCCATCACTTTTCCACTCTTGAGTGTTTTTAGACAAGGGCTCCCTCACCTCTACTCACTGGTTTTCCCTGGCCCACGCGAGTTTTCATTGTGCTACCTTAACCAAGTGACACCCCCCCCCCCCACCAGCCCTATGTGGACACACTCCCCGAGCGTCTCAGCCCCTTCCACGGACCTGGCATTCGTAGCATAGCCGCGGGGTACCCCTTAGCGGCCAGAGGCCAGTTTTCACCACGACCTTCTTATCTGTGGGCTCGAAGACCAGGAGCGGCCTACTGTGATAATCCCCCCACCCCACTTTGCCACTCTGCCTTCGTCAGGCAAGGCCGAAAGAAGGCGGCCTCTCATCCCGCAGGACGGCGCCCTTCTCTCCCCCCCCCCACCCATATTTGGCCTCTTTTGAACTTGAAGGTGTATGTTCTGCCTTGGTACTCTCAAACGGCCAGGGTTTCCCAGTTCTGTGTGTGGTTTTTCCAACTCCCACCCCTAGCACCAGTTCTCCCTCCTCTTCCCCCCTTTTTCCGTTGTCACCCTTGGTTTAGGCCCTCTTCCCCTCCTCTTTCCTCACTCCTTTTTCCCCCGCTCCCTCCCCTCATTTGTATATACCGGTCGAAGTAAAGATTTCTTTGTGGAAAATTGTCAAACTTATTTAATTTAACCTGAGTTTGAGTTAAGCTTGCAGATAATACTGAAAAATGTTGACACCAACTGCGGGGTACTATGGAAAGAAGTGGGTTACCCATTACGCAAAAAAAACTGTTGAAAACTGACCACCAATAAATAAAAGTTAGTTAAAAGTGGGAATTTTAACATGATAATATGGCCATTTTAGTGGGGGTAGGGCCCTGCCCCACCCCACACCTGGGTACCCCATTTTGCCCCCCCCTCTCTCTGTTGTGAACAAGGTGGTGTCTCAGCCTTGTTTGTGTGTGCAGTAGAAATCTATAAATATGTTAAAATGTGTGTAATGAATCAGAAGTAAACTTACCTGTAATAATACAGCATGTGTGTGTGTGTGAACAATATGCCTTTACGAACTCAGCACGAAATTGGAGGAAAATGCTGAAAAAGAGGAAAAAATTGGCCAATGACAACACAATGCACCATCTAGAAGTCCCTTGACCCTCATAGTAGTTCCCGTGATCTCAGCTAGGTAGAAGCACGTACTCGGAGATACAGGTGTGTCCAGTTTGACCCGCTGACATGGTTGTACCCCACAATCCCCCACAAGTTTACCAGGCTAACAGTTGCGTTCACGACAGTATCTGATGCTGAGGAGGACCAAAGGAATTTGAAGATGACATTCCACAGGCAAACTGCAATCTGTCACAATAGAATGTAGCCAGCTGCGGGGCAAAACTTCCTGGAACACTATTTGCATAGCTATCCTGTTCTCCTCATCGACATGTCTATCGGGTTAACACACATCGCTATATTGCAAGGCACTTAACATGCATTGCAGTGCAGCCATTTGTTGAGGAAGAAGTATTTTAAAACAGAATAAAATTATTGGAGTTATTATTCCACAGAAGTCAACAATGTAATTCAAATCATAACATTGTTTGCAGCCAATTCGAAGAACTTTGTCACCAGCACTACTCAGCAACTGTGGTGCATGCTCACCTTAAAAAGCATTTTTCTCTCTTAAACGAAATATTGCCCTTGCAAAAATTTATCATTTTATAAAGAAGGATAAGGATTAAAGAACTGATACACCTTAATGAAAAGTCAATGGAAGCTTCATGGCCAGAAAGCATTTTAAAAAAGGGAACAATTTGAAATATATAATTGAAAATATAAATTTTTGCTAATATAAATAAATTTGTGTTACACATAATTTCTTTACTTTTCAAATTCATTGCTGCATGTTTCTCTAGTACTTATAGTTAAGATATCACCGAAATCGCAACCATGCGTTTCTGCAGACCTCCCAAGTTTCTGGCTCAGGTTCAAGTCAAACTTAACACAAAAAGAGAGAGATGTAGCCCCCACTTACTTTGGCTAATCTTTGTCCACCCCGTCTTCTGGAGATGAGACTGTGCACCTTGCAGGAGGTGTGGCAGTGGTGGGAGAATGGCAGGCCCACCATCTTATCGCCTGCCGTGGGAGTCTGGGGTGCATTCTGGAGGGTTGAGGGAGAGGGGTAGGTTGGGAGAGAGGAGGAAAGGGAGTGATGATGATGATCATTAATGAATAATAGTAAGGCCGGGGGGGGGGGATGAATGCTCTCAGGACCCTAAAGGTTGCCGTTTCTACTGTGCAGACGTTGATGCTAGGTTAGGGTGGTCCAAAAAAAAATTTTTTTTGAAAATTTAAAGTGCGGATGCATTTTCGGGTGCAATTTTATGAAAAAAAACACCTCACAAAAATTCAGTTCCATCGCACAATATTTGACCCTGCCGAATCGCGTTTAAAAATTTTTGCTCAGATGTAGACACATTTGCCTACCTTACAGGGGAGTTTCTACTATTTTTCGAGATTCTACCGCAGAAATAAGAGGTTACCCGAAAGAATCTTATCTTATCTTATCTGTGACGATAAAGGTTTTTATTTCGAATGAGTTTCTTAATTTTAAATGCGTCAATTTAACATATATTGACTAAAGTTCACATTATCTTTACATTTTCCTTAACCTTTTTTCTTCCGACCTTATCGAAAATTTGCCTGTTTCTGTGCCACAAGCAGCAAGAGCCGTCTCTCACACCCATCTTTAGTGAGTTTTTCTTCAAAAGATAATCCTTGATAAGTGACACGCCCCTTTCGGCAGTGTCATTAACAACATTAATGTGTTTGATTATATTGAAACCTTTCATCCTGTAGCCATTCTTCAGGGTCCTTTGACAAGAAGCCTTGGTCAATGCCCGTAATGTCGAAGAATCGTCGAGAATTACTGGACACAAAGTCACTCAGTTCCAGGTCCTTAATACAATGACTGGGAGGAAATTGCGCCCGGGGGCTGCAAACATCCAACCCTGCCTTTCCAAAAGAGCTAACCATCGCCCTCTTATCAGCTAAGGAAACCTTGCGGTCAAACAAAGATAAGCACACTAATGTTTCTGATAATTAGCATGAATAGTTGTAGAATTTGTTGAAAGCTGCTAGGTAGTGTTTGTCTTTGTGGCTGGCCAGGGTTTTCAGAGCTCGAGATCACGTGCTGGTGCACTAGATGCAACCGGACATGTGTACCAGGACTTAATATACACGGAAGCTACAAAGGACTCAAATTTAATGTTCATCGAAGATGAAAATAGATTTTATAACGTGGGGTAGTTTCTCAACTTGAGTTGATTGCTGCAAAACATAATGATTTCATCTGCGTCTCGGACCTTCCGCAAACTACCTCGTGTTGTTGCAGCAGTGCGGTAATGCCCTGCAAGTATAATGAACATAAAAGTTTTGTTTAATGCATGGCGTCATGTAAGTTCCAGAATGTGTGGTAACGTATTAGTTTGCGACATACCTTAGTCCAATGTTCTCCAATGATATTGTGGGCAATCAACAAATGGTGAAGTCGGCTTCTTCGAAACACCAATTAATTAATCAAACACTGCATCGAGGACAAGTTCAAGCATATGATGCCTGCAAGCAAGTTCCAGCAGCTCTTTCCCAAATTTCTGTTGAATAAGAACACAGGATCCATTTACTCATCCACTATTTACGTTTGTGGTGTTGAA
Organism: Platycnemis pennipes; assembly: GCA_933228895.1. Taxonomy (NCBI): domain Eukaryota; kingdom Metazoa; phylum Arthropoda; class Insecta; order Odonata; family Platycnemididae; genus Platycnemis; species Platycnemis pennipes. The sequence goes on from OW121856.1 coordinate 112,962,786, forward strand.
GACAAGGCCTATGACTCCTTCCTGAAGTTCCCAACTAGTCAAAAGTTCAACAACTGCAGTAGCTTCCTGAATCCCAGTGCCCTATTTGAACTCCGGAACGCCAAGAAGCTGCTCAACCTCTTCTTCAGATACTAAAATTGGCATACGATCAGTATTGGCTTCTGCATATAAAAGATGGATTTAATATCCAATACATGGTCGAAAATGCCCACAGACTATGCAGGAGACTGTTAATGAGCAAGAGAAAAGAAAAATAAATTACGATAAATTTCTTTTCGGCTGGACAGTAGCTTTCCATCCCAATGGACGACCAACGGAACGTCCGGATCAATCTCTTGCTTTATAAGTAGGGCAATTTCTTCTCTACATTCTGGCCGTTTTCTTTACAGTTGTGAACAGGAAGCAACTATTTGTACCCTTTGTTCCTCAAATCCCAACGATTTCACAGTGGCCCGATATACTGCTTTTATCAACCGTGTCTCACCGTGTGCCTGGCGATGCCTTTGAAATTAGCGGTGCCAGGCGTAGAGTGTCGCCTTGTGAAGAAACTCTTAAGAAGTTCTTTGGTAATTGGTAGTTTCCCATTCCTCGTCAGGTTTTCATCAAAGCAGCCACCAACAAGCCACACATTCTCTTTTCCCCGTGTAATACGCACATTACTCTTCTTAACCATTCCAACGTAAAATCACACTACCTTGTGGAAAAATAATTCACAAACACAGCTGTCTGACTCAATAACGGCGTTCACTAATTCACCACCGCTGTTACCACTTGCCTTCCACCATAGTCACCCGTACCGGAAGATCCGCGCAACAATACAGTCGTTATCTTGCACTTTTGTTACCGTCTTGCGCCCTTATGGGACAGTGATGAAGTCTTACATCATTTCAGCTCAATGACGCAATCTCGCATTATTTTGGGGCATGATGCCATATTGTCCTACTGATGCAAGGACGGAGTTTACTTAGTCGCCAAATGATAGCATTACCGCTTTGAACGTTAATTCTGGATTTCATCCTGTTATTTATGAATATAAGTGAAATATATCACGTGGTGGAAGGTTTTTCGTCCCAACATGTGGAAACTACTATCTACATACGATATATCTACTATTTGTCTTGGTTTTCTCATATAATCTTAGAAGGACGCAAACGGAATCCCCTGTGAGGTAGGCAAACTGACCTACGTAAAAGCTGGAAATTTTAAAACGCGATTCGGCAGGGTCAAATATTGTACGATGATACTGATACTTTGTGAGGTGTTTTGTTTCATAAAATTGCACCCGAAAATGCATCCGCACTTCCAACTTTCAAAAAAATATTTTTTTTTGGGCCACCCTAATGCTAGGTGCTGTGGTGGTGCTAGTCTGTGGCTTGTGGAGACTGTGAAGCAATCGTTGAAATGTTGGCTCTCTCTGGGTGAGTTGGAACGAGAAATTTGGGAGGCCCGAGTGTGGTTTGCATGATGCTCTGTGGTTGTTTATGTGGATGGATTGGGGGGGGGGGGGGGGGGGGGGGGGGGTACATTCTCCTATGTAGAAGTGTTTACACTGCAAAGAGGTAAACAATGTTAGTGGGTGTGAGGGGCGTGAAGCTTCTATGGGGTGGATGGTTTTGGTGTTGGTGCTGCGTAAGTAAAACAGGTGTAATGTTTTCTGTACATTTTGAATGGTTCCAAATGAATTAATTTATGTTGTGTGCTCTTCAGGGCCATCATCGGACACTGAAAAATGCTCAACGTGTGGGAATTCACGCAGTGGGTGCCTGGGGCACATTGGTTACATAGAGCTGCCTGTGCCTGTCGTCCACCCGTTATTCCACAAGACAGTGCTCACCCTGCTGAAGCTGTCGTGCCGTGCCTGCAGCCGTGTCATAATCCCAGGTGAGTTCTCCTCTCAGCTTTCACCCTCCTGCATTGCCCAGTCTGGAAAAGTGCTGAGCCCCTGATCTCATGAACTTGGGAAGTGTGCAGAATTCAAAGGGTGCAACACATTGCTGTTGGGGATGAGAGGGATCACAAAAGTTCAGGGATTCCAAACTTTATATGCTTTCCTGAAATTAAAGATGGGAAATGATAACTACTTTGAGGATTGCTGCCCTAAAGCCAACATAATTGTGCGGACTGGGCCCTCAGTTTAATGCCTCAGTTACCCTAATGATGCGCTCGGAATTCATCCTTCCATAGAAATGATCCATCTCTTTATCCAATTCATCCCTCAATTTTATTAGAGTTATTCTTTCAGTCAAATCAAAGGGCCCATGGGCTATTATTCCTTCTGGTCTCAAGAACTCAATCGTGGGCATAATTATTTCCAAATATCTTTTATCGAGTGTCGTGCTCCCATGCATGCTCGAAAGTAATTCAAAATCAGCGCTAGAGGTGTTGAGATGACTCGCATTCCTTAGTAATCCATCCACTACCCTATCTTCCATGGTGGTGGTCTCTGTACACGTGTGGACTTCCTACTCAATAGTGTAATGCGGATTCCTTTAGATACTGAAAACAACCAACCAGACCCCACTCACTTAAAGAAGGGTTGGCGCAAATCAGAGGCATCCCACAAGCAATTTGAGGGTGTTCCTGAAATGAACAGGATGTACTTGCAAACTCTTTGACTTCCCGTAATAAGAAAAGCTCAAAGGGCATGCAACAATTGATCCTGTCTTTGTTCCCCAATGGGACATCAATAATAATCCATAGCTGATTTCCTAGTGCTATGGCTGCTTCTTGAACCATTTAGTAATATTTGTACAAGAAATTGCAATCGCAGGAGGCTATCATGTATAGAGGCAGTTTAATTTTATTCTGAATTCTCTGCAGCATTGCAATAAACATAAAGGCAGATACCAAAGCACTTCTCAGTCAACTATGCACAGTACTTCCCAGCTCCTGTCAGAGGTACACCTGTACGTTAACTGGTGCCCTGTTTGCCATAATTTATCTTTTTCCTTCATCGATTCTTCACTCGTTTCTTGGGCATGCATAGCAGCCAACCTCTGCCTCTACAGTTTTAGTCTTAAAACCCATCAATTCTGACATACTTTCCAGAATGAGTTCAGTATTGTTGGTTATCATCTCTTCTAAATTCCCCGCTGCAAACATTTTATTTTCCATCTCCGATATCCAGCTGCGGATCGTGCTTTTGACCAATTCAATTCTTTGGTTGGTTCCATTTAAATCCCCCTCTCATCTCAAGTCTGGAAAACTGTCTTTAACGAATTGCCTCCCTCATTAACTCTTTTTACCCTTTTTCTTCCCACAAAACTGTCATGTTTCCCCTACCCAGGAAATAACTGATGGCCAATACATTTCAGGATCTTAACGGATTTCACCACATTTATTACTCACTTCTAAAACTTAGCAGCCTTGTTTGTTACATGCTTACATTATTGCTCACTGCCGGGGTGCAGCACTTCAACTGTTTACAGTACAGCCAACTCACAGTCATCTCAGTACAGCCAACTTACAAAAATCACACAAACCAATTAGAGTTTCAAGCTCCTCCTTAACCCTATTTTATTCTTTCGACATTCTCAAGGTATTCGAATTTATGTTTTATATTCAAATTCATAAATCTGCCATTTGTCCCACTGCAAACATAAATTGATTGATTTCAATGTCATTTTTAGTTGAGAGAAATCAGTGAATTCGGCAATTCTGGAAGCGCAACTTGTGCACAGGATAGTGTTGAGGTGTTAAAAATCACCGAATATGTATAAATGTATTTTCCAAATGGTGGCTACCATAAACATTATTCCAAAGCCAGGGTCACTTGGGTCAAGGTATTTTGGGTCACTAAAAACAAACACATAAAAGCTTATCAGACTGAAGTATGTGGAAGTACCTGATGTCCATATCAAATTGAAAACACTTGTAGCTTTCCAAGGGCTCAACACCATGGGCTCTAAAATGTTTAATGCACTCCCCCTGCCCTTGAGATGTATTACTCCAGCAAATAAGTTCGAAGCTGAACTAAAAAAATAACTTGTAAAAAAATGTTACCATAACGTAAATGAGTTTTATCATAATAATTGATTGTTGTACTTTTAAAAAAACTTTTAAAAAGTTGTACTTTTTCTGGCTTTTTCTCATGTCCAGTCTCCGTCGGAAACAGTTCAAATCGTTGTATAAATGTCGTCAAATTAATCGATGAATTTTCGGAAAGGTTTTGGCCTTGTGGAGGCTTAAGCTCATTTCACACTTGGTCTTCATCCAGTATCCACACGATACTTGATCCAGCTCAAGAACTATGTGCTAGCCTCTACTTGATGACGGAATCTAGCATTGGATTGGAGCCGTCCTGGGAGGTTTCGCACGATTACTGACCTTGTGCTTGCTATGAACAGGGTGTCTACCAGTCGGGAAAAGTCGGGAATCCGGGAAAAAGTCGGGAATTTATTAACGTCGGGAAAAAATCTGGAAAAGGTCGGGAATTCGCTGCAAAATAATCAAAAATCGGGAAAAATGGTTGCTTGCAAATAGTCAGGATAAAAATTGGAACGTCAGACATAGAATTACGAAAGGAGATATTGTTTCCCTTTTTCTTTATTTGTCATTATCAAAGAGGTGTTATTTTAAACCTCTCTGGTCAGTATTTGTGAGTTCGTGACTTTCGTCGTTCGATTGCACTAGACATGTGCACTGTTTCCTGCATGCCGCCACGTGATAAATCGGTTTGGTCGGTTTCAGGTTGAAGATCATATACTTCCCTCCTGACCATGAATGCTATTACGAAAGAATGACCTTGACCGTGGTTATTACAACGCTCCCAAAGATTCAGGCAGTTCATAGATCGTACCCTAGTACGATTGTGACATTTTCTGTTTTGCCATGCCTCTGAGGGTGTAACTCGATTAAATTCCACTAGAAATATTATATTTAAACCATCGCGTCCTAAGTTCCTATGCTGCGCATCATCATAATCGGGTGGGATTAATTAACTTGACTGTGGAATTGGAATGTTTTCTTTCTCTCATCCTTTCAGTAAAGCTTACCATTTGCCATTTTTTTATTAGCATTTCCCATTGAATTGTGTTGCTTTTATACACAAGCATAACTTCTTCGTGAAAGAACAGAGATCAGCCCCTGGAAAGTAAAAACATTATATTGCATTTTGGTGTTTTCCCGGCGGATTAGATGAGTGAAAGTTTCTTGGGTCTTCCACCGGGTCAAAGGCTCAATCTCTGCCGATGTTTCCGAAAACTACTCGTTTTCCATCTTCAGGGCTGTGAAGATGTCCCTGGCCATACGTGCCGCCGCCGACGAAAATGTCGTTGGCTCCTGGATGATATACCTACTGGAGAACTCGCCATTTGCCAGCTAGTGTGGTGGAATGTCTTTGTTCATCTGATGGCGAGCTCGCTAGCTCGAAAGCCGCCGGGAAGTCTAATTCATGTGTCGGCATGTGCGAGTTTGCAACAAAATCGTTCGTTTTTACTGGAGAACTCGGCATTCGCCAGCTCGACTTGAGTTGGTTCGTCAGTTTTCGAGTTGGTGTGTGCTCAAGAGGTGCCTTTGGTTGGACTGGCGATGGACATCATTTCATTCGAAGGCTCCTTTCACACGGGACGGCGCGAACCCGACCGCCGTGTACGGCGCACAGTGGTTCTGGATCCCTAATACTTGGTATTTATGAGTCTAGAAAAACTTTCTATATAGGGTTTTTGTGCATATACGTTGGATGCACCGATTGATGAATTCAAAACCATATTAAGTAAGGACATATCGCTGTTGCTACTCCTCTAGTAGATCAGATAAAATGTTGCACTGGTAACAAGTGCATTATATGAAAAGGAGCAGGCACAGCTTCACCTTCAATTCTCTATAATATAACGTGTATTGCCCCAATTGTTGTTCTGAAAAATGAGTTTTGTAACTGAAAGTGAGTGGTATTTAACTGTTTATTAATATTTTGTAAATATAATTTGCAAAATTAATTTTTACATAATTTCTTGTTCAAAAATAAAGAAAAAATTTTCGGAAATTCACTTTTATATTTTTGCAAAATAATTAATTTATGAAAATATTAACATCGAATTTGTGTTCAGAGATCGCAAAAACCTTTGGGCTATAATTTTTAATGAAACGAGAATTTTGAGTTTGTATAAATCAAAGTAATAAAAATATTGCAAATACTTTTTGGAAAAAAGAAATTAGCAAAAATATGAACATCAAATTAGCATTCAGCGACTGAGAAAACGTATATTTGTTCACATTAATCGTGATATTTTAAATAAGAATTAATTTAAGTAAAAAAATTGCAAAACTTTTTGCGAAAAAATTTGTTAACAAAAGTTTTGAATCTAAATTCATATTCAGCGACCTCGAACACCTATATAGACCTAATTTCATATAAATTGAACATTTTTTAATCCAAAATACTAATTATTAGGGATCCTGCACCGCTTTGCAGCGTGCCACTGTGCATTCCTCAAAAACAGCCGTGAATGTCACGGTACAGTCCATTTCGAGTATACGGCATTTTAATTTCTAATAGGAGTTTAATCATGAATGAAGTAGATAAGGTGTTATATGACACATGAAGAAGTTAGCCTTTTTGGTCTGGAATTTTAAAATTTTTGTCTTGAAAAGTCTTGAAAAAGTCTTGAATTTCTTTTTCATATATTAGTAGACACCATGTATGAATTGGTTATTCCATTTGATTCCATACTAATTAAAAAAAGAGAAGTTTGCACAGTGTCTGTAACATGACTTGATTGGTCAATGGCTACTGGGTCCTACTAGAAATCTATTACCGCATCAAGTATGAAATCCAGCAGCTCAGCAAGTATGTTAGCGAGCATGCTTGCCAGCCAGTATACTGGTTCTATTCACACGATACTGGAAAGCTAGTATACTTGCTAGTATATACTTGGACTTGTGTTGGATCGAGTACTGAGTGAAACGGGCTTGAACACATCCGTGAGTTGAGAGAGCATTTCCAAGATAGACACCCAAAAATGCAAAACACTAAAGTGTGTCAGAAGGGAAAAATGGCAAGCCACTCAATTGTCTCTCCTAAGTTTGTTTTCATATTTTCTTTCACTTTATATTTATCAATGTTGAACATTTTCGTGAGTTAATTTTATGATTTACGAGATTATTGAAGTTAGCAAATTATTATTTGTTACCTATACTTGTAACTGCTTTATGTAATGTGACGAACGCAGTGCCAAAGGAGTAGAGCTCTTAGTTTATTGCTTTCAATACGTCTATATTCCATTCTATGTTTTGCTGCCATTATTGATCAATCATATGAATAATTAATGAATCCATTTGTTGGTATAGGAGGGCTCTTCATTAGACCTATTTTTTATTAATTAAATGAGTTTGGCAATTTTCCACAAAAAAATTCTTTACTTCGACCGGTTTCGATGTGATACATCATCATCAGGTGAACAAATCTCAACAAAGTCCAGTATATATACGAATGAGGGGAGGGACAGGGGGGCGGGGGGGGAAGGAGTGAGGAAAGAGGAGGGGAAGGGCCTAAACCAAGGATGACAACGGAAAAAGGGGGTAGTGTTGTCATCCTTGGTTTAGGCCCTAGGCCCTTCCCCTCCTCTTTCCTCACTCCTTCCCCCCCCCCCATCCCCCCCCCCCGGTCCCTCCCCTCATTCGTATATATACTGGACTTTGTTGAGATTTGTTCACCTGATGATGATGTATCACATCGAAACCGGTCGAAGTAAAGAATTTTTTTGTGGAAAATTGCCAAACTCATTTAATTATGTTTTTCCACCATATAACGCCTGAAACGTCTCTTTTTACCTATTTTTTAATTCCTTTGTATCATACTACCGTTGCACATATACACCCGACAGAATTGCTATAAGTACGTCGAGGGCCTAATGAAATCTTTAAAAAGAACTTATTGTGATACAACCGCTATTTCAATAAAATTGTTGTACATGGTAAAGAAGATTGTTTTCCAATGTGGATATTACATCAGATGAAAGAAAACGCCCTCCAAGGCTGGATCCCTGCCACCACTTCCACGGTCTCTTTTCGTCTGCTGAAACAAATGTGATGCATTATTCCAAATGGCTTCCGTGACATGTCGCGAAGAATGTGAATATACCGATAATAAAATTTAAGACCAACCAAGGGAAAGCGTAAAGGCTAGTAATAAAGGTGATTCATTTTTGATTTATCACTTATGGTTTACATTTTTGGCTCAACTAATCAAAATTATAGAATGAACATTCGAAAATGGAACGAGCATTAGAAAAGAGTGGCTTGGTCAGTTTTGCATTTGCGAAAATGGTCTGCAATTTGAGGGTTTTTTACATTTTTTGGAGCAGGTACGGTGCTTTTTGATTTAATGGTTAGTTGGTAAATTAAGTAGGGATATGAATTACTGCAAAAACTTTCCCCTTCTTTTGGGATTTGTGCTCAGACTCTCCATGATGGAAATACTTCTGCCACCACACCAACCCGATTCCTAGAAAATGGTTGATAATAGGTTTCATGACGATTATTTACACCAACCTCGGTAAGACGATACTTCACTATAGCGAGGGTTTTCTTGGCCACCGTGAGATCTCGTTTTAAAGATGTTGCATTGTATTATGTATGTGTAATTTTGGATTGTGTTTATTTGAGCAGAATGTGCAATTTATTATAATGTACTTGCTCTAATGGGTTACCCCAGAGCATTAATAAATCTTTCATTCATTCATTCATACAGTGCCATGGAAAAGAATTCCCTTTCAAACGACTTGAAGTTCCCGCAGAGTAATTCACTGTAGCGACGTTAAATTGTTCTGTACCTCATAAGTTGGCAAAAAAAAACTTGGCAAAGTGCATGATTTTTAGCTTCTCTCATTGGGAGAAAATTGATGTGTCATCATCAATTTCGATGGCGTCACTGCCATCTAAGGCAGCATAGACTATAATAATAATCTTTATTCATCCAGAGACATACAATGCATGTATAGTACAAGTCAAGCAATACAAAGATTAAAATAAAAAAAATTTAGTAGGTATTCATCCAGGAAATCTGCAAAACAGTGAAAGCATTTATCAAGAAGGTAATTATAAGTGTTTTTTTTAAATTTATTAATGCTAGTAATCTCTATAATTCTCTTGGGTAACTTGTCGTAAACATGTATGGCCATTTTTTAGATTGGAATTTAATGAGAGATCTCTCTGTGTTAGGATTTAATGAGATTTAATTTTTTTATTAGGATTAATTTAATTTATTGGGATTTAATGAGAGATATCCCTCTCTATGAGATACATGGAAAAGGTTGTGAGGGATGTAAAAGAGAAGAATTACGTCACAATGAATAGGTTGGCCGATGGAAGAATCGAGTGGAAAGCTGCGTCGAACCAATCCTAGGATTGTTGACCAATGATGATGATGATCTCTCTATGTGTAAATCCAGGGACGTTACAAGTCAGGGAAATGTCAGGGAAAAATCAGATAAGGGAGAAGGTCGTTGAATTAGTGAGCGACCAATGCACCCCCATTGTTACCACAGTCGGTTCCATTTTCTCTTGTCCATTGTTGTGCTGTGCTGAGGCCAACCACAGTGTATGCACCTTGTATAAACACTTTGTGCTGCTGTCCATGCACTCCCTCCAAACACACTGTCCCTGCTTTCCACTGCGCACCTAATGTGAACTTCAAGTTTTTGAAGCAACTTCAGAATCATTTAAAGGAAACATTTGATGATGGGGAATTACAAGGAATAACCCAAATTTGCTACTTATGTGGTCTTCATACCTTACATAACTCGTTTCAGTCAGGCTCTTTAATGGATGAATGGGATATATGTAGTGTTGTACTTCAGATCAGCATACAGTGTATTCATGGATGTACCTGCTCAAAGAAGCAATTATTTCTTATTGACAGGCTCTGTTAAATTCTGTCAGAAATATTGTGCCATCAGATGGCTAAATAATGCCATGTTGCTGAAGTAGCAGTAAAGATTCTTCCTAACTTAGTCAAATTTGTTGAATTGTTCTTGAAGGTGAGTGGCAATGAGACAAAGATATATTCCATGAGCTACAAGGTTTTAGAGAAATCTGTGAAAGACTATGTTGGGACCTAGACTTGCCTTTTTTTGTAAGTGCTACTCGTCTCAGTGAACCCTTTTTAACCAAGTACAGTAGAACCTCTATTTTAAGAAGTTGAAGGGACCCAAAAATTTGAGCTTTGTAAATCAGAGGGTTTGTAAATTGGAGGTTATCTTCCACTATCTCCTCTGTCTCCGGAAATGATGTGTCACCAAAACCAGCTGATCTCCAACAGTAGGAAATAGTTTTTGCGGTGACACTCCCATGCTCTGGCAACACCTTGCACAGCATGGACCAATGTCCATGGAGGCACATCATGCGCATAAGGGGCTTGATATGAGACAAATGTACGTCTACTAAAACTCTGCTGACAGGAATGCGAGTGTAATTTCAATGCAATTAAAGACTATGCTGTACTTAACTTGTCAAATAGTTATGTTAGGGTTGAAATCAAACTAATTACTATAACAAATAATAGTCATCTGCTCATTCAGGGAAAAAAACAGATATTACGTGAAATTCTCTGTGTGCAGTGTATTTGCCAGAAATTGAAAGGATATAAAAATTACACCTCAATTGTATTGATTCCCTGTATAGCATAGGCATTATTCCTAAGGCTAGGAGACTCACTTTAGTAAAAGAGAATGAAACAGCCATGAATTAAAAAAAAACAGGTGAATATTTTTCTGCAAATTTATAATGGTATGAACTTGGCTGCTGCAACTGAATTAAGTTCTTGTAGCTTTTCAGTTGGTAGATCTCAAAATAAGGGGAATAATTCTTAAGAGAATTAACTCATCCCGCAGAGTATTTTAAGTGTAAGCAGTTATGCATTAATTAACGAAAGGGGTACATTAAGTGCTAGTCGATTTGTGTTTAAAGAAGCCATTTTAACATGGGAAAGCCAGGGATGCATTTTAACTAGGAAATTTCAAAACTAAGTTCCAACTGACCCAGTATATTTCAGTGAAAAGACCATAAAATGCCTTTTTTGAAGAATGCATATCATCTCAAATACATTTAATAATATTTCGCAGCTGATGAAAGTCACTCTTAGAAATTCACTCAGTTAATTTGAAATTCCCTCTTTTTTAAGATGCGTTCTACAGTGCTGACATCTAGCGGCGATTTACGAGAACTATTTACTCGCGGCTACAGAAAGCGTCGCGATCTCATAGTCGTGATCGCAAATTCTTACCTAACGACGTAAAACACTTCTAATGAAAAATTAAATAATCAAATTGCATCAAGATTTGAATATAAGTAATTTATTATTGCAAAATTAGTATTTTTTAACGAAACTAAGCTCCACGACAGCTGCAGCAAACAGCTTCCTACGGGAATGCTAGTTTCAAGTCAAAGGCTGAACAAAGTTCTGAATTGGGGTTGCGGCGGCTACCTTAAAGCTAATTTTAAACAATTTCAGAGAAACTATGGATCTTTTGTGACGACGAGTTAGGTATTCGCAATACACAAAATGATAGAAAAAGAATAGAAATTACCAAGCACTAATCCGATTATTTTATGAACTGGGGCATTGTTTTCGAGAAGTAGGCGTCGTGCCATGCATCTTAGAACATTTTTTCCTTGGATTATATAATTAGAATTGAATTGCGATTTGGATGGTCAGTCTCTGGGATTTTTGTTACAGTTTAAGCAGCAACGTTGAGTTTGATCATCATCATCTATACAGCGATCGTTATTCCATTGTACTGAGTTCAGTGCTACAAAATCATTTCAAAAACTTCTTAAAACAGAGGTCAATCACTCCTAGGGACCGGCCTTTCACTTCGTAAATCAATAAAATGGAGGTTTTGTAAAATAGAGGTCATTTTACATGGTTTTCCTATATACAAAGATCGGGACCGGCGGAATGGTTCGTAAATTGGTGTCATTTCGTAAATTAGAGGTTAGTAAAAAAGAGGTTCTACTGTATCAAACAAATGACCTGTTAGCACCATTCCTGTAATCAGACCTCACTAACCTGATATATGATATGTATAAAATGTAAAAAATAAAATGCAGATGCTTTGTGGTCCCTTTTGTGTTACATTATTTCAGTGATTCACTCATTGATATAGGCAGATGTGGCAAGGTGGAACTTTTCTGGGTGCCTGGTCATGTAGGCATATCCGGAAATGAGATGGCTGATGAGCTGGCAAGGGCCGGTTCCAGCCAATATCCGATTGGACCAGAGCCAATAATACCTATTGCTACATCAATAGGGATGGCAGAAATTAGAATGTGGGGCTTAGCCTGGCATTCTGAGATCTGGCGAACTACACAAAGTCTTAGACAGGCCAAACTACACATAGGAGAACCTAGGCCTGGGCTTGCCAAAAGACTCGTGTCACTGAACAGGGGTCAATTACGAACGGTAGTGGGACTCCTCACGGGGCACTACCAGGTGATGAGGCACCTGCACTTCATGGGAATTGTAGATTCACCTAGATGCAGGTGGTTCGAAGAAGGGGATGATACCACCTCCCACATATTATGTGAGTACTCCTCTGTAATGAGGACTCTGAATAGGTTCCTGGGTTCACCATTTTTGGAACCCAGGGAGGTATGGGAGATCCCTGTAAGGGACCTGTTAGACTTCAGCAAGGTGATTGGCCTTTATGGGTGATTTCCTTAGAAGGGTGGTTGGCACAATGGACCAATGGGTCTAAGTGCCTCAGGGCCTCCTTGGAGGAACTCCTCCACAACAAAAATCTATCTACCTACATATCATTTGACCTTTGCTTAACAAATTCTTCAATAAATTAGGTGATTAAAAGTAAGAGTGTGTTTTTTCAACTTCAATTGCCCTTAAAATTTTCCCTTTTCTCTAAAATTCGTGCTGAAAATGTCAGAAAAAATTACAATTTTTGTCAGGGAAATCCTTTTCCATAATCTTGTAACAACCATGAAATCTCTCTTTGTTCTAGTATCATGGGGATGATACATAGTAGTAGAAAATTACTGGTGTTACTTTTTACAAATTTTATAATGTGGGGTAGATGAATGCAAGGTAAGGTGTTTAAATTTCTTGAATAGTGGCTTATAGGTATGTCTAAAAGGAACCTTACCACTATTTAGAGCTGGTGATGAATGGTGAATAAAATTCCTGAATATCGGTGAAGAAAATACTAGATTTCGTGACAAAAAAAGTGCTATATTAACCCCTCAAGTGCGAAGGACATTTAATTAAATCCCATCCCAATGGCTGGAGGAGATTTAAATGATTTCAGCTTTTTGGCATTGTATCGTTCAATAATTAATAACTTTCAACATATGATACCAATCTTTTTGAAATTGTTTTTGAACTTTTGCAAAACTATGTTTTAATATACGCTAAATTTTGAAATGAATTGTCATTTTATCGTTTATTCCTCGTTCTCTCTATACAATGTATATGTTTTAAGTTTTTAAAGTGTTATATTTTTTTCTGTAATTTTTTATCGATTCCTGGGTTCCAAAAATGGTGAACCCAGGAACCTATTCAGAGTCCTCATTACAGAGGAGTACTCACATAATATGTGGGAGGTGGTATCATCCCCTTCTTCGAACCACCTGCATCTAGGTCCACATCATACATGTACATACTTTTTTATTGATAGAGACATACTTATGTTTCGTAGAAAATTGTATGGACTTCATAATCTTACTGTTACTTTTGATATGATTACCCGTAGGGATAACATAAAAATTCGTAATGTCGTGTATTTCTTCGGCTCTGAAAGATTATTTCCTATTCATTTCATGCAGAAATCCACGTTTTGTGGTGTAAAATGTTAGTAAGGAATTATATTTATATGACGTTACCTTAGTAATTCTGCTTCGTGTGATAAGGTTCGAAGCAATCCAAGCACAAACCTACTGCACACGGTTCACACCAGTAATCGCTGTCTCTTCTTTTCCCGTGCTTTGTACACACTGTACACCTCTTTTGGGGCTTTGCTTTCTTCCCAGCTGCGGGAATGCTCCTCAGAAAATGTCTCTCACTAGCGGTGGAAATAAATTATCCAAAGAGTGATGGCCTGGTGCACATTGTCTGCCAACAGTAGCATATTTCAAAAATATTTCCTCTACCAGCTGTATACGAAAGGATAGGTGCTCTAATTTATTATTCGCATTTTCCTTGTGAATAACATAAGAATTTAGGACTGCTATATTCAATAATCTCCTAAACAACTTCATATACCACTTGTTATGTCATTTTCTTTCAATCAAGTACGTATGCAACAACTGGTCCTTGGGATCCACCCCACCCATGAATTTGTTGTAGTCCAACACACAAATTGGCTTTCGGGTCTCTTTTTTGCCTTTGGATACTTTTATCATTTCATCACTGTGGAACGTGGAGATCATCGACACAATTTTTTGTCCCTTCATTTGAAAACGGCAACAGGCCCAGAATGCTGTCCACACATTTTTCCCCTTTGCAATTTCTTCTCTTCCACGATTTTTGGAACATCCTTTCCGTTCAATCTCAACATTCCAACACAATCAGTCATGTATTTACTTTTCAGTAGTGTTGTAAGGACAGAAGAGTTACAAAAATTGTCCATCCAAACGCATCATCCTTGATTTAGCAGTGGTTCAATTGGGTGTTAGTTAGTGTTGTTCGGGTGTTGTTTGAGTTAGCTGGAGTGATTTTTGAGGGAAATACAGTATCTTTTCCTGTGTACACCAGAAAGGACCATAGGTAGCCAGTATATGCATCACGAAGCTCGTAGGTCTTGATTCCAAACTTTGATGCCTTCAGAGGATTGCACTGCTTGAAGGACAGCCTACCCTTCCATAGTGTCAATGACTTGTCAATTGAAATGTTGTGATTTGGTAAAAAATGTGTCAGAAATTTTTCATTTAGATGTTCAACTATGGGAAAATTTTTTTTTAGCTTGGGAGGATTCTGTTGGTCTTCTTCCTCATTGTTGTTGAAATGAAGGAATTTACAAATTATCTCGAATCATTCTCTTGAAATTACATCTCCAAAACCTGGAGTCGATATAACTCTTTGTGGAAAAGTAAGCTCCAAGTGTTGGCTTCTGAACAATTCCCATGAGCATGAATAGTCCTATGGTAATGTACATGTCTTCTGCTGTCACAGGTTTCCAAGCAGTTATTCTTGACTTTCGCGAATAGAGGGGCTCAATAGATGAAATCTGTTGTTCAGCTTAACAATTCGTTTCTAAAACCAATTCACGAGCAAATTCCTCGTCAAAAAATAACAGAAAAATATCCGCTGGATTGGACAAAGTTTTAGCTACGCCTTGAGGCCAGAAACCACCAACAAATGTTTCTCTGTTTCCTAAATAATTTTTCATACCCTCCCACACCAAGGTTTCGGCTTCATCCGCATCCTCCACTTCATCGTAAATTGGCTGGAGTGTATCCATTTCAGAGCAATCATTAATGTAATTTTCTTCGTCACTTTCCGAACTTACACTGTCGTCAGAATCGCTTGCAAGTAATACTTCTGTTATTTCCTCGTCACTTGGAAATGGTTGTCTTTTTCTACATGTGGAAGCCATTATAGGAGTATGTAATTATAAAAACCGCTTGCTGGAACTGCACAAGAGTAAAATGCTATCGCACAGTAAGATAGGACACTACACACCATGAAAGGTTCCAGTGGACTGAACAACTTTGTTTTGAAACTCCTTCGAGGGATGAGTAAAGATTTTGAGGGGGCTCAGTTTATGCTGACTGTTTATAGACACTCTTATCTTCAAAGATTATGGACTGAATGAAGGAGCAAAGAGACACAAAGCAAAGCACATGGCCCCTTCGCTTGGGACTGATGCAACGAATAAAACATTCATTGGGCTCAAGGTGATGCACGAGGGAAGGACATCGAGAGAAGGCAGAGAACTCATGAGGAAGATATCATATCTCATGAACGAAAGTAGCTGACCCTTCTTGATGTCTCACCACTAGAATAGGCACATGGTTTCGAGATAGTTAGGAAGGAGGAACGTAAGGACTGGAAAGATCAAATTCATTTACTCTCGCGTTTGGAAGGAAAATTAATTGGAAAATTTAAAACAACTAAAGGGCTAAAAATGTTGTGTATTTTACTATGTGAAGTTTAAACATATCTACACAATATACAGTAAACATATTGGACTAAATACGCAATTTGAGACAAAAGTATTATATTTGGCTGTTCAGGATGCGTACTGGGTACGCATGACGGCGTCATACGGTGATTTAATCATGCGTACTGAGTACGCAGGATGGCGTTGAGGGGTTAATGAAATTTCAGTGAAAAAGTTTATTCGGAAATATTTTAAAACACAATAAAACATTCACAATAAGTGATATTTATGCAAATTTTTATGTAATATTAAAGAAAAAGGTCATCAAGGCGTGTTTGATTAATATGTACAGCAATAGAAAGGAAAATAAATTTATGGTTCTTAACCACATTTCTGCCAATACGTAAAATTGACTTGATTCACAAAAATAGAGTTCCATTAGTGTCTCCATATTCTCTGGCTTTATCGATGTCCTTTTGTCAGACATAGTGTTACTGTATACTGAGAATGCTCTAATTCTCTTATTACTATTACGGGCTAGTTTTGGATCTCAATATGATAATAATTAAATCTGTATTTACAAATCTGGATTTCCCATGAATACTTTGTTCCAGTAAATATGCAACATTATCCTTTTTGTGCTACTATGGTAGAGTAGATCGCCTGAAATGGCTTTTTTTAAACATTATAGATAAGTGCTTGTAATCAGTAGGTAATATAATATTTAGACTTACCATTACGACTTTTTCCGATACCAAACCGATACCTCGATACCAGTGGCTGATACCATTAGCATTATTTGCCGATACCTTACTTATTTTTCTAAAAATATTTGATGAATATGATAAGTGCTTTCCTTCTCTTGAAGTCAACTCAGCAATCAAAAGTGTAATAAAGAGCACTTAATTATTGAGAGAAATGACATTATATTTTGCTACCTTTACCATTATCATTGGAATTAGATTTCAGACTCTAAGCCCTCTTCCATTTGTAAATACTGAAAATTCTTATTATGAAATAAGAGTCACTGAACATGCTCAGCAGCTCATATTTGAATGCATTGCTCATTGACATATTATTGACACGGCTGCTGAACATGCTTAGCAGATAAGAGGGTTCTTCTATCTGGGCCATAGCACTAGTTTCTGAAAACATTTGCTCAGTAAACTCTAAACCTGTAGGTACACCCAAATACAGTGGACTCTTGTTAGCACGTTCTTGTAGGGACCCAAAATCCTGGACATGGTAACGAGGAGAATTTGCTGAACAGGTTAGGCTTTCTCGGGGGCCTATGCTCGAAATTTTAGTCGTACACGACTTCGCCGTCGTACTCGAGTCACGTGGTATGAACCCGAGCGCTCGGTGAATTTGCTATGCTCGAACCGCTCAAACCACTCGAGTTCACTCGCATACAGCTACCGGCTACTCGAGCGGTGGATACCAGTCGACTTACCCTTCGAGTGAGCGTAATGGCGGGTGCTGACGAGTTAGCAGCTGAAGAAACATGGCAAAAGAGGAATTATGTGTCCTCCCCAGAAGTGGGAAATATATTTAAGATGAATTAAGAGACTGTGGCACGGTTGTACCAACTAAATACTCGATTCGATGACATTAGTAGTGACATTGAGACCCTATAGTTACTTGTTTGCATGTCAATAGTGCATGCTTGGTGATCTTCACCCCATGCCACACACCCTCGTGGTGGCTAGCAGAATATCGCGTAGATGTAGTACGAAAGTGTTTGCCATCAATGGTGATTCGAAGAAAATAACAAGGAAAAATCTTGCATGGTCGTGCAATGTTGTTAGAATTGTTGTACTTTGTACAATTACATTTTAAGTTTGATTTTACTAATGAATGTGAATGTCTTACTGTCATTTTCAAGTAATTGTCACGCTGACAATGACGCTAAGACGCTGAAGTCGTGCGGTTGTATAAACATTTAAGTGGAATAATTCAAAATTATTTGATTCGTACAATGTGTGACGCCACAAATTCTTCCAAGTAATTACTTAGTATATGGATTAAAAACAAGGAATTATTTTTCTAATGATCTAGTCCCCTAATTCTAAATGTGTGAGCTTTTTCACTGTAATTAATTTGTTCTAAGTGTGATGCCGATTATTCGGTGGTAGATTTCGTTGCGATCATATATGCTCCTTTCCCTAATCTCGTATTTAATTTGGTTCTACTTTTTACTCATATGTCTCAGCTGCCTAAAACATATCCGTTACTCCTTTAGCACGCAACTTATTCTTATTATTCATTTGAAGGGGAGAAAGAGTTAAGCTACAGATGCATTCATAGAATGTGTTGCAAGTAAAACTCATTATGAAACGAAATAAACTTAGTATTATTCCACACTACTTTTAATGTTCCTCATCAGTTTCAACGCTTTCGCGTCATTCTCAACTAGAAGAAAAATATTTCCGAGGCCTCTTGACTGTACGATTACACCTCCTACGCAAAATGAAAAAGAAATTATGTGAAGAGGTTGAAGCGATCGATTACGGTCAACATTGTGTAGAGGGCATTGTAGAGGGGCGACTGTAAAGTCTAGTATCGCGACCAATCACACTCATATCAATTACACAAGGATCACAATCCGACAAATGATTGAAAGAAGATAATGGTACTGATGCAAGCCGTCACAATGAATAAAAGTTATTCAATGTTATTTTGCGAATTTATTAAGGACTAAAATAGACCGAAAGCCTCAGTCAACTGCAGGTATCGATTCGATAACAAGTTTGTAACTCACCTTACACTAGTCTATAATTTTTATGATGGAAGTGAGTAGTATAACGTGACATTTTTTAGATTTAATTACTTCCCTAAGGATTGGAAATATCACTTCGCAACCTTTCGGAAAGCATGTAGCCTGATTCATCATCCTGATGACTCGCATATAATCACTGCCTTTTCCTCCGTTCTATATCGTTGACTGAATCTCGTTAACAAATTTAGAGTTCAATAGAGAATACCTCTTCTCTGTGACTGAACGGCAGTGGTATAAACACTACAATAGTGTCAAGACCAGCTAAAATGATAAAACGCATTACCGTGTATAAATGCCATGAGGGTGATCATGCTTACATGAAGGTTTAGACATTTCCGGCGGTGATGGTAGATGCCGTTTCAGTAATTGATCATATTTACAAATACGTTAATGCCATTTCTCAATTCAAAAAGATGCTGAACACCATATCTACGCTTTAAGAATATTGGATAACAGTGATGAGGTCTCATGAGTTTACATTTACAGTACTTAGCAGTTTTAACACTTACATGACCTTCAGAAGCAAGTATTGAGGTCTATATTACACCATCAAAGTAATATTAATGCAGTTTATCGGAATTTCCGCTCATAACATACGATTACCTATCAAATTATTATTCGTTGTTTAAATTTGGCGGCCATTTCGCACTCGAAGGGTGCGCTCCGGCGACGTTGCCACACCTCCATCCACTCACTTGAGTGGTGGATTTCGCATACGATGGATTTCAGTTCCAGCATACCAATTTTCGCGCGCTTTTAGATGCATGCGACTTCACTACTCTAGTTCGTGTACGACTGGCGGGGAACTCGAACGTTTTCGAACATAGGCCCCTCGGGCTACGTTGAAGACGTATGCGTGGGTTGCATAACTCATGGGGACCAATACTCATTCCATCAAGTTAGTTCATTGCTGGCGTAAATTTATTGTAACAAAGTTTCATTTTCAATTATTACGCCTCCCAAAAAATATGTACTATACCTGGTGTTGATGCCCACTCAATAATTAATGATGACTGTATGACCAAATAGCACGTTTTGTGTATATTATTAACGCAAAAATTGAATATTTAGACTCGACTTTGAGGCTTGATATCCCAAGAAAGGAAGATATAGATAGCATATCAGTGTGTAGATAATTTAGCCTTTCATTTAATGCAAGTACCAGGCTTTTTTTAATAATTAATACTGAGGCATGTTTTTACAGTGAGGATGAAAAATGACACATATCCTTGAGTTGCAGAGGCCAGCGTCACTTTGGAGATTGTCGCAACAATATTAAAAGCATAAATGAAAGAAAATTTTGATAGAATATGAATCGTACTTTTGCCATGACATCCTTCAAGTTTCAAATATTTACTTATATATTCGTTTAAGTTCTAGTCAATTTACGAAACCGGGTTTTCTCTATAAGTATGGAACAGTGGAAGCACGCGACAAACACCTTCGTCTTCATTTTAAAATTCTAATGCAAATCCATTAATGTCATAACACTTGACCATGCCACGATATTTGAATTTTATATTTGTGGAAAACGAGCTTGGAATGTAGGTGGAAGTGCTGAACAATGTATGCGTGGAGCATAACGAACTGGAGCAGATGGCAGTTGACTTTAATTTTTGCCGCTGTTTTAGAAAACTTTCTTTGTACGTGAATTTTCGTATACTTTTCGGAGAGTTTTTCGTCTCAGGCTTTCCCATACCCAATTTTAAGCACTTGTCTCACTTTCACTGTCACGAAGATCGCAGCTAAGTAAACAAATACGTGAAACTTCAACTAACTTACATTGGTAAGTTAGTTGAAGAAGGCAGGATTTCAAAATTATATATGTTTTTAGATGATTTTTTTTGTTTTTTTAGATTCTTTCATTTTTTCGGATACTTTCAAATAAACGTGTCCGAAAAAAACGAATACTCAAAAGTATTGAAGTATCGGTAAATGGCTGATACCTGATACTCGCTATTGGTAGTGTTGGTCGAAGTCTAATAATATTTTATTTTATCGTACCTTATCGCCTTATCGTACCTTGAATTGTTTTCTGTTCTTGAATTCATTTTTTCAGTGCAATGAGGCAATTTCCCTGGGTGTGAAATGAATTTTCCATAGATTACCGGGTAATAATACATATGGCCTCAGTTTTAACGATGAAAATATATCCTTCAAAGTAATTAACGTGATTACTGATCTTTTTTCTTCATGTTAAAAACTACAAAATATCTATTGCTGATGTACAACTTCCAAATGTTTTGTTCGATGAAATTTCGCGTTAAAACACGATAATTTCACGGCAGATTTCGTGAATTATTAATGATTTCGCAAAATAGTATGGATTTCGCAGATATGAATGCTTAATATTCCACTTTTGTAAGCGGTAATGCATGTAAAAATGGCTGTTTGGTGTTTTTGAACTTCGTTCGGAAATTTCGTGATTTTGTCAAAAACGAAAATAGCCTACCTCTACCAATAATCCTCACAATTTTCTTTAGTTTTCTGAACAGCTCAATCATTTGGACGAGGAAGCCCAGAAAATGATTCCATAGGAGACCCTAGAATAAAGGTAGCCAGAGCAGTACTTCATGGCTGACAGGTGCTTTTAAAACACAGAAAGGATAAAAAAAACAGAATTAAGTTTCTTGCATAAGTGATCTCTGTGAATGCTCCTCCACTTTAGCTGCGGATCAATCTGAATACCTAAGAATTTTAGGCTGTCATTTGGCATGAAAATGTGATCATGATGTGTTAAGTGAAGATTCTCAAGACATTGGTCTTTATTCCCAAATACCGTGATGTCATTTTTTTCTTGGTTCAGCCTTTGTTTATTTTGTAAGCACCAATGTACTACTCTCAAAATTATTACTACACGTGCAAGTATGTGGTTAGTGACATTTACTCTGGATAGTAGGACATTTCTATCAACTGAAAACTTAGTCCTGAAAATCTCCTTTGAATAAAGTACATACATGTGGTGTATCATTTATGAAGATTAGAAAGAGGCCCAACAATTGAACCCTGAAGGACACCGTATGTAACTGATAAGGTATTGGACTTACCTCTAGTTGCCATTGCTATTTCTTATTAATTCAGTCTGTGATCTGTTTGTAAGGTAGGTTTCTGACCACTACATAGCTTTGTCCCTCATACCTAGTCCATAACATTATCTAGAAGAATTTTATGATTGACTAGATGATTGCCTTGGTCAGAATGAAAATTAGCCCAAGAACTGATAAGATAATAAAGATAGTGTTTACTATTTATGAACAATCAAATTAAAAGTTCTTACTTTATTTTTGAACTCATCAATAGATACCAGTGATAAACTGGCTTGCATTTTTATTATTTGGGAATACTGTGAAGATGGTTTTTGATTTTTGGTGTTGCCATATGTCTTGCGGTGTATTTTTGGAGGAAAGGCACAAATGATACACTACAGGGGGCAATCATTGTCAAAAATAGAAACACAAAAATTAGCAACAAAAGTATTTTCGTTTTAAAACAAAGCTGATACCACCAAAAAATTCCAATCATTTGCAAACATTTTTTTTTTTTTAATTCTTCTGCTTTGAAAGTGTTAAAATTGTGAATGGTATGATGAGAGGCACATAGTTAGCCTTTAATCAGTCATGAGCCAACAGTTGGTGAATCATTATTCAATAAAGACTCTCTGTCAGTTGCAAGAAATAATGTAAATTTCCTAAGGATAAATGTTACAGGTTAGCACGTTCCTCATTAAGAGTTTATCTCTCATTATTTTGTATATTATTTGATATCATCATCCTGACATTTATTGGCAACATATTTTCTGTGTGGTTTTCTTATAATATTTATTCTTTTTGAGAAAGTTATCAACTGCTTTGAAATGCCATTTCATAAGATTAAAATATCACCATCGTATTGGGAAAGGTTAAAATATTATTCTAAATAATTTTTTTCCTGCTATAGTCTGAAGCATTTACACTGCTACAAGTCCATAAACAATAAGTTTGGATAATATGTGTGTATAATATGCTTATGGATGGACCTTTTATGACTTAGAGATAGTTTTTTTAACTTTTGAATCAAATTCCATTCTCATATGAATTTTATTCTGTAAGTGGGTGGAAATAACAGTGATTTCCTGGAACTGACTTGGTTTAGAAGTGGATGGGATAAATTTTCAAGATACAGAAAGATGCTAAACTTATTTTTCACAAATATTTAAGACACCATGATGGCCATGATTTAGCTACATGTCGATGTTTTTAAATGCAGTAACTCAGAAAACTCTTTACTTTGAGATTTGTCTCTCTCAAAAGATATGAATTTCTGCCTAATTTCTCTAATGCTTGTGTGGATGTTCTTTTGCAGAAAACTTCAAGTTGCTTCTGATAAGTCAGCTGAAACTTCTTGATCTTGGCTTGATTGTGGAGGCGCACAATGTGGAAGGTGCTGTGAGCAGTGCGTTGACGATGTTAGGGCAGGAGGTGGACTGGTTCAAAGCCGACACAGTCCTCGTGAATCATCATTTGGAGGCGTATGTGGAGCGTGCCATCCAAGGTATGGTGCCATGGTGTGCTGAGTGAGTGGAAGCTTTCTTCGTGCATTGCATGTGACAACCCAGTTGGGAATTTGTGTGGGGGTGAATTGTTTTTAAGCTTTCATGGACAGAGGTCTGTGGACTACAATGTTTCCTGGCCCACAGGTGGTGGCGAGGTGAAGTCCTCTCGCCAGCTAATCCTAGGGTTGTGGGTTCGAGTCCCGCCTGGACGGGTCCCCCCAGGGCATGGGTCAAGCTCTGTTGGTTCAGCTCCTGGGAAACCTGTGACATGATGAAATGCCTATCAGGATCCCAGGGGCATATGGACCAACAGGTCAGTCCGGATGAAAAAAAAAATATGAATGGGAATATATCAATGTGATAGGAAAATGTCAGTCTCACTATATTGTGCTCTGTCAAGGCCTGCTTAACGGGCAAAACTCCAGGTGTCAGTTTCTGATGTTGGGCGTCCTTTCCCCTCCCTTTCCCTTGTGTGAGTGACTGGAGGAGGAGAATCGTAAACCCTGAGTGTGTGTTATTCTCGATTCAGTCTGTGATTGTGTGGGCATGATTGTGAGTAAAAAGTCCCTTCGGAACCCTGATTGTGGGTGAGAATCACGAAGGTGACCATATACTGCTGTATGCAAATCCAAGTGAATGAGTGCATGAAACTTAATATCATTTTCATCATTATATTACCCCCCAACATTTATTTTTCTTTTGCAAGTACGATGGGTCACTGGCGATTAAGATGTTCTCGTAAACCCTGCTTGTATGTGTGTGTGGTTGAGCACACAAAGTGAGTGACTGTTTTTCGTATACAAACCTGAGTGAGTGTAAGTCACCATTCCTTCCTTTATTTTTGATTCCTTGAATGTTGTGTGTGATGATTGATTGACGGTTGCTGTAGCAACCGTAGTGAGTGAGTGCACGAGTGTGCCCTTAATGTACACCCGTCCACAATAAAATGTTACCACTTCGGAGGCCGAATTTTTCTAAGTCCCGAGTTGAAGGAGATCTGACAACACTGTCCCTTGGCGCGGAGAGTTTAAATACCCAGAGCCCTGGCTCTAGGCTTTTATTGAGGGTACCCTTCCCTCGAAAGATTATTGCCCTTTTCGCCCTTTCTCAAGTGTGCAGCCGGGGCACACCGCCTTGGGCGCGATTTCTGCCCGAATACGAGTCGCCCGAGCCGTCTAGGTCCCGGCGGCCACAGATCGGGAGGAGGGGCACGAAATAAGATCCAAGCGCTGCTCACCACATTTCTAGTAGTAACATTATCGAAAACTACACTCCCTTCCTCTGATTCCACCGAAAATACCTACATTTATGTCCATGTCACATTGGAGTTCTGTAACAAGTGGGCGATTTTCCGAGGGTGATGATTAACGTGCTGAATTGTCGTAGCGTTTCCACAGATATTATTAGGCCTTAAAATAATTGTATGTCCTGGTTGGCTTTTTGTATCCTGTAACCTTATTACTTCAAGAGGCCTACATTATTGTTCACCAATTCACTATTTCTCTGATTCGTCCAACGTTCCTCTCGCCAAGTGAGGAAGGTGTAAACATAGTCATAGGATTAATATTCTGTTGTTTTGTTTCAATTGATCACTGCTTCAGCTGATCATGTATTATGTCTAAATGGAATTAGATCAGCTGCTAATATAATCTTTGGTATTTTTGTAACGATTAAGTAAGAACTGCTGGAAATTTATTCTAAAGCCATGAATTTATGATAATCGACAGCTATCGGCCTACGTGTGCCGAGGTTTTTGCAAAGGAGAAGTTTCTACGTATTCCCAGCCTCATTGCATCCCTCTCTCCAAAAGAGAGATGCGTAAAACAGCATAATAAGAAAAGGAAGAAGAGTGGCCGTTGAGAACTTTGCCGATACCCTACTCTCAGAAATAATTCCGATACGTTCGGAAATCGATCGGCATATGTTTTCACCCTCAGAAACATTCCCGACACGTTTTATCATCACCCACAACATCGGACAGTAAGCAGGTGGTGAAAAAACAATCAAGCCAGATCACAACAGAAAAAAACTTAACTCATCCGAGACTTCAACCACGGATCTCCAAATTTGCTGTTCTGCGTGATGTTTGATGCAATTCTCTATGCATACTCAAAGCAATTCTCTCAAAGCAGGCTCTCCATTTCTTCACATTTCCACTTTCCGCTATTTAAGCAGTGCATTGGAGAAAAAGGGATATAGCAGCATTGATGACAGAAGGAAAATCGTATCGGCAAGATAGGCTTTTACTCGTAAAGATGAACTATTGACAGGGAGGGACAGACATCAACGCGTTAAGTAGGGTAGCAATGAAAATACTAGCGAAAAGTTTGTATGGATCGTGGCACCATATGGCGCTTAAGCATAGGTTTCGTGTAAAGAAGATGAAAAATACTCTGGGCTTTTGAGATGTGTGTGTAGAAAAGGATTGAGAAATTACAGTGGGTCGAAAGGAGGACGAATGATGAATTACTAGAATTGGTATGAGAGGAAATAAATTTGATTTATATAAGCAGAAGGCAGAAGATGTGGATGGAGAAGGTAAAAAAGGCGAGGGTCTATTGAAAGATGTGATTGAGGGTAGAATATTGGCTAAAATTCAGTAGTTTTCGCATTCCCTTGTTACTCTCTTTTTCATTTTACCTATCAATACTTTTTCAACGAAATCCTCCGACAAAATATTTTCCTCGCATATCCTACGGACGAGCCCTAAATCTCCCAGGTCTCTTTGCACAGTAGCTCAGTAGTTCCAGGTATTCCTTCTAATTGTGTTGGATGTTTATCGCTTTGCAGAATTACCCCTCTATTATACACATTTCCGTTTAACAATACCTGAAAACATTATAACCTTTGAGTACAGGGCGATAATTTTTCCGTGAGCTTTGCGGCAATTATGTAGTCTCCGTCCCACATCCTTATTGCTCTACCTTTATTGACCCTCTTGATCCGCACCCTGGAAACACCAATTGATGAATACGAAGTGGGTGAAGAAGGTGGAGAAAACATATGTAAACAGAAAAAAGTACGAGTTATCTGCGAATCAAACCATACAATAGCTGGGTTTTGCATCAGTGTATGCATGGCAGAGAAGGAATTGCGGATGAGCGGAGAATGGGTGGAATAGGGTTGTGTCGGCATTAGCCCACTCTCGGAAAAGCACCAAAGAATCCAGTTTAACATCCCATACGATGGCCTGACCTTAACCTGAAAAACCTTTCCTGCAGTACTCAAATAGGGACTGCCAGGTCTACAAGCGGAGCCTCTGAATAGGAAAACACCTATAGTTTTCACCAATTTGCTTCACCTATTGTTTCCCCAATTATGGGCCTCCGAATTTGCTACGAGTATTTTTAAGACGTTCAACGTTTTCCTAATAACCTCCTTAATATTTATAAAGTGAGTTTGATTTGATATTTAAAATAGCATATGCTTCAATATTAATTGCCGATAAGTATTCATTTGAAGAAATAACCATACGAGTACGTGAGAGTGCGAGAATTGTGTGTATCTTGAAAGAGATTCTAAATATTTCCGCAATCATTTTTTCTCATTTATTACCCACTTGAGCTTGAAAATTAATACTTATAATCCGTAAAGACGTTCAAAATGTCTTCTCTGTTCTCATTGAAATCTGCATGTATCAGTTGTAGCATAAATATTTTTGCCATTTACTACACAAGTGCATTTTTCGAGCTCATCGCGTTATCAAATAAAATTCGCCGATAATACCAAGATATCACCGATCGTTAACAGATACATAAATTCTGATAATAATAATCATCTATGTCATTAATATTATAAGATCAAATTATTTCCTGCGACGAAATAAGGCCATAAGTGAGTAACTTGGAACGTTTTGGAACTCGTTGACTAGGAAATATCGACGGTGTTAATAACAACTCTTGCTGCGAACTGAATTTAGATTTGAGTCGTCACTCTCTCAAAGGCGGTAGTCGCGGAAACCTACGCGATGCATCTTCGAGGGAGTGTCTCCGAGCAGGGTTATTGAAAAGAAGGCTGCTCTTCGGGAGGCCGCACTCCTCCGAGACGACTAATTGTCACAGGGCACCTTTTACGGCCCCCCTCCAACGCAAAAATCCCTGTGCGGGTCATTCAGGAAGGGTCTCACCCCAAGTGATGGCAAGGGGCTCTCCCCGGTCTTCCGGCTCCTTCGTGGTCGGGGTATTTAAACGTACAGAGGTGCCCTGTTGTCAAATCTCCTTCAACTCGGGACTTTGAAAAATTCGGCCTCCGAAGTGGTAACATTTTATTGTGGACGGGTGTACATTAATTTATATATTTGTCTGCTTGATTGTTTGCAAGTAAATGACAAGTGATTGAGATGTTACTTACTTTTTGCATTCCTTTCCTAACCATCCCCTCTCCCCCTTCTACTCTGCCCCTTAAGATTATGGCTTTGAGAAAGTTTCTCTTCTGTTTTGTCACTCTTACTTGCTGAGAGAAGAGCTACGATTCAGTAAGGGTCTGTCGGTCAATTATGTTGGTACCCCTGACTTTGAGCAGTTCCCTCTTCCAAAAGAGAGAACCAATTGTAATGCAGTAAGGTTACACTGGTTGTTACAGTAGAACCAAGGAAATACTACCCTCTTATATACAACGTCCTCATTTATACACAGTTTTTTATTTTAGTCCATTAAATAACCTCGTGAGACCCCATGTATTTCCAACCTCCCTTATGAAACTTTTCATGCATACGAAAAACTCCAATATAAACCATTTTTCTCCAGTCCTGGGTAGGAAAGTTCTCACTTGTACGACTTTTCAGTGACTGACCTACGGAAAGACATTAATTTGAGTTTTTGTCAACGATTATTAGCAGTCTTGTATTTACAATTATGCACTTTTTCAATTATTTGTCGTAAAATAATTATTACGCTAGAGGACATAAGTGTCCTTCGTCCTTTCAGTGATGCCGAAGTGTTCATCGAAGAAATGTCTCGCCAGCTGATTGACAATGTCCACATAGGAACCCTAGAGTTTTTTTAAAGTTCGCGCCCGTGATGCCCCCAGACAAGTAAAACCCCACAGGGATAAAATAAAGAAAGGAGGCTGACCTTTAACGGAACAAACGAATAAACTAAAGAGAAAACTGTCACAAAATAAAGGGGGTGAAACAGAAGGGCGTCGCCGGGCTTGCGCTCCGCGTACCTTGTCCGACGTCTTCCGAGGATCCGCATCAGTCACTCACATATGCATACATGCCGTGCCGGCAGGCCACTTGTCCACTCACTCGCTCGTACAGGTCTCTTGCTCTCTTCTGGGACTAGCCCACACCAATCTCTTCCTCCATCTCTAGCGCCCTCAACGGCCAAAATCGTATTCACAAAAACAAAACACGGTCGCGGACACTTGCCACAGCCAAAAGGGAACAGAGGGAGGGAAATCAAATGAACAAAAAAAGTGGCCAGTCCTCGTGCGAACAAATATCATCACTTTAACCATTCAGTTGGTATGTCATAATTAAATCTTATCATTGGTACGGGGTAAATAATATTAAGATATGTCTTTAACTCAACAATTGAGATATACAACACAAGTTCTTCACATGAATTATTTTCCCATGCGTGTTCACAACCTTGTCACGTATAATTGGGAGACACAGTTTACAGGAAACTTGACAGAACTAATTGATACTTCCATGCCGATTCACATCACTCCCAGTCCAAATAAACAAATCCTAAACACTGGAATCCAATGGTCCATCAGGTGCTGATGCTTCCATTACCATGTTGCAAAATGCTTTATTCCAATGGGAGCGTTCACTAGGAACCGAAAGAAATCACTATTTTATTCATGAAATCATGGGATGGAAACCAAAAATTAACTTTTGTGAAAAACTATTCCTCTTTTAACCAGAGCCATTGGCTGATAAATAAAAAATGAAAATATGCAGCAGGTGATGCTCACAGAAAGAGTTGCTTCTTTGACATCCCATTGTTGACTGTTTTGGCGGGAGAACTGGATTGCAGGTGGGGTGGTCTGCCAGTGCATAGTTTGGCGTATCCTGTAAATAGCCCAAAACAACTGAACAACAAAATTCACTTGGTACCTTTCGCAGTATATGTAAGTCCTCGACTTACATGGATCCGGAGTTAGGCGGATGTTAGGTTAGGCCAGTGTTAAGGTCTGCACAAACTGGCGTGGGACCCAGGGGTGAAATTCGCGTGGTACAAAATCTCTCGGCGGGATACCAGTACGCGCAGACCAACGTGAATCCCAGCCAGCAGAACACGGACCCACCACGAATATAATTCAATTTGCTGCATGTGCATTTCCCTTGTCCCACGACTAGTCTAGAGCAAAATTACTGTGAGAAATGTCGACAGAGGAGTTAATTGTAACGGTTAAGAAGTATCCGTCACTCAATCCGAAAATCAACGAAAATGATTAGGTCAAATACTTATATACAGGCACCATTTTGAACATTAATTGCTAGTAGTATTTTTTTTTAATTGGAAAGTATTGCTTGTTAATATTCCTTTATCAGAATTAGTATTCTGCCAATGCAATTATGAAGAGAGCTTCATCTTTGTCAATTGGCTTTTCCATTGTCTTAACCCTGAATCGGAAGTACTGACTCCCACACATTCCCTGAAGTCCCGCGAATGTATCGCTTAGGTCTGAAGGACATTAAGTTCCCCCCCTTGGTGAATTTCACTCCAACGTCCCACCTTTGCGTCCTACGCTGGTGTGTTCAGACCACAGATGTTCAGGCCATGGGCATGCTTGCATTTCCTCTGCATTTCTGTTTACACGACATCCGGGTGGAGGTCTGCAACTCTGTCTCGCAGAGGAGGTGAGGCCAAACTGTGAGCATTCTGAATGCTCGTCAGTCTAGTTGGCGTAGTGAGTTTGGAAAGTGATGATCTACTAATCGCACCTGATGTTTCTCTGCATTTGAAGAAAAAGAAACATAGGAAGTACAGCATTCGCCCAATCAATTTGTGCAGACTATCTGTGGGGCAATTCCATACTTCCATACTCCATATTCTAATGCAATGCGACTACCGGCAACATGTTTGCCAGTATGGCAGGCTCCACTTGAAACAATGTGGAGCGTTCATGGGCGTATTTGTCGTGAAATGCCAAAAACGCAACATGCTGCATTTTACAATTCGCCGCTAGTCACTTGTCACAAGCTTGACCGACCCCATGCTATTCTATGCGTTTCTCTTTTGGCGCACTGTCACGGAGGAAACGCAAGCATGTCCATGACCTCGGACCTTATGTTTGTGCTTTTCTCCACGTTTCTGTTGCTGCGACAGATACACCGGTGACGACCCGCGACTCATTGTCAAGTGGCAACAGTTGATGCCAGACTACAGACATTCGGAACGCTCACTATAGTTCAAGTCATTGCATAGTTCGATAGGTGATGATTTGATCATGGTGATGGTGAAAAGTCGAATGTGATTACCTTTTTCCTTTGCGTTTTCTTCGATGAAGCCTTCGTAGACCTTACAGTACACCACTGAAATTTTAACCTTGTTTTTACTTTTAAGCCTATAAGTCCGTGGACTTCACGTACATTAACGCTTCCCTGCGAGACATCATATATGTATATATAAATTAGTGTACGTCAAACATTAGCACACAGCAACCGCAATCGAGACGCATTCATACCAGGAGGTGAGAGAAAACAGACTGGACTTACAAACAGTCGGTCCCGTAGTATCAGTCTAGCCAGTGTTCCGTCTGGCAGTCCTCAGTATGAGGAGCATACATTGGCTATTTGTTCTGTCGCACCATAAACACATCATGCAGCGCTTTGAAAACCGTCGCTGGACGAAAGCCTGGCTGGCTCTGTAAGAATCTATGTGTTTGACCTTTTACTAGCTGCCACCATGTAACTGATGCGACAACAGAAACTTGAAGAAAATGTGACCGGCCTTAATGGCTTCAACATCTTTTTTCAGTGTAGTATAACCATCCCGCGTAAGTCAATGCATAGTTAACTATCTGCTCCATAGATGATGTCTGTTGTCCATCACAATAAAAAAAGAACATGTTTTGAATCATTGTACTTACTTCAGATTTAAATATCCAATAAAATAAAGATTGGATTTGTGTTACTCTTGGTCGCATTATGGTAACTTAACAACCTCTCAAAAGATTGTGTTTTCGGTAATCGCCGCCAACCACGGTAAAAGCAGCACCGCTAATGGTCAAAAATGGATAGGTAAGTCAAGGGCAATTGGCATGAATAATGTATACTGCATTTAATATAATTTTTCACAAATTACGTAGTGGCAGAACGCCAATGTAGTCAAATGTGCGATGGCTCCTGAAATACTCTGCATGGAGTCTGACAAACATATGCTGAATAATCAGTTGTGTGTGTCCCGTTGTGGTTGGGCGAAGGAGCTGTGCAGTTGTCGCTCAGTTGTAATTGGACCTTGGAATGAGACTTTTGCATGCCCACTCTACCAAAAGGCTTAAAAACATCAATTTTTACTGCTTGTAACTCAAGAACTACAGAAAATATGGATATTTTTGTTTTACAAACTCTTATCACATTCAGCAACAAAAAAAAAGACGTGGTTAACTACCCCTGAGGGGCTTTGGATTCAATTTCATGAATTAATTGTTTATACTCAGCCTGTTGTGGTCCCTTTGTGGTGTGAGGGGGGTTTGCCAAAACGATATGGTTTAAAGCTGGTGTGTGCTGCATATGTGGTTTTTATTGCTTTTTCAGAGAGTAATTTGGACAAAGAGGGCCACTACTTGGAGAACAGGAATGTTGAGCAGCTGCGGAATGTATTCACGGCACACGTTGTTCGGCAGGTGCCTTCATCAAAGAAGTGCCTGCTCTGCAAGATGCCAATGAATCCGATAAAGCGGCTCGGGGGGAAGATCGTGGAGTCGATTGCAGGGCGAGTGGAAGTGGCAGCCAAGCATTCCTCGGAGTGAGTCCTCCACCCAACCTACATCACTCTAAATTCCTTCTTTTCCTTGTCTTTCTTTTTGTGGCCTCCAGTGTGCTTTGCGTCTCATTGCCTTCAGAATGGTAGTTTTGGCTATTTTGGGGAAGCAATCTGCAACTGAGGCAATTTGCGCCAGAGATGATAGGTAACTGGGTGAAGGCCAGAGTTTTCTGGGAATAGAGGAAGCGTGGGGAGAAACCCAGCATTACCCTGCTCTTTACGTCAGGCACCAAGGGGACCATGGCTTAGCGTCCCATCTGGCAGACAGAGTACTGCCCTCTTAGTGCTCTCCACAGAAACACCCAAGCAGGGAGTGGTTTCCCATTGGATGATGATAACTTCCCCTTGGGGTGCAAAGTGCCACTGCTCGAACCACTTGGCCAACCCGATTGATTGCCTCTCCATTATGATGGCCAAAGGGGTTGTGGGTAACTACGTGTGACTCACGGAGAGACATATGGCTAGACTCTCTGTCACTATATAGGGAAGAAAGGCCTTCTGCATTGCAAAAGAGCCCAAATGTGTCTCAAGTTGGTTGGAGTGGTGATCGTGGATCAGAGTGTGTACGTCGTAATAATTTTCCAAGTATGTCGAAAAAATACTAGAACCATATTTTATTCAAGTGAAACTAATTATACGTGCCATAATATGCAAACTACACTTGTATGTCTTATATTTTTACCTTAATTAAAGCATGTTATGAATCAGCAAAACAAATACTGTTGTTAGTTATCGGAACGGTACTCGAAATGAAGGCGAAAGTCATTTAAATGTGCTTTTGGTATCTTCTTTGAGTGTTTGTGCAACACTGTGATATTGGTTATTAGTTATTTTAGCAATATGCTATCAATTTTTTAACTCTTGGAAGAAATTCTATAAATGTGTTATCAAATTATAATGAAATTGTTGCTTGCTGTAAATCTGGCACTGCAACATGTTGGCATTTATGAGAGGGATGACGGGGATGAAAGTGAAAAATAATTGAGGTGAGAGTGTGTGGATACGTGATAGCTGTTTCATATCTCCCCTCCATAGATTGAATAAAAGTTATTTTGAGGTCTGTTGACTGATTTTTCTCTGACAATCCATCTAAAAGCTTCTGGTTGAGAGTCACAACATTAAGCATACAGGGTCTTGTTGTGTATGTTGTCTTGTTGGAATGAGGGTCACACTCAACTACTGATTAAACCCATTTACTGCTGAAATTCAAAGATCATGTACTAGCCATGAAAACTTTAGCGGTGTTACCCGCTGAAATTGCATGATAGCAAGATATTCCACAGAGAAAAAAACATTCGCCTTGACTGGGACTCGAACCCAGATCCCCTGATTTCTGGCCAGGTGCTCTACCAGTTGAGCTACCAGGGGCATCCTCTATATATAATTTCTATAATTTCCACAGAGAAAGAGGAAGAGCCTTGGTAGCTCAACTGGTAGAGCACCTGGCCGGAAACCAGGGGGTACATGTTCGAGTCCCGGTCAAGGGGAATGATTTTTTCTCTGTGGAATATTTGCCATTTACTGCTATCTGTCGGACCTCTGTGGTTGTGTGAAAACTGCCAGCAGATGTATCGGCCAACATTCATTGCATACAGTTAAACCTGTTATTTACCCTTTTCTAGGGACCACTAGAAAAAAGTGTAAATTGTGAGAAAATGCAAGTAGCGGGAAAGGGAAATTGTTCAGTTCTTCATGTGTACTTACAAAATATAGAGTAAAGATATACCGTATTTACTCATGTAAGCCACGTTCTATTTCCTTAAATTCTAATTATTTTTTTCTCTTAAGTATCGCATTCTGTGAACATATCGATGTAATTGGTAAGTATGGTCTAGTAGTAAATTGTACATTGTAAAGTATTCTGAAATTTCGAATGTGTTCTTAAGACTTTCCGGTGTTGTTAAATCGTCCCAGTCCACAGCTCCTATGCTGAGAGCAGGCGAGACCACCGCTATCAGGTACGGATGGCATTCTGCTTTTATTTGTTGATATGCCAACAGATTTCCGTAATAATAGAGTAATCACGGGTTGAAATTGTATATATATTTGCAATTATTTCAGTTGGATGTTCTTTTGAACAAATGCCGTTTTTATAGCTGGATGATGTGATCGTATGAAACTGTGATTACTGTGAGATGCTACGAGAAACAGTAGCACAGTAAAAGAGGCCGTGCATTGATGACGATCGTGACGATAATAACACGTAATTCAATCAATTAATGAGAAAGCCGTACACGTAATTTAGGCACAGCATTTCCATTGAAGAACGTGCATTCATGTTATGACAAAATCATGCAGGCTCAAGGGCAAAAAAAATTTTTTTGATAGAAATAATTTTTTTCCTCACAAGCCTGCCCGAAAATAGGGGTGCATGAGGGCGTGGCTTTAACGAGTAAATACGGTAAACAAGAAACACTGACGAACTGAATTAGAGCAATATCATTAACTAATTCTAGAGGTGGGACGAATCCTAAATATTCTCGAATCCGAATCCTAAGAGGTTTTCGAATCTCTCGAATACCTCGAGATATACAGTAAAACCCCTCTAATTCGGGCTAATTGTGTCCGGCTAATGCCCGAATTAATTAAAAACCCGAATTAAACATTTAAAGTGGTTTTATTGCCCTAAAAACATTTTTGAAGGTCATTCTTGGTTCTCAAGCATATAAGGATATACAAGATGCACTAAAAACGTAAGAAAATATAAGATTACATACTTTAAAACATCGTGACAAAACGCAAAATATGTAAAACAAACAAAATTGACTGTTAGAAGTGTTTAACTTGTAAAATTTTAGTGAGTAAAATTTTTTTTTGGCCCGCCCCGATTTATCCAGAAACCCGAATTAGCGGGGCCCGAATTAGTGGGGCTCTACTGTACCTCAAATCCTACATATAAAGTTGATAATAACGGAAAGAAAAGACTTTAGCAGCTGCATTCAATGAAAAACAAATTTAAGAATAGTTTTCAAAAATACAACTCTTTATTGCAATATTAAAAATAAGATTTGAAGAGCTAACATAGATAAGTAATAAACTTATACACAAAATTTTTTTGCATGAAATGAAAGCATGTGAAAGTTCTAGGAGACATAGCAATGATGTTTCCAAAAAGTTATTAAACTGATACAGAATTGCATGTTTAAAAACGATATTTTTTTTCCAATATTGTCGCGTCTTCAAGACTCATTCACAGCAATAGATGAGCTGCTTGCAGGGGACAATTCCTCGTGTGTTAAACATTGTATTGCATTGTATGCAGGGGGACACGGGGAAATATATTAACTAGATTACATATGGTTGGGCCAAGATTAAGAACAGTGTGAAAAAATTGTAGTTGTAAATAGGAGAGAATATCAGGAATTAGTTTACAGGTGTATGAGGAAAGATGCAGAAAAGCGAGCAGTATGGTGCAGTAGACACAAGAGTGGTCAAGGCACATTGGGTGTTGCACAAACTATGGAGGAAATTGAGGAATGATGGAAATAGAAAGATTCAAACAGAGCAAGGCGAAATAAAATTTAAGGAAACAAGCGATAGACTTAGGAGGGGTATGAAGAGAGTGAGATAAAAGTGGCAAAAAGGTCAATGTATATAGGTTGAGAGGTTCCAGAGAGAGAGGGAGAAATAGGCGCCCTGTACTCAAAGGTTAGAAGGTCATTCAGCAGCAAGAAGTGGAATACGATACTGTGCATTAGTGTTAAGTCAGGAGAGCTGCTGATAGAACTTACAAGAGATTCAGCATAGGGGTAATGAATACGTGGCAAGAACAGTATGGCACTAACGATAGGCAAGGGAACTTGGGAATAGAAGAGAAGGATATAGATAAGGATGAACTGGGACCAGGAGTCCAGCCATTCTAGTAAGTTAGGGTAAACATTATGGGAAAAGAAGGTGTGGGAGACTATAATGTTATCCTATCAAAGCTACTTAAGAATCGAGGTTGAGAAGTACGTGATGATTTTACTGGTTTTTTCACAGGATGTATGAGGAAGAAGTTTGGCTGGAGGATTTTTTAAAATCTGTATTAATACCTAACCAAAAAAGAAAGAGAAGGCCGCAAATGCTGTAAAGCATCCACTTCTTAAATAAAAAAAAAATTTCGTCACCTATGCGATAGCATCAGCCGATCCGCAAGTTATGCAACCCGGACAACAATAGCGACAAAAATTACGTACTTGTACTGTAATTTCTCGTGGCATTACAATTCCACAGATGACTGAGGTCACGATAACTGGTGATACATCTGAGAAAATTTTATTTATCTTTCATAGTGGTAACTTACTGCATGAGTTTTTACTTTGTCTTTCACGGAGCGTTGAGCCCATTCATCAGTTATGCAACCAGACGACAATCACGGAAAAATCATCTCGTAAAACGGAAATGGCGAACCATTCAAAAATTTGCTAGCGTAAATAAAGGGAAGATGTTATTTGCGCACATATGAAAATTATTAGGACTTGAAGGAAAAGTCGTTAATGGCAGGAAAACGTAAATTGTGGGGACGTAAAAGGGTGGTTTAACCTTATTTGTAATGAACATTTTTATCGGTCGAAACTAATCTGTTCTAAGTTATCACATAAAGATTTCGGTGTTTATTCATATTTTTGGATTTGAAAGATTCGAATGATGAATAGCACAAAGATTAGAGGATTCGTTTCTCGAATCTTTTTCAAGATTCGAGGATTCGAATGTCCCATCTCTAATTATTTCTTTAAGTACATAGCTATCCTGATTTATTTTTGAATGATATATTTCTACCAATTTTTCAACCAACCATAGGACTTGTCAAATCCATAATATCCAGTTTTTAGACATTGTGCAATGCCTTTTCTCTTATGACAAAGCCCTTTATGGTGATATTTGACGATCTAAAACTTAAACTAGGGTGGTATTCCTTCACACCAAGATTTCTTGACCATTTCTTATTTTCCACAGATGTCTACATTAGCTAGCATGTTTCTGAATCACAGAGCATTTTTTCATTACTTTATCCATTGTAAAGACCAATAATAATAATAATAATAAATTTGTTTGTCCAGAGATACAAAACAAAAGGTTTCCCAATGTGAGTACATAAGGCACGTCATAAAAAAATACACGTAGGTACAATCTAATTGGTAGATGAAAGGTAGTTATTGACAGAGTAAAAACACTTATCAAGAAGATAATTCCCAAAGTTACTTACTTTTTAAACACCATCAGTCTTTTTTCGCTTTTTATAGTGGGCGGCAAATGATTGTACAACTTTGCACACATTAAATAAGGCCCTTTCAAAGTTGTACTTAGGGTTGACGCTAAAATATGTACATCGTCACAACTTCTTGTTTTATATGTGTGGTAGTATTTATTTGTTTTAAAATCAGTTAAGTGTTTCCTTATATACAGAACAGCATTATAGATATACACAGAAGGAAAAGTCAGAATCCCCAGTCTCTCGAAAAGAGGCTTACAATGTGCCCGATAAGACTCATTACTCATGACATTTTTGCGAAACGTTTTTTGCGACAGGATTTACGAAATAAGCGACTTTTTGGGTTTAATCGCGAAATAACCGTGTCTTCTTTGAAACACGATTTTTTTAAACGAAATTTGAGATGTTGCGCAAATGCCGAATTTTTGTATCATGAAATATTTTCTTTAGTGATGACCGGATCGGATGTTTCATTTTTCTCGGTTCCGGATTCGGATCCAAAGACACGGATTAAAATCGGATCCGGATCGTAGATTTTAAATTTTCGCGGTTTAGCAATCGAAGTGCCCCGTGAATGGAATGTAGGTGCTGTAGATATTGACAAGAAGAGGATGTGTAACTAAGGTCACGTAATTAGATGAAAATGTTCCCGTGCAACTAGAAGAAAAATAAAGATATATGACTTTTTTCCCTCATTAACCCGGTATGGCGGGAAAAAAATACGTAGGATGACATGCGGGTAGCCTGCATTCGCCGGGATCAGGCATATAACGAGAGCCATGAACGAGAGCTAGTGTACTGTGCGAAGTTCGATCCCAATCGCAGTTTAATTTTTTCTTTCAGTCACTGCATCGAAACTGTTATCATATTCAATTTCAAACCATTTCATCTGAATACTCACTTTATTAGACTTTGTTGTTTAAATTAGATCTACAAATGAACCACTCATAAATTAAGGATGGTCGGGTCAGATCCAAAGAACCACGGGTCTTTCATTTCATTCGCTACTGAAATCATATCCAGAGACAGTAAAAATTCAGATCCGGATCGGAGATTTTAACATCTCGCGGCCTCATGATCGATGCGCCGCGGGAATGGAATGCACGTATGGTAGATACCAACAAGGAGAGTTAAGTAACTCGGGTCACGAAATGAGAAGAAGATTTTTTCCGTGCCACAAACGAGGAAAACAAAATAAAAAATATTCGTATTGACCTTTTTCTCCATAGGCTCGGATGTGCGAGAAAAAAATTATGCCGAATGTCATGCGGGTCGCCTACATTCGCCAGATTCCCGTGAACCTATGAGAGCGTAGTTGTTAAAAATAAGGGCTAGTGTACTGCCAGTCGCAAGTTCGATCCTTAACACTACCTAAGAATACAGCCGTGCTGTATTCCTAGGGTAATGCTAGTAGGCTGTTAAAAAAAGTAAGTTATCAGAAATTTCATGCCAAATTATAAGTAAAAAAAAGTAATTAAATTAGTCGAAAGGAAATGATTGGAAAAAATTTATATTACAGAATTAAATCGTGGAATCATTACGTTAACTTTACAGTGTATTTTTGAGTGACGCATTTGTAAATCTAGTTGAAGCGATAGAATTACAAAAAAGTCAGTATCCACACACAAAGGTTGGAAATGAAGGATGATAAAGTTTTTTATTCAATGTTTGAAAGAAAAATTTTAAACAGCGTAAGAATCGAACTTCATTACCTGCAGTCCACTACTCACTCTGTTATTGTTATTACCATTATCTCATTAATTTGCCTTTAACTTAATTTTGCCTACTGTGTTTTTTATGTTGCGTAGGGTAGCCATAACTTCTGTATTGGATCTCAAATGTATGTAATTAACTGTTTGTTCACATTGGTATGAAGTATTTATTAATAATATTAAAAAAAAAACCCTTCCTTTAAGACTCCTTTTTCCCAACATTAAACACAGCTTTCACCTTTTTAAAATGATTTTATTTACCGCATTTGTCATTTTAAACACCGCTTTTGATGATTTTTATTTACCATTTTTCGGTGTCCCTACTCATTACACATGGTCCTTATCAACTTTTTTTGAATTAAGAATATACTATTTGCTCTTGAGGTATTTTCCCAGAGTATGACACCATATGAGATCTGGGAATAAAATATACCATAATATAGAGTTTTGAGTACATTAAGGCTGACAGTATGTTTCAAAACAGATACAAGATACAGTAGACTCTCACTAATCCGGCAGATATCGGACCAGGGTACTGCCGGATTAGTGAAAACGCCGGATTACTGGAAGCTCATTAATAAAAACATTTAAATGCACAAAATACGCGTTTTATTAGACTTGTACAATTCCAAACTATTGTTTAATATACAAAAGAATCAACATATTTCATAGTTCATAGTCCTAGTTCATTAATGATTTCTTTCAACTTTTCTTTCTATGGGTCGACTGCGGCAACATCACAAGAAAGTTTTTCATCTGTCATACTTAGCAAAAGAATTCCAAACAGTTTTTTGAATTTTTCAAGACGTCCTTCACTAGCCTTAAAATCGTCTTTCCCTGATATTTTTTCGTAAAATATCTTTGCTCTTTCTTTAAGAATTTCCCCTGATATTGGTGTGTGCCTATTCCTTTCTTGAATGAAGCAAGCATATAGGCTATCCTCAGCCTGAGGGAACTCGCCCTTTTTCAACGTTTTCCGGACACTTTTAACATTGTCACTGCTTTCACAGAAAGACTTAATTTTTTCCTGGTTCTTACGTAGGTATGTCATGTTTTGTAGCACGGCCGACTCCATATTCATTTGCTAGGTTGGAAAGCTTGTCACCCTTATCATGTCTATTTAAAATCTCGTTTTTCTGAATCAGTGTTAACGTTTTGTGCTTCCGTTTACACTGAGACATTTTCACTCATCAATATCTTGAAATATAAATTAATCTACACTATAAAATGCCACCGCACTCGACACCACACTAGACACCACGAATAAAACTGGTAAATATGTATGCCGGCGGGTAAACCACGAGACGGCGAGGCAACTGAGTGATCGCTAGTTGTTTGTTTACAATACTTTCAGTAACGTGTCTCAACTTGAAACCCCCACCACGCCCGTAAAAATACGCCGGATTACTGGAGTGCCGGACTGGCGCAGTGCCGGATTATAGAGGGTCTACTGTACAGTAAAACCTCCCTATATCGAAATGGAAGGGACCAATTTTTTAGTCATTTTGATAAGTGGAGGTTCATTATAAAGAGGTTTTAGCAAAATTAACACATATTTCCGCCTTATGAAACTTTTTGGTAGTAAAATGTGCTGCTTCCGTGTGCAATTATGCTTTTTCATAGTTTTAATGTTTATAATAATAAAAACAAGGGTACAAAAACTAACTTAAGCACTCTCCGCCAAATAAAATTTGTAATTTCTGTTTGTTTCATTTTTTTCAAATTCTTTTGAAATGATATCTTCTATCTTATTTAATAATAGTAGATTTTCACTGCGGCAGTACTCCATATTTAAAAAAAATCTTTCCATCACACCCAAAGCGTCCTGCACCTCTTTTTTGTTTGGCTTTGGCATAAAATTCTCACCATCACTCTCTTCTTCTTCCATGTTATGGACTACTGCTGGAGATTCCCCGCCAGCTTCTTCCTCCATTTCTTCGAACACCTCTCCCTCATTTGGGGCACATGTTAGCAAGACATTGTCAACATTAATAAAGTCGTCAAATGATGACTGAACATTAATTATTTTGTTTATTTCAAGCCATTCTGTCGGTTCGTCCTCATACAAGATATCTTCCTCACTTCCCCCATAAATCCAGCCTTTTTAAAACATTTTTCAATAACTTCTGCCTTCAAACAAGTCCACGAAAGACAGCCTGTGCATGGCCTGAATTATATGTTACAAGAACACTTTTTCAAATCATTTTTCTCCTCAACTGTACGCAACATGTATGACACTAGTTGCTGCCTGTAATGTCTCTTCACAATGGAAATTATTCCTTCATCAAGTGGTTGCAATTTGCTGGTGGTGTTTGGAGGAAAATGTACTAGGTACTTTGACGTGTCTTAACACCATCCCCTCAACTTTATGTGCTGTACACTGATCAATGAAGAGAATGTTTTTCCAGTTTCTCACTCCCATCTTTGAGTCCAGCATGGTCAAGCACTCACAGAATAAAAATGCTGTCATCCAAGAGTTCTCTGAGTTTTTGTATGAGCAAGGAAGTTTCTTAATATTTTTAAAGCATCTAGGCTTTTAATATTTTCCAATCACAAGAGGCTTCAATTTCTCTGAGCCATCAAAATTAGCACAGAAAAGCACTGTGAATCTTTCGTTGCTTTTTTTTCCCTCCATGGCATGATTGGCCTCTAACTGCTAAAGTTCTGTTTGGAAGCAAGTTATAAAAAAATCCTGCCTCATCCTCATAAAAAATGTCTCGTGGTTTATACCCGGCTAAAATCATCTGCAAAGTTTTTTTTCCACTCTTCTACCACTGTGTCACTTCCAGGAGCTTCTTCCCCACTCATCTTCAAAGTTTTGAAATTCCACCGCACTTTAATCTTTTGAAGCCACCTATTCGATGCATGAAAATTTTCAATGCCCATTTTCACTGCTACTTCTCTTGCCTTTTGCTGTAGAATAGGCCCAGAAACAGGAATATTTCTGGCTCTACCTTCCATCAATCAATCAAATATGTGTCTGTCTAATTGTTCACTTTTCACCACCCGCAATTTTTTATTTATGCATCCTTGATGTGCTGCCTCTTCAGTTTCTTTACGTTTTTTATTTTTTTTTTAATTAGACGGTAAACTTACACAGAAGTTAGGCATATTTCACTGACCAATGTCTTAAACTACAAAATTGTGGCTGAAATGACTAACAATATGTATGTGGGGGGACGGTAATGCACCATTGTTACGGATTGAAAGATAAGGAATGGTCGAGTTACAATTCTCGAGTCACGAGACGACTGCCACGAGGTGCAAGCATGAAAAAAATGCGATCATTCTGGTACGGCCGAATTAATATCGAGTGTTGAATAGTTCAAAAATGAAACAGAATAGGCTAAATTCTCCTTAAAAGATCATTTGAATGCTAAAATATAACAAATCTTCCGATACGGTACAATAGTCGCATCAGATGTTAATCTCGTACGTGGGTATGGGCTCTTTCATAGCTCGGCGTTGCGTTATCGCGAGCAGCTGGCTTTCATAGCTCTGCGTTGCGGAAAGAAACGAAAAGCGATAAGCGTTTCGATAAATCAGCCGCAAGGAGGCAACATAATATAATATTCGTGGTCAGCCGCAAACTCAGTGCAATTCTGTACATATCGCATTAGCATTTGATTATAGCTGTGTTAAATCATGCCTACATACAGTAAATAAATATACAAGTATTATGAGTCGCCAAATTTTTACAATTCCATCTGCACACTCGCTGACTTGGAACACCATTATTTTAATAAGTAACCTCAATGACTCAAAATATGAACTCATTCGCCCCAATCCTGTTATTGTCAATATTAAGTCAGTGTGGAAGAAGAATCGTATATATGTTTAACTAAACTAT
This sequence comes from Platycnemis pennipes, assembly GCA_933228895.1. Classification (NCBI taxonomy): domain Eukaryota; kingdom Metazoa; phylum Arthropoda; class Insecta; order Odonata; family Platycnemididae; genus Platycnemis; species Platycnemis pennipes. The sequence continues at coordinate 113,005,843 of OW121856.1, forward strand.
CTATATTAAGATATTATTCAGTCACTTGCGCTCGAACAACTCAATTGCAAATGTGTACAGTATGCGATAGCAACGGAGTTAAGTTTTCTGTGTCATTAAGGATTGGTGAGGGTAAATGCAAATAGAATATGCAGTGGTGTCATTCGTGATTACTTAAACCTAAGAATTAAACCATTTTACCGCAAAAATCACTCTGGGAGTTGTAAAAACTATTAGGACCCCGGGTCTAAATCCAGCAGGAAATTTGTCGTAAATATTTATATACGGATGTTTTAATGATGAGTATACTAAACACAAGCAATGCAAATCGATGAAATTAAGTCTTTGACGCATATGGTTAATAACAAACACACTAATGACTGCCCAGCTAAGCTTCACTTTTCAAGCGCTGCGGGTTTTCGCGCTCCCAACGTAGAAAAGTCGGAACGGCCGGACGGAACTTACTGCGGCTGGCGCCGGCTGAACATTTCATTCCATGGAGGTAGTTGGCTCGTCATGGGGGTGTATTCTCAGTATGAAGAGCAGAGGTTTTTCGAAAACATAGAGGTGCGATATAGAGAGGTTTCTCTATATAATTACATACAAATTTCGGAGGGACCAAGAAGTTATTACGAAAAACGGAGGTTTACGATATGAAGAGGTTCACTAGATAGAGGTTTTACTGAAAAAAAACTGAGTTTAACTTGTTGGACAATTTTGAGACATGCACATCCCACTTAAGATGTTTATCAACATGAATTCCTAGGAATTTTAACTCTTCCACCACATTAAAATCACTATTTATTAGGGATGTGCGAGTAGTACTTTTTGACCTTGAGTCGAGTATCGAGTCGAGTTGTAAAGTACTCGCGAGTATCGAGTCGAGTCGAGTTTGTTCATTATTGTACATGAGTGAAGAGACCCAGTTCTTACTTAAGTCATCGCAATTAAAGTTATCCAGCAATCTGACTATCAAATGGCAGGTCTACCTACCTAATGCATAGTTATAAACAGTCAAATTAATATGGCACGTAGCGCAGGCCAAAAGACATAATGGAAATATTCCGGTAGCTCTCGAAATAAGAAAATTACCTTCATTCCTAGGATTACTCAAAAATGTGTAAATTAGCTTGCAGTACGGTACCTAGAGTGTACTTATGCATAATATGAAGCCTATATGAGTGACATGCCCTATTAACTTGAAATTAAAGTAAGCCAGGAAGCAAAATATTTTTTCTTAAGGAATACTAATTAGAAGAGCATTCCTTGTATTTCGCATTCCTATGTATTTCTTTTCAGAGCTAAATGCTTTCTCAGCGATGTCGTGTATGCCGGGGTTAGTCCAGCAGTACAGTGAATTTCATACAGAATGCCTTGTTTGTGCAGTAAATATTTGATAAGCTCGCACCTCAAATTTATGATTGGCCGTTAATTAGTTAGTTTTTTAACATATACTTTTCTTCCTCTTCCAATTATTGACACCATCTCTTCAAAATCAATGATTTCTGCCTAAACATGATAGAACTTAGAATCATAAAAATGACCTGTGTCAATCACCCCCATTTGCACGATGCATGAACACCCAATATCAGCACGGGTTATTTCCAATATCCATTAATGCAAGTTAATAATGTTTGAACAATGAATTTTCATTCACGGATGAATGTGAGCAGGTATATGAATTTTGTATAGAGTCCTGTGGATTGAAGTTTTCGATTTCTAAGGAAATATATTTGAACAAAAATTTATTATAGATAATTATCTATATATCTTTATAATTATCTATCTTAAGATATGACTAGAAACTTGGCAATTAATGATGTAATTAATAATCCTAATTAGGAAATAAAAAAATGGAATAGTAAAACTTATAAGTTTTATACGATTATACCTATATCGTCCATAATGCCCTTAATAGGATGCCTACCATCCGTTACAAAATTTCCTTCACCCGTGAGTTTGAAGACCAATATCTCCAAGATGGCTAAAGTGATTTTAAATTAAAGTATATAAAATTAAAGCTTGTTTATTTCTACGTTTACTGGTAGTATTAAAATATTTTTACAATTTTTTTTACTGAAGTACGTGTTTAAGAACGGATTTTTAGCAAATTTTTTTTGGTACCGGATGGATCCATCGAATTCGGGCATCGTAAGAACAACACAGATCAAGATATCAAACTTTCCTTTTCACATATTGTAGCTAAGGGCTTTGTTAATAGTTATACGAAGTTTCATACTATTACGTTCGTCAATATTCTTGTTATTGATGAATTTGTCAGACTGCGTTATTTTCCATCCCGCACGCTTTCCGTTACGGAAATCACAGTTTGGACCTTTCTCTTGCTCTCGAGTCATTAATAAGAATCCACTTATGAAATATCAGTAGAATTCGTTGATTATTTGATATCGATATATACTTATTTTCGGCTATAAAAGCACGCTCAACTGTCCAGAGCATGCCTGAAAGAGAAAGGTAGCGTGCGCGTGGAATCTTCTGCTGCAAGCAGATCGCCTATCGCTGTGAATGAGTCATGAGGACTCGACAATAGCGGAAAGAAGTATCGCCATTAAGAATACAAGTCAGAGTCAGTTTAAGAACTGACGGTATCTTTGGAAGCATACCGTCATTATGCCTCCTCGCGGAAAGATTTTGGAGACGGAGTTGAAGATAATTAAAATGCAATTTGTTTCTTTCGTCGAGAAGCCGAGAAATGTGGGGACGAAAGCTATCTCTCTTATCGCTGATTTTATTTTGGTGAATACTGCAACTTATAAACTTTTATTCAAGCATAGGCAAGGATATTTTTCCTGTGCATGCTAGAGAAATTTTCTCGCGTGGTGTTTGGTGCGCGCGGTATCTACGGTAGCTTACAACTTGACAACCTCGAGCAGCTTATCTCTCCAGGCCAAAAGTCCTGTCAAGTGGAGCTCGCTTTCCGAAATAAATATATACACGTTGAAAGCATATCTAATTCTCCCAATTTGTTAAGTCATTTTACACGTGCTTAGTTTTCAAACACGAAGAATAGCATCAAAATGAACTAAATTTCCGACTTCCGCAAGCTGAGATAGCGCATTTTTAAATATTATTCGTTTCGTAATTAATAACAGAGTGATCTATTTTAAACTTTGTTTAGTCTAAGATAAATATATGTTCCATATCTTATGCGAAGAAAAGAGAAGTGGCTTTTCATGTGTATCTTCAAGTGGGCGTCAAACACTCTTCCCGGCACTTCGGCGTAATATCCGGCGTTTTTATCTCTCTCGGTCGAAAAATTAATTAATATAACCAACTAAAAATATATATTTGACATTATTAAACGTATAAATAAACAAGATTTAGTTCGATATACTTTATTTTAAAATTGAACTACTCATTTTTGTTATGTAAACCTTCAAACACAGGGGATGGAATTTTACAACGGACATTAGGTGCTTTGAGCTCGAATATAGTCCCCCCCAGACGTTTTCCGCAAAGATTTCGGTCAAAAAATGGGGGGGCTATATTCTGAGGAATACGGTGCATATGCGGTTTCATGCACCGTTTCGGCCAAAAAGGGGGGGGGGCTATATTCGGAGGAATACGGTACATATGTGGTTTCATGCACCGTGTAACCACCGATTCATCCATTCGTTCACGCAAACGTACATGAATCCGTTCACGTAAAAGTACATGAAACGATTCACGCAAATGTAAATGAACGTACGTAAGTACATGTTCGTGCGTGTTATCTATCGTGTAACTAGAGATTTACTCGATTTTGATGATAGCGCTTCCTGTTGGCAGATTTCTGAACCTATTGGATGTGGCGGCTCCGTCGACAAGAACTACTCGACTCGACTCGACTTTCGTAAAAATACTCGAAGTACTCGAGTCGAGTACCAACTACTCGACTCGACTCGAATTTTCGAGTACTCGCACATCCCTACTATTTATAAAAAGCTGGGAGCAGTTCTCACATCTGTTGCTCTTAGCTGAAAAAATTACAGCTTGTGTTTTTTGACAGTTTAATACAAGATCATCACCACTGCGCCAATTCAACATTTTTTGTAGTACCTGTTCACTAGAAACTATCAAATCATTCACTGTTTTGCCAAAAGTTACAACACTCACGTCATCAGCAAAAATCACACAATTTTTTTCAACAATTGGTATAAGGTTCAAAGGTAGGTCATTAATGAAAATCAGAAATAGTATTGGACCCAACACTGATCCTTGTGGCACACCTTTTATGATTTCCTTTGAGGAAGATAAATACAGAGGAATCCCGGTATAACGAGTGCTCATAATCCCCCGGAAATCACTCGCTAAATCGAGCGCTCGTTATATCCGAAGGTGTTGAAAAAACCCACCTAATTCTCATAGTCGTTCGTATTTACAGTTTTTCTTTTGTTTCCATGGTATTTGACGAAGGTAAACAGCAAAAGTCATTTCAGGCACAATCTGGTAGAATATCAACATATTTCATGAAAGAAACAGGACATTTTCCATTATATAAAATATTAATTCCCCTAGTTTCGGTGTTTTTCTTCCAGTTCTTCTATTTTTCGATCGCCAAAGAAAGCTGTAAAGACAGCGTAACTAGTCGGAATTAAAATATTAGGTATACTGTGGAAGTTTTTGGACAATTTTGCGAATATGTCATGACGATAATATCAGCTTTGTCGAGTTTTTGAATGTTAACCAGTACGTCCATCAGTTGGGAAAAATGGCCTGAAGGTTCACTGAAATACAGCATGTTTCGGGGGTCGAAGATATTTTTCAAGCTTAAGCGAAGGCCAACTCAACGGCTGTTTTTTTCCGACACTATTAACCGGCGCAATATCACGATAATTCATCGGGCAAGAACACGCTATGTTTGAACGAGCACCGTTCTTCTATCGCGATATTTATCGTGATAATATATCGTGATATTTTATCGGGACGTGATATCGTGATATTTTATCGGGGCGCGATATCATGATATTTTATCGCGATATTTATCATGGTCTGTTTATCGTGATCATGGTCCCTTGATCGTGATAGTTATCGCGATACTTATTTATAGCGATATTTATCGCACCCCGATATCTTATCGTGCCCCGATAACATATCGGGGCACGATAAGACGATGTTTATCGTCACGCTATGAGTTATTGTTATTGCCACCTTACGATATGCTAAAATTATCGTATCCCGATACTGAATTATCAATATTGCCAATGCCTAGACCTAACTCCCTCTCCTACTCTCATCTTGCTCGTTGTCCGCCCACTCCCCTCCCACTGATGACTGGGCCTAACAAAAGAAGAACGTGAAATGGGAGCGCGCAGAGCGTACTGAAGGCCATAAATCGCTAATGTTTGGACATAAATGGCTTTAGGTGCTGTAGATATGGCACACATTTGTATTTTTAGTTTAATTAGCAGATAATACAAAACACAATAGTTTATTTTTGCTAGGCGGTGTATCGCCCTCAAGAGATATGTCGTAATACCGAGCGTATACCGTGGAAGGAACTTTTTGGCCTCGCTATATCCGCTTTATTTTACATGTAAAACATAGGCCTTTTGGCGGTACAAAGACAATCACTCGCTATAACGCGATTATCGCAATAACCCGTACTCATTATACCGGGCTTCTACTGTATACAACTCCATCTTGTTTATAGGCCACCTTCTGATATCGCCTAGATAGATATGATCTTAGCCAATTTAATGCTACCCCTCTTATGCCCAACAGCTGGCATTTTGAGAGTAGTTTTTCATGATTTATCATGTCAAATGCTTTACTCAGGTCGAAATAGATACCCTTAACTTAACATTTCTTATTAATATGCTGTAGAATGTGGTCGACTGAATTGAATGAAGCTTGCTCAGTCGACCTTCCTTTTCTATAGCCAAATTGATTATCAGATAGTAGATTATTTTTTTCAAGGTATTCAACAAGCCTTCTACTGTAAACATATTGCCAAAATGAGGTATGATAGAAATAGGCCTGTAATTATATAGTTCACTTCTGTCACCCTTGTTTTTATATACTGGTACCACCTTGGTGACCTTAAGAGCATCAGGATATTCACCTTCAACTAGGGGCTGGTTAATGAGATGTAACAAAGGATTAAGAATTATATCACCACTCTGATATAATTCTGATAATCTGATGAATTATATCACCACTCTTATATCCCACACAAGCCATCTACATCAGTATAATTCTTTAGTTCAGTATTCTTGGATGTTTCACCATATCAGTGCGAGTTGCATCCTGAAAATCTTCTTCAGGGTTGTTACAGGTCAGGCAAATCAGGGAGAAAACAGGGAATATCGTCCATGGCATCAGGGAAAATGTAGGTCATGTTGTACGATTCAAAAGAACTGCCGCGCTGTCGGCTGGCTGAGCTGGCCTGTTTCGACAGCAGACACTGGGGTAAGATTCTTCCCAACATGATCAAGTTCATCAAACGAGTCGAAAAAGGGGATGAAAATGACAGGATTCTGTCAGCCAGTTTCGCCCTTGTGTCTAAAGCTCTCAAGGATAAAATGATGGTGCCCAAGATTGCTTTTTTCTCATATGTGGCACACCTTATAGAACTCTATTTAACTGCCTATCAAACAAACAACCCTATGGCTCCATTTTTGTGCACTGCTTTATGTTCTCTAGATTTGTACAAGATCTTTGTAAAGAAAGAGTACCTACTGTCTACACAAATTTATGTGATATTGATGATACTAAAGAAGGAAACGTCACTCCTGCCAAAGATTCCTTAGTTTCTCTGTGAAGAAAGCCTCCAGGAAAGTGGATCAAGCATAAAAGAAGGATATTTTGCCGCTTAGAGAAGGCCGTTTTACACGGTAATTGAAACTGCGCAAGTTGATGTTGATTGGGCTTGAGCAGTCATCTGTGAAAGTCCGTGACGTAGAGAATTGCGAGGACACTTGCTTGACAGCTTTACACGGTGCAATCGTCGGTGCATGATGTCAGTGACAATATACCATTCAGTAGCGGTGATACCGTCAATATATCGCATAACGTCAAGATCTGTGAAGTAGCAATTAATTAGACGTGAAAGATGCGATAAATTACCACCACTTTAAAATATGTTTTAAGCCATAGTCTAAACATAATAGTGGAGACCCTAGTCCTGTATACTTAGCCCAAAATTTGCACCACGAACGAACGGATGTGGGCCAAGGTAACAGGTTCTTCGTTTACGCATGAAATTTAAGCTTCCACGTGATTAATCGCCCAGCTCATCACTAATGCACTTTATTCACTACCTAAGGAGTTGAGTGCAAACAAAAACACCCAACTCAATCGTCAACAACCTATTTAATTGCTAGAATTCCCCAGGCCGTTCGTTGCCGCTACATCTGCACAATGTAGTGAGAGAAATTAACTTCAAACTTGCGCGAACACATGTATCAGATTAGAACATGTTCTAATTTACTCGCAAGCGTTCGCGCAGTGGCGCTGCCTGTCCTCGCAAGTTGTCGCTTTACACGATGCAAGATTTCTTGTGCAAGTGTTCTCGCAAGAGCCTGCGCAGTATCAATGACCATGTAAAACGGCCTTAAAAGCATTGGGGGCCAAATTATTGGAAAAGTTTCTACTTCAGTACAAGATTTGAAAGCTGTCACATTTTGTGATCCGGAGTTGATAGAGAAAGCCAAAGATGCAGCTCTTGCTTGCTTCCGGAACTGCCTCTCATTGCTGCAGCTAAGGCAGTGGTTCTCTGCTTTAGAGTGTGACTCATTAGAAGCTGAGTTCAACACTTAAATTAACAAACGTGCTGTCTCTGTGTGCTTGAAAGAACATGACCCAGACCACACCCATCTTTATCACTTTTGGAGGTGCATTTTAATGTCGCAGAAGTGCTCCGGATTAATGGTAGATTTGAAACACATGATTTAATATTGAGCCATGGAAATGTCTTTGTGGAGAGGTGATATCCCATAAACAAAGAAGTTATATCGAAAACCAATTCCCACAGACTGGTTGTGCAAAGGCAGGTGTATGATGCCGTGAATTAGGCTGGCGGAATTCTAAATGTGGAAATAAATGAGGAAATGATTTCAAGAGTGCAACATGCACGTGCCGAGTATGAAGAGGTGAGAGAGCGAAAGAAGACAAGGAAGAGATACAGAAGAGAAAAGATGAAAGAGTGATAGGGGACGAAGCTAAAGAATTGAGAGTCAAGAAAAGCAAACTTTTGCCAGAAAACCAATTGAAGTGCGACGCTATCGACGAGAGGAGGCTGAGAGCACTTCAGGTGTATAGCGTTTCTATGATGTTGTGGTTAGGTACGTTCTACGTCCTCATCCCTGAATGTGAACTTTTTGTTTGACGTGTGTTCGTGGCCGTCATGTCCCCTGACAAAGTAAAGAACCCCACAGGGGATGAAATAAAAGAATGGCGGCTGGCCTTTAACGGAACACAAAATAATAAACTAAATAAATACTGTAAAAAAGGTGAAACTGAAAATTCATAATCTCTAAAGGAAGAAGGAAGTAGCCAGGCGTGTGCTCCGCATACCTGAATCACCGACGTCTTCTGAGGGTCTTCAACATTCATTCACTCGCACACATACACATGCCATGCCGGCAGGCCACTTGTCCTCTCTCTCTCTCGTTTGAACTGGTCTGTCTCTCCAGGTAACTAGCCCAAATCTCTCCCTATCTACATTGAGCGCTCTCAACGGGCCAAATCATAATTACAGAACAAAACAGGCACGCGTACACTTGCCGCGGCATCAGAGGGAGGGAATTCAAAGGAACAAAAAAAGGTGGCCAGTCCTCGTGCCAACATTGTGTCGATTTACATTTGACACCATATTTTGACTTTTATTTGACTGTATTTAAGTTTACAAGTTTGTGTCTTTTGACTGTAATTAAGTTTACAAAGTTACTTTGTTTGTGTAAATTGTAAATACTTTTTGTTTGATGTGTCAATTTAAATTTCACACCATATTTTGACTTTTATTTGAACTTATATAAGCTAACAAGTTACTGTTTTTTCTGTGTTCATTGTGGTGAAATAAGTTTTAAAAGGAAATTTAAAAAAGATTTTTGCGTGTTATTTTGACTCTTACTCTTCAAAAATGTTTTGCAATGATGGAAAGGAGAGTGTGGAAAGGGGAAATGAGGATTTTTGTCAGGGGAAAGTCGGGGAATTTGAATTTGGTAATCTTGTAAAAACCCTGTTCTTGATCCACGTTTTGATTTATGCCTAAATTGAAAATATTCTTGTGGCTGCAAAGGCTTCTTTGGTGATTGAAGTAAATTGAAGATGAGACGAGGGTTTCAGATTTTTGTTTCATTCTGCCCTGGATGGCAGTTTCACTGGCATTCCAGATGTCATCTTCAAGTCTGAAGTATAGGAAATTTGATATAAGAAATCTATAGGACGAAGAATTAGGAAATAAGAAGGGACGCGACCTTTGGACTGTAAGATGGCATCTGGAATACCGACAAAACTGTTGTCCAGCAGGATGGACCAATGCGAAAGAAATCCGAAAACCTTTGAGTGATCTGAAAATATCCTAACTCATTTAAACTTCTCATTTCCAAGTAGGATAAAATTTATGCTCTGGAGTCATTGAGGATAGCATTAACAACACAGGAGAATATTGAGCTACCTCATTGGTCGGCTTGCACAAGCAGTTATCCTACTTCAAAAATTTCTCTACAAAATAATTTTTTGTATTCAATGTGGTTTTCATGCGATGAAACAAGTTTCAATAAGTTTTGTTGTGTAGTAACCTGTCATAGTAAATTTGTTGAATCAAGGCAGCGTGAATGATCCGAGCTATCGAGCATCAGTTTGGTTCTTGTATTTTTTACATTTCATAATGTCTGGCTAAAAAGTGGTTTTTGTTCTTCATAATATGAAATTAAGTACAATTTAAATATATTCCCACAGGTGTTCCTAATTTATAATAATTGCATCCTAATGACATTCATTTCAATGCGCGAATCTTTTCTCGGCAAAGATATCACGAGTGTAAGTATTTCATATTTCCACCACTAGTGGTGCTCTTTACTGCCGCTACTGCCTTCAAATTCTTTCCTAAAATGGAACACAAAACTATTTTTGAAGTGTATATGCACAAGACGAGGTAAAAAAGTGCTTTGTATAGATTGTTACATATGGCTAAATGTCTTTGATGTGAATTTTTGTTTAATCGATTGCATTCTAACCTTCATGTAATGCAAATAGTGGGAAAACTGAAAAACACATGGTGTAAATATAGAGTTTTACACACGTTGGATTAATTGGAAATTGAATGGGACCCGATAAAATCGTTGTAAATTGCTGGAAAACGTAAATTCCGATAACACAAATAGCGGGTTTTTCTGTATTTGTAATTTTTTACTCCCTTCAAATCAGGGGCAGAACTTCAAATTGAGTAATTATTTAACATCATCCTCCAAACCTAAAATACATATTGTAAACATTGAGGTAAATTCATACCTCAGTACCATCATTGGTCATCAATCCTCAGATTGGTTTGACGCAGCTCTCCCCTGAGTTCTTCTATCTGATAATCTCTTCATATTTACAAATTTCTTCTCTTTGATACATCATTTACTTAAAATTAAACACTCAAAATTATGTAGAATCCATAATGATACAAATTTCATGTAAATGCATTGGGCAGTTTTCTCCCTGCAAGTGGGGATTGTCTGCTGTGAAAGTGATAATTTTTGCTCCAACGGCATTCTCCATGCATGGATGTCATATTTCCATGTGGTGCTGCAAGTAAATATTGTAAGTTACAGCTGTCAATCACCTCATGTCAAAAGTTGAAATCGATTTCTTTGTGTTTTACTTCTTTTGGCTATGAAATGCCCTCCCTTGATGGAATTCCTAATGTTGACTTCTTGTTCTGAATTGTCTGAAATGTATGTTTATGTGTGTACGTGTATTTCTTCCTTTTGCAGGGGTCAGAAGGCTCCAAGGACCAAAATAAAGAAAATTGGAGAGTCTGTGATGATGCCGAACAAGATGAGGTGAGTATGATGCTGATTTTAAATCATGGGAAGAACATTTGTGTATCTGTGAGGGAGCATGCAGCAATGTACTATTACAGTAGAAGCTCTATATGACCAGAGCTCTCACAAGCCAAAAAATTATCGCTGTATCGAACTCTCTGTATTACCATTGATGTTTAAATAATCATTCCACTGCCAATTTCTACAATTTTAATACTAATTTAACCAGAATTGTGTGTTGTTTTTGTTTAATGGCCAAAAGATACCATTAAGGGAGCTATTAAAAAATATTTTGACACAATTTATTGTCCAATGGTTGTATTCACTGCCCAAGACATTAAATTTCATGTTATATGTAATAATTAGAGCTGGAGAAGGGATTCAATGATTCGGTCGAATCCATGGTTAAAAGATTCGATCGAATCAATGGATTAAACATTTCAATACCAGTAGTGTGGAAAAGAAGGATTTGGTATTCATGGCAACGAATAAAATAAGACTTAGTCAATTCCACACTTTTTTATACATCCGACCTAGGTTTCGACAAATTTTTTGTCATTCTCAAGGTAAATTTGAGTCTGAGTAACAGCGTTATATATCCACCAGGTCGTTGGAGGGGGGAGAGGAGGAAAAGGAAGCAGAAAGGAGGGGGATGAGTGGGGATTTGGTAAATGACGGTTAAGAAGGGGAGGGGGGGAAGAAAGTGACCTTAGCTGAAAGAGAGTTGTATGGGTATGAATCAGGTAGGAAGGGGGATTTTAAGGAGGGGTGAGCAGTGGGTAGGGAACATGTAGTCATTACATAATCGTTCCTTATCCGGGCTATTCACAATCTCAAATTGTTCCAAAAAGTTCGATTTCAGCGCTTTGTTACACATATGTAAAATCTTGGGTTTAAAATCACTAAAATGGCCCATTTCACATAAATGTTTTGACAACCCAGATTTACCGTCATGATTAATAAAACACTGTTTATGTTCCTTGATGCGAGTAGAAACCTTTCTACCAGTTTGACCAATGTATATCTTGTCACAGTCTAAGCACTTTAGCATATACACACCACTCCTGTCCAACTTATCAGTTCGATCTTTTGAATTAAACAAAAGTTTACCGCTGGTCGTTGGATTGTAAACAGATAATCTCATAGTGTCTTTAGGAATTATATTACATAGCTTGTATGTTATTTTATTAACAAACGGGAGCACGCACCATCTCCTAGGTTTAGTAAAGATAGCAGAAAGATTTGTTAGCGTATTGATAGCGGTCTTTTTCTGTGCTCTGTCAAGGAGTTTTAAAATTGAAGAAATGTCGAAACCATTTCGGTTAGCTAAAAGTTTGATAATGTCAAGCCCTTTATTAAAATTATCTTTTGTCATGGGGATGTTGAGCATTCTATTAATCCACAGTCTAAAAGCTGAGATTTTGTGAGTGAAGTGATGGCATGAGTCCCTAGGAATAGTGACATCTGTGAAAGATGGTTTCCGATAAATTGCAAAGTCATGTTTACCATCTTTTATTTGGATGGTCAAGTCCAAGAAATTTATTTTGTCACCCCCGATTTCTATGGTGAAATTAATGGCATCATGAAGGGAATTCAGGAATAGAGTGAAACGATCGAGCTGCCGATAGGTACCGATCCATGCACACAAAATATCGTCGACGTGTAATGATACCAATAAACAACATTCCTCAAAAGTGGGTGGTTAGATTTAAAAAGGCTGCATTCTAAATTGCCCATAAATATGTCCGCTAAAATAGGGGATAAAGGTGATCCCATTGCGAGGCCTGTCGTCTGTTTGTATAAAATACGGTTAAAAATAAAATAATTTTGCTGTAGTCACAACTCCATTAAATTAATAATATCATTCCTTATATCTACCCGAGTATCTGTATTATCAAGTATCGCTTTCGCGGTGTTAAAAGCTTCTAGGGCAGGAACAGAGGTGAACAAGTTACGGACATCAAATGAGATCAGTTTCACGTTGGGTGGAAGGTTCACGTTCGACAGTTTAACTAATTCAACCGAGTTCTTGATACCATGTTTGGGAGTAAAACCAGTAAATTGTCTAAGAAGGATATTTAACTTCACTGCCAGCTTGTGGCAAGGCGTGGACACGTGGGAAACCACTGGTCTGATGGGTACTTCAGGCTTATGTGTTTTTGGTAGCCCATATAACTTGGGTGGAGAAAGGATTTGGTGCTTTCCCGGCGAATAGACTGTATGAAGAGCTCTCGGGATCTCCACCGGGTCAGGAACTTGAAGTTTGCCGACGTTTTGATGTCCGACTCTGCCATCGTCTTCAGGGCTAATGATGTCGAACGAGAATTTTTTCCTGCTTATATACCATTGCTCAGGAGGTCAAGTGACTCCTGATTGGTCCTCGTCAATGCTTCGATTGGTAGTTGGCTTTGATTGGCTGTCGTGCGAGTGGCGGCTCCGCCTGGTCTCCTGAATATTTTTCAAAACAGGCTTCCATGTATTACTCAAAGAGTAACCCGAATCCCGATTGAAATTATTTCCAGTCAGTCTGATTTCAATGGATTCTTTAATGAGCCGATCGCAAAAGCCGTCAAACTGGCAAAGTAACTTGGTGTCGTCAAACCGCACCGAGTTTTGGCATTCCGTCCAATGCTCTGCTATGGCTGACTTTTCTGGCTGTCCCAGGCGGAGGTGGCGCTTATGTTCTTTGAGCCGCGTTTCTATGGTGCGGCCTGTTTCCCCAACTTAAGCCTTCCCGCATCCACAGGGAACTTGGTAGACGCCAGGTGTTTTTAGTCCAATTGGATCTTTCGCCCGTACAAGCATATCCCGGAGTTCCTGTCCTGGTGGAGATCCGGAGAGCTCTTCATACAGTGGTGTGGATTCCATGTACCAGTGGTGGATTCAATGAAAAAACAGGTTTCAGATTCGGGATTCGGATTCTATCAAATTTTGGACTTGCCCCATCACTAGTAATTATGTTTTTAGGATATAAAATACAAACTCTCGACAGAGACACTGTGCGTTACCATATTGTCTTCAGATCCAAATACGTAGCAAGTAATATAGCATTGAAATAGAATACATATTGTCAGCAAAAAACTATGGAAACCAAAAAAATATCTTACCTTTCTAAAAAGAATTAAAAAATTATAAATGTTTCAGAGAAAGTTGTATTTGTTATAATTGGTAAGAATGCTAGGTAATGGAATACCCAAGATATTTCCCTGCATGATTTTTTAGTGCCATACAAGCAGCATGGAGGTGCAACCGGGATAGAGGCAGAGGCCACTTTCCATTGTGGTAAATTCACCTTAGGAAAGAGCTGAGGGCTCGGAATAGTAGCAGGTATATAGTCAGAATCACAGAGTTCCATATCATTGGCATTTATAGTTATACCCATAACAGTAATCAGTTGTCATTGACAGCAATAATTGTGTGTGGATATTCTCCTGATTTTTTAGAATGATTATTGTTGCAAACAAGACCACAGACAAACAGTTGTAAGTTCCAAATTAAATTTCATCTAGATAAGTATAATATCTTCTGCTGTATTGACTTCTAGTGTCAGTGGTGCAACCTTTTGATAATAATGCCCCCATGCTCTGCCAGTTTTATATTCAAATGAAGTTTTGCTTTCAGATTTAATGACACATGTTTCCTGGCCATGAAGTAGGCTCCTGGACTAAATTGATTACCGAAGTGGCGGAATAACAAAAAAAATGACGTAAAGCAAACAAACTTATCAAGAAGTCCATAAGTCCACGTGTCTTTTTCATTGAATTTTTTCATGTTTAGAGAGAGTGGTGGAGAAACTCCAAATTTTTTGGCCATTACTGCATAAATCAATGTCATAAATATACATACTTCAATTTCATCAATCGTCTTTAATTTATTATCCAAAGATATACATTTTTTTTAGATTACTTCGGATTTGATGGATGCATAATCATACTACTTCTTACAATGGTAATGTTAGAAGGAAGCAGAAAAAGGTTTTTTCAGAGAAAAATGTCAATAGGTAATGTGCTCCTTGTAGCACCACCATCTCAATATCTCCGAGCTAATTTGTGAGGACACACCTAGACATTGGCTGAGGTAAGGCTTAACTTCTGTCAGTCCCCAAATGCTTTCAATGCCCACTCATAC
The DNA here is from genome assembly GCA_933228895.1 of Platycnemis pennipes. Taxonomy (NCBI): domain Eukaryota; kingdom Metazoa; phylum Arthropoda; class Insecta; order Odonata; family Platycnemididae; genus Platycnemis; species Platycnemis pennipes. The sequence continues at coordinate 113,020,926 of OW121856.1, forward strand.
ATTTACTTTGTTTGTCTGGAGGTGGATTAGCTTACAGTTAGATTTGTGGTTTCTTTTGGAAAGCAATCCTCGTTGCCAGTGAACAGTTTCACTCCGTCAAAAGTGTTGCTATGTAGCATGGGGAAGAGGAGGGGTGGAGGAGCCAAAGGCAGGCTGGAAAGGCAGAGGCGGGGGAGGGATGTTTGGTCAGGTAGGGAGGGACAATAGAAGCAGGAGAGGAGTGAAAGAGGAGGAAAGTCATGTTGTTTCTTCCCTTTCACTCCTCGACGCTTTCTGTCTCTCTTTCAAGTTCACTGACCCAGTGGGATTCCTTCAACCTGGCTAAATAGCTTATGCAAAGTATCCACTGTGTGCGTGGTAGTTCTCTAGTTTTTGGTCACGGCATGTGTGACAAGGCTTCATGATTTATAATACAGAGTTGTGGATGACCAAATGTATGCCATTGTTTATGCATCAAAAATCACAATGAAGATTTTGTTGTTTCCATTGGGATTGGGTCTAAGGTTTGTAATTTCATGGTATTGGAAATGTCTTAAAATTGTTTCTTTTACCATACATTTGGATACCCCTTTAATCTGGGCGATCAATTTACTTCATAATAATGAAAGGTTGTGAGAACATAGTTTATAATAACGAGAGTCTTCTGTAGTACTGCTTTAAAATCTCTTTTAGTATAAATCATGTAAAATGCTATCTTTAAACAATTTAGTTATGCCTATTTTTTTTAGAACTGGTTGCTCCCTTGGGCAGACACCTGTGGCTTTGTGCTGGGCGCAACACGGCAGCCCCCTCATCCTAAATATTCAAGCATAAGAACTGCTGCCGCTGGGCAGTTGGCTTTTTGATGAGGTTTCTCTATATTTGATGACTGTATTGCATCCACATATGATTTTAGGTGATAATTATCCACTTTCATTTCAGGGATTACTTGAGAGCAGTTTGGGAGAAGGATAAGGAATTCCTGTTGGCCATGTTTCCTGTTCTGCGGAACAGTGACCTGCCTTATGCCACTGACTTATTTTTCCTGGACACCATCACCGTGACTCCGCCGACTGCAAGACCGGTAAAACTAACTGCACACTCCTCCCCGTTAAATCCTCGTCTCCTTCACTATCTACGCTTTTGTTTCCTCAAAGGTCTTAACCTCCGCTCTCCTACTGCACCACACCATTGTCTTGTTTACAGTACAGTAGAAACTGGAAATTACGAGGTCAACAGGACCGGAAAAATCGACACTTTGTAATATCAAATTTTGTATGAACGAGTATTCCTAATCAAAATCGCGATGAAACTATTTTTTGTTCCTGAAATATATGCACTCCTGCGATGCACTTGAATGATTTGCAAAGTTATAATTCATGAATGTATCTTGAAACATTGATGCCAACAGGGTTCATAAAGTTAAAAACAAGTAACTTTTTCCTTTTTTCCAACGAGTCAGAGATAAGGCAATCAAGCATGTTATTGAAAAATTTTTCCTGTCGTTTGAGCAGGCCTATGAAGCTCCAGTAGTGTGCATTTTTGTATATTACTTTTATCTCTACTGAAAAACTCTTAACGTAAGCATGAGCGATGTATTTATATTTTTAAGCTATGTGTGCATAAACTATGGAAGTGTGCAATTTGAGTGATCATTTGCAACTAGATGTAGCTCCGAATATAGAATTTAAAGGAATTCCCAGCAGAAGAAAATCATATTCTCCGTTCAGGCGTAATAGATGAGATCTAAAATTAAGATAAAACGGTGAAAAGATTCTCCAACAGATGCTATGTTTATCATGAATTTTGTACATCCTGTAAAGGACCTGTAACGTCTCTTTTTGTGTTTCTTTACATAGACAGAGGGACTGATCTTCCTAGCTGCATGAAGTGCAGTTTCTATGTAGAGATGGTGCTAGGGTTTTAACCGCTAATTCAAATGTTACTCCTCCCTCCACCCACCTCATCCAGTTCACATCCTGTTTTCCTGTTCAAATCCAGTGATCCTGTGAAGCCTCAAGCAAAATAATATCCAGGGTTAAATATCAGTTCACATTCAAAATAGTATAGGGAAGGGGTATAAAATCCTATATAATGAAAACAAGAGAAGTAGCAATACAGTAAGTCCTCGACTTACCTAGTTAATTCATTCCAAAAATTTCTGCGGGAGTCGAAACGCAACAACTTACCATTTTTGAACTATTAGCGGTGCTGCTTTTACCACGGTTGGTGGTAATAGGCGACTATTACAGAAAACGCCATCTTTTGAGAGGCCATTAAGTTACCATAATATGATAATTCCGAGAGTAACACAAATCCAATCTTGATTTCATTGGAGATTTAAATCTGAAGTAAGTATAATTACTCAAAACATGTTCTTTTTTTGTTGTGATGGATAACAGACTTAATGGAGTAGATAGTTAACTACGCGTCAACTTACGTGGGATGGTCAAACTACATCGAAAAAAGGCATTGATGCTATGCAAGGCCAGTCACAGGCTTATGTTTTTTTTGGGTTTCTGTCGCGGTGATAGAAAGGCGGAGAAAACGCAAACATAAGGTCTGAACATCTGTGATCTGAACACACCGGCACGGGACACAGGAGCGAAATTCACCAAGAGGGCGAGCTTAATGTCCCTCAGACCAAAGCGATACATTGCAGGACTTAAGGGCGCATGAGGGCATGTTAGTACTTCCGCTTCAGTATTAAGACTATGTAAGTGTCATCTGACAAAGATGAAGCTCTCTCTTAATCGCATTTGCATAACTAAATGCAGTGAACTAAATAATATTCAAGGCAGGTCCGCTTTCTGCCAGGCAGGATTCGCATCTGTTTGTGCGTGCTGGTATCCCGCCGAGAGATTTTGTCCCGTGGGAATTTCGCTCCTGCATCCCGCGCCAGTTCGTGCAGACCTTAACACCGGCTTGACTGAACATCTGCATAACTCCGGATCCGTGTAATTCGGATCCGCGTAAGTCGAGGACTTACTGTACATTAGTTATTATTTCACTGCAAACTTACAAACTATTTACAAAATATCAACATTCAGTGTACAGAAGTTAAATAATGTCATGATCAAGGCTTCAAATTATGTCCTCAACCCCAGTTAAGCCAGACTCCACTCTCTGGATGATAACGGCAGGTCCCTCAAGTAGTCAATTCTACGACATGAAATTGAAGACCATTGAAGCATGAAACGGATGACCCCTTCAAGTGGAGGGATAACACATTCTGGAAATGATGGGATAGAATTCCAATGAGGAAATGGTATAATACTTTTCGTAGCCTGAGAAATTATGTGAAATACCACAATTATGTACTGAACAATACCTTTTGAACAATGATTCCATTCTCCTATTCTCTAGCAAGATTTTCCAAAGTGAGAAAACTTCAAATGAAGCTGGATGTAGTCATAAAATTCATTTGATAACACGGTCAATGATTGTCCCAACTCCAAAACAAACTTCTCATGTACAAATGATCTGGATAAATTAATGTAAGCTGCCCAAGAGTAATGAAAGTCAGAGGTGGATATCAGATGTAAGCTGAAATTAGTGTCAATAATATGCTCAAATGTTAAAAGTAGTGATGGGGCGAATCCAAAATTTGATCGAATCCGAATCCGGTTTTTTTATCGAATCCAAATCTCGAATCCTAATCCCAAATCCTAATCCTCCTCAATTTCATTAAATTCAAATCTTCCTTTTATCTGTAAATTGTTAAATAATGCTTCCTTTCTCGTGAATTCTCTAATTAAATCCAATCGAAGCTGAATCTTATTTCCCACGCACTGAAATTAAGGACATGTTCGAGGGCAAATATAAAGAATGGGTAATTCCAAAAGCTAATCAAAGTTTAACTTTTCTTAAAAACTGAAAATTCAATGAAAACAGATTACAAGTTTTTTTTTTTTTTTTTGAAAATACAGCATTTTCACTCCGACAGCATGTAATCGATTTCTTTTTTTATCAACCAGATTTTCCAGCAGTGCTGAAGGCTCTTTCTGAGAATACTGTTGCTGGAAGAATGTAGAGGAAGTTTTTTGTTAGAATTTTCAAATTAGGGAATTTCAAAGAATTCATGTGTGGACAAGAATAATTAGTTTACAATGTGCTGCTTAAACATTTCCTACCATGGTATTACGATTTAAATGCTAAGAACGAGTAATTACAGTAAGTCCTCGACTTATTGTCGAGGATCCAAGTTAAACAGATCTGGAGTTACGCAGATGTTCAGATAGGCCGGTGACATGCTTGCTTTTCTCCCCATTTTTGTTACCGCGACAGATTCAACCACGTGATGTCCTGCGTTTCAATGCCAAGCGCGCAAAGTTGATGCCAAATGCAGGTGTTTGGAATGCCAACTCTAGTTTAAGTCATTACGTAGTTCGATAGGTGATATTTGATAATCGTGATGGTGAAAAAGTCTGATGTGAACGGCATCATCAGATTGACGTCAGAAATGGCATCCGGAACGTATGCAGCATCCTGTGCTTCCTGCAATATTTCCATGTATTCAAGCGGAAAAGTTGTTTCATGCTACTTTAGTGCTCATACTTTGCAATCTAAACGCTCTGGCTTGAATGAAATAGTATTGAAAGTGTTGAAAGAATCTCGAGAAATCTTCTGGATGTGTTCTTCTTGTCGAAGTGATAAGATTCTCGTAACCAAGATGGCGGCAGGCATCGAAACTCTAAAAATGGAAGTTAATATCTTAAAACACAAACAAATTCATAGTGCTGCTGGAACTGCTAAATCAGTCAGATTCTCAGACGTACTTGAGTCTGATAATGACAAGCCTAAGATTCTCGAGGCCTCTCCTAAACGAGGCCAAAACGCAGGATCGAACGCCAAAGCTAGTCCCGCGCAGCAAATTAAGGTGAGTGTAGCAAGTAATGCGTCCTCACATATTGTTTGTGTTGCTGCTAAGGATATCCCAAGTGAATCCTTGAAGAACCTTGAACATGGTGAGAAACAAACGATGAGTGCATTGCTCTTCTACACCAAAGCAAAACTGCACCAGTGATGACAGCTTCACGGATGTGGTCAACAAACGGCGAAAGAGAAAAACCACTATCGGCTCAGAGGTGCATACAACCAATGATACTATTATCGGTGTGCCTAAAAAGGTGCATTTGCACGTATGGCATCTCAGGTAAGGTACGACCCCAAGTGAATTGTCCTGTTATATAAAAGACAAGACATTGGTTTTGACAGAACTAACTGCAGAAGGTGACCACTCGTCCTTTCGTGTGACGACCGATGACTGCCACCTGCAAAAACTTACTGACCCTTCAATGTGGCCTCAAAATGTGTCAGTGAATAAGTTTATCTTCCTTAAAGCCAAACACAACCTGCCCATCGTTCGCCGGAAAGTTACATTAAAAATGACGACCACATAATCGGAGCCGCTGAAGGCACTGTTTAGTCATAGTGCCCTGAAGTGTGCTCCCTGTGATTCCCAATCCCAGCTCAGTGTAACTAGTATTTGCCCTCCTGGCCTTCACCAGAAATCAACCAGAGGTGGTTGCTGACCCATTTTTAATTTTTTTTATATTTTGTATATAGATAGGAGCATATATATAGATTACAAAGCAGTTCTCGTTATATTTTTAGAGCAAACCATGTCCGAAATACGGGCATTATCGCATGTGCCGGTAGAGTAAAAATGTCACTTTTTGACGCTATCGATTATTGCTGCTATTTGCATGTTTTTAAAGTTACAGCAACCATAATTATATTAATACTTTTTAAAAGTATTGCTCTATATAAATATGCAAGAAAAAATAAATTTAAAAAAATATTTAGGCATAAACGAGGGTGTCAAATTTCCGCATCAAAATTTTGTGTTTTTCACTTTTTGAAGGCCAAACATTCAAAATAGGGACAAGATATCAAAACAGATCCTTTTGGGATTAATACTCTATGTACACATGTATCACAAAAACAATATTTTGTTTTGAACCCTATTCCTCTTTACCCCCAAAACAAATCCAAAATGGGTGGAAAATCAAAATTTGACATTTTCAAGGTCACATATCTCAAAAGGGGGACCTAGTAAAAATATGATATTCTTAGGAAACTAACGTATCATCATAACCTACACTGACTTCAACTCACAGCAGGGGTCAATTTCTACTTTGTGACACCATGTAAAGACGTTAAAATTAAATACAAATATGCGTGTGCAGCTGGAAAACAATCGATCAGCTGAGACATACTCACATAAATTGCTGGAAATTGGGAATGGAAAGGTGCCGGGTGATCTGACCTCAGGAAAAATTCATTGCCTAATAACTTTTGCAATTTAGTAACGTCAAAAGAAGAAATGGTTGAAAAAGTATTTCCCAATATCCAAATCAATTTTAAGGATCACGATTGGCTAAGTGAACGAGCTATTCTTGCGGCCAAGAACAAAGACTTCTACGAACTTAACAATATTATTCAGTCTAACAGTCAATGCGAAGCAGGCACATATGTACAAGACCGTCGACACTGTTGTGGAAGCAGATGAGGCAATTGGTTATCGAACGGAATTTTTGAAAATACTCGATCTGCCAGGGATGCCACCGCACGTACTGCAATTGAAAATCGGCGTGCCAATTATCATGTTGCTAAATATCAACAAGCCAAACTTCACAACGGCACGCGGCTTTCAGTAAATAAATTAATGAGCAACGTGGTAAAATCCACAATCTGGACGTGAACTTAAGGTGAAGATGTCCTCATTCCTCGCATTCCTATGATTCCAAAAGATATGCCATTTCAATTTAAGTGATTGTATTCCCAATTCGATTGGTATTTGCATTCACCATCAACAAAGCATAGGGTCAATCTTTAGAACTATGCGGTTTGGATCTAGACACGGATTGCTTCTCACATGTACGTGTATTTTGTTGCCTGTGTGTTGCGTGTTCTACGTGTATGTTGCGTGTTCTACAGTCGGCAAATCAGACAATCTCTATATCTGCACAGACACATGAAACAACAAAAAATATTGTATACCCATAAGAATTGTGAAATTAAACATACTATAAACGTGCGCTTACCATTTAATCAGATTGAGCCACAGCAACGCGTGGCTTGTTCTACCATAAATATTAAGCTCTCTAGCAAACGAAATCATATCAATGGTTAAACAAATAATTTTCTTATTTTATTTTGCACTCATCAATGAATTGGACCGTAATTGGGACGTGATATTAGTACTACTTTTAAGTTAAGAATAATAAATTAGAGAATAAATATAAAAGTAGCTACTCTAGCTATAGAAAACTCTTAATAATTTGTAAAAAAAAAAGCCTAAATATACATTCTCTCCATTGCTGTTCATGTGGTCTTTTATTGTTATCTGTCCATTTTACAGTCTATTATACTAATTTTTTGTACATGCTCTAATCTACCGAACCATGTTAAATCGTTTTCGTAAATTTATTTATCTAGATATACGTTAATATATTTCCCTGCAAGCCAGAACTTATTTTCAATTACAAATCACTCGATTTTAGGAATAAGAAATTCTTTGCAGTGAATGTTATGCCTTCAACATTTGTGTACCTCGGGATTTGAAGGACTGCCAGGAATCACTGTATTCTTTAGGTGGAAACCAATGACCAACGAAAACAGAACTGAAATAGTTAGCTGTCATAATTAAATGAGAATTAGTAATTACCGGGAAAAATAAACATTGAAACTCACGAAAAGTATGGCCATCAACTCATGTAAAAAAATAACATTCAGTTGTTGAACCTAAAAAAAATAATAACTCCCTAACTAAATAAAACCATGAAAACATCACTCACTAACCAACTAAATAACTAACAAATATTAGTTCTGAGATTCCTTTACACAAACTACGTTAAAAATAACAGTAGAGCTCCGTTTAAAATTTGTAGCCTTAGAGCTAAACATAAGGAATAATAATAATAATGTATTTTCTTTCCATTGGTCATATGCAGACATAGAGGTTGTGGACATAGAGGACAATGTACTTAAAATGCTCAATTTGCCAATTACACAAAAACTTCTAAGTTGGTTATTCCACTGCACCAACAAGCAACTGACCGCGGACCTGTGAGTGGGGACCCGGACTGCGGTACTGTGAGTGGGGCATGCACTGTGACTTGAAGGGTCGAGATAATCCTCTCCCGCTAACTGAGAAAGGGTACCTACGGTATCCCACCAAGTAGTCCTTTATAACACACACCATTTAGGGCTAGCTTAGAGGCAACACCATTTTAACATGTCGTTCGTTTGTTTATTTAGAGAAATTTACACTTTTCAAACATCGTTTCTTCGCGAAAAATTTACGCCGTGTTAAAACGTCGTTCGTAGCGAAAGGATTAACAGCAGCTCAGGCCGCGCATGGCAAATACCATGTTCAAATAAAAGCCAAATGCGAACAGCTGAAAGATTAATTAAAGGATGTAGAAGAAGATGAATGTTGCAAGAAAGAGTAAAAAGACAATAATTAGAGATGGGATATGAAGAACTTAGGTAAGCTGCAGGAAGAACTGCTGAGGGAAGCGAACACCAAATGGCTGACAAATTAACTGGCGTGGCCGATCCAAAATTAAAGGATCCTCTTAAGAAAAAGGATTCTTAAGGAGCCAGAGTTGCCCAAGGTGTATTAGAGGGTGCCATGGCGCACGAGATATGCACTTAAAGACAGCCTCTCACTATTTACTCACTTTTTCCGTTAAAATCTCACTTTTCGTGGAGAATAACTCACTCTTCTCACTTTATTTTGGAATTACTGGCTGGCAGCCCTGCAGGGCACCCAGTGCAGAGTGTGCGTTCCCACTGCCCTTTAATGCAAATGGAACTTTTGCGAAATGAAGTATGACAGACTGACTTGGGATTGAAGAGCATGAGGGTGAGAATGCAATTGGGAGGCATGGGGAATGCATGAGAGGAATATTCATTCTGGTTCAAAATTTCCAGCAGTTACAAAGAAAAAAGCTCACTTATTTTGTCAGACAATTGTAGAATAATAAGGATTAAAATGAAACCGTGCAGGAAGTACTGCCTACTTACTTTTGATGTATCATCCAATACACAACACATATTTCAATATCTAAGGAGTCATCATCAAGTCTGACCCGATGAAGCTAGAGGAGCGAGTTTTGGCCTTGAGAAGGAGCGACAACTATTACGAGGGAAAAGAATGATGCCACTTTTGGGGGGAGGGGGCAACCATCCTGCGAGTTATGCACCCCAAGTAACAGGTTTGTATGTGGGGTCACATACACAGTAGGCAGGTTTTCTATGGTCACATGACCAGAAGGTAAGGCTGTTCCGAAAAATTAAAATCTTTAATAGTCCAACCTGACAAAAGGTAGTTTTCAAACGCTGATGAACCTCTTTAATCCAGGAGCCTAGGGACCTGACATGTACCGTACCACAGAACCGTAGGGCCGTACCGCAGAAAATGCTGGTTCACAGAATGTCTCAAATGATCATTGCCAGTAAAAAGTGCTCAATGCCTTTACTTTTCAGAATAATCAATGTATTTAGTGCTACGCCAGTAAAACAATTATCTGTGTGGCATTACTGAAATCAGTGCCCTAAAGAACTTATTAATAAATAGTTTACTTTTAACAAGATTACATTAATAATGGCTTTTGGGCATTCGTGCGTGTTACGGTGTCTTTTGGCGGCAATAGTGTCCTCAGTTCTGAAGTGATGATGCATCGTCTGAAGAGACTGTTGTCGATAGGAGACACCTTAACGTGCAGGAATGCCACTATTGGGCAATATTGTAATCAGAATGACACAATAATTGTTGATCTTATACAATTAGTTGTCCTCTGCCCTTGAATCCATACATTGACAAAAGTGGACCAAAAACATCATTTCACATGGGGTTTTTGTTTAGAGCCTGCTGATACTGATTCTGGAATGCTCTCCTCCCTTCCTCCGTTATTATTTAACCCTCAACTAGTCACGTGCATAATGGATAATAATAATTTTAATTTTTCGAAAATACATTCAGTAAGATTGGTTACTCAAGTCGATGCTGAGAGCACTCGCAAAATAAAAGAAATCCTGCTTTTTTGAAAATATCACGCTCTCAACTGCATAAAGATGACACTTTTTATTCATTTCAACAACAATTATAATTAGAGATGGGTCGAATAGCAGATTTCTCAAACTCGAATTTGAATATTTAATCATAGCTCAAATATTCGAAAATCTCAAATTTTGAATACTTTGCATACTAGAATTGCACATAGCATATTAAATGTTATTCTACTACTTCATTTGATGAATGTATAAATAAAAAGGTATAAAAACAAATAAATTTTAAAAATTAACTTTTTTTATTTCAAATTTAATGAAATCATATGCATCAGGAACATCTTTTAAAACTTAATACCTATGACAGATTTTTATTTAGAAAAACAAGCTTTCTAACTCGTTCAGGATCTAATCTGCTTCTTTTCCTGTCACATATCAAACCTGAGGTGCTGAAGAGACACTCAGAAAAAACTCCCCACCCTTTCTCCGTTCCCTGAAAACTCCTACCATGACCCAATTATCCACCTATCCTAAAATGGTGCAAATGACCTCAGCTGTTGGTCGCCTCCCCTCAATAACCAAACCAAACCAACCTTTCTGTGAGAACCTGGTGCTGTTAACATTAATTTTGAATAAAGACCCCACATTGTATGTTTTTGCTTTTAATCAGCTATTTTCCATTGCACTTTTCCTAAGGTATCTGATTTTGTTGGGTGACTATCAGACAGACCGATCTCCAAAGCCAATTGATTTTTATCATGTCAACATTTTTTGACTCTTGGAATACACTGATTTTGAATCGTGGATCAAGCATTGTGGCAAAAGTGAATAATTGTTCTTTTTCCAGAAATTCATACCGGCTTTTAATGGAAAACAGCAAATCATTGACGAAACCTTGTAGATTACTATGCGAAAACTTCTTAGTTTCTAGGAAATTAATAATGCTATTCACAAGGGGAATAACTTCAGAAACTGTGACTGCACTTCCACTAGCAACAAATGTTGCTCATTCAAAAACATCCAGAACATCAATCAGTTGTTTGATTGCATCCCTCTGTGGTGGAGTTATGCCTACATTACAACTCAGGTTAGAGGCAGCTAATGTTATAGCTTGCTTCTGTTCCAGAAGACGCCTCATCATTTGCAAAAGGGAGTTCCATCTTGTGGCTTCATCCTGGATGAGCTTATGCTCTTTAATATTCAGTTGTACTTGGGCCACTTTTAGTTGTTTTGTTGCTTTAGTAGAATGCTTGAAGTGACCCACAATGCTGCGGCATTTTCCTGCAAGGTCTTTCTCCATCGGTTTGTTGAGGATTCCATCTTTAATCACTAACTGAAGAGTGTGAGCTAAGCAAGAAATGTGATTAAATGGACTCCCTTCAATTGCAGATACAATATTCCTCCCATTATCTCTGACAATGCATACAACTTTGTCAGTCAAGCCCCAATCTTCTACAGTTAGTGCAATGAAGTTGCGAATATTCACACCAGAGTGTGAAAGCTCTAGAAATGGGACACATTCCTAGCATACATGATGATAAGCATGACTTGAATCCAAAAAATGAGCTGTCAAACTCATATAGTCATCGGTGGCTGTTGATGTCCACATATCTGTTGTAAGAGCAATGTATTTAGCTTCAGACAACAAATTTTCTGCTTTTTTCTTTGTTTCCTCATACAGATCTTGGATAACTTTATTTGCAAAATATTTTCTGGATGGAATGGTGTACAGTTGTTTCTAAGTGATTGATCAGTTTGCGGAAACCTTTATTTTCTACAACTGATATAGATTTATTGGCAAGACATATCATTTCTTCTATCAATCTTGTTATAATTGAACTTCTTTTGTCACCAGACTTAATACTCTGAGTTTTGTCAATAAAACTCTTCTAGTTGATTTTAGTTTGTTGATATTGTTTTAGAATAGTTGATTTTATGTTTTTTGGAGGAGGTTTGAATTGTAGGTGGGAACTTGAGGGGGATGGTGGAACTGAAATGTATGAACTGTCTGAGGAAACACTATAATAATAATACTCTTTATTTGCCCAGAGATCATTTTACAGAACAGTGAGTTATGTACATGATATAAGGCACGTCAATTATTACCAGCGATTACATATTACAATCACTAAGGTTAAACATAGGACATATAAAACAGGAGAGAAACATAATCTAAGATTGAACTCGATCAGGAAACAAATTTTGAGTTCATAAACTCCTTGATGGAATAAAACTGATTATTTTTTAGAAACATCAACAATTTCCTTTTGAACATCATTGTGTTCTTTTGGTTTTTGATGTCAGGAGGGAGCCTGTTGAAAATCAAAAGGCCCATATGTTTAGGACCTTGAGCAGTGTTTAGGGTCCTGATAAAAGATTGGTCTAGATCTCTACAGATCCTAGTTTGATAACAGTGGAAATTGTCATTGGTCATGTACTGGTTTATGTTTCTCAAAGTAAATAGACTTAGAACATAGATATAGACACAAGGTATGGTCAGAATACTAAGTTTTTTAAAAAGAGAGAGGCAGGGTGCATGATAGGGCACTGGCAGCATCATCAGAATCATTTGAAGCTCATGAAAATCCGAGATTGGCAATTGGACTAGGAAGAGAAGTTGCAGATTCAGTATCATCAACATCTTCAAATCCCACTACTAGTTCTTCTTGCACAGTCAGTGAGCATGGAAGATGAATACTTTCATCGATTTTAAAAACATTTGCATGTTTTTTCTTCAGATGAGTCCATAGAGGGGTAGTTGTGTGGGAGTTTCCTCTCCTCGATATTTTAGAAGCACAATGGATGCACACAGCAAATTTGTTGTCTGTTTCTAATATCTGAAAATGGCACCATATACTTGAACTACTTGACATCATGATTCGCAAACTGAAAAAACTTAATTTAATTACTAATTATGGTCAATTGAATGCGTTCAAATTTTACTTTCTACAAATATTGCAGCAAGTGTCTTAAACTTCTAAGTTCGCATCCCCCAAGGAAGAATACAGACTGCAGGAGTCCATGTGAAGTGTGCGCCTCTCAGCACCCTCCATTGTTTTGTTTAAGGATTCCAAGTTTGGTCCCACGAGTAGCTAGGGAAATATGGTGTCGGCCCATGCAGAGCCCCGCATGCATGGGTAAGGCTAAATAAAACCGGAGGTAGCCCAGTATCTAGCGTCTCTCTGTTTGCGACTTCGTACCCTCAGCCCTGCAGATGCGGTCACCCTTGGCACAGAGACGCACCGCGGTGATGGAAGCTTTTCATGGACCAGCCAGATCTAGATCTGTCATGTTCAGCCAAACGAGGCGGACCTCGCGGATGATGTGGCTCTTCATGACGGTCTCGATGGTCCATGGGCATGTTCTGCCGTGTGTCCCATCCTGGAGTCACTAACTCCATAACCCCCTGTTATGTTTCCAAGTATCGTATAGTGTGATAAATATATATCTACTCTTGAATGGTCATGATCATCCTAACATTCCTTTTATCCTTCCAGTTCATGAGCAGGATTTGCCCTTTTTGGCAAAAGGTTTATTCTCCAGTTTCCAGTGTTTTATTCTTTTTTATAAATTCTGGAAGTCTGCTGTTCACTCTAATTGTTCCACAGATTCTTGTTTTCATGGAAAGGATTCATTTCATTTATCTGCTATTTTAGCACTACATATTATAATGGTTATCCTGATAGTTGTGATTGCCACTGGCCAATGCTAGGCTTCAAGACTGATTTTATAGTTTCTTTACCCTGTTTTTTTACCCTGTGCTGCATAAATCTCTGGGTTAGATATATAAGCCGAAACTTTCACAGAATATGCGAACAAGTAGTCCATATTTGACAATCTTAGCTGGGTTGTACGTGCGGAATTTGTCTTTCCCTCCAAGGAATCATAGCTTCATCTAATGTAACTCTTGCAGGATATTTCAAGCCTGTCACGTGAACGGCGGTGAAATTCACAATAATTGCCATACGAAAAAATTCACCTGGACCGGGAATCGAACCACGGACCTTTGGCTTTCCGGGCCACTGCGCAGACCACTACGCTACCCAGGATCCCTAATTCAAATGGCAATTTTACCGAGGTTCAAGGTACTAGATGTTGAGCCCTCGTGGTCCATCAAGGATGGCAACGGGAGGGAGAAAGTTCTTCAGAGAAGCCACGACCAAAGGTGAACCCCATCCAGTGCTAAAGCTGCGCTTGGCGGTAAATGTAGGATATTTCAAGCCTACCGCGTGAAAGGCGGTGAAATTCACAATAATTGCCATGCGGAAAAATTTTATGTGAGGGCTCAACTTATAGTACGTTGAACCTCGGTATAATTGCCCTGTGAATTAGGGATCCTGGGTAGTGTAGTGGTCTGTGCAGTGGCCCGGAAAGCCAAAGGTTAGTGGTTTGATTCCCGGTCCAGGTGAATTTTTTCGCATGGCATTTAATGTGAACAGGCTCCTCAGGAGATGCAGAGAGTGGTACCGTTATCTAAAAGGAGCTGAGATCTCTCTTCCAGTAGGTGGGGCTTTCTGGACGTTATCTCACGTCATGCCGTGCTGAAAGGGCTGTTAAGTCTGTTATTTTAGGATTAACCTAGTTAATGTGATGTTTCTGTTACACCACTAATATTAACTTGGTTTTTGGGCCTGGTATTTCTCAGTTGATATTTTCAGTTTTTATCAGTTAAAAGTTTATCATCTGAAGTAATGCTGTAGAGGCTACGAGGCATGCAAAAGACTTCATTAAATTATTTCGGATGTTATTTGCAAATTGTTTGCCAGGAAAATCTAGAACTGGTGGTAGTGAATACAAACATATTCAAATGTGAAGGCCTCTGTAAATGTTTCAAACCAAATAGTTTGTGCTGCCCATGGTAGTCAGGTGATCATGATGCAGATCTGGCAAGTCGAAGGTGGTGGTGGTGGGGTCAATTCCTACCTTGGGCATTGTGTTTGTCCTTGGCTTAATATTAATTCCAGTGGTGTGATTAACCTAAGCAGTTGTCTCACTACTCAATGAGTGCTCTCTTCAAATTCAAGTACTTAATTTGTTTCCCGTGTGGTAATAGGTTCAGTATCGTGACAACCAAATCATTGAGCCGCCACAATCAGCCACGTACAAGAGCATACTCCAGGATTCCATGATTCTGTTGCACCTGGCAAAGGCAGTGAAGGAGGGGGGCATGGAGATGCTGACACAGGAGGCCAAGGTACGTGCGCCTCTGCAAAGATGCTGCAAGTCGCGGTTATGAGGATGCTTGGATATTTTCAGCCCAAAGTGATTGATAACAATTGTGGATTAAATCTGACAAGCATCATTATAAAGGGCACTTTCTTTGCACATTTTAGAATTTAGTGTTTTCAACTATCCTTGGCACTTTCCACCATTTGCGAGTTGTCACTTTCTTTTTTGTGTGTGGAGCTGGTGTATGGAGGCAATGTCATCATTGAAGTACATATAAATGAAATTGCCTACGTAAATATTTGCTTTGTGTTATTTTGAAGGTAATACGTAAGCATTGATCGTGCTTTAAAATATTCCATGATAATAATAGCAGAATATTTATTTAATTTCCAACTGTCACACTGAATTTTTACTTGTTTTTTGGTGGATTTTTGATCATGTCTTAATTCTTAGCATCTTTATAGTTTTTATAAACCCCTATTTCTTTGAGGTCCATTCCCACCACTGTGCAGTTACTCTGGCATATGATCAGCCACAATAAAAGGTCTGTTAGCTTCCGATCGGAAGGAGGTCCATCAGAGGGAGAGCAGGGAACATAAATGATGATAAACTTGGTAAAGACCAGACTTCGTGATTTATTGCATGTTGCTCCGTTACATCTCGTGGCCGACTGACGCCAAGCCAACATCTCACTCCTTCAGTTGCGCCTCGTCGGCGTCCCCTCGTGACTCCGTAGGATCATCCCATTGGTCGGTAAATGTCGTCCTGGCAGTCGGACGATGGTGCATAGTTCACTGCTGACATGGGGAGAGAACGAGAAGCGAGTCGACCGGAAACGGGAGGAATGTGGGGCAGGTGGGAGGGAGCGGGTGGAAAGTTGCAACTATAGGTGTTTGCAGGTTAAGTGCGTGAAGAAGGAATGAAGAAGGGTCTCGCTCTCTTACAGGTCTATTATTATCATAGGTCTGCTGACCTCCACCCCAAGCTACAGCTGACCTAATAAGCATACGTCAGTGGCGATAAAAGAGGTCACTTCTTGGGAGTTCCCTTAGTGCTTACTCAGCCTGTTCTCAAAGTAATTACAAGTGAAGGGCCAGCCCAATTCGGCCACAGATGCTGTTGCGTGTGCGCATGGCAGCATGTGTGGCATCATAAGTAAACTTCTCCGAATTGTCTGATATGACGCGCTTCCTATTCAGTAGGGCTTGGAACAATTTGGGATGAGATAAAAAAAATCATCCCAGAGACGGAGATTATGCTGGAACGGGACAGAGAGAAATGTTGGGATGGGACTGGATGAAATTCCTGGAAGTAACTGTGCAGGGCGGGAGGAGATGACAATAACGGGATGAAATATGTTGCAGAATGAGAGAGAACGAAAATTTCAAAAGGAAGAAAGATACAATGAGCAAAAGAGAAGAACCCATTTGGCCAGCTCTTGATAAACAGAGGAAACAAACGACTTCTGAAGTAACGATGAATTCATTAGTGTTTTTATTGTAAGTTTTTGAAAATCAGTCAGGGTAAAAGAACTTGATAAATACCGAAATCAATACAATTATTTCTAAATGAAAAAAATGGGGTAGACGTAAAGGAGCAAGTAATACTGGAGGTGGTAAACTTTTTTGGTTCAGGACGAGAAAATAAAATATCGGGACAAGGTGAGATGAAAAAATGTTTGGGGCAAAAATTTACAGGATGAGACAAAAATTTTGGGGCGAAGGTTTGTTCACTTTCATTACAAGCCATGCTATTTAGGAAAGAATTAGGCATTTCCAATCAATTACATTTCTGACAGAAACTTGTCGAATATAATACTGCCGCAGAAGTAGTCTAACCTCAAACCTCACCCACCCAGGGTGCGCAAGTAGTGAGCAGTCATTCAAGACTCACCATAATACGATGTCATGTGCGTAAATGGATTCCCTGCGGCAGGAAAACCTTTTGTAGCAATTTTGTATGCTTGAACATGGCCGGCCTCTGTGTGCAAGAGCAAACAGAAGTGGGAAGGGAGAGGAGGGGGGAGGAGAACTTGTTGAGGGCCGTTGGACGGATAATCTGACGGTCCATTAATCGAACGTTGGACGATCGGCACTCTTTATTCGTCACCCACTCTTGATATCTTTTTCCTACAACTCGCTGTAGGCAATGGCTCCAACCTGCGTGAGCGATAGGATGCATTGTCCCAAAACACTTACAGACTCTCTATGAAATTCCATCACTAGATTTAACACAGAGAACACGCTGCGACAGGTTTCACCTTAATGATGCATTATCTGGCTCAGCGAAGAAGTTTGCATGCATGCAGATGCATTTTCAGAGGGGAAGGAGGAGGAATGGGTTTAGTGGTGCGTGAAGGCGCATCTCGGGGTGGGTTTTATGGGGGGCAGGGGTGGTGGTTGCTTTCTCATGGGAGGGGAAGGAGGTGGGGTAGCCAGGAATGCGTGTGATGCAAGGGAGTGTAGGGGGAGGGGGAAAGGAACGCCTTCTGTGCGGGAATGATTACAGGGCTGGGTTTGTCCAGAGAATGTTTGCCAGCAACTTTTGGGTGTAACCATGATTCCTAGTGTGGATTGCATGGAGAGTCTCGAGATTTTTCTATTTTCATAAGCCCTAATTTGGCCCCTCACCTCATCTATCACATCCTTCTCTCCACCCATTACAGCTGAGATTCACTTCATCTTGATATTTCTAGTGTTTTCACGACTACAGTTCATGTTTACAGACCAGGTTGTTTCCCTTTAAATTACAGCATCTTTTCTCGATCAATTCCATATCCTTGTTCGCCCTTAAAATTCTGTGGCTATACTGAGAGTATTCTTTAGCTGCGATTATTATTGCCACTTGACATTTCTCTCCTCCCCCAAATCAAATCGACCTTAATATGATGGGGTTTTAACAGCATTTTTTTGATTTGAGAAACCGATATGGATTCTAATCACTATGCTCCCTCATTCATAGGTTCTAACTGACCCACAAGTTTGCGAATAATTTGTAGTCGTGCACTTTATCATGAACCTTCTAGGTTTCGAGTAATATTTAGTTATCTTATTATAGGATAAAATGACCCAAAACCAAAATATTGTGAACTCTAAAGTTGTTTCTCAACACTGGCCTAAACTCAGCTTAATTAGCTTATTCTAATTACCGGCTATCATGGAGCCCTATTATCAAGTGAAGGAGGAACTTTAAATCAAATGAGGGCTATATGGGCTTGAATTGTAACTGGATGACACATTGAAAAATTGAACCCACCATTTCATTTAAAAGGCTAAGGTAGTAGTGCAATCAAAACTAGTTCGAGGTATTGATATCTGAAAGTGGGAGATTATTCTTAATTTACCAGATTACCTTAATTTATTAATGTACCAGATCATACTGTAAAGTTCAAGCTATCGGCAGAACTTGTAGCTACAGGGAACATTTCACTTTAATTAGAAACAATATTTTTAGATGGTAAAGAACTTTGCCATTCTGCTTAATGCTTAAAAAGAATATATTTGTGGTCAGTTAATTGATTTAGAAATATTAACATGGAATCTGAACTACTAATTTTTTTAAATCTGTATTTAGAAATCTTGTCATCAGAATCTTTTGTGTGAAAGTAGAAGAGGAGTGTAACGAGGATTCCGGCCTTTTATTCCTATTACAGATTTCTCAAAATTTCAAGAAATCAGCGATTCATTAGAGATGTGCGAATTCTACCCACAAATACTCAAAAGTAATCAATGTTCACAATCTCGAATCATTATGCTAAAGACAAAATTCAAATACTTCGAATATTGTTCCATACAGCGCTATATTTGGCATGTTAATGAACTACATTTTCACTGTGGGAGAATGGAGGGAGTATGAGTCTGTTGATGAGTTTCACGGTATAATTTATGGTAGCAAGATAATAGTTTCAACAAATGGGATTCTGGTGAAACTCTTGTCTTTTCACCACAAATAATATGCCTAAACTAGTCACTACTAGCCACTATTCAAAATCAAAGTAAGTACATAAACATTGTTGGTGGTTGTCCCTTGATATGAGCTCTGCTTTTACTTGGTTACAAATTCATTATTAATTTATAAGAGGTCACAAAATGTAACTCTCCTCCAAATCATAATTTCGCAGTTGGCTATTAAATTTTACATATGAGTTATAGAGAACCACGCTGCTACTCTGCTAACACTATGAACTATTGATGCTATTTTCCATTGAGACATAGTCGAGAATATTCTGAGGGAAAAAAAAACACCTAATAAAAGTTCAGATCCAATGCACAGTATTTGACCCTGCCGAATCGCATTTAAAAATTTCCTTCTCGGTTGTAGACAAAGTTTCCTGCCTTACAGGGGTGTTTATACTATTTTTAGATATTTGACCGTAGAAATAGAGGTTATCCAAAAGAAAAACAATCTGTGGAGTGAAAAGTTTTTATTTTGAATGAGTTTCTTAATTTTAAATGGGTTGACTAAGGTTTACATTAACTTCACATTTTCCTTAACCCTTTCTCTTCCCTACTTATCGAACATTTGCTTATGTTTCTGTACCACAAGCAGCAAGTGCTGTCTCTCACGTTCATCATTAGTGAGGTTTTTCTTCAAAATACAATCCACCAACCTCTGGTAAAATTTCGGCAGTGTCATTGACAACATGAATGTGTTTGATGATCTTGAAATCTTTCTGGTACCTTTCATCCAGTGGCCATTCCTCAGGATCCTTTGACAAAAAGCCTTGGTCAGTGCCCGTAATGTCAAAGAATCGTTGAAAATTACTGGACTCAAAGTCGCTCATTTCCAGGTCCTTAACCCAATGATTGGGAGGAAGTTGCGCCCGGTGGCTGCAAACATCCAACCAATCATTTCGAAAAGAGCAAACCATCTCCCTCTTGTCAGCTGAGGAAACATTGCGGTCACACAAAGATGAGCACTTGAAGGATTTTGATAAATACCACAAATGGCTGTAGAATTTGTTGAAAGTTGCTTGGTAGTGTTTGTCTTGATTTGTTTGTAAATGAGTAAGAGAAAAGAAAAATAAATTACGATAAATACTTTCACTGCTGGGCTGTAGTTTTCCCTCCCAATGGACAAATAACGACACGTCCCGATCAAGCTTTTGCTTTAGAAGTAGGGCAAGTTCTTCTCTACATTCTGGCCATTTTCTTTGCAGTTGTAAACGGGTAGCAATTATTTGTACCTCTTGTTCCTCAAATCCCAACGATTTCAAAGTGGCCCAAGCTACTGTTTTTATCAACATCGATCCCCCAGTGTCTGCGTTCTATCAAATGCAGCAGAAACCATAAGAGTCATTCACAACATGAATCTTGAGTTATTTTGGTTTGCTCGCTATAAATACTGTTATAACACATACGATGTAAAAGAAGTCAATAAAATAACTCAAATTTTAACTTGACGATTTATACCTACTGTCATCACCATCTTCATCAGCACTAGCTTCATCAGAAGCCTCGGCAGAAGGCTGTGGTGGGTAAGAAGTTAATTTTCTCCATTTCGATGCATATGCTTTGGTCCTTTCTGTAGAGAAGCTGCCTCTGAATATCTTTTGGAGATTCACTTCCTGCTTAGCGCACCATTCCCTATCATTTCCAGCCATATATCCTATGTGGTAACTCGGCATGGAAATGTAAAATTGGCGGTCATCTTCAACTTCAATGAGGTCAAGAGCTCTCATGTGACCAATGCCACACCAACGGTCCAGCTTGGCTGTAAATTCCTGTCTTCTATACTCATGCTTATCACTTTTCAGGTTCTTGTCCTTTCCTAGCCTTCTGTATTCCTTATAAACATTCACAAGTTTGTCTGTAACATCACGGGCATTTTGAGTATGAATATTTTCTTCAGCCTAAATTTTCAGCAATGAGCTCACTGTGTGTCTGGCCTTTGGAATCAGTGGTGCCAGGCGTGGAGTGCAGTCTTGTGAAGAAACTCTTAAGAACTTGTCGCAGTGTTGGTGTTTTTCTATTCCTCGTCAAGTTATCATCAAAGCAGCCACCAACGAGCCACACATTCGTTTTCCCCCGTGTGATATGCACATTACTCTTCTTAGCCATTTCAACGTAAAATCACACTACCCTTTAGATAAGTAATTCACATACACACAGCTGCCTGACTCAAAAAATGTGTTCACTAATTCTCCACCACTTTCGCCACTTGCCTTCCACTGTAATCACCCAGACCAGGAGATCCGCGCAACAGTTGTTGTCTTGAACTTTTGTTGCCGTCTTACGTCATTGTAGGGCAATGATGTTATCTTGCATCATTTTAGAACAATAAAGCCATCTTGCATCATTTTAGGGCAATGATGCCATCTTGTCCTACTAATGCAAGGACTGAGTGTACCTAGTCGCCAAATGATAGCAGTACTGCTGTGAAAGCTAATTTTTTATTTCCATTCTGTTATTTGTGAAGATAAGCGAAATGTATCATGCAGTAGAAGGGTTTTCGTCCCAACATGTGAAACCTACTGTCTGCATACGATATATACCTAACAATATTGTCATGTATGGTTTTCTCATTCAAAATCTTAGGACGAACGAATAACCCCCCCTCTGTCTGTGTGTGTATAGGCAATCTGACCTAAATCGAAGCTGGAAAGTTTTAAACACAATTCTGCAGGGTCAAATATCATGCGATGGGCTGAATTTTTGTGAGGTGTTTTTTTCATAAAATTGCACCTGAAAACGCATCCACACTGAGTTAACCTCACTTGAACTTTCAAAAAAAAATTTTTTTTGGGCCACCCTAATCCCCCATGTATCTGATTGCAGGTAGGGATGCATGTGTTGACGCACGGTGTCAGGAACCTCCTCACAATTAAAATTCAAAAACGTTTTCGTGTTTTAGGTCTGAAATGCTGAGAGAGTAATGTATTCAACAGTTAATAATTGGTAATAAATTTGTTATGTACTGTAGAACCTCGGATATACGACCCTCTTTTATATGAATACCTCTTTTATACACAGTTTTTTTGGTCCGGTAATTAACCCCATAAGACCCCGTGTATTTCCATCCTCCCTGATGAAACTTTTCATTCATACGACGAACTCAATTATGAACCGTTTTTTCCGTCCAGTCCTTTGGTAGGAAAGTCCTCACTTATACGACTTTTCAGTGACTGGCCTACGGAAAGACATCGAATTTGCATCTTTATCAATGAGTATTATAAGTTTCGTATTTTCATTTATGCAACATTTCATTTATTTGTAAGAAATATGACTTTTTACCCCATTACCCTGGTATTGCGAGAAATAAAAATGTTAAATGACATGCGGGTAGCCTACATTCACTGGCATCAGGCACACAACAGGCATCCCATATGATATATAGAGAAAATAGAATGTCGATAGTTTTGCTTATGGTCTATATTAGTTGAGGACTGATGAGTTGAGAATTATCATCTTGTATTTTTTTCAACTTAATGAATAAAGTTGTTCATGTTTCAAATTGCCTTGTTTCTCTCAATTTTCATCGATACATTAACCTCTACCACTCAAACGAGACAGCTGTTGAGAATAAAATGCATAATTTTGCCTAATAATGCAGATTTTGTCTGATTTACCTTGATTTTCATGCATATTATGAGTCTGTTTTGGTCTATATTCTGGTCTATACATTGACAAAGTGGGTCTGTAAAGTCTATATTCTTTTGCCCTGAGCCCATAGGGATGCCTGGCTGAGGACACTGGCTAGTGTGTGAAATAGCTCTGTCCACTATCGCGTGATACAGTGTGCTGGCTAACAAGCGTGATACTCACCATCGTACACGCTTATCTTTGTACTTGATTCTGCTCTCAATGCGCTACTAGCTTGCTCCCAGTAGGACCCGTCGACCAATCACGCCACATTACAGTCGCCATGTGATCTCCTCTGTTGAATGGGATACTGCTTCATAGCAACCACAAGTCCAGTTAGGTCTTGTGAAACCTCCAATCGGACAGTTCCAATCATTCTGCATAGATTCCGTCCTCAGCGTGACGTAGCAGCCAGAACACTACGTCTTGAGCTGGATCAAGCGTTGTGTGAAACAGGCTTCGGTGACACCCATTCCTCTGGAGAGAGAATGTCACGCCTCTGGGGGGAGATTCACCCTGGTGGTGCATTGTGCACACACATTGTGCACATCCCCTTTTCATGTTTTATCGCAGGATGCCCTGGCTCACGTTCGAGGTGGCGATGAGGTGGAGAAGTTACACAGTGCGTGGCTGGAGCTGCAGTCGGATGTGGACCACTTGCTGGACAAGGACCTCAACAAGACGACCAGCGGGGCCCTCGCCTTTGGAGTGAAACAGGTGAAATGGCATTACAAACAATTAAATGTGGATTGTGAATGTTGGTTTTGACATTGATTCCTGCAAGACTTTTATGTCTACACGTATGAAACAAGTCACTACAAGAGGATTCACTCAAACTTATGCATAAATCGTAGTTGAAGCAACATCATCATCATCAGTATTTCAATTGGTTTACTGCAGCCCTCCATTCTGCCCTATTCAGTGTTAATTCCCTCACACCCTGCTATGTTTTCTCTTTCACGTCCTTCTTTATTTGCCCTATTTGTCCCTTGGTCTTCCTCGTGGGATCTTCCCTTCAATCTTCCCTTCTATTATATTTCTAACTAGTTCATTTTGCCTCAAGGTATGTCCAAACCATCTGGTTCTTCTTTGCTGTAGTGTTTTCCATATTGTCCTTTCTTCATCTGCTAATCTGTACACCTCTTCATTCCTCACTTATGCTATCCGTCTTCAACATTCTCCTCCAGCACCATGTTTCAAAGGCTTCAATTCTTTGTTAGTCTGCTTTCCCGATGTTCCATGTCACTGATCCATCGAGTGCCACACTCCATACAAATGTTTGGATGAAGTGTTTCCTTGTTTGCTGCCATACATTCTTTGAGCACAGTAGTTGTCTCTTCTTCATAAATGCCTCCTTGGCTTATGCCATTCTTCGCTTGATGTCTGACGAGCTTCTTCCATCCCAAGCTGCCGAGTTAGGTGAAGTTCTCCACTTGTTCCATTTTCACTCCTTTAATTGTGATATTTGCCCTAAGCTTCTCTCTTCCGCACACTATAATTTCAGTTTTCTTCCTGTTGATGCTCATATTATATTCTTGAAGTACTTGGTCCATATTGATAATGTAAATTAATTCACTTTGTAAAATTCCACAGATTTATTAAAACCGACCCAGGTTTCGACTTACACAGTTATTATCAAGGTCCACTGCACTATTGCACACTTCACTGTTCACTATTTGTTATATACTTGGTCCATTGTGGTCAGTGTTGCTTGCAGGTCCTCTCGAATTTCTGCTACTACTGCGATGTCATCAGCTAACCCTTAGCATGTTTATTTCTTTGCCATTTACCTTGATGCCCTTGATACCAATTTCTTCTGCGTCTCTTATTGCTTCTTCCAGGTATATACTGAATAATGCTGGGGAGAGGTTGCATCCTTGTCTGACTCCTTTATTTATTTTGGTTCTATCTTCCTTCCATCTTTCATTCCTGCCTGAAAATGGTTGCCTTTGTTAAGGACCTTTTACATGGTACATTTGTTTGCACAATCTATTGCACGTATGCTTGCATTAGGAATATTGTCCCGCATAAATCGGCAAATTGTGTGAACGCTTACATGAATGTCTGAATGACTGATCTGAAAATAGAACCTGCTCTAATTCCATTCGGACAAGTGTAAAGTTTGGGATTCAATCATGTGAAACGGCCTTTACAAATGTGGTTTATAACACTGTTTTGACCCAATAGAAAGCAGTAGAGTTTTAATATTTCCTTGACAGTACTTCCTAAAAAAAATTCCCAAATAAGTCGTATTGTATGCAGTGTAGCGTATGTGCATGTATACTATGCGCTGCGGGATCGAAAATGACTTTTCAAATCGGAGTGGGTTGTAAATTTTCTCATATCTCGGCTTCCAGACATTGTAGTACCTTCTTTCTTTTAATTATCTGGGGTGCCTTGAATAGAAAATAACAACTAGCAAATTTATATGATGTAAAACAACGTCAAGTAAAAGACCAATTACGACATATAAATATAATTACTTGTGAAAGACCCACGACCAATCAAAGCCCTTTCTATTCACGAGGTATCCTTGTGTTTTGAAAATGTAAACATATTAGGCCTGTCGGCATGTGAAGCCTCTTCTCGGGCTTTGAATGGAATCCCGAAATTTGTTTCAAAAGACTCCCTAGGGTTAATGGAAAATCCAGCCAATAGGCTGAAAATTAAAATATATTGTTGTTACAGCCATTAATGTATGAGATTGAGCATTTTACATTGATTCCGTGAAATAATTGAAAGACAATTTTGACAATTTAGTTTGACCCCCCCCCAACTGGAACCCGAACCCGCTCCCACAAAGTTAATTTTTTATTTCTTTGATTATTGATGAGACTGAAATGATAGTCTTCACTAATTTTTACAAAATTGTCATTTAATAAATCTTGTTTAAAAAAACAAAATAAAGTTTTTATTTTGAAATTTAAGTTTTATCATTATCTCCCCTATGCACACGAGAGCTACGTAGAAAACAGGATAAACTTCCCCAATTAGGCTCAAAACAAGCGAAACATTCTACAATAGTGCAATTTTTAACAGCAGCAAGATGCCATTTTTAGTATGGAAAAATTGAAAATTGTCAGTGAAAAGTCAGAAAATTTCCAGGGAATCTGAAAAGTCACCGCCGCTGGACACCCTGATTAAGTGTGCAAGAGCATGTGCTCACGATGTCTGTTATTTGTATTACAATAAAAAAAATCTGCTGCATTTTCCGCCCAATGGGTCAAGTGCACATTTTCAACATTCAGGGTATACCCGTAAGTGGGCTTGTAGATATCAACGTAGTTCATGCACTTTACATTACTTTTTTGTTTTTCTCCTGCTTCTGTTACTCCGAGTTCACTATTAAACCTGAAAACAGACTTCATGTAGTAAATGAATACAAAAGCAGTGGGGGGAAGGGTATTATTGCAAAGAAGATCACGCAGCTAGCACTAGAAGTCATTACAATAGATGATATGTAGAGCGTAACTCTATGAAAGTCAATTTGAAACTTACAACTGTTTGTGTTGTGTGTGGCCTTGCATGCAACAATAGGTAATAAGTTTGATTGAATATCAAGAGAATATTCCAAAAGAGGCATGATGATCCATCATATTGCCACAATACTTGTTGCTGCGACGCATTTAGAGCTCAAGAAAGTACGGTAATGTGCTGGGGTAAGCGTACAAAATCGACGTTTTGCTAATAATTACATATAAAATGAAATTTTATGTCATACACAGTATACCCTATTTACTCGTGTAAACCGCGCCCTCGTGTATCCCGCGCACCCCTATTTTCGGGCAGGCTTGTGAGGAAAAAATTATTTCTATCGAAAAAAAAATTTTCCCTTGAGTCTGCATCATTTTGTCTTAACATGAACGCACGTTCTTTAATAGAAATGCTGTGCCTAAATTACGTGTACGTCTTTCTCATTAATTGATTGAATTACGTGTTATTATCGCCACGATTGTCATCAATGCACGGCCTCTCTTACTGTGCATCTGTTTCTCGTAGCATCTCACAGTAATCACAGTTACATACGATCACATCATCCAGCTATAAAAATGGCATTTGTTCAAAATAACATCTAACTGAAATAATTGCAAAAATATATACAATTTCAACCCGTGATTACTCTATTATTACGGAAATCCGTTGGCATATCAACAAATAAAAGCCAAACGCCATCCGTACCTGATAGCGGTGATCTCGTCTGCTCTCTGCGTAGTAGCTGTGGACTGGCATTATTTAACAACACTGGAAAGTCTTGGGAACACACGGAAAAAACTAAGCTCAATGTAATAACAATCATAATTCTTATACAACTAAAGAAAAACACATTCCCGGAAATATAATCATAAATCACTAATGAATATTCATATCATAACAGTTCTCATTCTTAGTTTTCGTCACTGCTAGATTCAGATGCACCATATTTCCTTCATGGAGCTCGATTTCCTATTTTTTTCGGCATCGCTTATAATATGTAGTTTTATACTCACAAGAAACTATCGAAATTTCACATCAGAATTCATTTTAGGGTGAATAGCAAATTATTTTAAAATGCTAAATGATCGATTCGTACGCGTTTACTACTCTCATGCTTGGAGCGGATAGCACGGAAGAAGGCATAATCTCTGAGCATACGACTATTACCACCACGTAACAAATTTTTTGTCGTGTCTTTGCAATATAAATTTAATGTGTACGCAAAAGGAGCTATGTATTACGTAAAAATGTTGCTACAGATACGTGATCCCGAAACAAACTCCGCTTACGATTTTGAAAATACATAAAACCCGTTGCAGCAGCTTACAGGATACAGTATATTTAAATACATATCAGTGCTACAATGTGTTGTCCTACTTACGATCTATACACGATAAATCTATTGCTTTGACAAATGGTGTTTCTGATCTAGCGTTTCTTCCAGTACCGTTGTACGCTTAGACTTTGTTAAATGCAGATTTTTATTTTTTATTACATACTTCGAAATTTCAGAATACTTTACAATGTACGATTTACTACTAGACCATGCTGCGAAGACTAGTATACCACTACTACTAGACTACTAACCATACTACTAGACATAATGCGAAACTTAGGAGAAAAAACAACAGGAATCTGAGGAAAAATGGTGCGCGGCTTACACGAAATCTGGAGGATTCGTGTAAGCCACGCACCCCCATTTTTTCTCGGGCGTTTCGGGAAAAAAGGTGCGCGGCTCACACGCGTAAATATGGTATATGTACAACCACGGGTCAATGAAGTGAGCAAAAATATAATTTTTAATACCTATCTTAATAATATCTGTTCGCCATTCACCCAAATCACCCACAATATTGGCTAAACAAGAGTTGAATTCTTAGGGAATGACTGTGGAGTGGTTATTTCAATATCATTGGTAATAACAAGAGTTTGTTGTAGCAAGTGGTTTTTTTAGCTCCTGAAAGCCCTCATTATACAGAGGCTGTACAACCATAACTGGCTAGAAAGTGTCTATCTGCACCACTGTCAACAGTGCACTCAGAGAAGCTGTTCTCTGCATGGATGGCAATATTTGTGATAAAATGAGAAATCTGCTTGATCCGAAATGTGTTAAAATAACTTTTTTTTACTTGAAGCAATAAAATGATACTTGTTGTTGTAGTGTTTAATTCAATTATATCTGTAAAATTTATTTTAGATTTCAGAATAAAATATAATATTTTAAAAAATAAAGATTGGGCTTTGAAATTATACTTAGGTTTCAAGGAAATGGTAACATTTAGATTTTAGATAAAATTTAGGATTAAAGGTAAAAATAAGATTCAGATTCAAAATGAAATTCAAGATTTGAGGGTGAATTTGAGATTCGGATTTAAGATTCAGATTCAAGAAAAACTGGATTTGACCCATCTTTAGTTTTGAGTTAACTGGAGGAAGATTTGGGTGGAGTTCTTGAACTGCTCAATGCAATAATAAGACCTAAGGAAAAAGCACAACTACATACGTATTTGTATGCTGTTGGGTTGGTGGTAATTTGGGGAGGAACAGGAATGAGGCTGGGTTTGGAGAGTGATGATGTGGCATTTTGAGTTCAGTAAGGATTGGACATGCACTGCATTTGGTTCAGATGCAATAATCATTTTGCAAAAATATAATATTTCAGGGGTTATAGATGTCAGTGGCTGTATTCGACTTCAAATGCCCCCACTGACTCATGTGCAAGAGGTGTGGCAGGTGCAAACGCCAGGAAGGCATGTGTATCACAATGCATGAGTTTGAAACAAGAGTTTGCGCAAGCATTTGGGCGTGCAACTGGACAAGAGGAAATAACATTGTATGCACGGACTGTGTGGGGCATGAAGCACAGAGTAAACAAGTTTGGCACTTCAAAGCTGTGCACGTTCATCAAAATCCAACGCACTATTAGCGTTTACATAACTAATTTGGAATAGTCATGGTGTTATTTGTCCTCATTCTCAGCATCACTATAATTGAGTTGCACATTGAGTTGCACTCTCTGATGTCGTCCTGATTGCTCAGCGCATGTGACTCGTGTTGGGATTGGGTAGTGAACCAAGAGAGTAGCTAAGGTTACAGTAAGTGCCACTGGCAGGCAGTGAGCATACCGATTGTACGAAAAGCTCCTACGACACGACTGATACCGGTATAATCACACAGCCACACTTCAATTCAGATATTGATTGAATGCACGTGGCAATGCCTCTCTACTGGCATGGGTGCAGACTGGAAAACCCCCAGATGAGTTACCACTCAAAAGAGTAATGATGAAGCAGAAGTCAATTATCAGCCTTAATAATACTATACTTGACCTTATTCTGTTTAAATATTTGATTTGGATTCATTTGTGTTGTTTTTGTTGATGAGTTTTTCTTATCCAAACAAGATGAGGTCCTTAAGCTTTGTGTGCATTGTGTGCAGGTCATTGAGAAGAAGGAGGGTCTATTCCGCATGCACATGATGGGCAAGAGGGTCAACTACGCAGCGCGCACAGTCATCACGCCCGACCCGAACATAGATGTGGACGAGATAGGGGTGCCAAAGGCATTTGCCCTCAAACTTACGTATCCAGTGCGCGTGACCCCGTGGAACGCCGAGGAGATGCGTGCTGTCATCATCAATGGCCCCAGGAAATACCCTGGGTGAGTGCTTCTTTTTGAAAGATTGCTCCTCAGGTTTGCCGTCAACAAATTGGTAATTGAATGGAATTGGAATATGAAAAAAATACTTTCCAAAACTAGAATGGGGTAACGTGCAGAATGAAATGTGTGATCGCTCCTCAGTGTGACCTGAGGTTGGCTGAGGACTCTCTGCCCTCCATATCAGGGATGTCACAGTGGAATGAACTCTACCTTGCTCCACACTCTTTACCTTGCTGCACACTTGTGTTTGCAATCACAGAAGTTTTGACCAGAAGTGGAATTCATACTTGAAGCAATTCAATTTAGAAATGATGTCATGTTGTTGCCCTAATTCTTTGTGGATGGTTCCGCAATGTGCAGTGCTTGGAATATTATTTCTTCGGAGGTTCCTTCTGTGTCTGTCCATGTTGTGGGGACAACAGTTTCACTTGCAGCTAGCGTATTTAGGTCCAAGGTGTTTAATGCAAATTTCTGACCGCCTTACATCCATGTCCAAGTCTCTAATTCTGCCCTATGATTGGCCATTAGATAGATGATTCTCGCTGGGGTTTTGACTCTGTACTTTTGAAAATGTCGTTTGCATAGGGAAGCACATAGCTTTCTTCTCTTGTTGGTGTTCTTTGTGGTTTAAATGGCCTCTTGTATGAACCTGGGGAAATAGAGTTTTTTTTCTTGGATGAGTGTGGCTTCTGTTGTCTCTACAGTGTGGACAGATGTTGAAGGAACCCTGAAAGAAATAATGTATCATATTATCGTTATTAATTGAAAAGTAAAAAATTTCGTTGACCAAAAGACAAGGCAGCCTACTGGTGCTGGCTGGTCAAATGACGTCGGCATGAAGGGACACTCTCCTCACCCTCCTGCTAGATGGTGCTGTGAACAGTGAAGAAGTCTTAAAAAGTCTTTGAAGTAGCAGAGGGTTTTAGGAAGACTACAATTAATACCATGCTCAAATGCGAAGACTTAGAATTTTGAGAGGAAATCATTAATACATGTTTACTAGAGTTTAGAGATTCTGAAATACAATTTGAGTACAGGTAAAGAATATTTCCTATGCTCTCTCTCTATGACATAAACTACAATGTTGCATATGTCAGAGCAGCAAAAGGCTTTCCTGCCATTCCTGAGCTTTTTCCAAGTGAACTTAAAATGAACATTTAATTTTGTAGTAAACTGAGATTTTTACGCCCAAATTACTTTATATAATGAAAATTAATGGTGGGTCATATATCAAATTTAAGGAATTCTGTTTTCTTTGATGAAAGAATTCACACAATTGTGTCCAAAATTGTCCATGGTCTAATACAAGGTTCTTCAATTTACTGACTGAGAGAAGGTTCTGCATTCTGAAAAATTGTAAAATCTAATTTAAACTACTGTAAGTGCACAAATAGCTCTCATGAATCAAACTTGGCCCTTTATGAAAATAGGAACAGTTGTTCAGGGTAAAGGTAGTTGTTTCAGGCTTGATTTGGTGGAATATCATAGCGAAAGAAAAAATGGCAATTTTCCACAAGAATAAAGATATTTAATTTGACCGGTTTCAGTGTACAACACCATCGTCAGGTGAAAATTAAATCTCAAACATCGGTATATATACAATTTGCAGTGAGGGAAGGGAAAGGTTGAAAGGGGGGGGGGGGGTAGGTGGAGGGGAAGTATGGAGGGGTTGGAGGGAACAAGGGTTGGGAATTGAGAAGGGGGTGAAAGGTGGTGGGTGTTGATGGGTAAAACCAAGCAATATGGCGACCTGGGGATGGCCCAGGTCGTAAAGGGTCTTCGGGAAGTCCGTGTGCAGAGATCCCGTGAAGTCCACTTTGGAAGGGGTGAAGCGGTCCGGGCGTTGGCATCCCCCGGAGCGTCGGTTTCTTCGTGTTAAGGGGGATTAGCTCCTTGGGGTTCCTGGTGTATTCTTCCAGATAGTATGAGGGCGGGGGGGGAAGTGGGCGGCTGGGGGTCCGGTGCTTAGGGTTGCGGCAGCCCTTCTGAAGAGTGTCCGACTCGTGGGAAGGTGATGGAGAGGAGGGGGGAGGGGGACGAAAGAAATTGAACGTCCCACCCACCACCTTTCACCCCCTTCTCAATTCCCAACCCTTGTTCCCTCCAACCCCTCCATACTTCCCCTCCACCTAACCCCCCCCCCCCCCCCTTTCAACCTTTCCCTTCCCTCACTGCAAATTGTATATATACCGATGTTTGAGATTTAATTTTCACCTGACGATGGTGTTGTACACCGAAACCGGTCAAATTAAATATCTTTATTCTTGTGGAAAATTGCCATTTTTTCTTTCGAGTTGTTCAGGGTTTCTAAGGCTGCTGCAAACATGATGCAGTCAACAGTAGAGATGTGTGAATAATACCCTTAAATGCCTTGAAAGTCTGGTAGGCCCGAGAAAAAATATCTAATGCTCTCAAATATGGACAAAAAAAATTCTTTCTGTCCACTCATGTAAAGGGCTGCTTGTGTTTTAGCTGCTCTCTGATAGGTTGTTTCTCGGAGGATTCTTTTCCAAGAGTTATGGAGAGGGTCTTTATAGTGTCACTTTTCTATTATTCTCGCCTCTTTGAAGTAAACGGGGTCAAAAAAGATTCCCCAGGCTAATTTAGTAGCAGTAGTATAATATTTGTGTACTGGGCGTGTTGTGGTTGCAGGGCCAACATGGTTCAGAATGACGACGGCACCATAAGCAAGTTGAAGGCGGAGGATGAGGGGCAAAGGAGGGGGGTGGCCAAGAGGCTGCTCACTCCCGAGAAGACTCTGGCGCCAGGCCTCAAAGTGGTGAGTGCTGCACCCTAGTGGTGTGCCAAGCGAGTTTCCAACCAAAGCCCATTGCTCTGTGCGTGAACAGAAGGCAGTGACATCATTGCATCACAGTTCATGTTCATAGAGGTTTGACATTTCACTGGCTGGCCAACAGTGACTTACCTCCTTGCTTCCTTAAGAGTAATCGCTCAAGATGGCTGCCTCTCGCTCTCACCTCTTGTCTATAAAACACCTCTTGTAATGAAATCACCAACCATGCTAACCATACGTTTTTGCTGCCATCACCAACTAATTGTTTGTCAATATTAAGGTGGCTGCAGCAATTTTTTATTTTTATTTTATAGATTTGTGTAAAACGTTATATATTTTTGATAATTTGTCTCATATCCCAAGTTGTGAAGGAACTGATGTAAGTTCTGAGGAAAACGATAGTGAAATGCCAAGTAGTGATGAAGATATGATAATCACCAAGAAAACTGTTTGTGCTTTACCTTTGGAGTATTCCAGTGATTCTGAAGTTGATGGCAGTAATAATGTGGCTAACACGACGAGTGTTTATGTTTAATTTTGGTCGTACAATGACATTATTCCTGCTTTAGAAACATTTGCTGGCACACAAGGTGTGAAGATTACTCCATATAGTAATCCAAAAAATGTGAGTGACGTAGTTAGTTTGTTTACTGGGGATGACCTCTTTTCGATGATGGTGGAGGAATCAAATAGTTATCATGAGCAAAATGCTCATAGATACAAAGAATCACCTAAAAGTTTGAAGTGGCACGAGATAACCATTGGAGAAAGGAAAACATTTTTAGGATTGATTACTGGGCACTACACCCTCTTAACAGAAACTCCTGTACTCCTGTATAAAGGTAATGAGTAGAAACAGGTTCTGGCAAATATGGCAGGCATGGCATTTTTCAAATAATGAAGACATCCCAGAAAATGCTAGTAGGATATTCAAGGTTTTTACCTGTTTTGAACTTCCTTCTGAAGAAATTTGCAAGCGTCTACAAACCAGGCAGGAACTGTCACTTGATGAGGGCATGATACCATGGCGAGGGCGTCTATCTTTTCGTGCATACAACCCTGCCAAGCTGACAAAATACGGAATATTGGTGCGAATGGTATGTGAAGCGATCACTGGATACATTGGCAATTTGCAAATTTACACCGGTGAGGGCAATAAGTTGGAAGATACAATTTTGTCAGTTTTAGGGCCAAATGCAAGTTTGTGGCTCCATGTTTACAATTATCATAATAGTTTAGGCATTGCGGAAAAACTTGTACAAAACAGAACTAGAATCTGTGGCACAATCAGATTAAGTAGAGGCATTGTCCTGAATGTCTAAAATCCGTGAAACTAGAGAAAGGTGAGTCAGCCTTCCGAAGAAGAAAAGATGTTCTCGTGCAAATTTGGAAAGACAAGTGGAAAGTTCGCATGATTTCCACCATTCATTCTTTGCGGCTCCTAAAATCTGAGAAGAAGGACAGAAAAAGTGGAGAGAGAATATCAAAGCCTGAGTCCGTGTTGGAATACAATTAGTGTATGATGGGAGTAGATCGTGCAGACCAATATCTGTCCTATTGCACAACAATGAGAAAGACCAGGAAGTGGTCAAATAAGACAGTGCTCTATTTGTTGATTGTGCCCTAGGTATTCAATTATTTTAGGGTTTGTGTTGAGCTCAATGGAAAACAAAGTGTGTATAAGAAATTCCTGCACGAAGTTGCGAGAAACTGGGTGAGTCGCACGGATGCAGAGGAGCCCATGTCAGCCGACACACGAGAGAAAACCATTCACATTTCTCCTGCAAGGCCTGCACCTAAGATGGACCCGCCTGGAGGACTTTCAGTGGACGTGAAGAAGAATGAAATAGAGAAAATAGTTGGTGCTGCGATTGAGAAAGATCCTCGTAGAGCATGTAGAGGATGTGCAACCAATAAAAGAGGAGTGAAACCCACTTTACTTGTGGATTGTGTTGTGTTCCACTCCACAGAGGGACATGTTTTGAGCAATATCACACTTTGATTGATTACTCTGGTATATAACCTCTATGAATTCAAAATTTCATTTAAAATATCCAGTAGTTCAGGTGTTATTATGTGTGTTTCATTTAATGCTTGTACCTTTCATGCGGAGAGATAAAAAATGGCCATGGGCTGGTAAATTCAAAGGGCAACCCGCACACAAAGTGTTAATGATGGATCGCAATGGCTAAATTTGCGTAATGACTGCTATAGTGTCCATTACAGTGGTGGCAGCTGCAATTCTACTGGAGAAATCTATGATGATTTGGATTGCATGATCATGCGAGAGGAGTTTTCCGTTTTACATAGACGTCATGCGTATGATATCATTTGCACGATCGTTCTCAGTGTAAAATGGCCTTTACTAATATCTCGGTGCCACACCATCTAAAAAATTTACAAAAATTCATTTTAATATATAACTTCCAACTTAATCTTCAATACCACACCAAAAACTATCAATAATGACCATGTCTTTGCTTCTGTGTTCCAATGTGTGACCAATTCTTTGCTTTGACAAGTCTCACCATGCTTTAAGTAAGGCAAAAATATAATATACAATTCTTCCATTATACCCGCTAAGGCATATACAGTGGGTCCCATAGCATTTGTTTGGTTTAGTTGAAAAAAATTACAATGTAAACTAAATGACTTACGATGATGCTCTCCTTGTTGATGATGCTATTCATTGTTGTTGACTGGCTGTAAGTGCATAGCAGCACCGTACTAGCCTTGGTGAGGTGATGCATATGTGTATAGACAAGCTTGTTTACATTTTACAGGTTCGATATACTGACACTATGTACTGCAATATTGTCACTGGCCTGACAAAACTTCTTGGTGTCAAGCAGCAACAAAGGTGTTATAATTGCCTCAACAAACATGCGTAGCAGGTTACCAACCTGTACTGCATCAACATGCGTACTCATTTTCTCCCCCTTCTGCCTGTCTCCCCCTCTCATTGTTCCCTCATTTGTTGCTGTTATCTCTGTAAATATATTTCAAGCACCTAGGATCAAAAGGAAAAAGAAATTCTAATTTCGGCATCTGAAACCATGGATCTGGTTCAGGGTACGGATCAAAAAAATAAGGATTCGCCCATCCCTAAATGATACCAATATCATTTGTGTAAGTTCTTCCATTTGCAAATGGATGTGCAAAGTCAGTAATGTGTTTTGCATAACTCTTGATTTGGCTTGCATGCACTTTTGCATCAGACCAAATTATCAGTTGGGATTGCATTGATGATGAAGGACCATGATAGATCCCCAGATATCTAAACTATGCAATTAAAGAATATAATAGAAGTAGAAAATTACAAATTGTTAATTTCAGAGAATGAACTGAATGTTGACATAATAAATGTTATAAATGCATTTCATGTTGATTGAAACAAAGATTTGCTTCAATTATTTTTGAGATATTTTATTGTTATACATACGTAAATTGACGAAAAAATGAAGGTGACAACTTAAAGTAATTTTTTTTCATTCAAATCTTGAAAATGTGGCAATGAGCCCTGAAAACCTTGAGCAGACCTGGAATGTTGGTTTTTCCCATGTTGGTAGACAGCCTGCTTGCTCTCATCCGCCATTTGCAGCCTCACAGGTCAGTTGTGTCATGAGTAACTCATTGAGTCTCAGTACTTGTTCCATCTATTTCCGTGCCTCCTTTCTATTTCAGCCTTCATTTCCTCATCTTTGATACCCATATTTACTTTGTTCATCTGTTGCTATCATTCCAGTTATTTTTTCTTCAGGTTATTGAATGAAGATATTTGTTTCCAGGTTTTTCGTCACCTAAGAAACGGGGATGCGTTGCTGTTGAATCGGCAGCCGACGCTGCATCGGCCCAGCATAATGGCGCATAGAGCAAGGATCCTCCCGACGGAAGAGAAGACGTTCCGGCTGCACTATGCCAACTGCAAATCTTACAATGCAGACTTTGATGGAGATGAAATGAATGCCCACTTCCCACAGAACGACCTTGCACGCAGTGAAGCCTACAATCTAGGTGAGTGCTCTTGATGACATGTTTGAACACTAAGGAATACTATGGAATGTCCTGTGGACAGTGCTATAGCTGGGCAGTACGTTCCTGACAGAAGCCATTCTTTACAGCCAGCCAGCAAGTCACTCATAAGGCGATTGCTGTTTCACCAGCGTCATTGATTAGGCCTTGTTCTTTCCTAGTGTGTGTTTTGTTTTAAAATGTATTGCCTTGTTACTTGCAACATAGCAATTGGGCACCACAGTGTAATGTGATAATCATTCTGTTGTGGAAAAGGAGTTAAGAACAATGGATAGCTCTTTTCAGAGCAGCAATGCTGGACCTAATTTATATTAGGCATAGACACATATTGAGGGATGAGCGTGGACTCAGGGAGTCATTACTGCTACAGTTGTCTAGTGGCGAGTTTCGTTTTTATTTTTTATATAGAACCATTCGAAATTTGCAGACAATGTAACAACCTCAAGTTGTTAAATTTCACTGTCCTTAGATATTATTTTTTTCGTACATTGTATATACTGCTTATCCATTTCCCTTTCAATTTAGTATATTTTTGCTGTCGTGATTCAGTAAGGCTACAGTTGTCAAGCAGTGAGGTTCATCTTCGTTTCTTCGACATAAAATCCACTTAATATCCATATTATGTGGGATGGTACTTTTCAGTTGTTGGAGCAAGTTTATTCTTCTTCATCATATCATGTTGACATGATGAAACTGTACTCCTGTGAAAGGTAAGCATTATGTCCTAAAATATCAGTATATTTTGCTATGATCCATTGCAGGATATGCAGGATATGGATATGGCCCAGGTCAAAATAAATTAATTGAAAACAAAAATTTAAAGTATGAATAAATTTAAATGCCAAAAAGAATAAAAAATTTTGTTGTTTAAAAAGTGAAAAAAAACAAATGAAGGTATAGCGTCTGTCAGTGTGCAAGAGAGAAGTATGACGTTAGCTTTGTTGTTATGGTCATCGAGGGTTTGGGGATGATAGAGCGAGAAGCGCGAGCCCTGTGTCGACACCGTCGACACTCACCTTCCCTCCCTTTCGCCACTCAGCGACATGTAACCTGAACGAAAAGAAACCCAATCCCCCCCCCGCCTAAAGTCTGTTGTTTACTTGTTAGTGGACTGTAAATAATCGTTTATTCTACAGTCAAAGTTACAGATTATCAGTAGCAAGCTACACATTCTAGTGTTGTGTCATTGGTTTTGTATACATGAGCGCCCATACACGGGGAAGGGAGGGACCGCGGCCCCCCAACCTAGCCTCCCGGTAAGGATTGCAATCCCAGAGAGATTTTTCAATCCCGGGATTACGGGATCATCATCAAAAGTTAGACAACATTTTCTGGAATTTAGTCCATCTTGTTTAATGCTGGCGATCACAGTCTTTAACACGCGGACCGTAAGCTCATTTCCATTTTTCTTATGTATTACAAATGATGACAAATTACTTATTCCAAAAAAATGAATTAGTCAATGGACTCAGGCGTCTAACGTGTTGCATTTCATGTCCAAGAAAACTTACTTATTAGCGCTGCCTGTTAGCGAAAAGTTGTACGTCAATCCCCGAATCCCGGGATTCGTTTATAATAAATCCCGAGATTTCGGGATTGTCATTTCATCTGGGATTGCAATCCTTAACTCCCGGGTAAAATAAAAAAGGGAAGCAAAAAATATTTTATATTTAAAATTTTGAGAATATATACTAATTTCAGAAAGTTATTAATTCTTAAACATGATGTATAATTTATCCTTCTGAAATTTTTCTAAATTTGTTTCCTTGTTTTACTTAAATAAGTTTAAGGCCCATGCACGCACTGTCATGATTTTGTGTGGTTTTTGTTAATAGAAAGGAGAGGAAGGAAAATTTGAACCGATGCACAGTAGGCTGAAATCGAAAAAATGGACAAAATTCCAGAATGCCTTTTTTGGAGATAGAATCATGAAAATTGGTACAAATACTCATAATTGATTGGCAGCCATGGAATGGCATGTAATTGTTCATGTTCTGTCGCCGTTACCGAGATGCATGGGCTCAAACATAGCCAAAATTACACCCGACTTTAGTTTTCTATGAACATTTTCCTATTTAAGTTGAAGGTGACGCTGTGGGAGAAATTTGGTCGGATAAAAAACTAGTAGGCCTGTTAAAACCACTCTTTTACTTGACTATGCTTAACTTTCTCTTCCTAAATGTAGGTGATATTACGTAACAAAATGGCTTACACTATTTTCACACCAAAATTCATTTTAAGTAGTTAATATCTGGCATGTTAAGTGCCTTTCAGGTGACTCATTTTATCAATTGTTGATGCTTTTTAAAGGTAGATCTGAAAAAAAAATGAAAATTCGTTTGCGACCCCAATAATTACATTTGATTTTACGTGCGCGCGTGTGGAGCTTGAGACACGTGCCGGGAGCTGGAAATGACGTGATGCAAGTAAGTTTTTTCAAGCGAAAAGGAGTATAACGTTTCTTATTCGCCTTTTTTTAATGTGTGTACATTGCTATCGACCTCCACCAGCTCTACACGTATAAAATCATGGGGATATAGAAATATTAAGGTCTTAAAGTGTACGCGAAATCGCGTTCAAGGTTTCTCCTCTCAAAAGTAAACTTCTCATTCACACCCTCAAAGCCTTAAAATTCCTGTATTTTTCGCACGAAACATTATTTTACGTTCCAGAGAGACACTATTAAGGACTTTTTTTTCCGTTTATTTGCCCCTTCGCCCCAGAAGTCCAAGCCTTTGACCCTACTAGGAGGTTTATGCAGAAAGGTACATTTTGGACACCGCAGAGCTTTTGGTTGTTCATCGAGAAAATCTACTCAAATCTTTCATTTTTCCTGCGTTACAATATGCATATCCCTGATTTATACGTCACATTAGACTTTATTCATCTAGGAAAACTTTAGTTTCTACTTTACTTGAATTATGTACACAGGAAGGAAACAAGTTATCAAAAATAGCTTAATATTGAGGCACAACAAAATATATTCTGTTCGTCAAAACCCTTAACTTACATTATTTTTACCCATTCCCTGCTGTTATGTTTGATTGAGAGAGTTGTAGTGAAAGCAAAGCTTAGTAGAAGTGAACACTCTGCATTCGTTTTAATTTGGTGGTGATATAATTATCTCCGTATCTCCGAAAAGATGGGAGTAATTGTGGATATGCTAATTTTGAAAAAAAGAGAAAAGTACATTTTATTTTGACTTTTTATAAAATTTTCAAGTTCAAGTAAGTCCTAGTTTTGATTACTGTAAAATGAAAATGTAAAGTGTGTTACACCGCCAAAAGTTTTTCATTTTGAAATTGTTTTCCCATCCCATTCCACTGACATGTGTTTAATTTAAAAAAAGGACAATTTGTAAAAAATGAAAAGATAATGTATGACAGTTTGCAAGTTTTTTCTGCAGAAAAAGCTGATAATTAGGTAAGTTTTGGTTCTAAAATAACCTGAAAGTTCGCAGTTCTGGTCTAAATTAAGTGAGGGGGTTTGCCGGGATTTAGGGGGCCCGGACCACTCAGTTGCCCAGGGGCCTGAAAATCCTGTCACCGGGCCTGCCTGTAGCTACTGTTGGGAACCCTATTATTTGGTACTGCAATAAAATTGCTGCCAAGGATATTAGTGCCTTTAGTGGGGAACCCGGACTAAAGGCAGGTACTCCTGGTAGTATACCTTTTGACTACTTTAAACTTTTGGCCGAATGAGGAGTTTTATAATGTAATACTAACTGAGAGTAATATAAATGGAAAAACCCTCTTTCAAAAATCAAGCTACAGTAGAATCTCTTTTTTCGAACCTCTAATTTACGAAATGACACCAATCTACGAACCATTTTGCCGGTCTCGATCTTTGTATGTAGGAAAACCATTTAAAATGACCTCTATTTTACGAAACCTCCATTTTACTGATTTACGAATTGAGAAGCCGGTCTCTAAGAGTGACAGACCCCTGTTTTACGAAGTTTTTGAAATGATTTTGTAGCACTGAACTCAGTACATGGAAAATATCGCTTTATACCGCGACAGGAGCAGCTGAGGCAGATCAGTCATGTTGAGAGGGCCCTCGGCCCAAGTATTTTAAATGGGAAAATGTGGAAAAATGGAATGTTAGCGTAATGCTTTTTGAAGTGCTTGAACTGTAGCAAAAATCCCAGAGACTGATCATCCAAACCGCTATTCAATCCTAATTATATGATCCGAGGAAAAAATGTTCAAAGACGCATGGCACGACGCCTACTTCTCGAAAACAATACCCCAGTTCATAAAATAATCGGATTAGTGCTTGGTAATTTCTATTCCTTTTCTATCATTTTGTGTATTGCGAATACCTGACTCGTCGTCACAAAGGATCCATAATTTCTTTGGAATTATTTAAAATTAGCTTTAAGATAGCCGCCGCAACTCCAATTCAGAACTTTGTTCAGACTTTCATTTGAAAATAGCATTCCCGTAGGAAGGTCTTCGCTGCAGCTGTGGTGGAACATAGTTTCATTAAAAAATACTAATTTTGCAATAATACATTACTTATATTCAAATCTTGATGCAATTTGATTATATAATTTTTCATTAGAAGTGTTTTACGTCATTGGGTAAGAATTTGCGATTTGCTACGAGAAACAGATGCACAGTAAAAGAGGCCGTGCATCGATGCACGACGTATTGATGATCGTGACGATATTAACACGTAATTCAATCAATTAATGAGAAAGACGTACACGTATTATAGGCACAGAATTTCTCTGAAAGAACGTGC
This sequence comes from Platycnemis pennipes, assembly GCA_933228895.1. Lineage (NCBI taxonomy): Eukaryota > Metazoa > Arthropoda > Insecta > Odonata > Platycnemididae > Platycnemis > Platycnemis pennipes. Next base: position 113,062,382 of record OW121856.1, read on the forward strand.
ATTCATGTTATGACAAAATGATGCAGGCTCAAGGGCAACTAAAATAATTTTCTGACAGAAATAATTTTTTTCCTCACGAGCCTAGCCGAAAATAGGGGGATACATGAGGGCGCGGCTTACACGAGTAAATACGGTAGGCAGGGTGTCCACTGACCGGGAAAACCTGGAAAATCAGGAATTATTCGTGAATTTTCAATGCAGGGAATTGTTCGTGGATTATTCGTGATTTTCTGGTCTGAGTCGGGAATTTTAAAAATTCTTAATTCAAGACAAAAAATCCTTATTTTATAAATAGGATAAATAACTATGACTTTAAGATATGGATTTGCCGTTGGTATGAATGAATAAATAAACCACGGAAAAGTAGTTGGGCTCAATGTATCGTCAGCGCTGTGTGGATCGGAGACGTTTAACTGTTCGATTGTCGAACGGATGCCTTCAGCGTCACGTCAAGTGCCCTTTGTTCTCATTCATTGCACATCGGATTAAGCCCATGATACGCAAACATATGCCTAACGTGTAGTGATGGCCGGATCGGATCCGTCAGATCCAAAGATCCACGGATCTTTCATTTTTCTCGGTTCCGGATTCAGATCCAAAGACACGGAGTAAAATCGGATCCGGATCGTAGATTTTAAATTTTCGCGGCTTAGCGATCGAAGTGCTCCGTGAATGGAATGTAGGTGTGGTAGATATTGACAAGAAGAGGATGTGTAACTCAGGTCACGAAATTAGATGAAAATGTTCCTGTGCAACTAGAAGCAAGATAAAGAAATGTGACTTTTTTCCCCATTACCCCGGTATCGCGGGAAAAAAATACGTTGTATGACATGTAGGTAGCCCACATTCGCTAGGATCAGGCGTACAACGAGAGCTAGTGTACTGTGCGAAGTTCGATCCCAATCGCAGTTTAATTTTTTCTTTCAGTTATTGCATCGAAAATGTTATTATCTTCAATTTCAAGCCATTACATCTGAATACTCACTTTATAATACTTTTGTTGTTTAAATTAGATTTACAAATGTACCATTAATAAATTAAGGATGGTCGGGTTGGATCCACGGGTCTTTCATTTCATTCGCTACTGAAATCATATCCGAAGACAGTAAAAATTCAGATCCGGATGGGAGATTTTAAATTTCTCGGCTTAGTGATCGATGCGCCCCGCGAATGGAATGCATGTACGTATGGTAGATACTGACAAAGAGAGGTTGTGTAACTTGGTCACGAAATGAGAAGATTTTTTCCGTGCCACAAAACAAAATAAAAAAATACTCGTCGTGACTTTTTTCTCCATACGCCCGGATGCGGGAGAAAAAGAATAAAAGCCGAATGTCACGCGGGTCGCCTACATTCGCCAGATTCCCGTGACCCTATGATAGCGTAGTTGTTAAATATGAGGACTAGTGTACTGCAGGTCGCGAGTTCGATCCTTAGCACTGCCTAGGAATACAGGCTATGCTGTATTCTTTGCAAGTAGGCACTTAAAAAAAGTAGATTATCAGAAATTTTATGCGAATTTATAATTTAAAAAATAATAAAATTTGGCGTCAGTGAAAGGATTGGAAAAATTTTTTATTGCAGAATTAAATCGTGTAATCATTATGTTAACTTTACAATGTATTTTTGAGTGACGCATTTGTAAATGTAGTTTAAACGATAGAAGTACAAAAAAGTCAGTATCCACACAAAAAGGTTGGAAATGAAGGATGATAAACTTTTTGATTCAATGGCTGAAAGAAAAATTTTAAACAGCGATAAGAATCGACCTTCATTACCTGCAGTCCACTACCCCACTCTGCTATTGTCGGCTTACCTGATTTAGGAGAATACATTCTCCCCACATGTCATTCTACTTTTTTCTTGCAAACCAAATGGGGAAAAAATACGACACTTTTTTTAAATTTTGTTTATAGTAGCATGAAGAAAGGCTAATTTCATTTCAAGATCAGAGTTACACAACCTCTTCTTAGGAGTAGAAAATTCTCAAATTTCATTTCAAAGGTTATTATTAATAAGACATTGCAAAATTACTAGTTTAGCAACTTGAAATATTCTATAATAATTTTTTCGTCTTAAAAGTGGAATCCACGGATATTTCATAATTGGGATCTCTTGGCCGCATACAATTTTTTTTTGTTTCTAAAAAAGAATTTGAAAGCATTCAAGGATTTGATTAATAATTGGAAAATAATTTCTTTATTAATGAAAATGAACTTATAATGTTTCTTTTAACTGCACATTTGATGTGATTGGATACTTTACTGTAAGTACAATGTAAGTTGGCTTTCTGGTAGGCTTTGCAATGTATTGTTTTCAAACTTTTCTATAATTGTTTGAGAAATCTAATTGCTGATGTTTGTTAGATATATTCAGGATGCGCTTACTTGAATTAGGATTTTTATTACATTAATTTTTGATAGAAAAAGATGGTGAAGGATACTAAAGACTGTTATGATTTCACTTTTTTCTATATAGTCTACCGGTACAAAAATGTTACATTCTGATTCTGAGTGAACAGAAAATTGAGGCTTCGAGGCGTAAAATAGAAAAGCATGGCAAAAAATATTAACGTAGAAAATCATCATTCCAAGAACAGTGGTTGAATGCTGAAGACTTTAGCCAGTGGGTTCTTTATGTTCCTCTTGTAGAAGAATTTGTAATTTGTGAAGGAAATGCTAATGTAGAAAAAGGGTGTTCAATCAAAAAGTAGTTTATCTTTCCCAACCAACAGAGAGAGTCTCTTACTACCAATAAAACTACATATTTAATTACTTTAATTTATCAATTATTTCTTATTTAATTACTTTATCTATATTATGCAATGGGTTGAACTACAAATATCCATATTCTACATAGAACTTGAAAAACATCACATTTGACTCATACAAAACCGCGATATATTAGCCTGGAAATTTTTATAAATTTAGCCTTGAAAACCTTGAATTATACTTGAATTTTATATTTTGACTTTAGTGGACACCCTGGTAGGCTTTTCGTTGCTATCTACCATGCACACTTGGAATTAAGGTGTATGGCACAAGGTGTTACAACTCCCGCTCATTTTTCAGAGTAAAAACCCATTAATCCATATGGCTTCCATCATTTACCATCATCGTTTCTGTGTAACTAAGGGGTAAAAATTGGGTAAAGCATAAGTGACAATGGCTTGTAGAGAGGTAGCAGAGTAGAGGCATGAGTGGTCTTAGGTCAAATTCATTATATCTCTTAGTGAAAGTATGATGTGCAAGAATGGACACATTTTGTAACCGTTACATATTCATCATTATAAATTAATTACATAGAAATTAATTACATCAATAAATCATCATTAATTAATTTTGTTGGTCCTCCCCTTGTGAAGGGGAGGACCAACAGAATTATTTGACATTGGACAATGTGTGATGCAATGTAGGTATTTGTGAGGAATTGAATTGCAGATTCATGCCAAAGTAACATAGGAGTTTGAATCCAAGTGATCCAATTCTGGCTAGTTGACGTAGTATAGGATGGTAACTTATACATCATAATAATGATATGAGGAATGATGTTTTGCAGTATCGGTGGCCCACCATTACCTCGTCCCGAAGGATGGCACTCCGCTGAGTGGATTGATCCAAGACCACGTCATTGCTGGAGTCAAGCTGTCGACGCGTGGGAGATTCTTCAGCAGGTACGTAATGCTCTGGGCTGGCCCCGACCCATGGCCTGGCCAATGATTGTACTTACTTACAAGGTGAACTGATAAATGCCCATTTGTGACTACATTTAGTGTCTGCTTTGAAAGGGCGTGATTGTGATAAATTGGTGATAAGTGGATTAAAGATAAGAGGCATAAATTCACTTACTTGTAGTTCACACTCATATATGCAGCACACCCCATATTTTCATGACAAAAAGTTCTTATTTTCACTTGAGATGACTTGATTTTTCGAATTCATGTGTTAATCATACCTCGAATAGTCAAACAGTTCAAATACTAGAATTACAGTTAGTATATTAAAAGTTATTCTGCTAATTTACTTGTTGCATATTGGAGTTAAAAGCTGCAATTCACATAAATTTAAAAATTTAATTGTAGTTTCAAAATTTCAATAAATATATGATCAAAGATTTTACTACTACAGTCCAGCCGGCGAGAGTTGTCCGATGACAGGCAGCGGGGTAAAGTGAGAGGTGGGGGGCAAGGTTGCCAGGTCAGAAAGGAAAACGCCCACGGCCAGAGGTAAACAAAGGGCTTCTGTAAAGAAAAGACTAAGCAGAGAGAGGGGAAAGGAAGGGAGGCAATAAGGATTACCTGTTTTGGCTCTTCTTTGCTACTTCTCATTCTCCTCCGAAAATATTGTTGTCCCAGGTAACTAGTAAGTGAAGCAAAAAGACAAATATGCAGTACGAAAATACAGTTGTGAAATCACAGAAATAACTCCAGTAAACCAATTTAGGTTTCTTATTTGATTTTTATTATTTCAAAGACATTTCATTATGAAACACAACGTAAATTCCATTCGTCCTCAACGAACTAATTAAAATAGTTTGAATATTTTTCGTGTCGCAGTAGTGTCCCTCGGGCGCGTGCAACACAGTTTAATCCAAAGGAAATACGCCATCAAGTACAGTTGCGGACTTTGGAGCTGATCTGAAATAGAAATCGGTAAGTTAGTCAGTGCATTGCGGTGCATACATTTATGTAAATAACCACATATTCATTAAAATAATGAAAGATACCTTTTCACCGGGGAGTCTAAATCCGAATCCACTGATGAGCTGGAATCGTCACCCGTGGTCTCATTTTCGGAACTGCTGTCACTGCCACCGTTGAGATTTATAATCACTCTCTCCACATTCGTTTCCACAATTCCGTCCGTCCGTCTTGATGGCCTCTTCTATTACCCGCGAAACGTTCAGAACCACGCTTTTCCACTTCAAAGCATTCACCTCAGATATAGCCTCTAAAGTCAAATTCATCACATCATTTAGTTTGAAAGTTTTGTTTCGTTCTGCGACGTATCCTTTCACCTGAGCCCAAATTAATTCTATCGCGTTGAAATGGCAATGATATGGGGGGATTCTAAGAACACTATGTCCGTTTTCTTTCGCTATCTCGTCGATCTCATAAACTGGGAAGTGAGGCTGGTAAAACTTTGCCAACCTTAAGAGTTCCATTTTATTCATTCCAGGCTCTATCTCTGCTGCATTTTGTTTCTGCAACCACTCGATAATGTCTTTTTTTAGCCATTTACATGTTGGGGATTTATTAATTCTGACACTGTGGTAAGGGGCATTGTCCATCACAATACAGCTTCTTGGCTTTATATTCGGCATTAGTTGGTTGACGAACCAGTTCTTGAATGTCTCGCTTGTCATCTCTTGATGGTAATCTCCGGAATTTTTACTCGCCTTGAATAAATGAGTGGCGTTTGGCACAAAACCTTCTGATGTCCCCGCATGTAAAAGAATTAATCGGGATCCCTTGCCGATTGGAGCTGGCATGGTTCCTTTCGCGGTTTCATCAGTCCAAATCACACTTTTCGAATGACCTGCATTCACCCAAGTCTCATCAAGCCAAACGACATCGTTGAAATCAATGGTGCTGATTTCTCTCAAAAATCTACCCCGCCATGCTACAATATCTCCCTTTTCCATTAAAATTTTTCTGTTTCCAGAAAACTTCTTCCACTTGAAGCCAATTTTCCTCAGAACGATTCGCAGGCTTGTCTGTGCACCGACGAAAAGATCTGCTTCTTTCATAGAGAGCAAAAGTTTTTCTACAGTTGGATACTCCCTCCTCTCGTAGTAACTGTATACATGCCTGCGAATTGCTTCCTCGTCAAAATTATCAATGTCAGTTTTCCGACTTCTTCTAGGCCTCTTTTTTGCGGGGGTCCTTAAAACAGTAGTCAGATTGCGGTCACTATTGCGGTCTCCATATTTTTCCTTCAGGATCCTTCCAACTGACTTCGTGCTTATCCCACATGCTTGTGCAGTTCTTTCCATCACTCTTGTTAAAGGGATAATGGGGCTGCCGTGGAGCTTTTCCTTCTCAAAGTATTCGTGAATACTCACGATCATTTCGCGAGTCTGTGAACGCAGTGTCACACCGTGGCCACGTTTCTTCCCACTCATCCTGGTAGACGTAGAAATGAAGGAAAATACGTCGATAAGCAAATACACAACGGCTGCACACCAGAAGAGACTCCCGAAGGTTTTCACCAAGCACTAAAGTGAAATGCTTCTGTTAAAAAAGCACCCGGAAGTTTATCCAGAAAACTTGGGAAAAAGCACACGTAAGTCTCAAAACACCACTGTTGCTGAAGGAACGCACGTAAGAAAACTCGAGGAGATACTGAAAGTCCGAGGTATTTCCGATGATTCATATCCATGTGACAACGTTGTATGACAAGGCAAGGGTGTGAGGTGCAGTTGGGGGACAGTGATTGGCTGCTCGACCCATGCAGGGGCCAGGGTTTCCCGCCCCCCCAACTTTCTCTTTTTCTGTCATCGGACAACTCTCGCCAGCTAGACTTTAATTAAGGTCTGTTGAATAGATCGACTTTTTTAAATATTAATAACCGTGCAGAAAATGTTAATACATGTTCAAGTTCTGTCCAAATTTGATATAACCACTATCTAGTGTCAAAGTTTATGTAAATTGAAAATATGCAGAAACCCTGAACTAGGCAATATTAACCTCGGATCTGACAGAATGAACTATGGGATAGTAAAATCCCTTACTTACACTTTTCTAGGGACTGGAAGAAAAAATTGTGGGAACATGCAGATAGCGGGAAAAGGACAATTTTCAACTTTACACGCATATATAAATAAGAAACTCTGATAAACTGAATTATAGGAATATTATTAATTATTTCTTAAAGTATAGAGCTGTCCTGATTTAATTTTGTACAATATATTTCTACCAATGTTTCAACCACCCATTGGATGTTGTCAAGTCCTTCATTCTCAAAATTATACATAGTACAAAGCCTTTTCTCGTATGACGAAGCCATTCATGGTGATATTTGAGGATCTAGAACTTAAAAACCACTTTTTAAATTGTTATTCCTTTATTCTATGATTTCTTGACATTTTCTTTTTTTTTCAATGGATGTCTGCACTAGCTTGCATGTTTCTGAATCGCATCACGATTGTTCATAATTGTATTCATTGTGGAGACCGCTAATTTCAGATGTTTTGCTATATCAGTGCGAGTTGCATCATGAGAATTCACAATTTAAATTCGCGCTTAAATTGAAAATATTCTAGTTTCTGCAAAGGCTTCCACGGTGATTAGAAGATGACTCGAGGGTTTCCAGGTTCTTTCCGAGTTGGTTCATCCTACTGGGCGACAGTTTCGCTGGCATTACAGGTGGCATCTTCAGGTCCGAAGTCTAGGGAATTTGACGTAGGAAATATATAGTACGAAGAGGAAGGAATTTTGATGGGACGCAAACTTTGGAACTGTAGCTGGCATCTGGGATGCCAACGAAACTGTCATCAAGAGGGATGACCCAACGTGGAAGAAACCTGAAAACCCTCCAGTCATTTGAAAATATTGTAATTTGCATCCATTTCGGATTTTCAATTAAAATAAAATTTACGTTCCGGAGTAATTAAGGATAACATAAAAAACACATGAGAATATTGAGCTACCTCGCAGTTATCAAACTTCACAAATTTCTCAACAAAATAATTTTATTTATTCATTGCAGTTTTCATGCAATAAAGCAAGTTTTAATAGGCTTTGTTTCATAGTAACCCATTGTAAAACTGTTTTGAGTCAATGCTGTGCATTGGTCTGAAAAATGATCCCCTGTTATCGTCAACCAGTTCAGTTAATGTATTTTTAATAGGGTTGGAGCAGGGATTCGAAGATTCGGTCAAATCCCATCAAATCCATGGATTCAAGATCTGATCGAATCCATGGTTAAAAGATTCGATCGAATCCAAAGATAAGTCAATGGATTAATGATTTGAATACCAGGCGTGCGGATTCTATGTGCCAGTGGTGGAGAACTACAGTAAGTCCTCGACTTATGCGGGTCTGAGTTACACAGATCCGGAGTTACACGGATCCAGAGTTCTACGGATGTTCAGTTAGGCTGGTGCTATGCTTGCACTTCTCCACGTTTCTGTTGCCATGACGACCCGTGGCTCATTGCCTAGCGTGCAAGAGTTGATGCCGAATACGGGTGTTCGCAACGCCAACTCTAGTTTAAGACATTACATAATTTGATAGGTGATCCATTACAGCAAAAGAAGTTTTGGGTAATTTTACTTATTGTAGATTTAAGTATCCAGTGAAAGAAAGTTGTATTTGTGTAACTCTCTGCTTTGTCATATTATGTTAACTTAACAACCGTTGAATAGATGGCGTTTTCTGTAATAGTCACCGATTGCCACCGTTAAGGCGTTATGGTAAGGACAGCCATGGGCAGTTTTGGGCGACCCTCTCTTCATTCTGTCTGTGTTTATATATCACTCAACTACGGGATAACTATTGAAAATAGAGACTGTTTCCTTTATTTGATTCAGGAGATGTCATTCCACATAAGGATTGGAAAGAAAAAATTTTATTTCTCTAGGTTAGCGAGAAAATCGAGCTGAATTGTGGATTATTAAAACTTGCTTCAAAGACAGAAATTCAAAATTCGGAAAAAATCAAGATGTAGCGACATCTTTCTTCTACGAGTACCTTTAAGCACATATGTAGGAATTAGTTTTCAAAGCCGCTATCATCAAAGCGGTGGACCCCTGCACGCCGAAAATCTTAATTTTTCCGGTGGCTCTTGAGGCGCAATAGGCCGTTATGAATTTTATCCTGCCCAGCGCTGACCCAGCGGCATAAGGTGGAGGGGGGGGGGGGTTTGGTCGTCCACTCGCCGATGTCGTCATCCGCTCAAGGTTTTCTACTGCCTTGGTTCATCAACTCTGTTTCTTGGCATTCGTGAGGATCCTTTTGGACGCGTATTCGAATTGGAAATAAGCTAACTTGTGTCTTTACAGGGTGTCTCGGGGTGGCCTAGTGGGTAGAGCACTGAGCGACCAACCGGAGTGTCTCGGGTTCAAGGGGTTTTCTGGTCGCCCCCGCCTAAAATTCTCGCGATTAGATTTTCTGCGAGTCAGAACTTCGTAGGAAATCGCAGGGAAAGTAAGTGGCCCCCCTACCCTGAATGTGTGAATTTCACACGCCAATGGCTTAGTATAGGGTGAGCTCTACACTCACCTATCAAAGGCCAATCAACCTTCGGGTTGAACACAGGGAATTAGAGGGGAATTTTGGGTACTAATCTAGAAATTCGAAGAATTTCCTGAAATTTTCTTATCTGAAAGGGAATATTTTTAAAATTATTTTTGAATAATTTAGTGAGAATTCAGTTATGATTTATTGAAATCCGTTTACACTCACTTAAGAACAAGAAATTACGCTTTTTTATGGTAATTTTGTCGAGTTTTCATATTAAAACATTACACTAGGGAGAGTAAAGTGGTTCTGTCAATATGATGAGATATATCGGTACGGGAAAGGCTTTCAATTTCAATGCCCATGGCCTTTTTTTTCATTTCATTGCCATCATCATTACTCTGGTTTTTTACAGCTTCGTTGAACGCTAGTCACCGTGTCTCAAGACTTACTTCGATAATTTATGAAAGCACTATCATATTGTGGTATTCATTCACTCGTATTGCTTATTTAGTAGTTCTTAATGCGAAATTAAAATGCAAATTATGTTTCCTGTTACCGTCATAGTCAACTAGTGGAAACTAAAAGGACTACAATAAGTTCTGTCTATTTTTAGCCTCAGATGTGGACTAAGACGTTAAAGACTTTTTAAATATATTTTCCATGCCCCTGCATTAATCTTTCCTGTTAATTGGGTTAACTTCATAGGTGTTGAAATGGGAATATGGTCCTCCAAATGTGGGCATTGCATCACACATTTCCACGTAACGGCAACAAAAACACAACGCAGAAGGTGCTTGAACCCAGAATATTTTGGTTTCTTAGCCGAACCATTCTTGACCCTGCTTCAACCGGCCGGTTCTTATTGATTAGTAAAATGCTGTAAAATTTAACACATAATCATACTGTCGGAGCGATATTCAAAATTATAACTTTAGTTTAGGGGTGTGACATATATGTATATTTCATCCTCTATTGTAGTAAGTATTTACATCTACATCTACACGATACCCTGAGAGCCACCGCGAGGGTGTATGGGGGAGGGGGGGGGGGGGGAGGGAATGCACTACCGACATGCAAACAAACAACTATAGGGTCTCATGCAACTAGATAACTAGATTGTAAGTACATATATATAGTATTTAAGGGTTTGATACATGCATCTACATCTACATAACACCCTGCAAGCCACCATAAAGGTGTATGGCAGGGGGTGAATTCTCACCAAACATACACTACATATCATGCATAAAAAGGATCAGTATTTATGTACTGTTCTAAACTTCACGATTAAAAACATGATAAAAATAGCAAATCAAACATGCAAAAACATGCTGTTAGTTGGGTTAGCTTCAAGCCCTTGTACTAACATGCAGCTACCAATGTTATCCATTGCTACACTTGGATATATTTACCGTTATTCATATCCTTAATTGCATGAGGAAAAAAGGACATTTTGAATCTGACAGTTCGGCTATCATTTTCTCTAATTTTGTGATTATAGTCCTGTCTACCAAAGTAAGTTGGGGTTCGCAAAATATTTTTAACATCATCACTGAAAATATGGTCTTGGAATTTGTTTAAGAGATTAAGTCTAAATTTCAACCTGCGATCTGACAATGATTCCCATTTTTATTCATTTAATATACTAGTTACCCTAATAAGGTTATTGTACCGTCCCTTTACAAATCTTGCCGATCTTCGCTGCACACACTCAAGTTCGTTATTTAGACTGATTTCGTAGGGATCCCATACACTGGCAGCATATTCCAAATGAAGTCTTACAAGGGAATCATGCACTGCAGACTACTCTAAAATATTTCCCCTACCTATCCCTTTGCTATGCTGCCTATTCTGTTCTATTAGAGTACGGGGGAAAAATGCCATTTTGAAGCTATCAGTACGACAATATATCTCTCTAATCTTATTTATCAGGTCGTCCCTAATCTTATTTATCTTGTATGAATTCTGAAACACTACTCAACCTATCGTTTATAACCTCTTGGTTTATAACCAATGAACCAATTTATTTTTTTGGTTCACAAAATAGCTACCATGTTTCTGAATCGCATCTCGATTTTTCATAATTGTATCCGTTGTAGAGACCAGTATTCTTAAATGTTTCACCATATCAGTGCAAGTTGCATCCTGAGAATCCACAGTTATAACTTCCAAGTGTTTTTCTGAGGTTTTCCTGAAATCTTTCGATTTCTCTTCTTAGATAAACAGTAGACAACAGAGGCATAAAAAAGGCTCTTGAGAAAGTGAAGTCGTATGTGAAACCGATTGCTATAGCGAACATGAGTAAAAATTGATAAATGCAACAAGGTTTCTGCAATAGTCACTGAATTTGATTGGTACAGTTTCATGTTTGACCCTTTTACTGTGGAATGAAATTTCGGTGTTTTTTCTAAAAATGCAGCATCATTTTGAGCAATGGTGCAACAGCAAACGTCCGAGGATGTGCTGACGCAAAGCAAAAAAAAGTATGCCAACACATGAGTAAGCACTAACGTCGATGTGATTGAGAAAGCCTACACACCACAGGTAACAAAGACATTGAGAAACATACAGTGGAAGCCCGTTATAGTGAGTATGGCGTATAGCGAGAATCTCACAATAACGAGGGATTGGCAATGTACCTACCATCAAAAGACCCATGATAAACATGTAAAAGAAAATGGATATAGCGAGGCCAAGAAGCTGGACTGCCACGGTATACACTCTGTATTACGATCAATATTTGTTGAGGGTGATGCACTGCAAAGTACGTATTAACGCATTGCATTTATCTTTAGTAGCATTATTATCTCAACTACAACTTAGAATACAAGATTTGTGCATCTCTACATTATTTAAAGTCCAATCAACTCCAGGCACTGACGATTTACGGTTCGCCCTGGTGTATCTTGCGCACGCTCTCACTTTTCAGTTGTTCTTTTGTTAAGCCAAGTTCACATAGGAGTGGAATGGGTGTTAGATGGACAAGCAGTGGAGCCCGTCTGTCTTTGCCCTTCCGCCTAGACCCACTTGTCCCTGCCACTCCGCCTGCCCGCTAGTTCCCACCTGCTCGTTTCTGCCTTTAGACTGAATAATAATAATAATAATTTATTTGCCTGGAGATCTTGTTACATACATGTTCCATGATATACGGCACGTCTATATTTAGTTACAAAAAATATGTATACAAAAATACCCATACAGATCCTATGTACATAGTTAAATATTCATCAATGGAATAAAATAAATGTACCATAAAGAACTCTTTCACCTTATATTTAAAACTAGACATTTTTTCCGCACTCTTAATGTTTCCGGGGAGCTTGTTATATAGTAGGAGACCACCCATGTTATGGGGGGAAAGGCTTGTTTTACTGGTTCTGATGAACTTTACTTGTAAATTGCCACAGCTCCTGGTATAGTGGTTGTGGATGCTATCGTTGGTAGCATACAGACAAAGATTGCGTTTGGCACAAATGATTGCACTCAACATGTAGACACACGGAATTGTGAGAATGGAGAGTTTCTTGAAAAGAGGGCGACATGGAGCCCTAAGGGGTGCACTACACATCAGTCTCACTATCTTCTTTTGTATTTTAAAAACAACATGAGCACAGGGTAAAGGGCCCCAAAAAAGGATGCTATAAATGACATGGGAATAGAACTCACCATAATAGATTAAGATTAGCACTTCATTATTAACTGTTGACCTAATCGAGCGAACCAAAAAGCACACTGAACAGAGTTTTTTACGAAGACTAGAAACGTGGCTATCCCAGCTTAGTCTACTATCGAGAGGGTAACCCCCAGGAAGGCGGCATTGTCGCTCCTTGGAATTATTGTACCGTCAAAAGACACTGGAATATCTGATGGCTTATTTTTGTTTACAAAGTGGATTAAATTTTTTTTTCCGTATTAACAAGAAGAAAATTATTATTACACCATTCTTGTAAGAGGCTGACAATACTGTTAGTCCTTAACACCAGGCTATCGATTGAAGAGGCTGCCACCAAGACGCTTGTGTCGTCAGCATACAATATGGGGAGTTAGGCTGTCCCAAAAAAAACATTTTTTTTTTTAATTTCAAAATCGTCAATCGGATTTCGATGACCCTCAGGTATACAAGGATAGGCAAAACAAGATTTTTGAAATATGTTAAATAATTATTTAACATATTTCAAATATATTAAATTCACATATTTAATATATTTGAAACATATATTAATATATAATATTATTCACATATTATTTAACATATTTCAAATATATTAAATTCATATTATAATTAGTTAGCGAGAGGCGCCTAAATACCAACACCCTTAATTTGTCATATGATTTCGCGAAAACTTTGGAAATTTGAAAAAACAAAATTGGATTATGCTTTGAGATTCGCATCCGATAATACTCCTTATGTATGGATCAGAAATTCCTGTGTCAAAATCCTGATGATCGAGCCTGGGCCATTTCTTGAGGAACAAATTGAAAATTGACACCTCTGCAGATTTTGCAGCGCCCAAACAGTGTTCGAACCAAGAAGTATTATATAGTGTTCTTGGTTCGAACACTGCCTTCAGCACGATTTCTGCCATATGGTGGCGACAGACCAAGTGTAGTAGTGTTCTTTTCAGTAAACGTTCAAGGCAAGCCACAGCGCCGTTATGAATACCAGTATTGACGGACGTGGTATCAAAAACCACGCCCCTTGCCATGGACATTAGGTTCCACGTAGAAAGGAGGTTGAAGATAGCCTCAGCTTACAGTTTCCCAGTCCCAGATGAAACTTTAGGTACACCCAGCAGTTGCTCACTTTCCCCTGCGGAAATAAAAAATGAAATGTCTTACGAAATTACCTTTGAAGTGTAGAATGAGGTTGAATAATTTAAGTACTCATTAATTACCTCCTGATACAAGAACGGCGACTCTGTCAACCTTTCCTTACCCTGTGAGGTCTGGTAGTATTTTCCCGTCAAACGAACAATCAGAGGTGCGTTCTTTTTCATATTCTCCTTTATTTTGTCACAAATATCGGAGCGCGCCTGGTTGCAAGCTCGATGCATCGTCGACCGACTCAGGATACAATCCTCAAGGTTCTCTTTGTTGGAAATAAGGGTAGTTGCCACAAGAGTAACGCAAATAGCATAGAGTAATGCAAGTAGATCACGCAATGTCGGTAGGCGTTTGGTGTCCGAGAATTCAGATTTCTCTTTTATCCCGAGGGCGAAGATATCACGGGCCCTCTCTGACCGCCTTCTTGGTGCCATTTTCACAGCTCACACAAACCAATCTGTCCATAATATACACGCGCTTGTGCACAATTACACACCTACACACAAAGTGGAATTGCAAGCGTTTAGGCTTTGTTGAATAATTTTCTCAGTAGGTTAATAAATTTGTAATGAGTTTCCAAAATAAAGTTAAGATTGATTACCATACGTGCCGACATGATTTGGTCTATGGAACGAGTTCAAAATCTGAATTTCGGAGAGAGAGATGGGGAGGGGGACGGCCTCAGCCATCTGTTGCGCTGCTTGAGCCGCATCGCTTAGCGCCACTCTTGGTGCCAGGCTGCTCAGGCTGCAAAGCCTAAACGGTGAAAGATACGCAAAAACCGACGAAATTTTTGTCCTGTGGGTCATAACTTACCCTGATTACCTTTATTTTGACAGTTTTCGCGAAATCGTATGACAAATTAAGGGTGTTGGTATTTAGGCGCCTCTCGCTAACTAATTATTTAACATATTTCAAAAATCTTTTTTTGCCTATCCTTGTATACCCGAGGGTCATCGAAATCCGATTGACGATTTTGAAATTAAAAAAAAAAATGTTTTTTTGGGACAGCCTAATGGGGAGTGTATTAGGTACAGAATTCAGCAGCTTCGGAAGGTCATTTATATATACAGTGGAATCCCAGTATAACGAGTGCTCATAATCCCTCGGAAATCACTCGCTAAATCGAGAGCTCGTTATATCCGATGGTGTGGAAAAAACCCACCTAATTCTCATAGTCATTCGTATCTACAGTTTTTCTTTTGTTTCCATGGTATTTGACAAAGGTAAACAGCAAAAAAGTCATTTCAGGCACAATCTGGTAGAATATCAACATATTTCATGAAAGAAACAGGACATTTTCCATTATATAAAATATTAATTACGCTAGTTTCGATGTTTTTCTTCCAGTTCTTCTATTTTTCGATCGCCGAAGAAAGCTGTAAAGACAGAGTAACTAGTCGGAATTAAAATATTAGGTATACTGTGGAAGTTTTTGGATAATTTTGCGAATATGTCATTAGGATAATATCAGCTTTGTCGAGTTTTCGAATGTTAACCAGTACGTCCATCAGTTGGGAAAATTGGCCTGAAAGTTCACTGAAATACGGCATGTTTCGGGGGTCGTAGATATTTTTCAAGCTTAAGCGAAGGCCAACTTACAGCTGTCTTTTTCCGACACGATTAACTGGAGCAATATCACGATAATTCATCGGGCGCGAACACGCTATGTTTGAACGAGCGCAATATCACGTACTTTTATCGCGATATTTATCGTGATAATATATAGTAATATTTTATCGGGGCACGATATCGTGATATTTTATCGGGGCGCGATATCATGATATTTTATCGCGATATTTATCATGGTCACGATGTTTATCGTGATAGTTATCGCGATACCTATTTATAGCGATATTTATCGCACCCCGATATCTTATTGTGCCCCGACATCTTATCGTGCCCCGACATCTTATCGTGCCCCGATATGTTATCGACGGTGACGATAAGACGATGTTTATCGTCACGCTGAGTTATCGTTATCGCCACCTTATGATATGCTAAAATTATCGTATCCCGATATTGAATTATCAATATCGCCCATGCCTAACCTAACTCCCTCTCCTACTCTCATCTTGCTCGTCGTCTGCCCACTCCCACTGATGACTGGACCTAACAAAAGAAGAACGTAAAATGGGAGCGCGCAGAGCGTACTGGTGGCCGTAAATCGTTAATGTTTGGACATAACTGGCTTTAGGTGTTGTAGATATGGCAAACATCTTGTATTTTTAGTTTAATTAGCAGATAATACAAAACACAATAGTTTATTTTTGCTAGGCGGTGCATCGCCCTCGAGAGATATCTGTCGTAATACCGAGCGTATACCGTGGAAGGAACTTTTTGGCCTCGCTATATCCGCTTTATTTTACATGTAAAACATAGGCCTTCTGGCGGTACAAAGACAATCACTCGCTATAACGCAATTCTCGCGATAAGCCGTACTCACTATACCGGGCTTCTACTGTATGAGGAAAAGCACTGGGCCCAGAACAGATCCCTGGGGAACCCCACAGGAAATTGTTTTTTCGGGTGATATATGATTTATTCCTTCTTTGTTAACACAGACACTCTGTTGTCTGTTATTTACAAATGATTTTATCCAATTATATGGAGTACCTCTTATGCCAAGTTGCTGAAGTTTAGACAATAATATGTGGTGATTGACACAATCAAAAGCCTTGGTGAAATCGAATAATAAAACAAGAGATTCTCGTTTACTGTCTAAGTCAGACAATATTTTGTTGATACTATGGTAGGTGGCAGTGGTAGTGGACATGGATTTTCTAAATCCATGCTGTGAGGTGGATAATAGGTTGTGGGAGCCCAAGTATGTTATCAATTGAGCATAAAAAGCTGTTTCAAAGATTTTACCAAATTGATTCGGTATAGATATTGGTCTATATGAGCTCATATGCTGTTTATTGCCTTTACCTTTATAGAGGGGGATGACTTTGGTACTGAATCAGACGATGCTTGAATAAATTTTCAGCCAGGAATAGAAATTGAAAGTACTTTGCTGTTAATGTGAAGCATGAGTATGTATAATACTAAATAATAACTTTTTGAATTAAGAACCCATTTTTTCTGATTAATCTCAGTGACTCTCTTTAAAATAATGCTCAGTAAATGGCAATGTATTTTGTTATAAATAATTGACTCCTTTCAATTATTATTAATTTATTGACACATTACATTTACAGTTCATAGCATTATATACAGCTACATGTAAATTGGTGTCTCGTCATAGGTAAAAACACATGTGAACAATACAAAACCTTACATTACATGAATTAGCCGCCCTCATTCAGAAAATCATTCACAGTATAATAACTTTTTTCAATCAACATAGACTTTATTTTTATTAATACATCTTTTGTCAGCACCCTGTTATTTGTATATAGTTTTCCCATCATACAATTGTGGATTTTTACTCTCATGTGATAGGGGGAGCTTTCAACAGCTTTCAATCGGTGGTATATCATATACATAGATGCTTTCTCCTTGTGTCATGATCATGTTCGATTTTATTTTGAATGAATAACTTTTGATGCTCTATATCATATTTCATTATTTCATAAATATACAATGAGGGTAATGTCAACAATTTCAATTTTTTGAATAACGGCCTGCATGATTCTCTACAATGAAAACATGCCAGACGTCAAAAATACCCCAGTTGCCATGCATGACCAGTCTGGTCAAATCCCTAATCCAGCATCCCTTAGGTCCCGACTGTGCTGGATTAAAGATGCTCGCTGTAGCTAACTTTGTTTCCTTCCACAGATTTATTTTCCCGGTACGACATGTCTCAACACATCGGTATCGAACCTGATGATGTACCTGATGGCGACACCGATGTGTTGAAACATGTCGTACCAGGAAAATATATCTGTGGGAGGAAATAAAGTTAGTATTTCATTTATGCCTAACAGTTCTGACTAATTGTATTTGTTCTCTTCCCTTGGTTGCAAGATCGGATTACCAGCACTTGGTGTATCAGGCCCTCAACCAGAAGGGTGGCTATATCAAACTACTCCCTCCGGCCATCTGGAAGCCTGTGCCCGTATGGTCGGGCAAACAGGTCATCTCCACGGTGATCATGAACACCATCCCGGCTGGCAGGGGGAGGATCAACCTTCAGTCCCGAGCAAAAATCAGCTCTAAGGTGAGCCAAGTTGAGATATGAGTTGGGAGTGTTCACGGCAGCGAAAATGATCTTGGGTGCCCCTTTGAAATGAGCTTTTGAGTTGTCACAAGCGAGGCTGAGACTTTGTAGAATTCCATCGTGAAAAAGGAAATGGCAAAGAAAACTATAGCATTCCACACAGGTTAGAAGTATGCTTTATTGCAACATGTTTCGCTACACTCGCTACTTCAGGTACCAACTTCATCTTCAGGTACAGGAACCAACTGTCTAGATACCTGAAGATGCTACAGTGTAGCAAGTAGCAATGTGGCCCACGTATTTTAATTGGCTGGCTCAAATGGTGACGTGGGAATTGCATGAACATTGTGGGAGGAGGAGGAGGCAGAAGGAACAGTCTTGAGAAGGCTGCTCAACTACTTGAGACTAAATGGATTACAGCCGAGGAGAAAAAAAGGTGATTTTGGAGTTTTATGATAACTGTTGGACCAATTCAAGGAATTTACTGGCTGTCTCCAAAAAAAATATTTATCAGGTGCTAAATGTAATGTAGATTAAGAACTCGGTACACAATGATACATACATGTTTTTCACACACTCATTTTAACACACTTGGCCACGCTACCCACTTTCACCTCTTCAAAATGCCAAAATTAATGCCACAAAAGGATTCCCATTGGTAAGCAACAGCAATATCATGTACGTTCCACGTCATCAACAATGCGTCGTCTTAGAAATTCAGTTTTGGCACGAAAATCAAATCAAAATATGAAATGGCTGTCGGAGCAAACTTATTTGGATTCTTGGTGTTCCAACTCGGCAGATGAACTATTTACGCATGAAATATTGCAAATCAAACATAATCCAAAGCAGTGTTTTCCTTCCTATTGTCTGGCTTACACCAGAAATTCATTTTGGTTTAAGGAATTTAATTTAACAGGTCTGGACAAGAACTACCAACAATAAACTCTGCTTGATGAAACTTGTCACATCAGAATGGTATACTTCTGTGATGAGTAATAGCTATAGGGTGTTCCACGTTTATTTGATAGTAAGGGCCTTATGGAGAACACTGTTGCCGAACCTATGCTATGCAAACCACCTCCTGTTAACGTAGGCAGCCACTGGTACACAACATGCCAAATTATATTTGGTGTCCATCATAAGATTAACGATCGATGTCAATGAGTGGGTAGATGAGAAATATATGACATGTAGCTGAAATTAGTATCAGTTTAACCTTCTGTTTCTCAAAAATCATGGAAATTTCTTCAAAAATAGCTATCTCAGAGGAAAATAATGCTCACAAATATTTGGGAGTGAGTGCATTCAGCATTACTATTCCTTTCAAGTTTCAGGGATATGTGTCAGAAGTGTCATCCAAGTGGAAGTGTGTGCAATCAAGTAAATAATAGTAATGGCTGGATTTTATGTTGCAAAATCGACAAATGTTACAGAAACAGCAGGGTTACTCCACAGCTCAAACAAATATCAATCTAATGTTCACCATTTTATCAGCCAAAGCAACATCTTGTTTTCTTGAGTAATCATGAAGTATTACTCCCAATATAATGTTAGGAAATAGTCGTCAATGGTTTTCCAATTGGACCCTGGAAAATCACAAGAGGGAAGTAGCCATTTCATGAGATGGTATAATTTGACTCGTAATAGAGGCTTCAAAAATTGCCTTACTTCCACAACAGGTTTGCTTAAATTTTGTATAAGTTTAATTTTTGGGTAGTAGAAATTGGTTTAAAACTAAAATACATGATGTGCAAAGCAGCTGGTCCAATTGCAATGACATGTTTGAGGTATACCCTTACACGAACTTTGTCATGAAGAGAAAATGAGTTGCCTTTCCCATACAAGAGATTTAAATTTTAAAATACTTACACAGCTTCATATTGTCAATAATGGTTTTTGGGGATTCCTCCTTCTAATGGTGTATGTTAGCGACAACAATTTCTCCTGTCATACTGGCATCTTCAAGTCTTCAGACCTGAATTATCATTCATCTAACCTTATCGTTAATAATGGCTTTTGGGTAGGGATTTGCGAATAGTGTCAGCGAGTACTCGAATACTTCGAATAGTGGAAAATATTCGATATTTGAGATCTCGAATAGTGATGCTAAATAAACGACCTCGAATACTTTTGAATATCGTGCTATTCACCATTGGGCACACATACCATACGAAGTCTTTTGGTTGTTAACTCTGCTACAACGTAGATAACTCTGGATCATGAAAAAGTCCTTTGGATTGCCAAAAAGTAAATATTAAGTGAATTGGTGAGGGAGTAGTGTTGAGTAATGTCATCCATAGGACTCTGGACCATAAAAGCATGCAGCGCGCTTTGTGCGCATGTTGAAGAACTACATTGAATTCGCAGTGAAGAGGTACCGTTCAGTCTATTGTATGCGAATTGCTTACCATAGCATCGAGCTTATTTTTATTGTGTTGATTTTCTTCCTTAATGCGATATTGCTTCTATTACATCGTCGTCATCCACTGAATTCACTCTGCTAAAGTAATCCAGTCTGTGATAATCGTCAAGCTACGTTGAAGAAAGGTTGTCCCAAGGCACGTTTCCGTGGTGTTGATGCACTAAATTTTGCATAATGATAGGGTTCGCCACATTAATTATAGTTTATGGACAACAGTTACAACAAATAATATGCCATCAAAATTGTAGGAGCAAGAAAAGTATCTTTTCACTGTAAATAACGCAAGAAAACCTGCCGTGATGCAAAGTTGAAGAATGTTCGTATGCATCAACGATGGTTGCTGCTCTATACGAGCTTCGTGAAGAATATCACTCTACTTAATAAATTTTCATCATTGATTTTGAAACTGCAAATTTTCTTCCAAATATGGAGTACTTGCAAAAGTAATTTTTGAATTTTATATAGGAGTTTCTGAACTCAACTCGAAAGTGTACGGCACCTGCTGCAATTACTCATAAAAAAAAAAAATTTGAAAGCATTCATATACCTACCATAATTAGTAATAAATTACGATTACTCTCAGCTTACGAGTCATGATGTCCAAGAGTTATCAAGCATATGGTGCCATTTTCAGCTATTATAAACGGACAACAAATTTGCTGTGTGCAACCATTTTGATTGTAACGTGTCGAGGGGAGGAAAATCCCATGCAACTTCTCCTCTATGGGTTCATCAAAGTAGTGGAAAATAAAGGTTTCTGTAAACTGATCGGTTACTCAGAATCAAGATACACCATTCCATACAGAAAATATTTTGCAAGTAAAGTTATCCAAGATCTGTATGAGGAAGCAAAGAAAAAAGTAGAAAATTTGTTGTCTGAAGCTAAATACATTGCTCTTACAACAGATATGTGGACATCAACAGCCACCGATGACTATATGAGTTTGACAGCTCATTTTTTGGATTCAAGTCATGCTTATCATCATGTATGCTTGGAATGTGTCCCATTTCTAGAGCTTTCACACTCTGGTGTGAATATTCGCATAACATCTCCACTCATATTTCGACATAACTCCACCATATTGGGGGACCATCGAGCAATTGATTGATGTTCTGGATATTTTTGAAAGAGCAACATTTGTTGCTACTGGAAGTAGAGTGACAGTTTCTGAAGTCATCCCTCTTGTGAATAGCACCATTAATTTCCTTGAGACTACTAAGCCTTCGCCAATGATTTGCTGTTTTCCATCAAAAGTACGAATTTTTTGAAAAAGAACAATTATACATATTTTCCACAATTCTTGATCCACGATTCAAAATCAGTGTTTTCCAAGATTCAAATAATGTTGAAATGATGAAAAATCCTTTGCCTCTAGGGATGACAGGTCTATCTGAACAATGTTATCCAGCACAAAGAGATAGCTCAAGGAAAGTGCAACTGAAAAAAGCTGATGTAAAGTATGCACACACAATGTGGGGACTTTATACCATTTTAATGCTAACAGCACCAGGTTCTAGCGGAAAGGGTCAGGAAACTCCAGAGGAAGAAGTTCGAAGGTTCCTAGCACAAGATTTGCTTCCACCTAGTGAAAACATTTTTGATTTCTGGAAAATGAACTGTCTGTATCCTCACTAGAACGAATTGTCTTCAAAGTATTTAATCACTCCGCATTCAACAGTTTTTTCTGAGCGACCCTGCATCACCTCAGGTTTAATTTGTGACAAGAAAAGAAGCAGATTAGATCCTAAACGTGTGAGGATGCTTGTATTCTCAAATACAGTAGGCAATAAGTTTCAAATGAATTATTGATGCATATGATTTTATTGCGAAACAATCTATGCGAAGATGTACAAAGCAACCTTGCACTTGGAAAGGTGGAAGCGGCCTACAGCATAGTGAGGAACCACTTCAAGGAACGGAGCAAGATGCAATGCCATAAGGGACAAGAATGGAGAAATTTTGATTGAAAACGAGGACAAAGTGAAGAGATGGAAAGAATATCTGGAAGAGCTCTACAATGGAAAAAATCTCAGCACAAAAGCTATTGAAGAGGAAAGCAAAGTGGAAAAAGATGATATGGGGGCATCAATATTAAGATCGGAATTCGACGCTGCAGTAAGGGACCTTCGGATGAATAAGGCCTCAGGTATTGACGATGTCCCTGCAGAACTAATTAAAAATGCAGGAGAGAGGACATCAATTCATCCCTACAAAACCATCTGCGACATGTATTCAACAGGAGAAATTCCAAGGGACTTCGAGAAAAACATCATCATTCCTATTCCCAAGAAGAAGAGAGCGGATAAATGCGAAAATTTTAGGACTATAAGCCTGACGACACATGAATCGAAGATACTGAGCAGGATCATCTACTGAAGAATAGAACAAAAAGCAGAGGAGTTCCTGGATGAAGATCAATTCGGATTCAGGAAAAGTAAGGGTACAAGGGAAGCAGTATTGGCCCTTAGGCTACTCATAGAGAAGAGAATGGAAAAGAACAAACCGACGTTCATTGCATTTGTGGATTTAGAGAAGGCCTTTGACAACGTGGATTGGGATTCAATGCTTGGAATTCTGAAGGGAATTGGAGTGTCCTACAATGACCGAAGAATTATACACAGTCTGTCAAAAACCAGGTTGCTGTGATTAAATCTGGACCCAGCTGTGAAGATGCAAGAATTAGAAAAGGAGTGAGACAAGGCTGCGCACTGTCTCCCGTAATTTTTAATGTTTACATCAAGAGAGCCATAAATGAAGTCAAGGAGAAGTGTTCTGGAGTGAAGATCCACGGAGAAACAATTAGTATGCTACGATTCGTTTTGACATAGCTCTCATAGCAGAGACAGAGAAGGAGCTGAATAAGATGCTAACAACCATGGAAAGTACTATGGCCAGATATCAGCTGAAGATAAATAAGAAGAAGACTAAGATATTGGTGTGCAGCAAGAAAAAAGAGGCCAAAACCATTGTCAAACTAGGAAAACAAAAACTTGAAGAGGTTAAAGAGTTCTGTTATCTAGGAAGCCAAGTAACCAACGATGGACGAAGCAAGAAAGAAATAGGGAGTAGAATAGCCCAGGCAAAGAGGGCATTCTTTCAAAAGAAGAATCTACTTACAGCAGGAAATACAAGCATAGAAGTAAGGAAACAGTTCATCAGAACATACATCTGGAGCATTTTTCTTTACGGCAGTGAATCATGGACGATGACAGCAGCGGAGAAGAAGAGGGTAAAAGCATTTGAAATGTGGTGCTACAGAAGAATGCTGAAGATTAAATGCATCGACCGAGTAAGTAATGAGGAAGTGCTAAGAAGAGTAGGAGAAAAGAGAAGTCTGGTGACAACTCTAAAAAGAAGAAGGGAAAACTTAATATCTTGAGACACGATGGCCTGATGAAGACTATCGTCGAGGGAAAAGTGAACGGGAAGATTGGAAAAGTCAGGCCTCGTATGAGATACGTGGAATAGGTTGTGAAGAATGTAAAAGAGAAGAATTACGTCACAAAGAAAAGGTTGGCCGATAGAAGAATCGAGTGGAAAGCTGCATCAAACCAATCCTAGGATTGTTGACCAATGATGATGATGATGATTTTATTGATTTCATTAAAGTTCAAATTTTAAAATAAAGGGGTTATTTTTTTAACTTTATCGAGTATACAATTTAACTTATGCAGGCATCAAATACATTAGTAGAATACTTAATATGCAATGTGAAATTCTAGTATTCGAGCTATGATTTAATATTCAAATTCGATATTAGAGTTTGAGAGATAGTTCATTCGAGCCATCTCTACTTCTGGGCTCCGCTTAATAGTATTCCTGGCAACTTCAGGTCTGAAGACCTGAGGAATGTCCGACAGACATTATTAATGATAATCACCACGCAAGTCTCAGATTTAGCTTCATGCGTAGTCTCTCTAGAATCTGAAAGGCTTTCGACTCCCTCCATGTTACCCAATGTGCTTGAGTGTAGTTGGGGTCCAAGTCATCTGATGAAGTGGATTTTGATGGGCAAGATGTCAGGCAAACTCTTTGATAGCCTGCAACATTTTAAAAGGTTTTCCTGCAACATTTCCTCTTCCCCTCTCTTAATTTGGTAATTATAGTTTTTCCAATTTTCTGGAGAGACAGTGGTGAAGCTTTCTGATGTGAGACTTTCCATGTCTTTCTTCAAAAAAGTTGAATTATTTATCCCAAGTAAGTGCTTTGCTTGTGCCCAAATCATTTTGGTTAGATTCAGCTCATAATGGTACATTGGGAGTTGAAGTTGTAATTTATTCCTTTTGATATTTCTTATGTGCTTTCTCTCACACAATACAACTAAATATAAACATTTATAATAATAAATTACCCTCACAATATATCACTTTCACTTTTGTTATCTTCAGGCTCAATTTTTACAGGCCATAAATCACTTCACGAGCCACTTCACTTTTCACTCTTGTTAGACTGGAAGCCACTTCACCATTTACTCTTGTTAAACTGGAACCTTCACTTTTGTTAGACTCTCTGGCTAGAAGCCACTTCACTGTTCTTAGATTATCTGACTCCCCGACTAGAAGTCACTGCACTGTATTTAGACTTTCCGACTAGCAGCTAGAAGCCACTTCACTCTCTTACCCTTGTTAAACCATCAGCCTTCACTTTCGTTAGACTCCTCCACTAGAAGCCCCGTCTCGCTCTCCGTCCCTCTTTATATAGGCAAACTCCCCATTGTTAACGCTCAGCCAAAATTAGTCTCCCTCCGTAACATGCCGCGAGTTCAACAGTAGCCTGCGATACAATTTCTATTCTTGGGATTGCATCTCCCGAATGACCTGAATCACCAGGCTCAATGACAAATTGGCCATTGTCGAGGCCGACGCCATATTTCCCTATGTCTCTGAATAAGTTTTCTATACAAAACCCAACATGGCGGCTCCCCAACTCCCAAGCATGACATGGCTAAAAATTGATACGTTACAAAGTACTATGCATTCATATGGCTTACCAAGTCAATCAACCCTCAATTTTTTCGAATTTTTCCCATACTTGATCGACTAAGTATTCCATGTCTCTTTTTAATGCAATCTTTCTCAATGTTTGTTTTTGTTCATCAGCCACTCTTTGGTAGCATTTTCCTTCCAACTTGTTGTAGGTAAGGGTTCTAACATTCTTGAGGTAGGATGCATTATCCGAAACAATTCTGGAGCCTCTGGGTATGTTGGGCAGGAGACTATTTTTGAACCAGCTCTTGTAATGCTCCCTGTCAACTTTGTCGTGTTTTTTTTTGAAAAAAAGGAAGTACTTGGGGAACTTCTTTTTCCTTGGGTCACCCACTTTACCCCTGTTCAAATCGGCCGTCGTGAACGTTAGAATACACCCACCCCCCAAACCCACCCACCCCCTCACTCCCAGACCACGAGTGTGTCTCACGCTCACCAGGCGTCAGCTAGCCGATGCAAACACCCCCCTCCCCTTATCCTATCAGTTCTTTTTCCTCCTCCCCATATCCTATCAGTTCTTCCCCTCCCTGCTTTTTCACGGTCCTTTACCGTGGCCGCTTCGAAGCCCGTAGGGCCACAAGGCAACAATATGTGTGTGTGTGTGCAGAAATTAGCTTTTAGTCATGTTCTTGAATGGATGGCCAAGTGTACACAACTATGTACCACAAAAAAATTAAATAAATGAATGAGAAATGGCAAAAAAAGATTAATTTAAAGTTCCCACTATGTTTCACCTGCAAAAAGGTATGAAACATTATTGATAAAAGAAATGTGGGGAAAATTTATTATAGAAATTAAAATTAATTTAAGAAAATTAATTGTATAATGAGTTTCACATGTATTTGTACGCTCCTGCAGGACTGGGGATGCGGCAAGCCAAGGGGCTGGTGGGCCAGCGGAGGAGTGTACACGGTTGGCGTCCTTGAGGGGATGTCGGAGGCGGATGTGGTGATCCGAGGGGGGGAGCTGCTGTGTGGAGTGCTGGACAAGATGCACTATGGGGCCACGCTCCACGGCCTGGTGCACTGCATAAACGAGGTGAGTGGTGGTGCTGCCACACCTGAGATTCACGTGAAGACGTTGTCGGGGCCAATGATGACGACCTGTGCTGCCATTGATATGAGATGTTAATTTTTAATGGAAGTCAGTGCCTAATTGACTGAGAAAAAGTTTGCTGAAACAGTTACACCTCAGTGAAAAACACTACCATGAACGATAACTAGCTTTCCTTCATAGCAATAGCAGGCAAGTTGAATTTGTGGAATACCAACAAATAAAATACACTTGGTTTAATTCCTCGCATTATTATTATTATCATCACTTGACCAGCTTTGACCTCTTCAGGTCATCAACAAGAGCGACGAAACCAGTTATAATAATAATTGTGTGAAATTACATCAAGTTTATTTTATTTGTCAGCAGCTTTCCTCTGTGAGACTGACTACAAATCGTAAAAATCACTGGCCATTTTTCCATGTATTTTCATTTTCCTGTTGCCGTTAAAATCTGAGGATTTGTTATTCAGACTACAAGTTTTTTGCTGATTGCAATATGAAGAATTTCCTTTTTCTGTGTCAGATTCAAAATATGTTTCAAAATTTTTAATTTCCTTTCTTTTTCTACCCATGAACTGGTTTATTCCAATCCTGGGCATGCCTGTTTAACAAATTACAGTGGACAAGTTCCAAATAATCAAATACAGTAAACCCCTGTTAGTTAAAACCCTCTTAATTCGAAATGTTGAATAATTCGAAGATGTAAGCAGTCCCCGACAAATGGAATAGGAAATTGCTTACTTAATAGTACGGATAATTCAAAAGACGCTTAATGTGTAACTTGAAGTGGAATTTCGACCCTTGACAGCTCACTGATTCACATATTTCGAAACCATTCACCGGGGCAGCACCATTCGATGGTGGTTAATGCTTGTAGTCGTTGTGATTTTGGTATTGCTTTCTTGAGCATTCGCTACTTCAAAGTGCTTCCAAGCTATTTTGAACACTTGTTTGTGCTTATGGTGCGCTGCACACCAGCAGCACCCTAATCAAATATATCTCGAGTGCACACGCATCTCGGCCCTAGCTTTTTTCTTGGGGCATTCGCGCTACTGACTACTATGCCTTCTTCCCCTTTCTTCCTCCCGAGTCTCCCCTTCTCGAGTGATTACTGTAGGATTCACTATTTGACCATCGCAAGGAAAGGTCACTATATAAAGCTCTCGACGCACTAAGTTCTCCTCTTGGGACGTCGGAGGGTAAAACGAATTGCAAAGATCCATCTCAAGAAAAAAAATTGCCCTGGTATTTTCATTGCCTTGCTGTGATTTTAATCATAGTCATGCGTTTCATGTTAGTATATAGCTTCATAGGTATGGTATCATGTGCGAAAAACTTCGTAACTGTGATTGAGCACAGTATTACTTTTCTTTGCCTGCTGTTTAGTGCTCCTTGCGTAATGTCTGACCTTTATATTTTGCCTATAACAATTTATTCCTTCATTGTAGGTCAAATCCGTTTAGTCCAATATGTCCATAGAAGGAAGGTAGGATTTGAGATGCCTCCAAAGAGAAAACACAATAAACTGACAATTAAAGAGAAATTCAGTGTAATTTGTGAGGAGATCGTGGGGTTAAAACAAAAACGTAAATTGCAAAGCATTATGATATTCGGCTCTTGGTCCTGTCGACATGCCTGAAAAATCATGATGCAGTAGAATCACAACTAGAGAGTGGAAAGGACGATGGTAGGAAGAAGAGGATATGGGGAGCAGAATTTGAAGAGGTAGAGAGTGAGTGATTGGAGTGGTTCTTCCGATGCAGGTGAAATAACATTCCTCCATCAAGGCCATGGCGAAAGAAAAGGCCGACATGATCGCACTTAAAATGGGCCAGGAATTTAAATGCTCCAACGGGTGGTTACAGAGATTTCAAAAGAGGCATGGTATTGCATCTTTGCGCATGAGTGGAGAAGGATCATCAGATGATGTAGAGGCAGCTGAGAGATGGCGATCGAACGTCAAACACATTTTTGTGGACTACGCACCTAAAGATATTTTTAACGTGGATGAAAGTGGAATATTTTACAACCTATTTTACTGTGGACGAAAAAGAAGTATGGAGTGACTAACCGTAGTGCTATGTTGCAATTCCGATGGCAGCGAGAAGTTACAGCCTCTGGTGCTCGTAAAATACAGCAATCCCAGATATTTCAAAGTCCAAACCATTCCCTGTGTTTATAGGGCTAACAAAAAAGCTTGGATGACCGCAAAATTATTTCTTGAGTCGCCCTTAATTTTCGAACAAAAGATAGCTAGTCGGGATCGAAACATTCAGTGTGCTGAGCACAACATTGAATGGCCCACTCTAAATAATATTAGAGTTCTTTTCCTTCCGGCCAATGCCACTAGTTCCTGCAGCCCCCATATCAGGGTATAATTAACTGAAGTGCTCACAAAGGAAAAAACTGGTGAGGCATTTGAGTAGAGAAACCTCAAGAAATATTCTCGCCCATGAAATCGGAAAATGGAATGCGCTGGATGCGATGTGGAACATAGCTGCTTCTTGGGATGAAGTTTCTTCCTCATTTATAGAAAACTGCCTCCAAAAAGCTGGTTTTGGTGAAGGAATTACATCCAATGACAGTGACTTCAGTGAAGACTTCGACTGGCCCGAAATTCATGGTGAAATAGAGTGTCCAACCACTTCTTCGGAATATGTCCATTTTGACGATAATGTGATCACCACATCTGACAGGGTGCCCACTTTCTGGAAAAACAGGGAAATTTTTTTGGGAGGAAATCTCAGGGAAAATCGACAACTTCTGCGCTAAGAGTTGTTTCTGAGCTCTGAGTTTCTTGAGTTTTTCTCCACTAATGCTCACAAACATTATCAGTCCGAGGCATTCAATGCTAGAAAAATGTATTTTGTTGAAGGCATCAAATGCCAAACATCTAGAATGCCTCCAGCCACAGAAAATAAAAGAAAGCAGAAGTGAATGCAACATTATAGTGGGGATGTTCAAAATGGTACAGCTTGATCTTGGTATCGAAGATGTTGCGCTCCGAGATAAATATAAAGTTTTACGGATGGAAAAATTTACCGCCGTACTATTCTAGTATGAGAATTGACATTAATTGGTGCAGAGTATTTGGCTTGAAGAACATCTGTAATCCACTCGTAACCAAAGTTGTTAAGGCCACACTAGCAAGCTCATGGAAGTGCAGATGTTGAATGTCGTTTTTCATTTTCAAGAAGTCAACTTCCAGCAGGGCATTCTGCCATGGAGGAGCGGACTATGAATGCACAACTTAGTGTAAAAGATGCCTTATGGAGGCAAACCAGAATGCGTGCCCATCACCACCGATCTTTTAACAGCGGCTCAGGCCGCGCATGGCAAATACCACGTTCAAATAAAAGCCAAATGTGAACAGCTGAAAGATTAATTAAAGGATGTAGAAGAAGATGAATGTTGCAAGAAAGAGTAAAAAGACAATAATTAGAGATGGGATATGAAGAACTTAGGTAAGCTGCAGGAAGAACTGCTGAGGGAAGCGAACACTAAATGGCTGACAAATTAACCTGCGTAGACGATCAAAAATTAAAGGATCCTCTTAAGAAAAAGGATTCTTAAGGAGCCAGAGTTGCCCAAGGTGTATTAGAGGGTGCCATGGCGCACGAGATATGCACTTAAAGACAGCCTCTCATTATTTACTCACTTTTTCCATTAAAATCTCACTTTTTGCTCACTTTTCCCTGAGAATAACTCACTCTTCTCACTTTATTGTGGAATCTACTGGCAGCTTTTTCAAATTATTGCATGTAATACGCACTCGCAGAATTTCTCAAAATTGAACGTAACTTGTTTCTAAACTTAACAAAAATATTTCTCAGGTCTTCATTTTTTGGGTGGAAGCAAACTTTATTATATAAGTAGTTCTTCTGTTCAATTTTTTGAAGTAAGAAATCAGTCATCCACGGTTTTAGTTTGACTGCTTTGCATTGCCGTCCTTTTTTCCACTCAGATGCCCTCAAGCAGCTATTTAAATGATCTACGAGTTGTGCAAAACATTTAGATGCATCATTCTCCCTGTATATCGAGTCCCACTTCAATTGATTTACCTTTCCCTTAAATACTTTGTGACAGAAATACATGGCTCCTGGGTTGTGTAAGTCATTATACTGGTTAGTTTTGTATGCATAAGTTATTTATATTTGTATTTATTTTCCACTGCCTCCGAAAATAGCACATGTGGCCTTTACATCGGGGTATTAACAAGTGTAGCAACAGACGAGAGCACACACAGACATGAGTGGTGAAAAAATCCACTCAGGCGGGACTCGAACCCGCGAACCTAAGGTTAGCAGGCGAGGACTTAACCACGCTGCCACCAGGGCCGACAAATAATCATATGTAGGGACATGACATTTTCGCGAAACGTTTTTTGCGACAGAATTCACGAAATAAGCGACTTTAGGGTTTAATCACGAAATTAACAGTGTCTTCTTTGAAACGCGATTTTTTAACGAAATTTGGGATATTTTGCAAATGCCGAATTTTTGTAGCATGAAATATTTTCTTTAGTGATGGCCAGATCGGATCCGTCGGATCCGCGGATCTTTCATTTTTCTTGGTTCCGGATTCGGATCCAAAGACAAGGAGTAAAATCGGATCTGGATCGTAGATTTTAAATTTTCGCGGCTTAGCGATCGAAGTGCCCCATGAATGGAATGTAGGTGCGGTAGATATTGACAAGAAGAGGATGTGTAACTAAGGTTAAGTAATTAGATGAAAATGTTCCCGTGCAACTAGAAGCAACAAAGAAATATGACTTTTTCCCCCCCATTACCCCGGTATCGCAAGAAAAAAATACGTCGGATGTCGTGCGGGTGGCCTACATTCACCGGGATCTGGCTTTCAATGAGAGCTATTGTACTGTGCGAAGTTCAATCCCAATCGCAGTTTAATTTTTTCTTTCAGTCACTGCATCGAAAATGTTATCATATTCAATTTCAAACCATTGCATCTGAATACTCACTTTATTATACTTTGTTGTTTAAATTAGATTTACAAATGTACCACTCATAAATTAAGGATGGTCGGTTTGGATCCAAAGATCCACGGGTCTTTCATTTCATTCGCTACTGAAATCATATCCGAGGACAGTAAAAATTCAGATCCGGATCGGAGATTTTAACATCTCGCGGCCTCGTGATCGATGCACCCAGCGAAAGGAATGTACGTATGGTAGATACCAACAAGGAGAGGTTAAGTAACTCGGGTCACGAAATGAGAAGAACATTTTTACCATGCCACAAACGAGGAAAACAAAATAAAAAACACTCGTCTTGACCTTTTTCTTCATAGGCCCAGATGTGCGAGAAAAAAATTAAACCG
Organism: Platycnemis pennipes; assembly: GCA_933228895.1. Classification (NCBI taxonomy): domain Eukaryota; kingdom Metazoa; phylum Arthropoda; class Insecta; order Odonata; family Platycnemididae; genus Platycnemis; species Platycnemis pennipes. The sequence continues at coordinate 113,094,358 of OW121856.1, forward strand.
AATGTCATGCGGATCGCCTACATTCGCCAGATTCCCGTGAACCTATGAGAGCGTAGTTGTTAAAAATGAGGGCTAGTGTACTGCCAGTCGTGAGTTCGATCCTTAACACTACCTAAGAATACAGCCGTGCTGTATACCTATGGTAATGCTAGTGGGCAGTTAAAAAAAGTAGATTATCAGAAATTTCATGCCAAATTATAGGTCAAAAAAATAATTAAATTTGGCGAAAGGAAATGATTGGAAAAAATTTATATTACAGAACTAAATCGTGGAATCATTATGTTAACTTTACAGTGCATTTTTGAGTGACGCATTTGTAAATCTAGTTGAAGCGATAGAAGTACAAAAAAATCAGTATCCACACACAAAGGTTGGAAATGAAGGATGATGAAGTTTTTTATTCAATGGTTGAGAAAAACATTTTAAACAGCGTAAGAATCGAACTTCATTACCTGCAGTCCACTACTCCACTCTGTTATTGTCCGCTTACCCTAGTTTGCATAATGCATGCTCCCCATAAAACATTCTATGAGTGCCTATTGTGTTTTTTATGTTGCGTAGGGTAGCCATAACTTCTGTATTGGATCTCAAATGTATGTACTATTAACTGTTTGTTCACATTGGTATGAAGTCTTTATGAATAATATTTAAAAAAAAACCTTCCTTTAAGACTCCTTTTTCCCAACATTAAACACAGCTATCACCTTTTTAAAACGAATTTATTTACCGTATTTGTCATTTTTAAACACCGCTTTTGATGATTTTTATTTACCATTTTTCGGTGTCCCTAATCATATGTAATTGACAATGCTATTGCTGAGTGGTCAGTTATTGCTAAGTGCTTGACCTCAGCATGAAAATCATACTTATAAGAGTTAACGAACCGAACATACACATGATCTAAACAGGTGGCCGTTTGTTTGTCATTCTGGTAGGTTCATTGACTAAACTGATTAAACCATAGGAGCACAACATGTTAGAGTATTGGTTGGAGTCAATGCTGGATTCCAATATATTTACATTCATATCACCTGTGATAACTAAATTATTTGTAACATTTCTTAACAAAGGTTCGAGTTCTAACACAAATTGGGATACCGACACCTTTTGATCTCGATAAATAGCAAGTAGATCAAAAACAATAGATTCAAACTTTAGATTTATGAGCAGACAATCGGCGGACGGTATGTCACATGAAATAGTTTCATATTTTATAATACTTTCAATGAAAACCATCACACCTCTTGCCCTTGACAAATTATCACAATTGGCGATTGAGTAATAGCCATTAATTTTATATAAATCACTTTCATCATTTTGTATCCAAATTTCAGTCAAAACCATTGCATCAGGTTGATCACATAAGCCACTTAAATTTACGAGAAACAGTTCAAAATTACTTCTCATGCTTCTAATGTTTTGTTGAATTATGAAAGAAGTTTTTTTTATATTGAACGACTTATTTAGATTTTGAGAACTCATTAGAAGAAATTCATAAATTTGAAGTATCTTCCAGGCTAGTAAGAACAATTACTGGATTTTTTTTTCTTTCCCCATAAGGATTTTCCCTCCTCTTACCCACAAGTATTTGTACTCTTCTTTGCTTCTTTGGCTGCATTCAACACGAGTCTTCTTCCTGGACACAGTGCCTCATTGACAAACACGGGCACACCTGCAGTGTCCAGGTTCAGATATCGAGTTGAGAAGTCACGTTTAACTCTTCGCTTAGCTAAGAATTCATCCTTAATGCATTGTTTGATGATTTTCACACTGATTCCCCCTCCTGTTGCACTTCCTGGCCTGGTTTTAAATCGGCATAGCAGTTATCTATGTCTTCGACACTCATTTTTCCACCCAATTCAACCCCTATCTCACACACAACAACTGGCAGGTTTTCAGGCACTTTTGGGATTCCATGTATTTTGACCGTGTTGGAAAGCAAACACTGTTCTAGCTCATTTGAACGATTGCGCTGAATTGCGAATTGCTTTTTTAACAGTAAATTCTCACTGTGAAGAGAGTCAACTTTAACAGTGCATTCGTCCATCCATTTTCCTAAAGATTCAATAATCTTAAACGATTCATCCAACCTTTAGTACAAATTACTGATGGAATCCCCTAAATTGGATTCGGTTATTTTTAGATCTTTCTTTATCTCCCTGCCCAGTCGTAATACCTAATCACTCGAAGTAGGTACGTTCCGATGATCATCGATCTTCAGATTCATAGTCAGCCTTCTTGCCTGACTACAATCACTACACCTGCAACGCCTTTACCGCGAATGGAAATAACTGAAACAAATTCCCCTCTCAAGTGGCGACGATTTGCCAGGGTTCGATGGGGTGCTATGTGAACAATCAACAGGAACCCCCACACGTTAAAGTCAATTCCGGTATTTATTTAACTTGCAATTACAAACATTAATGAATGTGGGCATAACACAGTAACACAAATTATTCAGGGCTAGATCCCTCTCAAAGACATGAAATAAATTGGCACAAATGGATTAACAGAACTGACTACATAGAGATACATAAATTATTTGGGGCTCGATCCCTCACAAAGACATGAAATATATTAGGTCAAAGAGATTAACAGGCCTGACTGCCTTCCACTTGGTTGACTTAAATGGTTAACACATTTTACACCAACCCTGTCAATCTAACAGACGAAACTGAGATCGATGTTTGGCTAACTCAAAATTAACTACTTGAGCAAACTGAACATTACTGGGTAACAACCGCAGAAAAACAAATTCCACAGGCCGACACACACCTTCAGGACCCTCAAGCCACATACCTTCCACACGTGAACAAATAGACCCAATATGTTGAAGTGATCACCCGTGGTGAACACCTGAACACAGTCACAGAGCTCAACCACCACACCAGAGAGAGAGAACCATCCCCGATGGAGTCCGAGAACCAAGAGAGAGCTTCGCTCCGCCGCCGTCTCCTTGGGGTACCTCCCCGTGGCGCAGGCGCGATGACGCGGCTCCGTCGTCTGCTACAACAGCCACGCACTATTGTAGCGCAAGCTTTCATTCGGCGGGCCCTGCTGAATTACTTGTGGTCTAGTGGGAGGCTCGGCTGGCCAGATCCATGCCTCCTTCTCCGCCCGGCAGCCCTTCAATGTCATAGCTCGCTCGCTCTCTCTCTCTCTCATTTTCTCTCTCATTCTTACAAAGGTAACGGGAAGTAGGAAAAATACGTGGCTTGAATTCCCAAAATATACCCAAGCAAACCCAAGCTAACCCAAAAATTGGACATCGATTACAGTTTCTCCGTCCATTAACAAATACATATAAAAATAGAAAAAAAAGGCAGGTAGAGAACATGTCATTTAGGAACCATAAGCAATAACAAATAATAGCATAATAACAAAGCAAATATTGGTTTACAAACCAGTAACAAAATACCCTTTTGCTGCACTTGGGTCCCGGACTCCATAATCTCCCGTGCGCCAAACGCACTAAAAATAATAATTCCGTTACACACCTCCTCCACTTCTGATTGCTGGCGTGTATCGCCTCTATTTCACCACTGGCCTAGGGTATACCCAAGCCGTTCCCATGAAAGTTGTTGCGGCAGTCCACATGCAAGACATAAATTGTAGCATGTATAGATTTTTTTGCATGCATTACATTGAGGCATTTTGATAATTGCAAATATACCGTATTCATCCGAATATAGGTAGTCACCCCCCCATTTTTTTAAGTTCAGTTTTGGAAAAACTTTTTGAAATGCAAAGCAGGTCTTGCACATACTTTTCTCAGTTTAACAACTTGTGCACCTTGAGTGATAAAAATTTCCATTTTTTCAGTTATCATTATGGAGAATCAAGTTGATATATTTACCAAAATACTCAATATTATTTCACCTATTTAAGTTGACAAGGTATTGTATTTAGAGGAATTATATTTCCATAATTACGTGGTATGGAGAAGTGAGATATGTAAATGAGAAATCTTGATTTTGAAATGTAAGCACTGCTGTATGTTTGTTGGGAATATTGGCAACCAACTGTTTTTTTCATTCAAAATGCCGCCCTCTGTAGTTATCACTCGTGTTGGTTGCAAGAACTCAAGGTTAGTGAGATCGCAGTGAAGGATTATTTTAAAAAGGAATGACGATATGATTAGAGGACACAAATTCCTAAATCTCTATCTTCTTTATTGAGTTTTGCTTTACGTTGCGGGTAGTTTTTTTTTTCAAATAAAAGCTCCGTACGAAGCTTTTACATTATACCGACGTTTGCGTATTTGATCACATAATAGCCATAATCCAAAAGTACATATTTGGCAACAGTATGGCTTTTAATCTTCACAGATTGTTCATTTACCAAATATTTCATACTTTTACTACCTCCTCCACTTGGGTTGGTATTTTTTTAGTTCTGATTATTTTATTTGTGTCTTCCATTATTTGTATTGGGGGTCGAATAATATTTCGAGATGCATTTCATTGAGAAAAATAGACTGAATGTCTGCTATTTTAGTTAAAACATATACTTTTCTTCCTCTTCCAATTAGTGACACCATCTCTTCAAAATCGATGGATTTCTGCCTAAAAATGATAGAATTTGGGATGGTAAAAAGTACGTCAATCACCCCCATTTGCACGATGCATGAACACACGTAATCGGCATGGGTTATTTCCGATATCCATTAGTGCAAGTTAATAATGTTTGAACAATGAATTTTCATTCACGGATGAATGCGGGCAGGTATATGAATTTGGTATTGAGTCCTGTTTATTAAAGTTTTTGATTTCTAAGGAAAAATATTCAATCAAAAATTTATTATAGATAAGCTGTGACTAGGAACTTTGCAATTAATGCCGTAATTAATAATCCTAAATAGGAAATAAAAAAATCATATGGTAAAACTTATATAAGTTTTATGCGATTTATCATCTGTAACGCCCTTATTAAGATGCCTACTATCAGTTGGAAAATTTCCATCACCCGCAAGTTTGAAGACCAATATCTCCAAGATGGCTAATGCGATTTTAAATTAAAGTATATCAAATTAAAGCTTGTTTATTTCATAGTTTACTGATTGTATTAAAATATTTTTACAAATTTTATTTACTGAAGTACGTGCTTAAGAACGGATGTTTAGCAATTTGTTTTGGGTATCGTATGGATCCATCAAATTTGGTGCATCATAAGAACAACACAGATCGAGACATCAAACTTTCCTTTTCACCTATTATAGCTAAGGGCTTTGTTCATAGCCATACAAAGTTTCATACTATTACGTTCATCAGTATTTTTGTTATTGCTGAATTTGTCAGACTGTGTTATTTTCCGTCCCAAAGGCTTTCCAGTCCGAAAATAGCCATTTGGACCTTTATCTTGCTCTCTAGCTCAGGACCTTTATCATGCTCTCTCTTGCTCACTATTTACTCACTTTTTCCGTTAAAATCTCACTCTTTGCTCACTTTTCTTGGAGAATAACTCACTCTTCTCACTTTATTTTGGAATCTTCTAGCTGGCAGCCCTGCTGACATTTGAAACTAAATGAATATGTTTAGTTTCGATTGGGCATTGAAAAAGGAAAATAGAGGAAAGGAAAAAGCCACATTTTGTTCAGTTCCATTACAGTATGATGTGCAATTTTTAAGGTCATCTATTGGGTCTTTGTTAGAGCAGAGGGATAGGGTCATGAGGGTATAGAATGAAATACGAAACTAAGCTATAAAAGAATAAAAAAGGAAAAGGTATAAGTACATAAAGGGTTGAGCAATAAAAGCATTAAAAAGTGAGAATTCAGTTGCAAGGGTTGGAAATTGAAGATGATAAAATTTTACATGTAATGACTTAAATAAAAAATTAAACTGCCGTAGGAATTGAGCTTCACTCAGTACACTAGGTTTCAATGTCATTGCTGGCGATTCTAGGCTACCCACGTGTGGTATTCCACCTATTTTTTTTCTTGCAATACCAGGGTAATAGGGAGAAAAGTCTTATTTCGTTATTTTGCTTCTGGTTGCATGAATATTTTTCATATAATTTCATGACCAGAGTTACACAACCTCTCCTTGTCGATATCTACCATACCTACATTCCATTCACAGTTGCATGGGTCGCTTAGCTGCAAAAGTTTAAAATATACGATCTGGATCCAATTTGACCCTGAGTCTTTGGATCTGATTTCAGATCTGTGTGAAATGAATGATCCACGGAAGTTAGGATCCTACGCATCTGATTCGACCTTCCCTTGTAAGTGTTCTTGTGAAACGGAAAATTGTCCTTCTCCCACTTTTTGCCTATTGCCACAATTTACACTCTTTTCCAGTGGTCCCTAGAAAAGTGTAAATAAGGGGTTCTACTGTATTACTTATTGTCGTGCTCAGTCCTCTGGCTCTCCCCTGGAAACCCCAGCATTCTTGAATCAGGACCATTTTCACCTTTTACACCACCTAAATATCTCCTCTTTTGTCCTAGTTGTATGGCGACAGTGCATCATTGGCCATTCTGAGCCACTTCTCAAAACTCTTTGGGGCTTTCCTGCAAATGGAAGGCTTTACGCTTGGAGTGAAGGACATTATTGTGAGCAAGGCTGCGGACAGCAAAAGGAGGAAGGTCATCTCAAAAATACGTGAGGTAAGTTGTACCTATGGTATCTCTTATCACAGTTTAATGTGAAATGTGTTTTAAATTTCCTTCTGCGTAAAAAGTGTTGAAAATCTGGCATTTTGGCATAATACAACATTTAAAGCAATACTAAAAGAAGTTATTTATGAAAGACACTTCAATTGTAATCTCCTGAATGCTTCAAACTTCGCATAGAAATATACGCACCGCGACCGCTGTTGCAGGACCTGACGTCACTCAAGATGGCAGCGATGCGAATTACGTTTTTGCGAGGGACCAGCTCGTGGCGATTTAAATGCTTATATTTTAAAAACAAAATACTTTCTTTCAAAAAACTGCTTTCACAGCAAGTAATATTTTGGTATAAACTCCACGGGAATGTCTTCATTGGAATGTGTGTCGAAAGACCTCTTAAGATGCCCTCTCTGCTTTTAAAAGTTTCAGGAAACAGTTTCTCCTTCCTGCCACTCTACTTAAGACTGTTTTTGTCATTTGTCACTTGGTCAATCAATTTCATCTGCTTAATTCCTGCAATACTTCTTGAGGTTACTCTATCAGTCTGGTTACTTGGAATGTATAGAATAAATTTACAATGCCATTTAATTTGAGGATTAACATTCTTATGAGAGCACTTCAAAGAGATGGCCTATATCCTCACTTTCCTCTTTGAAATTCAACTTTCTGCCATGAACACAAGGTTTTCATTCTATGGCAAATAGCAGTGCTCTGTTGTCCTTGCCTTGACTCTTGTTCTTGTATTGATAAAAACATTTGTAATAACTAATATAATTAATATAAGTACAGTTTTTTCTTGGGTCTCCCACACATGTGTTGTCTCTCCATGGGTGCTGACTTTGACCACTGACTCTCGGTCGTCATATCGTGAGGGGGCCTCTGGTGACTGAGGTGGAAATGTCAGCAGCCATGTAGACACTCATATGTTGAGGAAATTCCAAGAAGAATCGACGCAGCAGGTACACTGGGAGAGCATCCAATCTCTCTTGATATACGTACCTGTTAAACAAACAATGGTAATGTTTAGGGACATGACATTATCGCGAAACGTTTTTTGCGACAGGATTCGCGAAATAAGCGACTTTAGGGTTCAATCGCGAAATTAACCGTGTCTTCTTTGAAACGCGATTTTTTTAAACGAAATTTGAGATATTTTGCAAATGCCGAATTTTTGTAGCATGAAATATTTTCTTTAGTGATGGCCGGATCGGATCTTTCATTTTTCTCGGTTCCGGATTCGGATCCAAAGACACGGAATAAAATCGGATCCGGATCGTAGATTTTAAATTTTCGCGGTTTAGCGATCGAAGTGCACAGTGAATGGAATGTAGGTGCGGTAGATATTGACAAGAAGAAGATGTGTAACTTTGGTCACGTAATTAGATGAAAACGTTCCCGTGCAACTAGAAGCAAAATAAAGATATATGACTTTTTTCCCCCATTAACCCGGTATCGCGGAAAAAAATACGTAGTATGACATGCGGGTGGCCTACATTCGCTGGGATCAGGCCTACAACGAGAGCCATGAACGAGAGCTAGTGTACTGTGCGAAGTTCGATCCCAATCGCAGTTTAATTTTTTCTTTCAGTCACTGCATCGAAAATGTTATCATATTCAATTTCAAACCATTTCATCTGAATACTCACTGTATTAGATTTTGTTGGTTAAATTAGATTTACAAATGAACCACTCATAAATTAAGGATGGTCGGGTCGGATCCAAAGAACCACGGGTCTTTCATTTCATTCGCTACTGAAATCATATCCAGAGACAGTAAAAATTCAGATCCGGATCGGAGGTTTTAACATCTCGCGGCCTCGTGATCGATGCGCCCCGCGAATGGAATGCACGTATGGTAGATACCAACAAGGAGAGGTTAAGTAACTCGGGTCACGAAATGAGAAAAAGATTTTTTCCGTGCCACAAACGAGGAAAACAAAATAAAAAAATACTCGTATTGACCTTTTTCTCCATAGGCCCGGATGTGCGAGAAAAAAATTAAGCCGAATGTCATGCGGGTCGCCTACATTCTCCAGATTTCCGTGAACCTATGAGAGCGTAGTTGTTAAAAATGAGGGCTAGTGTACTGCCAGTCGTGAGTTCGATCCTTAACACTACCTAAGAATACAGCCGTGCTGTATTCCTATGGTAATGCTCGTAGGCAGTTAAAAAAAGTAGATTATCAGAAATTTCATGCCAAATTATAAGTCAAAAAAATAATTAAATTTGGCGAAAGGAAATGATTGGAAAAAATTTATATTACAGAATTAAATCGTGGAATCATTACGTTAACTTAACGGTGTATTTTTGAGTGACGCATTTGTAAATCTAGTTGAAGCGATATAAGTACAATAAAGTCAGTATCCACACACAAAGGTTGGAAATGAAGGATGATAAAGTTTTTTATTCAATGGTTGAAAGAAAAATTTTAAACAGCGTAAGAATCGAACTTCATTACCTGCAGTCCACTACTTCACTCTGTTATTGTTATTACCATTATCTCATTAATTTGCCTTTAACTTAATTTTGCCTACTGTGTTTTTTATGTTGCGTAGGGTAGCCATAACTTCTGTATTGGATCTCAAATGTATGTACTATTAACTGTTTGTTCACATTGGTATGAAGTCTTTATTAATAATATTTTTAAAAAAAACTTCCTTTAAGACTCCTTTTTCCCAACATTAAACCCAGCTATCACCTTTTTAAAATGATTTTATTTACCGCATTTGTCATTTTAAACACCGCTTTTGATGATTTTTATTTACCATTTTTCGGTGTCCCTAGTAATGTTCTAAATGATGTGGTCTTGTCCCTTTAATATCCATGAGCAGTTAAGAGTGGGTTAACATGAGTTAGTACCTGCAATGGGTATGCCCTATGAAAAGTGGACACTTGTAAAATGTGAAATGCCATGAAAGTGGACTTGTGCATGAGGTGTGAAGAGGTTCAGAGTAGAAGAGAGAGGCATGAATGGCAATAATTATGGGAAAGCCGGATATATAAATATATGAATGTAACCCCACTATAGTGAAATATGGGAAAATGGTGGAGTGAATGGACCTCCAATCACTGATGTAGGATGAACCCATATCCACAGGTGTTCCACATGTGAAGTTAAACCCATTGCCTCTCGTGAGACTATTACGTGAACCCTGTGGCTGCAAAGTCAGTCGAGAGTGAATTTCTCAGAGTTAATTGCTAATTACTGCAATCCCTCTTCAAATTCTCCTCTATTCGTCTGTATTTAGAGATTGCTGGGTATTTAACTGAGATGTATGGCAGATGACACCCAGGGATGTTCAGGAGAGCTCCAATTGAATTCAGTTGAAGCCCTTTAAACCCCAAAGAGTAAGATGCTAACGCGTGCTTGGAACAATTATTAATTGGCATTTGGTGTACAGTTCTCTCCACACATCCACATTTAAATGTGATCCATTCTTACACACTTCTTCATTCTTGGGGACCTAAAATGGATCCTATCACTTTCATTTTATAGAATAATTTCTTTTCATGCCCACATTCATCCTTGCCAACATTCCATCCATGCCAATTCATCTCCAGTTGTTTCATACAATTGAGGTAAATAAACATGTGTTCAGTTCATCATCATTGGTCATCAATCGTGGGATTGGTTTGACGTAACTCTCTCCACCTGTTTCCTCTATCAGCTTATCTCGCACGAGGCCTTCCTTTGCCATTCTTCCCGTTCATTTCTCCTTCAATGACTGTCTTCATCGGGCCATCATGTCTCATGCCACTTGAGTTGTCCCATCTTCTTCTTATGAGATGTTAAAAATTATCTTAACCCACCAAGTATACTGACTATCAAGAGAAATGATTAAACTTGCCTCAATATTTAAACTTCAAGAATACAGGATACTCAGAATATTCATTCACCAATTCCTACAATTGGGTAAATGAAATATGCATTTTTGAAAAAGTTATCATACAACAAAATCAACGAGAAACACTATTGCTCTTCAATGTTTCAATCCAATTATGTGACCAATGTAACTACTACTGCTTAATTACAAACTAAAGAGGAGTTTTTAAGTGATCAAGACTAGTGATTGAGCACTGGGTACTAGTAATTAATTACCGGAGACTAATGATCACTTAGGAGAGACTAGTAAATCATTACTGGCACATAGTGATAATCTTCTGTAAGGGTAGCAGACCATTCCTGGCCATTGTGTTAGTGGAGAGAACATTCAGAGAGAGACATTTTGAATGTTGTTGACTAGCAGGCGAGTACACTTTGTCTCACATTGTCCATTTGGCTTTGTCAATTGGTTCAGCTGGCTCCATCCCTTTCAGGCTGGCCGGAGGATTGCTCGAGAAGCAGTGGGCATGGAGGAGGGGGAGGAGGATGCGGTGCTGGAACGGCAGATGGAGGCAGCGTACCAAATGGACCCTGCCAAGTGGCAAACGCTCTTGGACCGGTGCTACAAGGAATCACTCGATAACTTCACCAATGAGATAAACAGGTGTGTGCCCTGATGAAAGTACGCCAGGGCTTCCACTGACTCACTTTTCTCACTTTTACTCACTTATTCCAAAACCGGGTGACTTTTCTCACTATTTTGAAATAATGCTCACTATTTTGTGAAATGCTCACTTTTCTGGCAAATACAAGCCTATCCCACAAGAAAATCCATCCTTTCCACGGAAATCACTCGCCTTTGCGCTTGCACCATGAGTGGCGGACATAGTTCACTGCAATTGCATTAGCGTAGTGGCCACTCCCCAGCCGCTGCATTGGAAGGGCGCTGGTGTCGCGGGCTAGCGGCGGTCAGGCAGGCAAGCGAGGAGATGCTACGGACCACTGGTAGGCGTGTCGGAGCATGTTTGTGTTGTTGCGTGCCAGCTGGCCGATGTGGGCATTTGTTTACTGTTGCTTTTTTCCTTTGCAACCCCTGCGCAAACGCAACCCGTGCCACAGTATGAACCGAGGGGATGGGGAATGTAGGGGAGGGGAACTGGGATGGGGAAAATAGGGGAGGTTACTACCATATATGGAACGAAGTTTCTGCCCATGACCACCCTGGCGCTGCACAACTAGATCGTCTGCTATTAGACTGTCTCAATTCTTTAATGTTGAGTGTTGTGGCTGTGGAAGGAGCTAGACTGTGAGGGCGCATATATGCACCCTCACAGTGCCTATATATGTGGGCGCCATATGCGCAAGCTGCCCACCTACTCACTGCATGTCACCGATTGAAGGTGAGTGTTTCAGCTCTCGGTAATCCGGTGTGACATTAGAAAATTCCATCTGTCTCTGTCTGTCCTTGTTGCTTTCACTTCGTGCGGTGGAGGTGATAAAGATCGAGGGTTACTGGTGGAAATTTTCAAACAAGCCCTGGAGCTGAGCAAACAGGTGCAATGTACAGGGCTAAACTGATCAAGTCTCAATCTTGGGCGCACCACTTGCGTAGCTTGATTTCTCATACGTCCTCCTCGCTACTTGTCTACACAAAAAAGCGAGACTCGGCAATTGCATTTGGCATCGTTGGCTAATGTTCCGACGCCGGTGCAGGCCCCGTGCCTCGACTGATGCAGCATGTGGCTTGCTGGCAGCCTCTGCAGTTTCCGTGCCGGTGCTCCGGAACGTGCGTTAGACCTGTTGCAGCGTTGTGGTTGAGTAGCAACTGCTCAAGCTCGCAGCAGCAGCAGCACGTGGAAAGTATGAAGAGTACCTGGAGGTTCAGCAGAAACTAAAGGAAGACGAGCTGAAGAGATTACAAGAAGAGGAGAACGCTCACCGGGAGAGGCTGCCCAGTTAAAAGAATGACAGGTGTTGGGCAAGCTACAGGATGACCTGCATGCGACAAGTAAGAAGGAGATTGAGGAGTGCAAGGCCTCTGATCAACTAGTCAACAAGGCAAAAAAGAAACTGGAGGAGGCTATTGCCAACAAAGATATGACAAAAGTCAAGATTGCCCAAGGTATGTTGGAGGATGCCCAAACACTGCGGTCAGGGGCGGATGACTTGCTTAAGAAAAAGGAGCCTTTACAAAAGGAAGTATAGAAGAGGACATCGTCTCTACTAGACCAGCTTTTTAAGAATCACAAAAAGCGGCGGGATGAAGATCTTGATGATCTCAAGCAGCAGGTGGACCCTACCAAGACTGAAAGTATTATTCTTTATTTGAATTATTATTGTTTATTTGATCTCCTAACGTACAGTACAATATGTGCCTCATTCTCATCTATTTTGTAGTGTTCATCTCTAGTCGAGATTTATTTATTTTTTTTATTCTTCAATCTTAATTGAGTCTGAAATACATGTTTTCATTCTCCAATTCTTTGTTTTGCAATTTTTATCCCTGCTGCTATTGCTTTAAATAGGAGTTCCCGTTTAAAATATTGAATAATGTAGGGATATAGTAATTGCCAGAAGTGTAACATGGGGTAAAAATCACCAATTTTCTCATTATTTTCTCACTTTTTCCTCACATTTTCCCCTCACTTTTTTTTGGCACTAATCGCTCACTTTTCTGTATCAGAAAGTGAGTGGAAGCCCTTCCCGCTTCAATTTGAAATGGTAGGAGGACTTTTTCCTTACCTGAACAGGCAATCCATGAGAATCGCTCCTAAGTAGCCTACATTCCCCGGCATCAACGAGAGATGAGGGAAGTTCGATCCCTATTGCAGTTTAATTTTTTCTTTCAGTCATTGAATCGAAATTTTATCATCTTCAATTTCAAACCCTTACATCTGAATACTCACTTCATTATACTTTTGTTGTGTAAATTAGATTTACAAATGTAACACTCAAAAATTAAGGATGGTCAGGTCGGATCTAAAGATTCGCAGATCTTTCATTTCATTCCCTACTGAAATCAAATCCGAAGGCAGTGTAAATTTGGGTCCCAATCAGAGATTTTTTAATTTCGCGGCTTCGAATTGCCCCATGAATGGAATGTAGGCACGGTAGATACTGACAAGGAGAGGATTTGTAACTCCGGTCAAGAAATAGGATGAAAATTTTGTCCGTGCCCTAGAACAAAATAAAAGACCTGGAGGTACAGGAAATAAATAAAGCAGAATGTCATGCGGGTCGCCATTCATGACATTCTCCAGACTCACATGAACTAATGATAGCATAGTTGTTAAAAAAGAGAGCTAGTGTACTGCCAGTCACAAGTTCATTCCTTAACACTACCTAGGAATACAGTCCTTGCTGTATCCCTAGGGTAATGTAAGCTGGCATTTGAAAAAGTAGGTTTTGAGGAATGGCATGTCAGTTTATAAGTCAATATATTAAACATAAAATTAATAAAATTTGGCATTGGTGAAAGTGATTGGAATAATATTTTATCACAGAATTAAAATTATTATGTGCATTCTCAGGGCTTCATACAAGGCCATCATTTAAAATATTAAATACTATGAATGTTCATAGCATGAATATATTTACTATTTCAATTTTTTTGTATAAACAATAGCATTAACTCCTACAAAACGAGGAAAAAAACAATATTCATGTCAAATATCATAAAAGAGTTAGTCCTACAATGGCCCAATTTCTATGGGTGTAAGAATTCATCACGCTCTCCCAGATCATTTTAATACAGGTATGAATAAACCAAGCTTTAAATTGAAACTCATAACTTTGATGCTAACAAAGTGCTATTATTCAGTAAATGAATTTTTCAAAGACAACTACTTGTACTAGTTATTATCTTTATTACTACCATGGCTCTTGTGAATCATGCGATATTTTTGACAACTACTAAAGCTACATCACTAACCAATTATAATTATTATTAAACACTCGCTTTCATTCCATGCTGCTGAAAATCAATTCCCATGATCAGTGCAAAGTGAGTGGTTCTTAAAGCTCACATCCGAAGTAGTACACATGGGGCATATCCAACTCCAACCAATCCAATTGCCCCTGGAAATGATACAGGCGGGACAGAGAAGCCAAGAAAACCTACAAAACCACTCCGTGACAACTGAATCAAGCATAGGGGACAAAGTACAAATTCACCAGTGTATACTAATTTCCAAGCAAATCTAATTAGCTGGCCCAAGCCTGCTCTCTACATTGTTAAAAGTTACCCCTACATAGAGGAAGGTGACATGGGAAAAACTTTGGGAATGGTCTTCATGGTCAACTCTCTACATTGGTCGAAGGGGGAACGACTTTACTCAGCATAACCAGGAGTAAGGCAAATGGTTTCCGCTTCAACTTGGTAGGAATTCATCTTGGGCATATGATTGTGTGGAAATGGAGTTCATGGGGATAAAAAATGCCTGGCTCCATATTGGGAAAAAAACCAGCGGAACTACGATCGATAGTGATTAAAAGTTTCTCAGATGGAATTTTCCAAAAATTTACATTTCTAATATGTACTAACTAGGAATCAAAACCAGCCAATTCCAGTTTGAGTTGGCGTACCGTATCATTTAGGAGATGAAATCATGTAGAGTGACTAGTGGTCGTGTAATGTGACTGTGAGCCGTATTTGTGCCAGAGCAAGACCGGAGTTTTCCCCACATAGGAAGCACACACAAAGTTGTACCCAAGGGTGGCTGCACCCCATCACCACACTTTCACGTTTATCAATATCCCGGCACTTAATGATAACGCTTGATGCTGGACGAAAATTATTACAGTTTGGATGATTTTTTGAGGAGTGTTGCAACACTGAAGTAGGCAGTATTTTCTTATTTTTTTCTTTTTAGAATTCTTGATATGTATTTTGGTTTTTGAAATAATGAGCACTGATTTTCATCAATACGAGACAAGAGGATTCCAAATCCTGTGCCAATTCCAAACTAGTGCCACAAGTTCTGGTCACAGAGAACTGGGAATCAAATTTTACAGCATCTTACGCAGTAAGATAAAAAAATATTGAAATGCCAAATACTGTAAAACATAAAGTTCAAAATTTTTTTCAGGATAAACTATATTATCGTGTCATTGAATACTTAAGAGATGGAAATAATTAATTTCTCTCTATTGTAGAAACATGATTATATTCGTAAATAACCTATTAAGGTCTCTATTTTTATTGCACTATAATTGTGTGTATCTTTTATGTAATCCTGAATAATTGATTTACTTATTTTTGTGTAAATTACTCATTCACTGGTATAAATTGTGTTCATATTTTTTTCATGACATGTCCTGTATCCTTTTTAAATAGTGATCTAATTCTAGTGATATAAAACTATTATTAGTGCTAGCACCAACGTATTAATGTGAATATGTGGGTTTTGGAAGTGTGGTTCAAAATGAATCCCCGGTGAATCATTCCCTGGTTCTAAATAGTTGGGATGTTCCAGGATTTGTATCCCGGGGGGGCTGGTGAGCCAGTTCCCCTCCAACAACCTGCAGCTGATGATCAAGTCTGGGGCCAAGGGGTCGACGGTGAACGCCATGCAGATCTCGTGCCTGCTGGGCCAGATAGAGCTGGAGGGCAAGAGGCCGCCCTTGATGGCCACCTGCCGAACCCTGCCTTGCTTTGCTCCGTTCGACCCCTCTCCCCGGGCCGGGGGCTTTGTCGAGTGCCGCTTCATGACGGGAGTGAGGCCTCAGGAGTTCTTCTTCCACTGCATGGCAGGGAGGGAGGTGAGACCACTTGCCCACTCGCGCTCCTTGCGTGGGGGGACGTGGGAGGGAAAGCCTTTTGTTGAAAGCATTCATAGGGTGCTGATTGTGACTGACCCTTTAAATGAATGAGCTAAATGAACAAAGTTAGATGTTAATTTAGTTGGAAGGCATGAATTATCGTTATGGAATGAGGAGAATTGAATTTCATTCAGTAATGCTAGTCTGTCATCGTAATCCCATGTTCACTCATTACGGTGATGCCTAAAATTTGTTGCATATGCAGAACTATGACTAAACCATATTCCCATCTTAGTTTTAAATGGCAAGAAGTATAACATGTTGAAAATTTAATGACTGAATGAAATATAAGTGAAATAATGTGTGGGTCCTTGGACCATCAGGAAAGGACCATAAAGAAACATTGATTGCCAGGGTGGCATGCATCCATTTAATTTAATGCAAAGTTACTCGTATGCAATGTTTAAAGGTTATTTCTATCTAAGTAACTGGTGCTCATAATATTCATTTTTGCCTCATGAAAGATTCCTTGAAGCGGTTCTTCAATTACCTTTTTTGTACCTTCTTGTTTTGTGGCAGTTGGCAGTGGCTTTCATTTATGCTTCCCAATTCATGTCATCCCTCTGTGCCCTTTCTTATCCTTCAAACAATTGCTCTTCTACATTTGTCATATTATTTTTTTTTTATCTTCCAGTGTATATCCTTGATCTAGAGCATCTTCTCTGCAGCCTTTCTTGCTTTCTTACTTCCCATTACTGCTATATTATGTCATCTTTCCATCTCTGTGCACTTCTCATCCTCCTCTAGGTTTTCCTGCAATGTCCTTTGGAAGGCAGGCAGACTATGTTGGGTCTTCTCTAACCCACTTGTATTCTTCCTCTTGATATCTACCTGAACTTAACACACCACATGTTTTCCAAGGTATTTTCTATGATGGTATATCAAATTCTTTTTCTAAATTAGCGCAAGAGGGCAGCAGCAATCAGGGACCTGTAATCAGCTAAATGATGCCACATCACAAATCGAATATATAGACCAAGATACACAAGAAGGTGGCACACATGGCACACACAGTATGCTCATGGAATTTGTAGTCGGCTGCAGTTCACATGCTACTATGCTTTTTGGATGCTCTTGGGTTATTGTTTGTCTGCCAGTTACTCGGGGGAGGACCCCAACAGCTAAGGAACATGCCACGTGAACAGCGGTGAAATGCACAAGTAATGCCGTGTGAAACAATTCACCTGGACTGGGAATCACAGCACGGACCTTTGGCTTTCCGGGCCACTGCGCAGACCACTACGCTACCCAGGATCCGTAAGTCACATGGAAATTTTACCGAGGTTCAAGGTACTAGATATCGAGTACCTTGAATACCTAGGTCTGCCCGGAAAGCCAAAGTTCGGTGGTTCGATCCCGGTCCAGGTGAATTGTTTCACATGGCAATTAATTGGGCTAAGGTCATTTAGGATGGGTTGCAAGATGGTAGGAATGGATAGGAGGAAGAAAAGCCCACTCTGCTCTTAATGGAAAAGGTGCCCGAGGGGTCCACTGCCCATCCAACAGAGGGCCTCGTTGTTCCTCGCAGCACTTGGTGGGATCCCTGATGAAAATGATTTATTTGCCCTGTGGTCTCAGGACAATTACGTGTCATATATAGTACAGGGTTTGTCTGGAAAGTAATGTCAGTGAACTAATTCTGAAGATTCAGGTGATATGGAGTGGAAGCGAAACATCATAACACAGAAGGAAAAAACACGAGGCAAATCCACAAAAGTAAACTTTACTACGACCCGGGTTTCACTGCATTACAGCATCGTCAGGTAGCGTATATATGCACCAACAATGAAAAAACAAAATGGGGGGAAGGGGAGGAGCGTGGGAGTGGACGGTTATTGGTGGTCAACAGAAGTAACCAGTGTGGGGGGAAAAGAAGGAAGTGTGGGCAGGAGTGGGTAAGAGGGGGTAAGAGGTGGTCACAAATGAGTGGCAAATATAAAATCAAAAGTCTCCTTTGAAGACAAGACCTTCCCTAGAAGTTGGTTGGGACCCCGTCCGTTGGGTGCTCCGTTGAGAGGTCGTAAATGTGGGAGGGGGGCAGACCCCTGGGTGATGGGACCCCCTTTACAAAGGGTGTCTGAAATGCAATGGCTCCCTTCCTCGCTGTGGGGTGCCGATGATGGAGGCCTCGGTTTGTTTGCCCCCTCGGTGAAGGAGCAACATCCGAGTGAGGCTCCCCCCCATCCCCTGTTGGTGGAATTCAGAGCAGTGTCCGTTAGATGTCCCATGGAGGAGTTGCAAAAGATGGGCCCAGAGAGGGTGAGGGGGGTGGGGGTGAGGGGGAGTGGACGACACTGCATTGCCTTTCTTTGCAAAGGGTGATGTAGTTCTTCCCGCTGGTGGTGCATGTGGAAGCAATGGTGAAAAATCTCCTTCGGTACCTACCTTTGGTGAAGGTTCGAAGAAGATGAAAAAATTTTTTGAAAAAGTAACTGGTTAAAGTTAAAAAAAAAAAAAAGTAACTTTTATGTTAAAAGTTACTTTTTCAGTTACTATGGCTGATTGGATGCTGTGGTAATAGAGGCCTTGATGGTTTTTTGTTTAGACGAACAAAGCAAACACTGAAAACTGTCATTATAGTTTCTTCCATCCATATCCATTTGTTTAAAAATATTTGAATTAGGGATTTTCATTGTAATTCCATTTAGTGTCCAGAGTGTTGTTGGTCAGGTTTCCTAGTGTCTGCTGAAGGGATTCGGCGATTTTTCTGACGTGGTGCTCCAATTACGGGATTTTTAAATCGTCATGCATGTAAGACCCTCTGACGAACCATGGTGCATCTGTAATTTGCTGCAAAAGATTGTTTTGAGTGGCAGAAAGTGCTTTAAGGTTAGTTTTTGATATCGATCCCCACATTGCGATGTGAAGTATCCCTTCACAATTGTGAAATTGCAGCGGAAACGGTTAAGTTGTATAATAGTTAGAATAGATGCTGGGGGTGTGCCTGCGCACCTTTTCTCACGATTCACTGGAGTCTGATGTATTGACGACGCAATGTCACCGAGTAAGGTCCTCACAGGAATGTATTCTCATTAGTTGGTTTACTGTCAATATGTAGCTAATCTTGGTCAGTCCCTCATGTTGGATGAAAACTTAATGGTTTACCTGATCTTATTGTTGGATAGCAAAGCAAGGTGCCCTGCAGTCAGGGAAAATCTGGAAATCAGGGAAAAGTAAGGGAATTTGGAAAAGAGGAAAAGTCAGGAAAAATGGGTACAGAATTCTGCACCCGGAATTCAAGTGACTCAACCAGTTCGTCTTGCCAACCGATATTAACCAAATACAGTGGAAGCCCAGTATAGTGAGTACGGCTTATTGCAAGAGTCACGTTATAGTGAGTGATTGTCTTTGTACCGCTAAAAGGCCTATGTTTTACATGTAAAATAAAGTGGATATAGCGAGGCCAAAAAGTTCCTTCCACGGTATACCCTTGGTATTACGACAGATATCTGTTGAGGGCGATGCACCGCCTAGCAAAAATAAACTATTGTGTTTTGTATTATCTGCTAATTAAACTAAAAATACAAGATGTGTGCCATATCTACAACACTTAAAGCCAGTTATGTCCAAACATTAGCGATTTACGGCCTTCAGTATGCTCTGCACGCTCCCATCTTACGTTCTTCTTTTGTTAGGCCCAGTGATCAGTGGGAGGGGAGTGGGTGGACAACGAGCAAGATGAGAGTAGGAGAGGGAGTTAGGTCCCCCCTACCCTATGGCTGGCTCCATCGCTAGGCGATGTCTTAGCGCGGACACTGTTACATTGTGGTGAAAAACCCCCTCCATATTTTCCCGTGTTAGGGATGGTAGCGATGAAAGTGGAAAGCACAACACTGTCATAGTTAAATCGGCACGCTTAAATAGATTTTTGACTTATGGAAATCTAGAGCCATGTTACTTGTCGCTGCATTCTGCCCGGTGATTTATATTTCAATCTTTCATTCATACATGGGAATGTAGATCAATCAAGATCTCGCAAGCTATTGCCATGTAGGAAAATCTCTTACAGTTATGACCAAGGTGGTAAAGTAACCATCAACCTTAGGTTAGCGAGCGAGGACTCAACAGTCAACGAGGATTAAAGGAACTAGGTGTCAACGGACTGCGGGACATATCATGTCACAATGCAGCTGTGGTTGTGCGCAAGGCGCCACTGTCCACGAGGTTAAGCCGAATTTTAAACACTAAGGACCTAGTTCCTTTAAGCCTCATTGATTTCCACAGAGAAAGAGGACGTGTTGGTAGCTCAACTGGTAGAGCACCTGGCCGGAAATCAGGGGGTCCGGGTTTGAGTCCCGGTCAAGGCGAATGATTTTTTCTCTGTGGAACTTCTTGCTATTGTGCAATTTTGAGTGGGTGACGCCGCTAAAGTTTCCGCGGCCAGTTCGCGGTCTTTGAATTGAATTCATTTGATAACATTCTTTCTTGAAATGTTGACATTCTACCAGATTGTGCCTGAAATGACTTTTTTGCTTCTTACCTTCGTCAAATACCACGGAAACATAAGAAAAACTGTAAATACGAATGACTATGAGAATTTGGTGGGTTTTTTCAACACCTTCAGATATACCGAGCACCCGATTTAGCGAGTGATTTCCGAGGGTTTATGAGCACTCGTTATGCCGGGATTCCACTGTATATGGAAAGGATGAGAAACTCATGAAAGGGTTCACTAATTTGGATCAATACTCTTTGTGGGCAATGGTTGTCATTAAAATGTACTAAAATCAGCTTAACATGGACAATCAATCTGCAAAACTTCCACAGATCATTATTCCCTCTAGAACATTAAATTCCCTCATTAACGTTCATGATGTTCGCAGCCAACCACGCTACCCCACATCTGACACCAATGTGACGCAGGGGTGGAGGCATAGTGGGGTATCGATCAGAAGTGGTTATAAATGAGTGAGGCCGAGTCAAGAGAAGAACAATGGAATTTAGAAATAACTCTCATATTCATTGCATTACTTACAATTCTGGCCTGACTGAACCCTGGCTCAGGTTTGAATTTGTTTTCGACAGGTAGGGTTTTTTCCTGTGGTTTTCTTAAATTTCTGAATCGGGGTGCATTCTCTGACTCACAACCCGCAGTGCGAGCCTGACCTGCGGCATTGGATCATAAATACACTCATCAACAGGCAGGTTTGGAGAGTGGGTAGGGGCGGAGAGATATGAATGCCCTCCGTCTCACAGAGAGCATTCGGCACCCTTCACTTAGGAATGGACCTTCCTTGATTTGATAGGGCTCCACGACATTGCAGTGTATGTAAATGGTCCTTTATTACAGATCTCCACCATCAATTTCCTGTTCTTGTTTGCAAGTTTTGATTTGAGGCCTAAACACTTTTTTTTATTTTCAAAGTTTCCATGATTTTATTACTGTAAATTTGTGTTCCTGGTATGCCTGAAACTGCATTTTGCACAAGACACAATGGAAATTTCAGATTTAGAAAAATAAATGCACCCTGAAATGGTTCAAAAGTGAGGGATAATCTTAAATTTTGGAAAAGTCAGGGAGAGTAAAAAACTGAAACTAGTGGGGGCACCCTGGAGTGGAGTGTTTGCTTTTGGTGAGAGAGGCAGTAAATGCACCTCTCTATGTGAAAAGTGTGTGTACTTCTGAAATGCTTTCACGTGTGTCCTAGAAATCCATTTCCCGGCCATCAAATGGCTCCCATCAGATGTAAAACTGAAGTTGACAACCAGCTTTGAAGACCAGTGTGAAACTGTGTGTTTTCTGTGTGTTTTGGAGGTGGCTCACCTATACGACATGCCCTCCTTTAGTGGCCTCTTCCCCATCTGATAGCTAACCATTTTATGTTACCATAACCAGTTTAAACCATGTTTATAACCATAACTAGTTTACGTCGGCCCAGGTGGAAGCGAGGTACAGTCCTCTCCTGCTAATCCTAGGGTCTAGGGTTCGAGTCCCGCCTGGGTGGGTCCACCCAGGGCATGGGTTTCTGTCAAGCTCTGTTGGTTCAGTCCCTGGGAAACCTGATGACATGATGAAATGACTATTGGGATCCCAGGGGTATATGGACCAACAGATTAATAGTCCAGATGCGCAAAAAAAAACAAATGTTCCTACTTGGCTCTTGTTTTTGTTTCAGGGTTTGATTGACACAGCCGTGAAAACAAGTCGCAGTGGATACTTGCAGAGATGTCTGGTGAAGCATTTGGAAGGACTGGCTGTGAAGTATGATCTCACGGTGAGGGACAGCGATGGAAGTGTGGTCCAGGTAAGTAGTGTCAGCATCTGAGTTGTGCTAATCCTGCACGTCATGTTGCAACACCGTCCGAAGTTGAGCAGCGTTAGGCCAGGTTGGATGGGTGGGGGTGCCCGTCCTCCTCCTCCATGGCGATATGGTGCTCCCCCTGTCTGCAATGTGGGTTGGGGCTCCGAAAGAGGAGTGGGCGGCACCAGAAGGGTCCCCCCTCCAATTAATTTCAATCATGCATGAGGGATGTCTCTGTGTGCTGCTGGGTGTGGCCAGACTTTAAAGTGATGTTTTGTGGGAAAAAATTGGAAAATAGTAACAGTGTAATTCACAATGTTTTTGACAGAGTTATACTTTGTTTGCCTTGTTGATTTGTATTGTGCATGGGAAAAATGAATTCTTGTATCTCTTGATCCAGCCATGAAGCTCTTTAGCACTAGAATGACTGGGGTAAGCCCCATACCTACTAAGACCGCCAGCGGTCAATTGACCGTTCGCCCTTTTCTTGCACTCTTTCATGCATTTTCCCTTCATAAGTTTTTTCTATCAACTGTAGAAGTATTCTGATAATATGTTTAAGGTTAGGCGTAGTGTTAGGAAAGAAAACTGTACCACACTGCAACAATATTAATTACACTGATAAATTTTTTTATTCTAAAATAAAAAAGCGTCTCATTTACATCGGTAAAAATAATACGTCGTGTGTTTTAAAACACAAGTAACATTTCAAAACACATTATTTGTCGCATTTTTATTGGATAAAACATGGTGTCAGAGAAAAATGAATTAGAAAAGACAGCGTTACAATGAAGTGCTGAAATATGGTCTCAATGTAAGTATTAATTACTCTTGTGAGAACTTTTTGCAAATTTTTGATTACTTTCAGTGTCCACGCATGTGTACACATTGGGAGGGCGAGATATCTTGGAGCGCCTGAATGATCTCCACCTTGGTCTGCCCACGTTGACGAGCCATCGTGCTCTTCCCTACCGCAGTGCAGACTGAACTAAGCGAATGAGTTATGGAAGCGAAGGGGTTAAGCAAATGGCAGTTAGAACTTAGCCTTTAAAAGTGTGTAGCTATTAACTTATGAGGAATAATTCGATAGAGCGATTCTATAAAATTAGTAACACGATGATCGTAAGCGTTGAAACCGTAAGGTATTTAGGTGTAACAGTCACTAAAGATTTATCGTGGGGAAGGCACATCCGGAAAATATGTGGCCATGCGAAGAGAAAGCTAGGATTTATAAAAAGAGTACCTGGGGAATGTGATGAGAGGACGAAAGAGCGATGTTACTTTTACTACTTAGAGGTTTCTTATACCATTTTAGAGTCTTATGATCAATGGGGTGATATCACATTATTTGATCAAAGTGATCGATGCCACTCATTGTATCGAGCAATTGCCTTCACTTTGGAAGTGACGCCAACCCCTCGCCGGCGACGGACATCGACGAAGTTACCCCTGAATTCGGAGCTGATTATCACAACCTCCCAATTATCTTTCCACTTCATAATGCAGACTCCATCAGTGCTGAATACGTCCACTACCTCCCCCCCATTTCAGTTTTTTTGCTATGAGGTGAGGTAGATTCCCCTTCCTAGTAGCTCTAAGAGTTCTGGTAAAATAGGACCTTCGCTCTAGGCCAAGTCAAGACTTTTGTAGTAATTATCCATTAAAAGAGTCCAGTTTCCAGCTTTCCTTCCATTAATTTCCATACAACATTTTTGACATGTCCGGCCCGCCTACAACAGAATCGGAAGAACCAGTGTAAATAAGAAATCGTAAAACCAATCCGGATGGTTAGGTGAGCACTCCCTTTTGCTGGTCATGCCTTTCCTTTCCCTTCTTTTCTGCTTTAGCTACCTCGTTTGGTGAAACCATCCTGAAAGAAAAAAATATTTAAAAATGTGAATTTTGTCTCGGCAGTACGGCATATTTATGTGCATGCCAGAGGAAAAATATTGAAAACCTAGGAAAATCAGTAAAATTACTTACCTACTTCCAGTAGAGAAAAATGTAACCCAAGAGTTGACATTTCTGAGATATCTTTCTCTTCTCCCTACATGAGAGATAAAAAAATATTAGAAAATAAAAATCCATATAAAAAAGCAATATATTTGCTAAATAATGTTAACATCAATTAGATTTATATCACGAACTTTGATAAATAATATGTTTTTTAGAGGAACTATGCGAAAAATTAGAAAAAAAACCATTATTTGATCAATTTGGAATTCTTAACAAAGTATATTCTGGATGTTTGCAAATAGTCTATGATTGGTTAATTTTCAATGCAGAAGCAAATTATAAAATGGGGAATAAATATATGTGAAAGCTTCATTGAAGATAAATTTATAAGTAACTAACGAAAATACACCAAAAATATTAACAGTGAATTTGTAAACATGAGACTTGATATTGGAAAAATTAAAAAAATGATGATTCATATACCCGTAAACTAATTTTTATATCACTATAATAAATCAATTAGCGTGACATACATGTGAGAGGATGTTTAATAAAGTATATTAAAATAAGAAAACATTTCGAAAAAAAATCAATCATATGTTATAGAATTCAATGAAATTCGGGGTGCGGTGGAGGGGGGGAGGGGAGGGGGAGTCAATCAATTGAAAAAATTACGTAAGTATATACGAAGTGTTTGAGATCGAAATGAATATTGTTTTTCATAAAAGTCATGGGAAAAACTCACAAAACTGAAAATATAGAGCTAGTACACACCCAAAAAACATAACTTACCTTGTAAAAAACAAATTGTTGTAACAGCGCTTCTCAGTGTGGGCAACTCTGGCTGCGGCAACTGCACACGCTCCGAGGGCTATCGAATGACTGAAACGAAAAAGGAAGAGCTACGAGGTGGCGTCTTCGTCGATGGCCTTGAGAACGGATTACGAGCTTGGACGACGAGCTTGGTCGTCCGCAGTCAGCAGATGGCACCAGGAATGTGACCCAAAAAGGCACTTAACGTTTCGTGCCATACCTGGGAGGCACCCGAACTCGGAGTCCAAGCCTCGGTTTTGAATGAGACCCAACCCTTCACCACGGGTCGTTTATAGCACCAACTGAACTGTCACACTGTAGTTTATAACTTCTTAAAGTTAAACATAAATCGCACAATTATGTTCATCTTTGTGTTGAACTATTCACGTTGACGAAAATGGTTTTTTAAACACAGTTATACCATATATATTGACCATTTCACGTACATTAGTAAACCAAGCCAGTTTAATGTACATTAAATTACTAAAGCATGTAAATTGGTTAATACCTATTGTATGACTGCGATGAAAAAACCATTTTCATCAGCGTGACTAGTGCAACCCAAAGACGAACATAGCTTTGTGATTTATGTTTAACTTTAAGAAGTTATAAACTATAGTGTGACAGGTCAGTTGGTGCTTAAACCACCCATGGTGAAGGGTTGGGTCTCCTTCAATGCAAAGGCTCGGTCTCCGAGTTCGGGTGCCTCCCAGGTACGGCACGAAACGTAAAGTGCCTTTTCGGGTCACATCCCTGGATGGCACCCAGCGGATGACGATTGTCGTCCGTCAGCGTTGAACGTGTTAACAACCAATCCCTAAATTACTATTTAGATGCTAACAATCTAGAGTCCTGAGACCCTATAGCAGCATGTTTGCATGTCTGTAGTTCATGCTTGGTGATCTTCACCCCCTGCCACACACCCTTGTGTTGGCTTGCAGGTTATTGCATGGATGTAGATTAAAGGGTGACTGCAGCGTCTATGATGAGTCAGTGAGTGGCATGTAAGTTGTAACTCACTGTGGAAGGGTATTCCCCAGGCTCTCTGGTGGTTTCCCTTAAATGTTAAAGCCATGCGATGTGCCACCCTCTTAATTCGACCAACTTTGAATACGCAGCCTAATCCAAATTTTTTAATTTCTTTGTTACGGAGGCACAATGAACAATTTCTTTTATTACCTCAATTGGTGATAGAAAAAGACTTTTTCACAGCAAACTACAAGCACGGAGTGAGAATCCCATTTTTAAGATACATAAAGAGCATCGACTTCTGACCTACTGTCAATGCAGAAATTATGTGCACTCGAGTTTGGATACAAATAACAAAATAACAGGAGGGCCTTCAGAAAAACTAATCACACCGTAAATTTTCACGATTCTGTGTTTTTGATGGTAAATTGAAATTATTTTGGCGAATTTCAATATTTTTTCATCGGGTGTTATGTAAAAAGTGCCGGTTTTTTACGGTCTTCGAAGAAAGTGCCAACTTTGATGATTCGTAACCCAACAACAAGTTGTTCTGTGACATCTACGGTTTGGACATGTTTTCCTTGCAAACAACAGTTCCGAGATCCTCTCCTGTTATTCAGGGGTCAAAGGTCACAAGGTATCGGCAGGCAAATAGGGGCAACAAATGTGACGTAAATGGTTGACAAAGTAAGGTCCCTATATCCTCGTCTGTTGACCTCCAATATCTATAAAAGGGGTCAAAGATCATGAGGTCTCTATGTGAGCAATTTGGGGAAAAAATGTGTCGTATCATAGGTTTAAATGGGTGCTAAGTGGATGATAATATTCCAAGATTCCTCTCGTCCTGACATTCCCTCCAAGGGTTACACTGGAGTCACATTCAGCAATCTCTCCTTGCCACTCCATTTCTCATTGGCTTCACTGTGTTGGCCTCTAATGGGCACCATTTTAATGCAAATACAGTAGAACCTCTTTTTTACGAACCTCTAATTTACGAAATGACACCAATTTACGAACCATTCCGCCGGTCCCGATCTTTGTATATAGGAAAACCATGAAAAATGACCTCTATTTTACGAAACCTCGATTTTATTGATTTACGAAGTGAGAGGCAGGTCCCTTGGAGTGATTGACCTCTGTTTTACGAAGTTTTTGAAATGATTTTGTAGCACTGAACTCTGTAAAATGGAATAACGATCGCTGTATACCGCGAGAGGAGCAGCTGAAGCCAGATAGGTAGAGATCCATGAAATTCGTGAGACGCGATATCGCGAAATAACGCGAAATATCGCGAAATCGGGAAATAAAACGAAATTTCGCCTTTTTCGCGATTTTTACGTGAATTAGCGAAAAAATCACATGTAAAGAGTAATAATCGATTAAAGTCTAAGCCTTCATTGTTTAACGCGAAATATCGCGAAATCTGGAAATAAAACGAAATTTCGCCTTTTTCGCGATTTTTACGTGAATTAACGAAAAAATCACATGTAAAGAGTCATAATCGATTAAAGTCTAAGCCTTCATTGTTTAACGCTGATGACGTTCATTCGCTCTATCTCATTACGATTCAAAGGTCAATTGGCTTGTTTTGTCTCGCGCATATCGATTACGCGTAATATCGCGCAATGTAGTGATGTCTCCGCCGGAATTTGCCGTTAAATTAATCACCACCTCTCTCTTCGATTCACATTTATCAATCCTGAAATTCTCGGAAATATCTAGAATGATGCGCTTTCTCTCCTGAAGAATTAGATATTCTGAACCAATAATGTGCTGAACACGGCCGCGGAAGATCGGGAATATAAGCTCGCGCGCACGCGTCAATGCCGAGCAGTAATTCCGGTGACTCACCGAAATGCAGTAGACAGCGTAATTGGATAACTTGTTGCAAGAAAACCTTTAGTGTGGGCCTAATGTAACAATTTTGTACACTTAAACACGGCCGCTGGCCGGGAACGGAAGCGCTAGCAGTTGAGGCAAGGGGGGAAGTAACAGAAAAGATAGGAGGAGAGGGGGTGCTACTTATTGGCGGTTGATCGTCGGATATTCGGCGCTCCACTGAGCTTCAATGCAAAAAAAAATCATTTCGACACACCCCCAGTTCAAGTTTCCTTGTTTCCGATTGTATTTAGTTATGCGTGCTTCTTTCACTGCCTTTCTTGTTATGTAAAATGCTTAATAAAAGTATAAGCATTCACAAAATGTGTACGAAAAATAATAAAACGCCTAGAAATGCGCAAAAATTGTAACATTATAATAACACCGCCAAGATTTTCTATAACACCGAAATCACATAGTTTTAAAACGAATTTTAGCAAAAAAAACCACTTTCACGGACCTCTGCAGATAGGTCATGCTGAGAGGGACCTCGGTCCAAGTATTTCATATGGGAAAATGTGGAAAAATCAATTCAGCATAGTGCTTTTTGAAGTGCTTAAACTGTAGCAAAACTCCCAGAGATTGATCATCCAAACCGCAATTCAATCCTAATTACATGATCCAAAGAAAAAATGTTCATAGACGCATGGCACGACGCCTACTTCTCGAAAACAATGTCCCAGTTCATAAAATAATCGGATTAGTGCTTGGTAATTTCTATTCCTTTTCTATCATTTTGTGTATTGTGAATACCTAACTAGTCATCACAAAGGATCCATATTTTCTCTGGAATTATTTAAAATTAGCTTTAAGGTAGCCGCCGCAACACCAATTCAGAGCTTACTTCAGCTTAGGCTTTCACTTGAAAATACCATTCCCGTAGGAAGTTCGTTGCTGCAGCTGTCGTGGAGTTTAGTTTCATTAAAAAATACTAATTTTGCAATAATAAATTACTTAGATTCAAATATTGATGCAATTTGATTATTTAATTTCTCATTTGAAGTGTTTTACGTCCTTAGAATTCACGATCGCTTTCTGTAGCCGCGAGTAAATAGTTCTCGCAAATCACCGCTAGATGTCAGAACTGTAGAAAGCATATTATAAAAGAGGGAATTTCAAATTTACTCGAGTGAAGTTCTAAAATTGACTTAAATCAGCTGCGAAATATTATTAAATGTATTTCAAACAATGCGCTTTCTTCAAAAAAGGCATTTTCTGGTCTTTTCAGGGAAATATACTGGGTTAGTTGGAACTTTGTTTTGAAACTTCCTAGCTAAAATGTATCCCTGACTTTCCCATGTTAAAATGGCTTCTTTAAACAAAAATTGACTAGCACAAAATATACCCCTTTCGTTAATTAATGCATAACTGCATATGCTTAAAATACACTGCGGGATGAGTTAATTCTCTTATTCCCCTTATTTTGAGATTTACCAACCAGCTACAAGAACTTAAATCAATTGCAGCAGCCAAGTTCATACCATTATAAATTTCTAGAAAAATATCCACCTGTTTTTTTTTAATTCATGGCTGTTTCATTCTCTTTTACTAAAGTGAGTGTCCTAGCCTTAGTAATAACGCCTATGCTATACAGCGAATCAATACAATTGAGATGTAATATTTAAATCCTTTCAATTTATTGCAAATTCACTGCACACAGAGAATTTCACGTAATATTTGTTGTTTTTCCCTGAATGAGCAGATGACTATTATTTGTTATAGTAATTAGTTTGATTTCAACCCTAACATAACTATTTGACAAGTTAAGTGCAGCATAGTGTTTAATTGCATTGAAAGTATACTCGCATTCTTGTCAGCAGAGTTTTAGTAGATGTACATTTGTCGCAGATCAAGTCTCTTATGTGCATGATGTGCCTCCATGCTGTGCGAGGTGTTGCCAGAGCATGGGAGTGTCACCGCAATAACTATTTCCTACTGTTGGAGATCAGCTGGTTTTGGTGACACATCAGTTCCGGAGACAGAGGAGTTACTGGAAGATAACCTCCATTTTACAAACCCTCTGATTTACAAAGCTCAAATTTTTGGGTCCCTTCAACTTCGTAAAATAGAGGTTCTACTGTACATGCAATTTAGGGAGAAAATTGTTTCCATATTGAACACATCTAGAAGATTGGTCACAATATGTCCTTTTTATATATCAACCGCACCATGGCAGAAGCAAGAAATGATGGCAAAAATCCTGGCATTTCCATCACGTCCCATCCATTGCCATGGGCTGTCACTGGAGTCCCAACCATATCTCCTGCCTGGGCACCCTTTATGATATAACATGTTTGTTGCCCCAATTTGCTTGCCTAGACCTCGTGACCTTTGATCCCTGCGTAACCTTGTAGGACAGGGAAGGCTGGGAGGGATCTTGGGACATCGATTAGGGAATCCAATTAGACCTATGGTACAATTCCTCCAATTTATCATTAAGTGATGGGATATTGATAAACGTGAAAGTGTGGTGATGGGGTGCAGCCACCCTTGGGTACAACTTTGTGTGTGCTTCCTATGTGGGGAAAACTCCGGTCTTGCTCTGGCACAAATACGGCTCACAGTCACATTACACGACCACTAGTCACTCTACATGATTTCATCTCGTAAATGATACGGTACGCCAACTCAAACTGGAATTGGCTGGTTTTGATTCCTAGTTAGTACATATTAGAAATGTAAATTTTTGGAAAATTCCATCTGAGAAACTTTTAATCACTATCGATCGTAGTTCCGCTGGTTTTTTTCCCAATATGGAGCCAGGCATTTTTTATCCCCATGAACTCCATTTCCACACAATCATATGCCCAAGATGAATTCCTACCAAGTTGAAGCGGAAACCATTTGCCTTACTCCTGGTTATGCTGAGTAAAGTCGTTCCCCCATCGACCAATGTAGAGAGTTGACCATGAAGACCATTCCCAAAGTTTTTCCCATGTCACCTTCCTCTATGTAGGGGTAACTTTTAACAATGCAGAGAGCAGGCTTGGGCCAGCTAATTAGATTTGCTTGGAAATTAGTACAGTAGAACCTCTTTTTTACGAACCTCTAATTTACGAAACGACACCAATTTACGAACCATTCCGCCGGTCCCGATCTTTGTATATAGGAAAACCATGTAAAATGACCTCTATTTTACAAAACCTCGATTTTATTGATTTACGAAGTGAGAGGCCGGTCCCTAGGAGTGATTGACCTCTCTTTTACGAAGTTTTTGAAAGGATTTTGTAGCACTGAACTCAGTACAATGGAATAACGATCGCTGTATACCGCGACAGGAGCAGCTGAAGCCAGATAGGTCATGTTGAGAGGGCCCTCGGTCCAAGTATTTCATATGGGAAATGTGGAAAAATCGATTCAGCATAGTGCTTTTTGAAGTGCTTAAACTTCAGCAAAAATCCCAGAGACTGATCATCCAAATCGCAATTCAATCCTAATTATATGATCCAAGGAAAAAATGTTCAAAGACGCATGGCACGACGCCTACTTCTCGAAAACAATGCCGCAGTTCATAAAATAATCGGATTAGTGCTTGGTAATTTCTATTCCTTTTCTATCATTTTGTGTATTGTGAATACCTGACTTGTCGTCACAAAGGATCCATATTTTCTCTGTAATTATTTAAAATTAGCTTTAAGGTAGCCGCCGCAACCCCAATTCAGAACTTACTTCAGCCTTTCACTTGAAAATGGTATTCCCGTTGGAAGTTCTTTGCTGCAGCTGTCGTGGAGCTTAGTTTCATTAAAAAATACTAATTTTGCAATAATAAATTACTTATATTCAAATATTGGTGCAATTTGATTATTTAATTTTTCATTTGAAGTGTTTTACGTCGTTAGGTAAGAATTCGCGATCGCTTTCTGTAGCCGCGAGTAAATAGTTCTTGCAAGTCACCGGTAGATGTCAGCACTGTAGAATGCATCTTAAAAAAGAGGGAATTTCAAATTTACTCGAGTGAAGTTCTAAAATTGACTTAAATTAGCTGCGAAATATTATTAAATGTATATCAAACGATACGCTTTCTTCAAAAAAGGAATTTTCGGGTCTTTTCATGAAAATATACTGGGTCAGTTGGAACTTTGTTTTGAAATTTCCTAGTTAAAATGTATCCCTGGCTTTCCCATGTTAAAATGACTTCTTTAAACACAAATCGACTAGCACTAAATATACCCCTTTCGTTAATTAATGCATAACTGCATATGCTTAAAATACTCAGCAGGATGAGTTAATTCTCTTATTCCCCTTATTTTGAGATTTACCAACCAGCTACAAGAACTTAATTCAGTTGCAGCAGCCAAGTTCATACCATTATAAATTTATAGAAAAATATTCACCTGTTTTTTTAAATTCATGTCTGTTTCATTCTCTTTTACTAAAGTGAGTCTCCTAGCCTTAGGAATAACGTCTATGCTCTACAGTGAATCAATACAATTGAGGTGTAATTTTTAAATTCTTTCAATTTGATGTAGATACACTGCACACAGAGAATTTCATGTAATGAGCAGATGACTATTATTTGTTATAGTAATTAGTTTGATTTCAACCATAGCATAACTATTTGACAAGCTAAGTGCAGTTTAGTGTTTAATTGCATTGAAAGTGTACTCGCATTCTTGTCAGCAGAGTTTTAGTAGACGTACATTTGTCGCAGATCAAGCCTCTTATGTGCATGATGTGCCTCCATGGACATTGCTCCATGCTGTGCGAGGTACGTGTTGCCAGAGCATGGGACAGTGTCACTGCAAAAACTTTTTCCAACTGTTGGAGATCAGCTGGTTTTGGTGACACATCAGTTCTGGAGACAGAGGAGTTAGTGGAAGAAAACCTCCAATTTACAAACCCTCTGATTTACAAAGCTCAAATTTTTGGGTCCCTTCAACTTCGTAAAATAGAGGTTCTACTGTATACACTGGTGAATTTGTACTTTGTCCCCTATGCTTGATTCAGTTGTCACGGAGTGGTTTTGAAGGTTTTCTTGGCTTCTCTGTCCCGCCTGTATCATTTCCAGGGGCTATTGGATTGGTTGGAGTTGGATATGCTCCATGTGTACTCCTTCAGGTGTGAGCTTTAAGAACCACTCACTTTGTACTGAACATGGGAATTGATTTTCAGCAGCATGGAATGAAAGCGAGTGTTTAATAATAATTATAATTGGTTAGTGATGTAGCTTTAGTAGTTGTCAAAAATATCGCATGATTCACAAGAGCCATGGTAGTAATAAAGATAATAACTAGTACAAGTAGTTGTCTTTGAAAAATTCATTTACTGAATAATAGCACTTTGTTAGCATCAAAGTTATGAGTTTCAATTTAAAGCTTGGTTTATTCATACCTGTATTAAAATGATCTGGGAGAGCGTGATGAATTCTTACACCCATAGAAATTGGGCCATTGTAGGACTAACTCTTTTATGATATTTGACATGAATATTGTTTTTTTCCTCGTTTTGTAGGAGTTAATGCTATTGTTTATACAAAAAAATTGAAATAGTAAATATATTCATGCTATGAACATTCATAGTATTTAATGTTTTAAATGATAGCCTTGTATTGGGTCCTGAGAATGCACGCAATAATTTTTTTCTGGATACGAAAAACCTCATGTAACTGACAAAAGGATGAGCCCCAGAAATTATTCCATTGGAAGACAAGTCCTCTTATAGGCCATTATCTCTATTATGGATTGTGCTGTGTATTAAAGGTCACAGCATTGAATTGCGTGCAAAGTCACTTTGTAATGCCATGGCACTCCCCTGTGGTGTAATGTGTCTTTGTGTTGTTGTTCTCTTCACTCTGTGACGATTCCTTCCCTGCGCAGTTCTACTTTGGAGAGGATGGGATGGACATTGCCAAATCCAAGTTCATGAACGAGAAGTTGTTCCCTTTTTTGGTGGACAACAGGAAGATCATGTTGAACAAGGAAATTTGCCACCGACTCCGGGGGACGGCCAAGATGGAGGAGGTGGATACCGAGTGGGACAAGGTAAGACTAGCAGACGTGTGTGAACCACACTCCTAGACCCATTACTCTCTCTGCAATACTCATTTTTGGGAATGGCATAATATATTCACACTCTTTATTGGTCCCAGGATTTCACAATTCTAAATGTTGGACAAATCGTAGTTTCTTAAAAAAAAAGAAAAAGTAAGA
The DNA here is from genome assembly GCA_933228895.1 of Platycnemis pennipes. Taxonomy (NCBI): domain Eukaryota; kingdom Metazoa; phylum Arthropoda; class Insecta; order Odonata; family Platycnemididae; genus Platycnemis; species Platycnemis pennipes. The sequence goes on from OW121856.1 coordinate 113,128,623, forward strand.
CAACATCGTATACTTCAGTGTTCTAGCACTCTTCCTAAAACTCATCCAAACTATAATAACTTTTGTCAAGCAGTAAAGTTCAAAATATTTCTGGAATGCATCCCTAGTGGGAGCATTTGTAATGCGTGAAGGCAGCTGGTGAAAAATTTTGATGCCCATGTAATAGGGACTCTTATTATATGTCATTTCGCGCAAAGAATTCGGTGATGAAGATACAGGTGGATTTGCTGATAATCTCTCAGGCTCACGCTTCATTCCAGTTTGCAAAAGTTGCTGAATAAAAAGAGGAATATGACCCAGACCACGTTTCTAGTGGTGCCAACTCCGAAATCTTAGATTATGATCATGAAACTCTGAGAAAAGGATAAAAAAAGTAGCTAAACTCTCGTTTCGAAGGAGAAAAATCTGCAACCATGAAAAAGAGTAAGGAACAAAGACACTGAAAAAAGCACAAAAAGACACAATTGCGCAGCAACCACATCTCACTGAAAAGTACAACTGCGGAATGGATAGAAGTGACTTGATGAGTTATTTGCGCTGCAAAAAACTTGGGAAATGCTTTTTTTTAATGCATGTGTTTTTAAAAGATATAAAACATTGCTATCTATGGTGCCGAAAAATGGTGATGGCCGTATTTTGTTTTGGCTGTTTGGTGCAAGTGTTCTCAATGCTTGTGTATGAACCACAGAGCAGGCAGAAATGAGCCAAAAATATAAATTCTACCTACCATTGTGCAGACTCTATTTGTGCGATGTAAAACAAAAGGTCAGGGACCTGGTCGTAGTTTGACGGTTGGCGATTCCGCTCACAATATTCCATTTTGACTGTTTGGATCATTTCGTCGCTCGGAAAACGGACTACAGGAGGTTACGGTCTGCTGGCGAGTACTCCAGAAGCAATGTGTGAAAGAAATTCTTGTTCTAAATGCCTCCTTGGACTCTGCATTCTGTGCTTCAAAATTATCATACGAAGTAACACAAAACTGCTGTGCAAAAACTTGGGAAATTTTTAAAGCATGTGTTTTTAAAAGATAACTTCGAGTTTCTGGCTTTAGACATTTATTTCACTTTTATTCCATTTTACTAAAAATGCCTAAATATTGGGCCAGTACTGAGAAAAAATTTTTCAAAGTATTTTACTGCTCAATTTGCGGAAGTTTTTGTAGTGAGACGTACCCAAGTTAATTTTGATTTCTACTTTTTTCAAACGAAAAAGCTTAGGTATATGTGATAGTAGGATGTTGCCATAAGCCTATTTCTAAGGCCTGTACTGAGACATAGTTCCTATAAATATATTGTTCTTATTGTATCTAAAGTAGCTCAGTGGAAGACTTAGTTTGTGCGCGTTCAGTTTTGCAACATATTCCATCAAATTTAGGCATATGAGTAAAAAGTTATCTTACCACTGTCCTGGTCACAAAAGACTAACGTTCTTATTATTTTTCCAAAAGATCCAATTAATTGAAGAAACTAAAGATTTTTATGGAAACTGTAATGTTTTACTTACCTCTAAATACCAAACTATGTTTCCACAGACCTTTCATTATTTTTTTGGGCATGCATATGTAAATCGCAGCATGCGAGACCCCAATACCGCCCAGCGTAGCCGTATGGCTACGGGCCATTCTATGGAAACGACTTTATGTATCACCAAAATATTTTTCATCAGTACTTTAGGTGACAATATGAGTAATCTTCCATAATACCAAAAAATCTTCAAATTTACAAACAAAAAATTTTTCTGGGCGGAAATGGGTTAATGGCTGTAGCACTGCGATGTGGAATGCAAGGGAAACCACCACATTATTATCCTGAGGAGTCGCAGCTACTCCACTCCTTTCTTTCTTATCATGACGTGATGGAACCCCCTCGAGTAAAATATTCTGGAGGTAAAATAGTCCCCCACTCGGATATCTGGGCGGGGACTACCCGAGAGATTACATCAGTCAAGTGTGATAGTCATTTTAGGGTAGGAGCGTGGAAGGTGCGATCTTTTCGGACCTGCGGGAGATAGGAGATGGAATCCAAAGAATGGACCTTGACATATTAGGAATCAGTGAAATGAAATGGCCCGAAGAAGGAGGCTTCTGGAGTGGAAGTTGTGGAATCATTCACACTGGATCAAAAAATCAAACTGGATCAAAGGATTTTTGCCCTCTGCGACTCTTAACAAATTGTGCCATTGTTTATCCTCACTGCAAAAACTTGCCTCAAAAGTAATTATAAAAATAGTATATTACCTGCATTAAATGGAAGACTATATTATCCATATACTCTGTATGCATATCACTTCTTCCATTCTTTAGAATTAAAGCCTTAAACTTGCGCCTTTATGCATGGACAGTGTACAGTATATATAGTAAATGTGCTAATTTGTCATTATCTTCATAATTAATTATTGAGTGTGCACCAATGCAAGGTATTGTATGTACTTTTTTGAGAGGCATAATACATAATTGCAAATGAAACTTGGTTACAACAAGTAAACACCAGTGATCTATGGAATGAATTAACTTGACAGCCCGTATATTGTTCCCCTGAGACTCACACACATGCATCTTCTAATGAAGGCCTAACCTGCTTCTAGTATGTTTTCCTCGTTACCACGTCCAGGTTTTCTGGTCCCTACAAAAACATGCTAACAAGAGTCCACTGTAATTATCGTGATTGGGGTTGTCTTTTTTGAGCATGTCATGAACATCTTGATTATTGAGCTCTTTCTTCTATTCAAATCTTCTTTGCAGGAAGGTGGACATAAATTAATGGTGACAAAATCCTTCAAAGTATATGAAAATAGGATCTTTTTATTTATTAAATATCTCTAAGTTGGTCATTGAGTTGATTATATTACAAAATGTTGTGGTTTGAGCAGTGTAGTGTCATTGTCGTTACCAGGTTCACGCGTGGCAGGCAATGCATGGTGGGAGTGAGTCCAAGAGATCCCGCGTTAGCCCCTTTGTGGTGCTGCATCACAAGTTACGAGCAGAGGAGAATGTGGTGAGCAGGAGGACTGGGCGGCCCATTGGCCTGGAGCGGTGCATGGCGGCTCTGGCCACCATTGACCCCACCGAGAGGAAAAGGTGTGTGTGTGTGTGCATCAGGGGCATCTTGTGCCCTGGGAATGTATTTGGAAGACAGGATCCCCCTCTGGCTCATGATTGGTATTCAACCCAAGTCATGATTCATACTGAAGTGGTCACTTGGTAAAAATCCACACTCTTTAATTGAACTCTTACCCAGGTTTGAGCAACTCAGCACCAGTTTCACCAACACCAGTAAAATTTCCCATTATAACAGTTTACGTTATCACCATTAAAATTATTATCTCAATAATCTCTCGTTTGTGATCCACCACTGTTATTATTATCTCGGTTTTATAAACCAAGATTTCTCTGAATACATTTACGATAGCAAATTTTTCATACTCCTGACGTCAACAAACACATAAAAGCAATTAACTGATTTGTAATTCATTTGATTTAACTTCGTGCTCATTGTAACTCGAAGCATTTACAATGGACTCATGAAGGACAAAGTATTAACTAAACGTCCACCACACATCTACATTATCTTCTACATATATCTATAAAACATCTATAATCACTTTCACAAATCATCAATAGGTCATTCCATGGCAGTTCAACCACACCATGCCAACCACCAACTCAGAATTTGACGAAACTTGGTACTAAAATATTTAATCTGGTGGAAATCCCGAGAAGACTTCTCTAGAATTGTTGCTAAGTGGTTTTCGTAGCGTTTATTAACTAAGGATAAATAAAATCTCAGCTTTTGTGTTCAAATCAGTTAGCGCGTTCCTTAACCCCTTCCCTGACGAATTTTTTCGAGAATTCCTTTAAAATGAAGAAATATTTTTTTATTTCAATTTCCTATTGTCTGGCAGATTTAAAAACAGGGGAAAAGGTCATTTTTTGAAAATATTTATTTTTAGATGTTATTTTAAAGAATTAAAAAATGGCAATTTTAATGCATTTTTCAACATTTTGAACTTTCTTTGGAATGGCCTAATTTTTTTTATGCTTACAGCTTTTAGAAATGAAATAAGTATATATTACTATCAATACGAGTAATTTATTTAAGACATTTATTTGCAGTTTGTTTTTATCGGAAAAACAAGTAATTATGCACTTCAGTCCGAATGGAATGCAGGCGGTGATGCTTCGTCCAAGATCTGCCCGTCAGCGATATGTCTAACGCTCGTCACCACCATTTTCATCGCAGCTTTCTCTCTCGTTCCGTGGAGGGGTTTTCTCGACCCATCTCAGCAGGCGGTCTATGCTTTTCGTAGTGTGTATGGCCTTGACGTCACGCGGGTTGCCTATACCCGGCCAGTGATCTTTTTTTTTTTTTTTCTTTTCCGTTTCAACAAAATCAAACATATTGCGTACATTACTAGCTGATTACTACTTATTACCTTTGTTCACTTATTAGAATACTTATCACTAATATATTGACTATTAGTGTTCTAATACAAACTTGAAAAAATCTGTTCGACTGAATATTTATTTTAGAGATCTATCGACACTATTATCAAGAAAAATGAGGCCCATCTCAAGACGTAGAGAAATAATAAATGGTAATAAAGGGAAAAATTTTACATAAATGAACATTTTTATTCATTGAGAAGTGAATTGATTTATTTTTTCCATATTCCTAATAAGATAAGAAAAATATTAGACCATAAAATTTGCACATAATCATTATAAGTTCACCTGTGTGTGGTAAACCTGAAAGCAGGGAGTTACACACAAGGGCACGTCACAATTTTGACACATATATCGCGTTTCTTTGCGCAAAATTTTCCCACGAGCATCTCGCTTTCTTGCGCACACGACACACTTTCTTGTGGGATTGGCTTTTTTTTGAGTTGCCTCAATGACGTCCGGGAAGTGCCTCTTAGTTAGGCGCCGGGGGTGCGGCGCAGAGGGTGGTCGGCCTACCCTGGGGGAAATAATTTGGGGGTGGTATTTTTCAATTATTTTGTCCACAATGGTAAGCCTGTAGTCGAGGTGCACACTTCTCCCTCCTTTCGTTTTGTACAGGACAAACGAGTTCCACACACACAGCTCCAATAAATGGAAAAATATTTTTTTATAATACTTTTTCCCGCGTTTTCTGGGAATTGGATAATCGGCCAAATGTTGGTCGACCCTGTCAACACCCCCCATGGTCTCATTGTAGTCTACTACAACCTTCGGCTTTATAATCACTTTCCCTCTTCTTTCCACTTCTTGCACCTCACTGTTGTGCACTGTAGACAACAGTGTGACATCCTTCTTGTCTTTCCAGCGAACTACCAAAACTTTGCCTTTCTTGTAGGACACTATTTCACCCTTCTTCAATTTTTTGTTTTTCAGTACCTCCGGCATTCCTTTCCGCGTCACACGAACAGTCCCGTAAGTGTCACAGCGCCGAGAAAGAAGAGCTTCGGCTAATTCAGGGGAGGTATAGAAATTGTCTGTCGTGACACAGTACCCCTTATCGAAAAGAGGTTTCATAAGGGACATCACCAATTGGGAGGACATGGACATATTTCTGAAATCCTCATCTAATAAAGTTCCTTTTCCTGTGTACACGATAGACGACCAAACATACCCACTCTTTGATTCACATAAGAAAAAAGTTTTTATCCCAAACCTTGCTCTCTTTTGAGGTATGTACTGGCGCCAACCCAGTCTTCCTTTGTAGAGTAGTAAACTTTCAACCACCATTACGTCTCTCTCCGGAGTATAAAGTGCCTTGAATTTCTCTTCTAACAAACAATAAATTGGCCAAATCTTGTTCAGTTTGGGGTTCGGGTGATTTTCTGCATTGTAAGCATCGTTGTCGCTGAAGTGCAAAAATCTCCGTAGATGGATGAATCGCCGAAGGGACATTGTCTCTCCAAAAAAGAGTGTTGCTAATATCCGTCTCCTGGACCAATACTGTTCCTGCTCCGGTTTCCGAATGATACTTTGCAGTATCACCAGCCCCAAAAACACTCGCATTTCTGCGTTGGTTGCCTCGTGCCATTGGTGTCGGGTTGTTGATGCCTTATCTCGGAAACACTGGGATGCATACCGATTCGTCTCATCAGTTATAAATCCCACTACATGTTCGTCGAGAAAAAGTTCAAAGAACTGCAGTGGGTCACCCTCTGCATCCAAGTCAAAATTCAAGGACGATTCTCCCTCAAACTGGAACCTGAAGGGTGCAGGCTGGCGAGAATTATCCACTTCACACCACTGCCCTTCTGGCGCAGATTCCTCTTCATCCTCACTATCAGAGATAGAATGCTCTGAGAAGCTGGATTCAGATCCAGAATCTTCAATGTCTTGGACTTGCAGTTCTTCCTCTGAAAAGTCACTTTCATTTTCACGTGTCATCGTGAAAGATAATAATTTCTCACAAAACCAAAAGGATTACTTTCACAGCGAAAGAAAAAATCACAAACAACAGTAAAGACTGATACCTAAGTGAGTGACACAGGAGTGCTAGACGTGTACGCTTGAGAGGACAACGAATAACTGAGAGAGTTTTCTAAGCATCAGGGCAGCCATCGAATTTACCGTGAATACTGGAAACGGTAAGCAGGAGAACCATGTGTTGGGAAAAACCAATGGAGCAATGACCTGGAGAAACAAAGAAAGCACGGCATAGGGATGATACTAAAACCTTTTATGTTCTCGACACCGATGCCCCGGCCGGTAGCCTTCCTGTCTTCCCTCCCCTTTACCCAGAAATACCCTTTCTCCCCTGTTCTGAGAATTACCGTGACGCGTGAGTGAAGGGACCCAGGGTAGTCCGCGACGGTGACCTTGTGTACTCAAAGAAAAAAGCAGGATAAACCTTCGGTTAGCGGAAAGTACCGGGAATTGCCCTCCCGAAGTTAGCGGGGGAGGAGGCCTGGACAATGAGATTGCTGTATGTTGTGCCGCCGAGGCAAAGGGAGGCATGCTATTGCGGTGAGTGAGATATAAGAAGCGAAAAGGAGACTAAGAACAAGCAATCAGCTCTTAGCAATAATTTTCCATGACCCAAAGACCTAGAGTTACAAAAAAGATTCTTCAGCATCTCATTCAAAACCTACTCAAAGGGCGAAAGCAATGGTGAAGCGTGGCTTTCTTACGCTTTGGGAATGTCTAGATTTGTACAGTGAAAAGTATATTTATAAATTACTAGCATTCCCGGTCTCGACTTTGCCCGAGACAACAGGGTAAAGAAATCAAACGTGTTATTATTCTTATTAGTAATGGTTAGTCACTAGTCCTTTGTATACATATTATTTCAAGACGATGATTCGAGATAGCTATATACCTTCTCATGTCTCTTCATACCAATGAAAAAAGTTTCTCAAAAAAAAAGCCGGTTCGTTGTGGAATATCTGTCCAAACGAATAAAATAAGATTTTGAAGACAGCAGTAGGTGGTTTGAGGTAGCAAAAAGTCTCCTTGCAGGTGCATAACAACGAAAAAAAAAGTTTCATCATAATCCCTACGGTCATTTATCTGTGAAATGCGGACAAAATCTTTATCCACGTGAATAAAATCAGATTTTAGTTTCAATGACATCTACATAGAAGTTTATGTTTGAAAAGCGGGAAAAATCTGTCATGAAATAAAAAAGTCACTAAATGCAATTGACAAAATAGCGGTAAGAATGCGTTTAGAGCAAAAACTACAAAAAAAATATTTTCAGATATAAATACATACGATGATATGCTAAACGGATGCATATACACTGTAACGCCTAATATATCACAAATATTCATAGAAAAGAATCACTGCGAATAATGTTCAATCATTGAACATTTCGTGTTATACGCACGTAAAAATACATATATTTCAGCTAATGCTTTCTGTAAATATCAATGTTATAAACTCGAAAAAAATTCATGAAGTATCTCAGAAATCATAAGGCTTATGCCTTCTAGTGAGAAAAAATAGAACTACGTCAAGAGGACGGGTATTCTCGGGCAGAACATGAGAGAAGACGCATTGCTGCAGCAGGACAAGTATACTCGGTCGCGTCGAAAATGGAACCACCGCTTGGGACGAGTTGACTCGGTCGCGTCAGGGAAGGGGTTAATACACCGAGTAATTGCTTTCAATAATGATCATTGATCTCAAATGTCTCAACAATGTAACTAATATCTAAAAGTAGCTCACGAAATCGCCTGTGTGCCATATTGCTTCTACAGAATTACATTTATCGGATAATAAGCTTTCACCTGAGGAAGACCTCCGGTAAAAATACTAAAACCTGATTATTTTTCGCCTGATGATGTTGCAGTGTCAGCAAAAACTGGTTTGAATTAAAGTTTGTTTTTTAATCAGTGGTAAATTGCAAATTTTGTTTCATTTTAATATGTTCAAATACCACTCAATATCGCCGGAAACTACTGAATGTATAATAGAACCTGTTATAATTTCGCCCATCCACACAAGCATGGAATCACAGGGGTTCATACATCATGTTACTAGGCCCTATAAACTATGACTTAAATTTTAACTTCACAGATTGAGACACTTAAAGTTATTATGCACGGAGGCACTAAAAAAAATACATCACACTCATACCAACATCTAAATAGAAATAATTATGTTCGAAAGCATTTACACCTGCCATTCACTCTCACGAACAGTATAGCATGTTTAGGACATAAGTATGCACATGATTAAAAGCTTATAAATGATACTGTGGGTCGATAGATTGATAACTATGCATGATAAACATAATGAATTGGTGATACCAGCGGTGTTTTGAGTTAAAGAAACAAAGAAAATGGCTGATGGCTTATGCAATTTTAAAGTAAAGTAGCTACATCAAATTAAAGCTTATTTATTTCTATATTTACTGATGGTATTAAAATATTTTCACAAATTTTATTTACTGAATTATGTGTTTAAGAATGGATTTTTATTACATTTTTTTGGGTACTGGATGAAAGCGTCATCTTTTGGGCCTCTTGACAGCAACATGGATATTGATATATCAAACTTTCTTTTTCACATGTTGTAGCTAAGGGCTTTGTTAATAGTCATACAAAGTTCCATACTATTAAGTTCATCCGTATTTTTGTGAGTGATGAAAGGTTCAGACTAGAATACGTTAAACACCAAACAACAGATGATAAACACCATCAAGCACAATCGTGCCAAAAAGTCATGGGTCATCAGGAACATGATACCAGAATTGCGTTTGACGTGAATTTTATGATTTTAATGTGATTCCAAGCCCTGAAGATGGAATAAGTAAAATTCTGAAACGTTGGTGAAGAATTGCTGTTTTTATTATATTTACGACCTGACCTCGAGAGAACACCATGCCATGACATACTATTGCTGAGAATTATCGATGCTTTCACTCAAAATTGTATGTATCTGTGAAGTCAGGAATCAAAAAATATAATAAAAACTTGTTGAATGGGATAAATTTTAATTATTCGCATAACTTTTACTATAATGTAATATTTACGATAACATTGAAAAATATGCACAAATTAACATATGTACCAGAAAACATAAGTATTCCCATTACTTCTGCTGACAGGAAAAAATAATCAAAAACAGGATATATGAATTGTAAAATTATAAGGAAATAAATAATTCTTTGTCAAAGGAAACCTATGTTGACTTCGTGGCGAGGTTAAAAAGGATAACAAAACAATTGCCGGACCTTAAGTATCACACAGGAGACAGGTGGGCTGAACTCCGCCCCTTACACACACCACCGCTCTCCTCTGTCGAGCAATTGAATACATGCTTCTCTGCTTGTCCATCTTCTGACAATTCTCCTCCTATGTGAACTTGGCTTAACAAAAGAACAACTGAAAAGTGCTAGCGTGCGCAAGATATGCCTGGGCGGGCTGTAAATCGTCAGTGCATAGACTTCATTGGACTTCAAATAATGTAGAGACTGCACAAATCTTATGGGTCTTCTTGTATGCTAAGTTATAGTCGACTAATAATGCTACTAACATAAATAACATGCATCCTTTGCAGTGCATCGCCCTCAAGAAATATCGCTCGTAATACCGACCATATAACGTGGCTGGAGCGTGTTGGCCTCACTATATCTGCTTTCTTTTACATGTTAATCATGGGCCTTTTGATGGTAGGTACACTGCCAATCACTCGTTATTACGAGATTCTCACTATATGCTGTGCTCACTATAATGGGCTTCTATTGTATTTCCTCTTCCCGCCACTAGGTAGTGCTTCAGATGTTTCCAAGCAGACAATGCACTCCGTTAAAGCTTTTTAATAAGTATCGGAGGTACTTTTATAAAGTTTACGTATTATTAGTGATGGACGGATCCAGGTTTTTTGTCGGATCCGGAACCGGATCCTTGCCTGGGTTTCGGATCTTTATCTCGGTTTCGGATCCTTAGTTTCAGATACTCAATTCTGATTTTCAAAACCTAGATTTTTTTAAAATATATAAATACAGCAACAATAGAATTACCAAAAAAGTGAATTTACTGTCGAAAAAATCAACTTCCAATCATCTATGTGGATAACATTTTCCTGAATCAAGATTTACGGATGCAATAACTATATCTTATTACTTCTAATATAAAGATCGACTTCCTTATCACATACTCATCATGCAATACATTTTTGAAACCTGTACAACTATTCTTTAGAGTGCAGTTAAAAGAAACATTGAAAGTTTATTTTCATTAATAAAGGAATTATTTTCCAATTATTAATCAAATCCTTGAATGCTTTCAAATTGTTTTTTAGAAACACAAAATATTTTAATGCAGCCAAGAGATTTCATTTATGGAATATCCGGGGATCCCATTTTTAAGACGAAAAAATTATTTTAGAATATTTCAAGCTGCTAAACTAGTAATTTTGCAGTCTCATTAATAATAACCTTTAAAATGAAATTTGAGAATTTTATACTCCTAAGGAGAGGTTGTGTAACTCTGATCTTGAAATGAGATTAGCCGTTTTTCATGCTACTAGAAGCAAAAATTAAAAAAGTCTCGGATTTTTTCTCCATTGGCTCGGGTTTGCAAGAAAAATGTAGAATGACATGTGGGGAGCATGTATTCTCCAAAATCAGGTAAGCCAACATTAGCAGAGTGGGGTAGTGGACTGCAGGTAATGAAGTTCGATTCTTATCGCTGTTTAAAATTTTTCTTTCAGCCATTGAATCAAAAAATTTATCATCCTTAATTTCCAACCTTTGTGTGTGGATACTGACTTTTTTGTACTTCTATCGTTTAAACTAGATTTACAAATGCATCACTCAAAAATACATTGTAAAGTTAACACAATGATTACACGATTTAATTCTGCAATAAAAATTTTTTCCAATCCTTTCACTAATGCCAAATTTTTTTATTGATTTTTACTTATAAATTGACATGAAATTTCTGATAATCCACTTTTTTTATCTGCCTACTTGCATCACCCTAGGAGTACAGCATAGTCTGTATTCCTAGGCATTTTTAAGGATCGAACTCGCGACCGGCAGTACACTAGCCCTCATTTTTAACAACTACGCTATCATAGGTTCACGGGAATCTGGAGAATGTAGGCGACCCGCGTGACATTTGGCTTTTTTTTCTCGCGAATCCGGGCGTATGGAGAAAAAAGTTACGACGAGTATATTTTTATTTTGTTTTTGTGGCACGAAGAAAATCTTCTTCTCATTTCGTGACCGAGTTACACACCCTCTCCTTGTCAGTTTCTACCATACTTACATTCCATTCGCGGGGCTCATCGATCACCAAGCCGTGAAATTTTAAAATCTCCGATCCGGATCTGAATTTTTACTGTCTTCGGATATGATTTCAGTAGCGAATGAAATGAAAGACACGTGGATCCGACCCGACCATCCTTAATTTATTAATGGTACATTGGCAAATCTAATTTAAACAACAAAAGTATACTAAAGTGAGTATTCAGATGTAATGGTTTGAAATTGAAGATGATAACATTTTCGATGCAATGACTGAAAGAAAAATTAAACTGCGATAGGGATCGAACTTCGCACCGTAAACTAGCTCTCGTTGCCGGTGAATTTAGGCTACCCGCGTGACACCCGACGTAATTTTTCCCGCGATACCGGGCTAATGGGGAAAAAAGTCACATTTCTTTATTTTGCTTCTAGTTGCACGGGAACATTTTCATCTAATTTCGTGACCTGAGTCACACGGCCTCTTCTTGTCAATATCTATTGCAACTACATTCCATTCACGGGGCGCTTCGATCGCTAAGACCGAAAAAATGAAAGATCCACGGATCTTTGGATCCGACGGATCCGATCCGGCCATCACTACTTATTATGATTTACTTTTATTTATTTACTTTAAAATTGTTTATTCAACTGATTCGTTTAAAAACAGTTAGTATATTCGTATCACTAAGGGTACTGTGAAGTTGGGCCTGGGCCCTTGGATGTTTTGGAGGACTTTCCCCCTCGGGTGGCGGATGAAAGCATCTATTTCATGCGGAGATGAGTTTAATGCCACTGTCATGGTTGAAGGGCCGTGGACATTTCTCTATTTAGACTGCCTCCCGTATCTATCTTGGGTAGTAGTGAGAGGTTCTTTTGCCATATCCTGTGTGCCTTTTCCGTTAAAATATTATGTCTGTGCCTTGAGCTCAGGAGGATGCGATGCGATGGACGTTCTGCGATGGCGGATTCCTTCATGCTCCCATGGATGACTGCTCTCCGGTGCTCTTTCTGCCTCTCAGCATGAGACACAGAGTGGCCTGTCATGCCACGGAGTGCCATCGGGCAAACAGGGCTCTCTCTCGGATCCGTGCTTTCATCTATGATCACGGGTGGTGGCAGTAAAGTTGAATTGAAAGGAAACCTAGGATTTTCGTATGCTGAGGATGTAAGTGACTTGGATTTTGAGGGATTTGGATTTGAGAGGTGAATCCCAGTTGATTGGAGGGTAAAGGCATTGAGGGATTTGAAGGTCCCATCCCTATTTGAAATCCTTGGTTTTCCATTAATCTGTGGCAGGGCGATGATGGCAACGAGACGCCCAGACCCTGTCTGCTCCAAATTCAACCTGGGCTCGACGTACGGATGTGTGAGTGAAGCGCTGCAGGCCATGGTGGACAAGTACCTCTCAAAAGTCGGAGGGAAGGTGTCATCTTCCTTGAAGAAGGACGTGAAGAATCTGGTGTATACCAAGTCGTTGCAGTCCATCTGCCAGCCTGGAGACCCTGTTGGCCTACTTGCAGCTCAGGTGAGTTCCACCGACAACTCAATGCCCAGCATTCCAAGGTGGCGAGAAAAGATGTCGGCAGATCTGGCTATCAGTTATTTGCTACAGGTCTTTAAAGCCCTCCTCCTGCCTTAAGAATGTGACTCTAAATATGAAATTTGACTCTTAAATTGCCAGTGATGCCACCGGTAAACCAATTAATGCAGAATTTACTCAGAGAGAAAAATGCACACAATGTCACAGAGGCAAGCTGAAATTGTGAGAGCACAGCGCCACTGCCCACCCACGAGGTTAAGCTAGACTGTAACAGGGTTTATAGGAACCTGGAAATCCTGGAAAAGTCAGGGAATTTAATGTGTGGTCAGGGAAAAATCGCAAAACATTCAAATTTTGGAATTTATCACCTGAAAATGCCAAGAAATCAAAAACTGCACATAGGAGCGGAGGGCAGGGTGAAGGAGGGGATGACTGGCCTCAGGCTGGCTTTGCTGTGGAGGCAGCCCTATTTGGCTATAGCCTGCCCAATTTGGGGAAAAGATTGGCGAAAGGTGTGCGCATCTCATTTTCATTCGCTAGTGATTTTGCCAGGAATGCTTAGATTTTTCCCTCTGGTGACGAAAAATTTATTCTCAGTCATAATTGGTCACAGCCAAATTTGTAGAAGTATGTAAGGAAGAAAAAAATCAAGATTGATTCAAAGAGCAACTTTAACATGAAATCAGGTTTGAGAAAAAGCCAGGTTAGCCTTCTTTGCATATATTTTTCTGAAATTAAAACCCTTTCTAAAGGCGCATCAATGTAAGTAATGATAATTTTTATTTTGTTGACTTAAAGTTGTTGATCTCTTATTACTGAAAGTTCATATGATTAACATGAAAATAAACCTACAATTTTTCATAAGTTTAGACTTCTCTGCTTCCTCACTACCACTTTTATCTCTATAAATGACCGAAATCTTGGAGTTTTCAGGTGCTCAAAAGTCAGGGAAAATCACTAATAATGGTCTGGAAATCCTGGAAAAGTCAGGGAAAATGAAAATGAAAACCCCTATAAACCCTGTTTAAGCACTATGGTGCTTACTTGAACCAGTTCAAACATGTGTATGCATACGTTGTATGTACGGCAGAGGCCTGTAGTAGCCTCCTGTCCTTTATATTGGGCCTCTTACAGTTCCACAGGGGAGAAGTAATGGCGTGGTGGTTCGATTGGCAGAGGAATGAGAGGTTCACATCCCAGCCAGGGTGGATTGTTCCCCTTGTCAAAACTCTGCTATTGTGCATTTCGGCTAAGGGTTACTCCACCCTTGTACGCCCACAGCTATTTCACAAACCCCTGAATTTCTTACAAAAAAAATAATGCACGTTTCTTAGTTCTGTGCTTTTGCTCTCCCTCTGGAAAAGTCTTCATGCTTCCTTTTTATCACCCTCTTGAAGTATTAAGTACTTCTAAGTTTTTACTTGCAAAAACTGTAGAACTGACCATCTTTACTGATGCTTTCAGACATATTTCACTTTTTCAATTACACACTGTTTTCCACAGTGGTTTGCTTCTGACCAGGCCCCTGCAACTTCCCAAAAAAACTGGGCCCCTTAATGTCCGTTTACTTCCAGTACTGGCCGTCGAGCGCTAGTGGTACTTTCGTCCTACTTTTACAAGGGACCTTATGGGAAGGTCTCCTATTTATCTGCCGAGAAACGTATTAAGTGTGATTTATGTTTTAATTCCTGCTCTCATCGAAGAAAAACCATTATTGCTGAAGCAAGCACCTGAATATTTACCGAATTTAGGAATCTTTTGTCCTGTCAGTGCATACTTACCAACATAACTTTACACAAATCAAGTACAATTTCTTTCCATCAAACATGTTAAATACGACCTGGTTCTAGTCCACAATTGTAAAAGTGTGGAATATAATAAAGTTCCTCATTCAAAATGCATAAAGCTATAGTATTCCACACCGTGACGCGTGTGACATTCTCAAATGTTTTTCCATGATGAGACCGAAAGGGAATTACCAACTCCATGATACGTATAATCAACTATCGGCAACGTAACTTTGTGATGCACACTAATCGCGATGATAAAATTTGCGCAGTAATTTTCTACTTCTCTTCGATATCGCTTTCTTAAGTCTAATGTTTTGGAATCTTGATTACCTCTTACAATGATATTGAAACCGATCAGGCCAGAAAAAAGGAAATATTGTGTTCTTGGGAGAATTTAACTAAAGGGGTTTCTCGTTGCCTGCCACAATAGTGTTTTTAACATGACACCATCACTTGATAGGACTGGTGCCAGACGCCTTCTCACAGCCGCCTCAGTGAGGAACAGAAGCTGCGAGTAATGTTATCGGGCATGAGGAAAGAGAAATCGGTCCCGTGCATCAAAGACAGAAGGGTAAATTTTGCAAATGAACCAGAGGAGATCCAGTTTCGATGGAGGAAATGTGTTGAGGAACTGTACGATAGCGAAAATAGGCTTAGGAACTAGGATATAGAAGAGGAAAAGGACGTAGATCAGGATGACGTGGGCCCTGGAATACTGAATAGTGAGATAGAGAAAGCATTGCGAGAAATGAAGGTGGGCAAAGCGGTGGGAATAGATAACATCCCAGCTGTGTTTCTGAAAAACGTAGGAAAACAGGGAAGGGAGAGATTTTATGAACTCGTTCCTAGAATATACGAGGAGGGCACTTGACCGGAGGATTTTGTAAAAACCGTGCTGATACCTAAACCGAAAAAAAGGGTGAAGACTAGAAGAATGTGAAAACTATAGAACGATAGGTTTGATTCATCATGCGGCTGATGTAGTGCTTACAATCATCAATGGAAGAATGGAAAAGAGAGCAAACGAATTCATAGGCTAGGAACAGTTTGGATTTCGGAAAGTGAGGGCCACTCGGGAAGCGATTGCAGTGATGAGAGTACTAATGGAAAGGAAACTAGAATACAATCTGGGTGTATTCGCGTGCTTCGTGGATTTCGAAAAGGCGTTCGACAGAGTGAGGTGGGAAAAGTTAATGGAAATATTGCGGAAGATGGTAGTAGACGGGAGAGACAGTGTATATGTACAGCTTTATTAAGCCCCCCAAAACAGACAGTGTATATGTACAGCTTTATTAAGCCCCCCAAAACAGACAATTGCACAATATTTCAGGATAAGCCTTCGGAGCCCTTGATTATACTACATGAAATCAAAGAAATAGGTAAAAAAAAGAAGACTTGAGGAAATCTCTCAAGGAAAAACTGAGGGCTGCGGCTGGAAACGGGTAAAGAGATGTCGAAGCTGTCATCATTGAACATGACTACATCAACATCTACAAAATACCCTGCAAGCCACCATAAATGTTTGTGGCAGGGGGTGAATTCCCACCAAACATGTATTACATATCATGCATAAAAAAAGGATTAGTATTTATATACTGTTCTAAACTTCACTATTTAAAAAAAGATAAAAATAGCTAAGCAAACATGCAAAAACATGCTGTTAGTTGCGTAAGCTTCAAGTCCTTATACCAACATGCAGCTACCAATGTTATCCATTGCTACACTCGTACTGGATATATTTACCGTTATTCATATGTTAGAAGATATTTTTTCCTAGATTTCCTAGATAGGGATTTTCGTAATTGTACGAGGAAAAAAGGACATTTTGAATCTGTCAGTTCGGCAATCAATTTCTCTAATTTTGTAATTATGGTCCAGTCTACCATAGTAAGTTGGGGTTCGTAAAATATTTTTAACATCATCACTGAAAATATGGTCTTGGAATTTGTTTAAGAGATTAAATCTAAATTTCAACCTGCGATCTGACAATGATTCCCAATTTAGTTCATTTAATAGATTGGATACGCTAATAAGGTTATCATTCCGGCCCCTTACAAATCTTGCCGATCTTCGCTGCACACGTTCAAGTTCATTATTTAGACCGATTTCGTAGGGATCCCATACACTGGAAGCACATTCCAAATGAGGTCTAACAAGGGGAAAGTAGCTGATTTCTCGTACATGATCGTCACATTTACCCAGTACTCTTTTGACGAATCCCAGTTTACGATTCGCTTGACCCATTATTTCACGTATGTGTTTACCCCAGGAAAGATCATGTGTTAGTCTTATTCCAAGATATTTAATGGATTCCACGTTTGTTAATTCAATATTACTTATTTATGTAAGTGCTAGGAGGAGAGCTATTCTTTTACCAAAAATTCATTACAAGACATTTTTTAAAGTTTAATTCAAACTGCCATGTTTCACACCAATTTTCAATTGCTTGTAGGTCATCATTTAAATATTCTTTATCGTTTGGGCATAGAATTTCCCTGTACAGTATTGCGTCAAATAGACGAAGCTTACTTTTTACCACCTTATTGATATCATTAACTAAGCGCTCCCTAAAGTCGTTCAATGTGTAATGTATGACGCAAGCCATTATGTTTCAAAGCAAATGTTTAAGTATTCACGTTGTGCAGTTTGCCGCTCGTAATTTATAAATCCACTGGCAATTCGGTGCAACCAGTGGGTAAATTATTTGAGCTAAAAACTAAAGGCGCTCTTTTGCACCAAAATTTAAATTTATTTCGTTTCATACTTTCTGCGGAACACGTTTTAATTTTACGTTGTATGAAAGTAAATGATTTTGAACTTGCTATAAGTGATACCCTCCAAAACTCATTCGTTTTTTTCTTGCTCAAAACATTGTGAAGAAGTTATGGCATTCATAATCGATTATTATGTTAGCATGCGAATGAGGCAATTTGCAAACACGTAATTTTGAGGCTAACATAGAGTATTCAATGAAGAAAAAAAATGTCCAAATTTTCTATGACGTAAATTTTTGTGAGAATCAATGTACAAAGTGCTTGATTTACTAATATTTATTCAATTCTGCTATCCAATATTCAGTCCCTCGAGAGGAAATCCACAAAGAAACTCTAAGGTTATCTCCCAGGAAATAATGTTTCACTGACTACGAGTGGTGGGATTTTGATTGTAATTTTTATACAGCAAGAGGGAAATTGTTTGATGTGGTTTTGCTGAGCCATAATCGTAATAAAGAGGTTACTAGGGGAAAAACACTTTGTTATTTTATTCATTTTTTCTTGTTACTGGCCTGACGGGTTACAATATCATTGTGAGAGGTAATCAAGATTCCAAAACATTAGACTTAAGAAAGCGATATCGAAGAGAAGTAGAAAATTGCTACGCAAATTTTATCATCGCGATTAGTGTGCATCACAAAGTTACGTTGCCAATAGTTGATTATACGTATCATGGAGTTGGTAATTCCCTTTCGGTCTCATCATGGAAAAATATTTGAGAATGTCACACGCGTCACGGTGTGGAATACTATAGCTTTATGTATTTAACATGTTTGATGGAAAGAAATTGTACTTGATTTGTGTAAAGTTATGTTGGTAAGTATGCACTGACAGGACAAAAGATTCCTAAATTCGGTAAATATTCAGGTGCTTGCTTCAGCAATAATGGTTTTTCTTCGATGAGAGCAGGAATTAAAACATAAATCACACTTAATACGTTTCTCGGCAGATAAATAGGAGACCTTCCCATAAGGTCCCTTGTAAAAGTAGGACGAAAGTACCACTAGCGCTCGACGGCCAGTACTGGAAGTAAACGGACATTAAGGGGCCAAATATTTTCTATTGACGGCATAGGAAGATGCAGGGGGCTGCTTCTAACTAATGGCTCACACACACTGGTATAAATAATCGGGTGCTGCTGATGCAATTAAGTATTTTCCTGTGGTTATCTCTAACTGATTGGCCTGTGAGATCACCACTAATGAGAGGAGGAAGGCCCACTCTTGAATGAGTTTGGCTGGGTCATGACTGGGGATGAGATTTTCAAATGGGAGACAGGTGTCTTGAAATTCCATGCCATTCGATGCCCGTTTGGATTTGTGTCGAGTTGAGAGGCAACACACTCATTAGTTGGCCGACTAACTATTGCCTGATGATCATTCTCACCAACATACTCATATTTCTCCCCACCTTCACTCCTGCATCAAGACTCCAAATGTTGCCTTCACCATGAAATTTGTTTTCTTCTCTGGCCCAAGAATATTATTTCAAAATTTGTTCCTGTGTTGCGTGCAAAATATTCATAGCTAACATTGTAGTGGCATTCAAAGTTCTACCTGAGGGTTAGTCTAACTGCTTGTCAATTAATGTTGAATGAAAAAGTGAATTATTGCATATGTGGAGGGGACAGGTATCCTCAGAAGTGAAGTTTGTCCTCAAAGCTAAATTTTTAGGTTTTGATCAAATCAATTCTGTCGTTTTTTTTCATTTAAGATGGAATCCATAGTAAGGAGGACAAAGGAAATAAAAGAAATCTACTGAACCTATGATCTGATTTCTTAGTCCATGTGCATGACCATTATAAGCCTTTGTCTTCATTGAATGTAGTAGAGTGGTAATAGCAATTTTGCTCCACCATAGTCGTAGAAATCAAAGAGAATCTGTGGATTTTTGTTGAATTGTATGACAGCCCCGTTCTTTTGAGATTTGCCTCCACTTCTGAAAACAGGAGTGCATTACTACTGGTCTCATTTCTTTGGTGCGTGTGCATATGGTGCATACTTTCCTTTTGTCCCCACAAAAGTATAAGTGAAGGCTTTTCTGTATTCATAATTTGCATAAATCTTATGACTTGATTCTCTCAGAATTGTGTCCAAGGAGGAAGTGAGAATCATCTTGGAATGAATAACCTGTTAAAATTTTCAGGCATTTCATTTTGACTGATCTATGTTTTCATTATGACATATTCATGGTGAAAATTTTACTTTGAATAATTGGTTAAAGGGAAACAGTGCAAAATTTTTGCCAAGTTGAATGAAAGCTTCCCAAGGTTTCCACCGGGGTCAGGTTGTCCATGCTGGCTGAAGTTTCAATGCTCGACTTGAGCATCATGCTCATGGCAGTCGAGTATCGTTTTTTTGCGCCAGTGGTGAATAATTGCCCCATGGCAATCTTGCGTTTGGTCCGCTCCATTGGGCGCAAGTTTCTTTGTACGTTTTATATGCCTATGGGAGGTCAGGTGCCACGTGATTGGTCAGCACGATAACCAGTCATTGTTGAGCACAGCATCCAACAGGACCACGCCATTGGGTCTGAGGAAACCCAAGGTTTTGAAAGCTCCAGAAAGTATTGGGATCGCCTTATAAAAGAAGACAAAGAGATACGATTGGAAAGAGACATTTTCAATGGGGTCAACTACCATATTTTTTATTGCCAAATGTGATAGAGTTTGTAAAAATGGATCCTTTTTTTTCCATTGTTCTATCCATCACGTAGTTTTGAGTTGTAAGTGGCGACAAGCTGATGTTATCAATCCTCTTTCGGTGGAGTGGGTGTGCAAGAGCGTCATGCATCATCCCCTTTGTCCAATCAGAACTGAGACTGTGGAGCTCCTTCGGCCAATCGCAATGTGGGACACACTGCTGATTCTGCCAATGGAAGCAGCTGTTAGGCTGACTTCAGGGTAGGGCTGGGCGGTGCAGGAAATGCTGAACCGGTTCTCGGTTCTGAAAAAAACTGTTTGCGACGACGGTGCACCGGTTCAATAGATCGAACCGGTGTTTTCTACTGAACCGGTTTTTTCTACTGAACCAGTGTTTTCTACTGAACCGGTGTTTTCTACTGAACCGGTTTTTTCTACTGAACCGGTGTTTTCTACTGAACCGGTTTTTTCTTCTGAACCGGTGTTTTCTACTGAACCGGTGTTTTCTACTGAACCGATGTTTTCTAATGAACCAGTGTTTTCTACTGAACTGTAGTTTTTCTAGTGAACCGCGTTTTTTCTCATCCAAAATATTTTTTGGTCCATTTTTTATGTATTATACAGTTTTTTGAAGATTTGTTTTTTTTTCTTAAAGAAGATACTTCATAATAACGCGGGTATGCTTTCCTAAACTGAACAGTAAAATGTGGGAATGTTTGCGAGAGCCAATGGCTTTTGTACAAGGCCTGGGCGTACCTACACACAAATTGGTTTTCTGAAGTGTTAAAAAATCCACCTATATTTGTTGATCTGCCGAATTCGAACCTGCTGCGTGAATGGCGATGAAATTCAAATTATTTTTTAATGAAGGCATTGCAAAATTTCCTCGGATATTTATTTATTTAGCACGATGCGTTTCGTTGGTAATACAGCATTATCAATTGGCTTGATCAGACTCGATGATATTGCTATTGTAGCAACAAAACGCGTCGTGCTAAATTAATAACTAGTGATGGACGGATCCAGGTTTTTTGTCGGATCCGGATCCGGAACCGGATCCTTGCCTGGGTTTCGGATCTTTATCTCGGTTTCGGATCCTTAGTTTCAGACACTCGATTCTGAATGACATTCATTTTCAGAACCTAGATTTTTTTAAAATATATAAATACAGCAACAATAGAATTACCAAAAACAAGTAAATTTATTGTAGAAAAAATCAACTTTCAAATCTATGTGGATAATATTTTCCTGGAACAAGATTTACGGATGCAATAACTATATCTTATTACTTCTAATACAAAGATCAACTTCCTTATCACATACTCATCAAACAATTATATTTCTGAAACCTATACAATTATTCTTTAGAGTGCAGTTAAAAGAAACATAAGTTCATTTTTATTAATAAAGGAATTATTTTCCAATTATTAATCAAATCCTTGAATGCTTTCATATTATTTTTTAGAAACAAAAAAATTTTAATGCAGCCAAGAGATCCCATTTATGAAATATCTGGGAATTCCATTTTTAAGACGAAAAAATCATTATAGAATATTTCAAGCTGTTAAACTAGTAATTTTGCACTGTCTCATTAATAATAACCATTAAAATGAATCTATAGAATTTTATACTCATAAGGAGAGGTGTAACTCGGATCATGAAATGAGATTAGCCTTTTTTCATGCTACTAGAAGCAAAATTTAAAAAAGCCTCGAATTTTTTCTCCATTGGCTCGGGTTTTCAAGAAAAATGTAGAATGACATGTGGGGAGCATGTATTCTCCAAAATCAGGCAAGCCCACAATAGCAGAGTGGGGTAGTGACTGCAGGGTAATGAAGTTCGATTCTTATCGCTGTTTAAAATTTTTCTTTCAGCCACTGAATCAAAAACTTTATCATCCTTCATTTCCAACCTTTGTGTGGATACTAACATTTTTGTGCTTCTATCGTTTAAACTACATTTGCAAATGCGTCACTGAAAAATACATGGTAAAGTTAACGTAATGATTCCACGATTTAATTCTGCATTAAAAATTTTTTCCAATCATTTCACTAATGCCAAATTTTATTATTATATTGACTTATAAATTGACATGAAATTTCTGATAATCTACTTTTTTTAGCTGCCTACTTACATCACCCTGTGCACTTGCATCAGGCAGTGTTAAGAATCGAACTCGAGACCGGCAGTACACTAGCCCTCATGTTTAACAACTACGCTATCATATGTTCACGGGAATATGGCGAATGTAGGCAACCCGCGTGACATTCGGCTTTATTTTTCTTCTCGCGCATCCGGGCCTATGAAGAAAAAAGTCACGACGAATATTTTTTTATTTTGTTTTTGTGGCACGGACAACTCTTCTTCTCATTTCGTGACCGAGTTACACAACCTCTCCTTGTCAGTTTCTACCATACGTACATTCCATTCGCGGGACGCATCGATCACGAGGCCGCGAAATTTTAAAATCTCCGTTCTGGATCTGAATTTTTACTGCCTTCGGATATGATTTCAGTAGCGAATGAAATGAAAGACCCGTGGATCCGACCCCGACCATCCTTAATTTATTAATGGTTCATTTTTAAATCTAATTTAAACAACAAAAGTATGATAAAGTGAGTATTCAGATTTAATGGTTGAAATTGAAGAGGATAACATTTTCGATGCAACGACTGAAAGAAAAAATTAAACTGCGATAGGGATCGAACTTCGCACAGTACACTAGCTCTCGTTGTACGCCTGATCCCGGCGAATGTAGGCTACCCGCGTGACATCTTACGTATTGTTTTTCTCGCGATCCCGGGATAATGGGGAAAAAAGTCATATTTCTTTATTTTGCTTCTAGTTGCACGGTAACATTTTCATCTAATTTCATGACCTGAGTTACACATCCTCTTCGTGTCAATATCTACCGCAACTACATTCCATTCACGGGGCTCTTCGATCGCTAAGGCGCGAAAATTTAAAATCTACGATCCGGATCCGATTTTACTCCGTGTCTTTGGATCCGAATCCGGAACCGAAAAAATGAGAGATCCGCGGATCTTTGGATCCGACGGATCCGATCCGGCCATCACTATTAATAACTTATCCTTGGTGAATGAAAAGCTCCCTAGAGGCAGAGCGACTGGTGTCTACGTACGGACGAAATCTTTCCACTTAATCTGATCTGATTTAAGTGTTTCCAGAGAGCTGAGACGTGTGGAGAGGCTGATTCCTTTCGTCTGTGATTCATAGTTATCTGCCTTTCTTAGTCGACATTTCCATCTCTTTCATAATGGCAACGATTACGAGTCGAGGGTCTTACTCTGACGCCTTGTGTTTTCTTTGGTGGCTTTATTCTTTTCCGCCTCGGGATCGTCTCTTCGCTAATTCCTTATTTAATTGGCCATGACTTCTAGCTCACGTGAGTTGTCCGACAAGCAAATGCAAGGCGCTCTGGTAGAGAGGAGTGAAGTCAGTTCAGATACAATTTCCAAGGATTTAATTGGGTACCCTCTGGTTTCCTGCTCCTAGCAGGAAGAGGAAAAATTTCTCGGTTAATTTTTAATGCAAGAAAATAATTGGGAAGATATCGATAATGCTTATCATCCTTTGGCTTTCCGGTGTGATTTAGTAGGTAAATAAATAGTGCCAGTTCAGTGTTCTGAAATATTTACAGTTAATTTTCCGTGACGGTTTTAATACAATTGAGGTTGCTGAAACAAAGTGATCGGAACGGTGGGTATTGGAAAAGCTCAAAGGACAACCCTCGATTACCGAAATTGAATGCAAGAGATTGACAAGCCAACAAGAAAACCAAAACTGGAAGTCGCAAGAGCCATCGATCCGCTAAGACGTTTGCGTCAAAGTCTGCACTAAGTCTTCAATGCCTTCCCCATTAAAGCACCCTGAGCAATTAAAATACCTTCGATTAAAGTTACCCCGAAGGCATGGAATTGAGTGGACGAATATACTGCGTCGCATACTCTTGAGGAGTTAAAACGCAGGCATTCTTTTCTAAACTGAACTGTAGTAGAGCATGTTTGGGGAGCCAATGGTTTTTAGGTGAGGCCTGGGCTTATATTTATCTTCACATTTTTAAAGTTCCAAACGATGCTCCTACATGTCTGGTTTTTGTTTCGGTAAACATCCCAGTGACTTTTTCAAAGAAATAAAATTCTGTTCTATTAATGCCACATGGAGCTGTATTTTATCAATTACTGGAAGGGTGTGCTGAAGGTTGAGAACAAATTGATTGTCAAAATTTACATTTTAATACAAGTGCAGATGCTAAATTACAATTTTCAATTACTACTAATTTAAATCTAGAAATCGGCTGGCGCATGGCGCTGGTTCATGGAAATGAAAATTAGTTCTTTGGCGTGTTCGCCTACTAAACACGTTCGCAATTTATTTATAACAAGTCCTCCCAAACTGAAAATTCTTACGGATTCTGCTGATGTTGCTGGTATAGCAAGATATTTCCTGGCCAGCCTTGCAAGCAAGGGGAAGGTTGCCTCATGAAGCCTCCACCAACTGAGAATGTCTTCATTTCGTTATTGTACATTAATAATCAACGTCAATATGTTCAAATTTTGTTTGAATTTGGTGCTTCTTATGTACGTGTGGCAGGGGTAGATAGGAACTTGAAACAATGCTCCTTCCTCCACAAAGTCTCCCAAAATCAACAGCATTGGTTTAATAAAAAATGTTACTGCACTAACTTGAATGATTATGAACTGTTTGGTTGTTCACCTGAACAAACTTATTTGTTGTAATCGTCAACAAAACAAAATAACATAAAAATATGGAAAATTCCATATAGTTACTTATGTGACATTGCTTTAGATGTGCGAGTGTTCGCTCTGCACTCTAGTGGCCGATTATTTGTGAGACGATAGGCAGACACATTATAACACAGAGGGGATAGGAAAGTTCACAGGTGTGGACGCAAGCCAACCCGGCTACGAGCAGAGACGGGGAGGGAGGCAGTGGCGTGAAAGCAGAGCAGCGAACGATCATGGTTGTTTCAGAACCGCTTCCCAGTGCACCGGTTCAGAACTGCTTCCCCGGTGCGACGGTTCAGAACCGCTTCCCCGGTGCGACGGTTCAGAACCGCTGCCCCGGTGCACCGGTTCAGAACCGATTCTCCGGTGCACCGGTTTTTTTACTAAATCTGAACTGGCCTGCTGGTTCTGCAAAAAGCCGAACCGCTGAACTGGTGCACCGGAGAACCACCCAGCCCTACTTCAGGGTATTTAAAAAAGGCATTAATGCACTACATTAAAATTAGTGAAGAAGTATATGAACTTCAGCACACTTGTTTGATTCTGCTGTTCAGTTATTTAGGGTTATTAACAGGATGCGCCAGGAGTGGAATGGGCAGAGCTCCCGTCCCCACTTCCCCTCCAGTCTTCCCGCCAAAACAGTCAAGGACGGGAGGGTGGAGAAGTCTTTGGTGCTAAACGTTCGGTGGCCATCACCCCTTTTGCACGTTTTTATTTTTCATAAAAGAGTGAGTGACTCAGGTTAGAAGATTACTTTTTTCTTTAAAGTTTATTTTTCACATCCGTCTTGTGGTTCAGTGCATAAAATAGCAATTTCAGTTCCGAGTATTTGTCCCCATTGTGACTCTGGTTTCTCCATCTGGAATTCATGGAAACGGGTGTGAAAGAGAGAATATAACATCAATGGAGGACCCCCAAAGCCAGATTGGTCCCTCGGGAAGGAGCTGCCCACCACGCTGAACAATCACATGACATTATGTGAAAGGCACAAAGAATCTCCAGAGCAGCACTGCCCAGAAGATGATGCCTGAGTCGAGCGTTGAAATGTTGGTCAGCATGGATGACCAGTGGTAAACTTGGGAAGTTTTCATTCAGCAAGTTGGTTGAGAAAACACATTCTTATTATTAAGTGCTTAAATTCATTCCAAGATGATAGTGGAACTCGAAATAGCATCAGAAAATGCTTCTTACAATTGACTTGGATTTGTTTTGGTCGACTGGAATCACTCTGGATTGTGTGTGGACATTGGCTTCCCTCTCACTTTTATTCTCTTTCCTTTTGTCCACCAGTCCATAGGAGAGCCCTCAACTCAGATGACCCTCAACACCTTCCACTTTGCGGGTCGAGGTGAGATGAACGTGACTTTGGGCATTCCCCGCCTGCGGGAGATCCTCATGGTGGCCTCGAAGAACATCAAGACCCCCAGCATGGAGATCCCGTTTGCAGCGGGGGTGGAGAACGTGAGGAAAGTGTCTGAGGGCATCCGGCGGAAATTTGCACGCGTTACGATGGCCGACGTGCTGCAGAGCATACAGGTCAAGGAGTACCACGAAGTGAACCCTCCAAGGTGAGTGAGGCACTCTCCCGAGGTGTGCCCACGCTCAAGTATTAGCAAAATGTTTTCCATCCATGCATTATTGATGTTGCTAAGATATAAGGATGCTAGGTCATATTCATTGAGTCAACTGTTGAACGCTCATGGATACCAAACAAATGGGTGAATAAACAAACTAGAGTATAATTTAAATTAGGGGAATCTTCATGGATAAAAGTCAACGTTGGATCGTAGTTTTCCGTGGCGTTCTGGATTCGTGGATCTCTCCATTTTTCGGGTTTGCGCCGCGTTGATAGTCAAGGTTGACGACAGTTTTGCTGGGATTCCACCCGGCATCTTCAGGTCGAAGTGCCGATATCGGCATTTTGGCTGCGTTTATATAGCCCTCGTTCTCTCGCTGCTGCACTGTGATTGGCCAGTTTCTCCGCTACGCTGTAATTGGTCGGTTTTTGGAACACTCTCTTCCAAGCGTTAGTGAGATGGTATCCATCTTCCCGGTTGAGGTTTCTTGGCGTTTTTGTATTTGACTATCCTTGACTATCAACGCGGCGCAAACCCGAAAAATGGAGAGATCCACGGATAAAAGTCAATGTGCATGTATGTTCCAGCATCATGTCCAAACAGCTGGAGTGATTGTCTTGAACTTTTAAACTTATATGCATGATAGCCGTGCTACAAACATAGCCTAAATATTAAAAAGACCCGAAGGGCAAAGGCCCCATGGCCTAGGCTGTCCCAAAAAAACAACGTTTTTGAAATTCCAAAAATATCAGTCGGATTCCGATGACCCTCGAGTGTACAAGGAAAGGCAAAAGAAGATTTTTGAAAAATATTCAATAGTCAGTAAGGGCATAAACACCAACACCCATAATTTGTCATACAATTTCACGAAAGCTGTCATTTTAGGGGTAAACACGCTAAGCTATGATCCTATGGGCAATAATTTTGTCAGTGTTTGCATGGTTCACAAGTTTCACGGTCTGGCGCTGAGGGTGGTGCCTTTCACCGCCACACTCCCCTCCCCCCCTCCGTTGGTTACCTCCACGGTGCTGTGGTGCCTTCTCTTCTCCTCGTAATTCAAATTTTGAACTCGCCTATTAGACCAAATAATGTCGACACTAACGTAATGCAATCAATTTTAACTTTATATTCCTGCAGAAAAAATGATCAAACAAAGTCAGGTTTCAGTTGGGCAAGCTTGATAGCTTTCTGCTGTCTCCAAATCTTTAGGGTCTTTGTTCCGGAATTATTGTGGTAGCTCCAGATTTTGAGTCTCTTTGAACTAGATGACTCAAAATACAATAGATCCTTACTCTGAACAGTTTTTCACCCGGCTAATCTCTTCAGCGACTATACACAATCATTCTCACATTCATTCATACGGTTCACCGGTTACTGGTTTTTTTTTTGGATCCAGATCCTTGCCTTGGTTCAGATCTTTAGCTCCAAATACTGAAATCTGAATTTCATTTTTTTTCCAATCCTAGATTTTTAAGATGTTCAGAAAAAGAACAAAAATAGTATTTCCACAAAAACAAGTAAATTTACTGTAGAAAAAATCAACTTCCTTATGCATTACATATTATTACTAGAGATTTGCGGATAGTATCCGTGAATACTCGAATACTAGAAAGTACTCGATATCTCGAATAATTATACTAAAAGTACAATCTTGAATACCTCGAATACTTTAAATTTCGCACCATATACCTTCGCGTGCACATCTTTGGTAGTTGACTCGGAAACCATGGAGATGACTCCAGTTGTTAAGTGCATGCAGCACCGTTTAGACACGTTGACGAACTACATAAAATGCGCAGAGAAGAGTGGTGAAGAGATAACGTAAATACTACAGTTAACGCATGCTTTGCTGATTTCGTTCGTAGTTGAAGAAAGTTTGTGCAAAGGTACGATTCTGCACTGTTCATGCACTACTCTCTCTGTTATATTTTCACCATATATATCATATATATAATCCTGTATTGATGCAAATTTGAAGAACTTTTGTAAACATCGTCGATGGTTGCTCTATCAGTCGATACATGCAGAATAAAAACTTTCGTACCACGTTATACATTAGCATCATTGATTTTAAAAATGAATCTTCTCTTACAAATGGGGAGTACTTTCGAAAGTAGTTCATGAATTTTACCTGAGAGTTTCTGAACTCAACTTTGAAGTTTAAGACACTTGCTGCAATATTTGTAGAAAGTAAAATTTGAACGCATTCAATTGACCATAATTAGTAATTAAATTAAGTTTTTTCAGTTTGCGAATCATGATGTCAAGTAGTTCAAGTATATGGCACCATTTTCAGATACTAGAAACAGACAACAAATTTGCTGTGTGCATCCATTGTGCTTCTAAAATATCGAGGGGAGGAAACTCCCACACAACTACCCCTCTATGGACTCATCTGAAGAAAAAACATGCATATGTTTTTAAAATCGATGAAAGTATTCTTCTTCCACGCTCACTGACTGTGCAAGAAGAACTAGTAGTGGGATTTGAAGATGTTGATGATACTGAATCTGCAACTTCTCTTCCTAGTACAATTGCCAATTCCAGATTTTCATGTGCTTCAAATGATTCTGATGATGCTGCCAGTGTTTCCTCAGACAGTTCATACATTTCCACCATCCCCCTCAAGTTCCTACCTACAATTCAAACCTCCTCCAAAAAAATTAAAATCAACTATTCCGAGTGCTCAACCTACTCTGAAGAGTTTTCTTGACAAAACTCAGAGTTTTAAGTCTGGTGACAAAAGAAGTTCAATTCTAACAAGATTGATAGGAGAAATTATATGTCTTGCCAATAAACCTATATCAGTTGTAGAAAATAAAGGTTTCCGCAAACTGATCAATCACTTAGAAACAACTGTACACCATTCCATCCAGAAAATATTTTGCAAATAAAGTTATCCCAGATCTGTATGAGGAAACAAAAAAAAAGTAGAAAATTTGTTGTCTGAAGCTAAATACATTGCTCTTACAACAGATATGTGGACATCAACAGCCACCGATGACTACAGTAAAACCTCGCTTTTACACCCCCGCAATTTACGTTTTCCCGCAATTTACGACATTTTCATCAAGTCCCGATGATTTATATATCTCCACAGTGTTATGTCTTCCCCGTATTTACACTTACGAAATTTTAAATAGTCCGCCATTTACGCTAGGCCGCCAAAAGGAACATGGCGGATAGCGTATCACAGCCATATGAGGAACAAAATGGAAATCGGCGGAAAAAGTTTTGGGACATTTGCAAGCGAAAGACCTTTGAATTACAATAAATTTTCTAATTCCTTCTATTTCTGGGTTGATCTCATATTTCGTAATATACTCGTTTTAATTCTTCAAGAGGCGAATCAGGTAAAATTATAACAATTGTGCTAGTTCCCCAAATGCCTTATATTACGTTACGAGTGGCAATTATTCGGTAAAATCATGAAGGATAATCATGTGAAATAAATCGATGATATGCACTTCTCTTTAACAGTCATGCCTGCGAATAATTCTACCTTACTTGTAAGCGTCGTGTCCACGAATATAGACACTTGTTTATATTCGTGGTTGTTTTCGTGATGATCCACGCACTTAGTTTTATTCTTCTCGTGCATTACGAAGTTCTGCCATTAATTTTAAAGTCATTCTAATCGTAATCATTTTTTCCCTGCTTTTTCCATGACAGCGTCAAGTAACGCGAACAAAACAAAAAATGGCCCACAAACGAGAGGAAAACGTTGTCAATAGAAGACAGGATAAAAATTTCTGGAAGAGTTGACTCGCATGTAGGTTCACGTGTTTCCCTTGCCAGAGAACTTGGCATTCCAATTGAACACTGTTGTTAAAACACGCAAAACCACTGAAACCAGCGCAGTGGAATGCGGACCTAGTGCAAGGAGGCAAAAATACGTCAAGTATTCAAAATATGATGAACTGGAAGAAATTTTGAAGGAATGGTTTCAGTGCGACAGAGCATCTAACATACCCATCAGTGGAGTTATTCGTAAGGAAAAGACACAACATGTGGCAATGAGGTTAGGAATTGAAGACTTCAAGGCTTCAAACGGATGGTGAAGCCCATTTAAAACTAGGTACAATGTTGTGTATAAATCAATTTGTGGTGAGTCAAACAGTGTTGATCCCCAGACAGTTACATAGTGGAAGCAACATTCTTTAAGACAGCATATTGAAGGGTATGCACCAAAAGACATTTTCAATTTAGATGAGACGCCTTTTTTCAATTTACTTCCTCATAAGACTTTAAAGGTGAATCTTGCCATGGGGGAAAGCATAGTAAAGCTCGTCTGACAGTATTGTTAGGTGCTAATGGTAGTGAGAAGTTAAGGCCATTTGTCATTGGAAAGTCCCAGATGTTTTAAAAACATCAAGACGTTTCCCACAACCTATGCCGCTAATACCAAAGCTTGGATGACGTCACATGTCTTTCAGGAACAAATACAAGTTCTAGATGCAAAAATGGGTGGACAAAACCGAAAAATTGTAGTATTTTTAGACCAATGCCCAGCCCACCCAAACAATGTTAATTTGAGGAATATAAAACTGGTATTCTTCCCTCCCAATTGTACCAGCCAGTTACAGCCATTAGATATAGGGATAATCCATGTATTCAAAACGAACTACTGCAGGATTCTGGTGAGAAAAGCTATGAATCTTATAGGCAGTGGGAGGGACCCTAAGAGCTTCAAAGTCAGTTTTCGAAGCACTACACTACATAACACGATCATGGAAAGAAGATGATGACGGAAAAATTTCAAATTGTTTTAAAAAAGCAGGATTTAGTTTTTTCTCAAGACTGCAACTTAGAACAGGATAGTGAAGAACCACTGGAAGAAGGGAGAGGAGATAATAGAGCTATGGAAGACAATGATCAGTTGCCATTATTTGGAGCTGAAATAAGTTTTTCGGATTTTGTCGGAGAGGATGAGCAATTATCAACAAGTAACTCTCTTACAATTGATGAAGCTATTGACCTGCATATCAGGGAAGAGGCAGCAAGCGAGGAGGATGATGATGATACGGTAACACCAAAAGAAAGCGCAATCAATGCTATTTCTGCTGTTAATGTACTACGACTGTATTTATCAAGTGTTGCAGGAAGTGAGAACGAATTACAGCTATTGGACAGAATAGAAAAGAGAGTAGAATCA
This sequence comes from Platycnemis pennipes, assembly GCA_933228895.1. Classification (NCBI taxonomy): domain Eukaryota; kingdom Metazoa; phylum Arthropoda; class Insecta; order Odonata; family Platycnemididae; genus Platycnemis; species Platycnemis pennipes. The sequence continues at coordinate 113,160,565 of OW121856.1, forward strand.
ATTGATACAAATAAAATGAGCAAGCAATCAAAGATAATGGAATATTTCCAGAAGGAGGCTAGTTAAATGAACATTTATTTATGGTGTATTTTTTTGTTATAGCTGAATTCAGCCAAGAATGTTTTATTTAAATTCTGAGATAGTTCTTTGGCTTAAATTTTTAGATGACTTTTTGAGAGTAAAGGTTGGTACATATTTTTTTTAAACTAAAGGTTAAATGGATTATTAAGTCATATTTTTGTTTAGTTTATCCAAAGACTTAAATATTTTTACTTTGAGAAGATTTTTTCATTTTATTGAGTATATTGTGACGAACGGGTAAGCGCGAATCACATCCGCGGAGAGCGAAGAGCATCTCGTGTCGTGGGCGACGTAGGAACGGCAGATTCGGTCTGTTGGAACGACGGACGGAAGGAAGGGGTGGGGCAGGCGGAATCCGAAAAGGAATCATTCGTAGTCATGGGTTCGAGGTAGAGTGCAATACATTTATTCTCACAATTAAAGCAGTATGAGCACAAGGTATATCACTGATGGCTGGTAAAGAACACTCGGGGAAAAAAGGTTAGTAAAGGGGGGTGGGCACAGTCGACACTTGCATGAAAAAAAAGAACAGTAGGCAAAAAATACAAAGAACAACCTGGTCATGCGACTAATTGACAAAATGAAAGAAAAAACAGCAAACTCGCGGGGTTCAACCAAAAGTTCTCTGGTACGACGGGCGTTCTGATCACCCAGTCACTCAACTGTTCAATGATGGCTTGACGGAAGGGGGGGAAGTCGGGAATCGGGAACAAGGCGGACACGTGGGAGAAACTCACGAGTGTTGGTATCGGCTGTCGTATTTAGAAAATGGCCGTCAAAGTGCAGCGTTTCCGTGGAAAGGAAAAAGATGGGCCGAGCTTGAAGCTTTCCCTTCACTTGGGCCTCTGGTCCACAGGAACTGCACTGCTGGCCTTTTCTGCAACCGAACTCGGGAAGCCTTTTTTCGTCTCTCTGGGTGTCTGTTTGGTGTCTCCCTGGTGTCTCTTCTGCTGTCCGTCTGTCCTTCACACACCTTCGTCGAGAGAGGGGAAAGGAGGGGAGGGGAGGGCAATGGCTTGTGGGTACGCGAACTCCACGCCGTGCGGGCTTTGGGCGACTTGATGTCTGGAACAGCGCGCGGAGTTCGAATGCTGCGCGCGCACACACACACATCGGCGATTCACACATTTCACCAAAACAAAACATCACTCAAAAAAATAATAAAGAAGGGAGGGAGAAAAACGAGGGTAAGTGCTCTTCACCAAACGGGAGAAAGAAAGGGGGGAAGCGCTGCCGTTACAATATGGAATATGTACTTCCGTTTTATTTATTTATCAGCTACCACCTATGTAAAATGATCTCTTTCTGAAGACTGACATATTGTACAATCTACCTCACTGAGAGTTTGGTATTAATAAAGAATTTTTTTATTGACATAATTACATTTTTTATACTTACTTTTCATTTAAGATATGTTTCAATTGAAAAATAGAACATTTAAGTAACAGTTAAGCAATACTTTAAGGGATTATTTTCATTTATTGTGCCTACCCTCAATTTACACTTTCCCGCGAATTACACTTTTTTCCCTTATCCCCCTCAAAAGCGCAAAAGAGGGGTTTTACTGTATATGAGTTTGACAGCTCATTTTTTGGATTCAAGTCATGCTTATCATCATGTATGCTAGGAATGTGTCCCATTTCTAGAGCTTTCACACTCTGGTGTGAATATTCGCAACTTCATTGCACTAACTGTAGAAGATTGGGGCTTGACTGACAAAGTTGTATTCATTGTCCGAGATAATGGGAGGAATATTGTACACTAAGTTTGTGACTTACGTGGTTAATTCGTTCCAAAAATTTCCGCGTAGGTAGAAATCCGCGTAAGTCGAAACACAACAACATGCTTATCATTTTTGACCCATTAGTGGTGCCGCTTTTACTGCGATTGGCAGCATGCGGCAACGATTGCAGAAAACGCCATCTTTTGAGAGACTGGTAAGTTAACCTTCCGTCGGGCGCAATGGATCTGACAGGCACAGCGCGAGTATTTTTTCGTTTCTCCACGCCACTAAGCCGCATAGACCCTTGACGCTCATAGTAGCTGTTTGTTTTTACATTCTCTATGCAGCCTTTCCGCTTAGTTCAACTTCGACCGTCCCCACGGGAAGTTGTTCAAGTTTTGTTCAGAGAAGCTCATTGCGCCCGAACTCATCACAATTTTGAAGGTATGTATTTTCGATGTAAATGACTTAATTAATTTATTGTCATCACTTTTACTCTAAATAGTATATCTGTTGTCAATTATTTTGTAAATATACCATAATATACCAGTCTGGTCTAACCGGCACATTGCGCCCGAACATCCAATAATATTTTTTTCTAATTTGTCATAGGTTTTCGTAAATATGTCTCGCCGAGTCTTCAATGTAAACAACCCAACAGATGCAGACAAAATAGTTGATTTACTAATTGGTTATGACGACGATCCCGCCTTGAATGAAGATTTGGGAGAGGAAAGCGGCATTGCTTCCGAGGATGAGGTAGAAGAGCGTGACGACTCCGAAACAGAACAGGAAGGTTCGACCGATGAAGATGAAAATGTCGGTGCAAGTGGAAGTTATTTTTTGGGAAAAGATAAGGTGCGGCCCTTAGGGAGGGGGCCGTAGACATCTACAGCATACAAGTCCCTTATTCCCTCGGGGAGAATAGGAGTGAAAGGGCCGCAAAATTGTCTATTGGGAAATTTAGTGCGTTGGCACAGATCGCAGCTATTTAACACTTTTTTCACGTCATGGCGTAGGCAGCGCCAAAAGTATCTGGTTAAAAGTATAGCGGTGGTCTTTAAATTACCAAAGTGGCCATTTTCGGTATGAACGGAAACAATGAGTTGCCGTCGCAACGCGTGCGGAACCCAAATTTTTTGTTCCCAAATCAAAGGGTTAACTTCGTTACGCATACGACGCAACAGGATCCCGTCAAAGATTTCGCAAAACAACGCGAGTCTGCGCACGCGTTCAAACTTGGGATTCGTGGCATCCAGTGTGCCTTCTAAATAGTTAATTATCGTGGTCAACTCAGGGTCAGCGCGTTGGAGCTCGCGAATATTACGGAATTCTTCCGCGGGAAACGGGGTGAACATTAAATCGATTCCTAAAACTCGAAACTCATCAGCGGGAGGGGGCTCATCCTTTGACTTATCGGATGGGTTTCGACTTAACCAATCAGGTACTTTATTCAGAGATCCCGGGATGTACTTGATTTCAAAATCGAATTCTTGCATGTACAACGCCCACCGTGATAAGCGACTGTTAGTCAGGTGGCACGTCTTAAGAACGTCAGCGCATGGTGATCGGTAACAATTATCAATTTTTGACCGAGAACTAAGGTTCTAAATTTGCGTAACGCCCATATTATCGCAAGGGTTTCCTTTTCCGAAGTGGTGTAACAAATTTCGGGTCCCTTTAAAACACGACTGATAAAGGCAAGGGGGGCTTCCTCACCTGTGGGTGTTTTTTGATAAAGCACGGCACCTACGCCGCGATTACTTGCGTCCGTTTGCAGGTAAATAGGTGACGAGAAATCGGGATATTGCAACACCATGGCATTAACAAAGGCTTCCTTTATTCTCGCAAAGGCTTCCTGATGTGAATCGGTCCATTTCCACTTGGTGTGCTTGCGCAACAACTCCAAAAGAGGGTCAAGCAACCGACCGTAATCCTTGGCGAACCTAGCATAATAATTAAAAAAACCCATTAATCCTTTTAACTGCTTCTGATTTTGGGGAGGGGGGAAGGATTGGATAGCTTCTAATTTCATAGGATCAGCCCGAATACCTTCACGGGTCAACAAATATCCTAAAAAGGGGACTTCTGACCTACAGAATTGGGATTTTTCAAAGTTAAGAGAAAAATTCGCCGCTCGAAGCCTTCCCAATATGATATCTAGGTGGGCTAAATGTTCCTCAAACGTTTTAGAAGTGATTAGTAGGTCATCAACGTAGACGGTAACGAAATTTCGTGTGTCCGATCCCAAGACGTCATCCAGACATCTGATAAGGGCGGCACCGCTATTTCGAAGGCCATAAGCCACTCGACAAAACACATATGTGTACGACCGGTAAACGAAGGCCGTGTACTTTTGGTCCTCGGGGTGGATGGGAATCTGCCAATAGGCTGACACAAAATCGGTGGTCGAAAACCATTGCGTGCCGTGTAATTTATATAGGATGTCGGGGATACGGGGCGGTTCATCATGCTCGGGGATTGTTACGCTGTTCAACTTACGCGCGTCTATGCACAAACGCAAACGGCCGTCCTTTTTCTTTACTATCAATAAGGGATTCACATAGGGACTGGGGGATTTTCGTATGATGCCTTCTTTCAACATAGTCTCAATTTGGCGATCGACTTCGTCTTGGTAGGCGATGGGTATGGGATATGACCTTTGGAAAAAGGGTTTCTCGTCACTCAGGCAGATCCTATGGACAACCTTGTGAGCGACGGTAGGGGAGGGGCTAAATACATCTTCGTATTTTCCGAACAACACGCTCAGCTGACGGCGCTGTGCATCGTTCAACACTTGGGAAGGGGGGCATTGGGGTCCGTTTTGAAGTTCAATTGGGGAACTACACACGGCTGCTATCGCTTCATTTAAGTCATCTTTTGGGGAGTGGGAGGGGGCTTCATGGCACACAAAATTAAATATCCCTTTTGAGAAATCAAGAATCACACGGTATCTGGATATTACGTCCATGCCAAAAATTATAGGCACGATGAGGTCTGGGACAACAAGGCAAGTAACAGACAGCTCTATTCCATGGACATGGCAAATTAACAAAATCTGTTTCGTGATGGGCTTCGATTTTCTATTATTCGCACAAAGAATTTGGGATTTCCTAATAGGGAAAACTGGGAGAGTGGGGTCGAGGGACAGCAAAGTAGCGTACATGTCGGATGATACGACTGAAACTGCACTTCCTGTGTCAATTAGCACGTCTAGGATAGTACTTTGATAATTGACTTTCATTTGGGGGATTATTGGCTGGGATCGTGCGAATACATCTTCGTGCAACAAATCATCTGGGTCATTCCCTATGACTCTGTAAGGTAGGATCCATCGGGGATCGTTGCCTCTCGTCTCTCGGTTCAGTTCCCGGGAATGCATGGTTCCGAACCTACTTCGTTTAAATTCGACGGAAACTGTGGCGCATTATTGGGTTCAGCTGGGCAGCGTGGTGGAAAGGGAAGCAAAGGCGGGGGCGAAGAATAAGGGGCGGTAAGTAAGGGAGGGATGGGCCGGTTCGCTTGTCCACGCGATCGTGAGTCAGCAGGGTCACGCGCCTGCGAGTGAGGGGAACGGAAGGAGGGGGGGTCAAAAAACACGTGGCTCTGGCCCCTCCGTTCGGAGAACGGGGTATTTAACGACGAGTCGTGACCATCGCGTCGGGTGGAATTTCTGCGTTGGGAGGGGGTTACTCCGCGCATGTGGTTTACGCTGGGATTTTGCTCGGGACGATCGGACCACACGGGTGAATTCTCTGCGGAATGGTCAAACCAACCTAACAGCTGTCTCAAACGTTCAATCGACACGGGTCCTGCCGAACGAATTAAATCTTGGGTGGGAATAGGATACTGCTTAATAAGAGCGGTTAACAGATCGGGGTCATTCACGTCAAATCCGCTAAGTCTAGCAAGGGCGATCTTTCTCGTGAGGTATTCTTTCATGGTCCCATGGGACGGTGATATCTCCCTGTCGTCACCTTCATTTTATAGGAATATCGAGTGTCGTAATCCCAATCATTTTCTAAGAATTTCGCCTTAAATTCGGGATAAGTTAGCGGGATTGGGTCCAACGAATCACTCCACATTTTAGCTTTACCTTCTAACAAGTAAATGGCAAGGCGGGACTGATGCTCGGGCTGAGTGTTAGTAAGACTAAAATAGTCTTCCAAATCTCTGATGAACGCTAATGGGTGCTCGGATGGCCTTTCTCTAAAGACTGGCTTAGTTACCGGGACCGAAGTCAGGGCATCGACAGGATGGACAGGTCGCTGGGTGGCTAATTCAGTGATAATCCCATTCAATTTGGCTACTTCACCTACAATATGGGGTACCGTCCGTTTCAAGTCCGCGATGTCGTGTTCCACGCACGCCGATACCTCTGCGCGAACATTAGAAATTTCGTTGCGACATTCATTTATTTCCGCGGATTTTGCGTGGGACATTCTCTCAAGTCGTATTTTAAAATTCTCCTCGACCCTTTTCGTTTCGTGACTGACCTCGGAGCGCACAGCTGCGATGTCGGAGCTAAAGGCTTCCAATTTTGCATTGATAGAGCCAATGCTCTCCCGATGGGATGCCACGAGGCAAGAAAAATTATTTGCGGTCTCGCGTTGGAATTCATTCATTTTCCCTTCCATTACACGGGCGTTATCAGACATTTTCTCTTCTATTACACGGAAATTATCGGACATTTTGTGGACTAGGGCAAGCAAACTGTCGAGTTTGTCCGGGGAGGTGGCAAGTGGAGGGGATTCTATCGCGAGGGGAGTGGTGACGGGCATATGGTCTTTCACTTCGGTCGTATCCCGCACGGGACTAGTCTCTCCTTGCACGGACAACATTTCGAAATGGGTTGCCAAAGATTTAAATGGGGTCTGCTCGTCGTCTTCCGATCCATCGTCCGACCGGAGTACGGTCGTCGTGTCTCGGTACTTCGTGAAAGGTGATTCCAAATCACTCATCCTAATGCAAAGAAAACTATCGCCGTCGTTCCTATATCTCTACACGTCCGTCTCACACCTTTAGTAAGCAAAATGAACTATGACAAAGGCAAGAAAAAAAATGATTGACAAGGAGGAATTGCCCCCTTCACACACAATACAAGAGTACAACGTTGTCAACGATTTTAACGCACTGTGGGGGGCGGAAGTTCTATTCCTGTCAAAATGAAACCACATGCCACGTTCAAGCAAACAAAAGTGACAGCGTCAAATGCGTGATCTCGGGCCCCACACACGTGGTCGACAAATTACAGGTGATCTCTCGCCCCACGTTTCGCGCCAAATTACATGTGACGAACGGGTAAGCGCGAATCACATCCGCGGAGAGCGAAGAGCATCTCGTGTCGTGGGCGACGTAGGAACGGCAGATTCGGTCTGTTGGAACGACGGACGGAAGGAAGGGGTGGGGCAGGCGGAATCCGAAAAGGAATCATTCGTAGTCATGGGTTCGAGGTAGAGTGCAATACATTTATTCTCACAATTAAAGCAGTATGAGCACAAGGTATATCACTGATGGCTGGTAAAGAACACTCGGGGAAAAAAGGTTAGTAAAGGGGGGTGGGCACAGTCGACACTTGCATGAAAAAAAAGAACAGTAGGCAAAAAATACAAAGAACAACCTGGTCATGCGACTAATTGACAAAATGAAAGAAAAAACAGCAAACTCGCGGGGTTCAACCAAAAGTTCTCTGGTACGACGGGCGTTCTGATCACCCAGTCACTCAACTGTTCAATGATGGCTTGACGGAAGGGGGGGAAGTCGGGAATCGGGAACAAGGCGGACACGTGGGAGAAACTCACGAGTGTTGGTATCGGCTGTCGTATTTAGAAAATGGCCGTCAAAGTGCAGCGTTTCCGTGGAAAGGAAAAAGATGGGCCGAGCTTGAAGCTTTCCCTTCACTTGGGCCTCTGGTCCACAGGAACTGCACTGCTGGCCTTTTCTGCAACCGAACTCGGGAAGCCTTTTTTCGTCTCTCTGGGTGTCTGTTTGGTGTCTCCCTGGTGTCTCTTCTGCTGTCCGTCTGTCCTTCACACACCTTCGTCGAGAGAGGGGAAAGGAGGGGAGGGGAGGGCAATGGCTTGTGGGTACGCGAACTCCACGCCGTGCGGGCTTTGGGCGACTTGATGTCTGGAACAGCGCGCGGAGTTCGAATGCTGCGCGCGCACACACACACATCGGCGATTCACACATTTCACCAAAACAAAACATCACTCAAAAAAATAATAAAGAAGGGAGGGAGAAAAACGAGGGTAAGTGCTCTTCACCAAACGGGAGAAAGAAAGGGGGGAAGCGCTGCCGTTACAATATGGAATATGTACTTCCGTTTTATTTATTTATCAGCTACCACCTATGTAAAATGATCTCTTTCTGAAGACTGACATATTGTACAATCTACCTCACTGAGAGTTTGGTATTAATAAAGAATTTTTTTATTGACATAATTACATTTTTTATACTTACTTTTCATTTAAGATATGTTTCAATTGAAAAATAGAACATTTAAGTAACAGTTAAGCAATACTTTAAGGGATTATTTTCATTTATTGTGCCTACCCTCAATTTACACTTTCCCGCGAATTACACTTTTTTCCCTTATCCCCCTCAAAAGCGCAAAAGAGGGGTTTTACTGTATATGAGTTTGACAGCTCATTTTTTGGATTCAAGTCATGCTTATCATCATGTATGCTAGGAATGTGTCCCATTTCTAGAGCTTTCACACTCTGGTGTGAATATTCGCAACTTCATTGCACTAACTGTAGAAGATTGGGGCTTGACTGACAAAGTTGTATTCATTGTCCGAGATAATGGGAGGAATATTGTACACTAAGTTTGTGACTTACGTGGTTAATTCGTTCCAAAAATTTCCGCGTAGGTAGAAATCCGCGTAAGTCGAAACACAACAACATGCTTATCATTTTTGACCCATTAGTGGTGCCGCTTTTACTGCGATTGGCAGCATGCGGCAACGATTGCAGAAAACGCCATCTTTTGAGAGACTGGTAAGTTAACCTTCCGTCGGGCGCAATGGATCTGACAGGCACAGCGCGAGTATTTTTTCGTTTCTCCACGCCACTAAGCCGCATAGACCCTTGACGCTCATAGTAGCTGTTTGTTTTTACATTCTCTATGCAGCCTTTCCGCTTAGTTCAACTTCGACCGTCCCCACGGGAAGTTGTTCAAGTTTTGTTCAGAGAAGCTCATTGCGCCCGAACTCATCACAATTTTGAAGGTATGTATTTTCGATGTAAATGACTTAATTAATTTATTGTCATCACTTTTACTCTAAATAGTATATCTGTTGTCAATTATTTTGTAAATATACCATAATATACCAGTCTGGTCTAACCGGCACATTGCGCCCGAACATCCAATAATATTTTTTTCTAATTTGTCATAGGTTTTCGTAAATATGTCTCGCCGAGTCTTCAATGTAAACAACCCAACAGATGCAGACAAAATAGTTGATTTACTAATTGGTTATGACGACGATCCCGCCTTGAATGAAGATTTGGGAGAGGAAAGCGGCATTGCTTCCGAGGATGAGGTAGAAGAGCGTGACGACTCCGAAACAGAACAGGAAGGTTCGACCGATGAAGATGAAAATGTCGGTGCAAGTGGAAGTTATTTTTTGGGAAAAGATAAGGTAACCAAGTGGAATCCAAATGCTCCTCCAACATGTGTACGTAGGGGATCCCACAATGTGATTACCCAATTACCTGGAGTCAAGGGAAACGCAATTGCTGCTAAAACCGCTGTAGAATGTTGGAATTGTCTCATTACGGATGAAATGTTAGACATAATTGTTAGATACACCAAACAGTACATCGAAATAATCAAGACCGAATTTTCCAGGGAGAGGGACATCAAACTCACAGATGCTATTGAAATTAAAGCATTCATTGGATTGCTTTATCTGGCTGGGGCATACCGAGGTAATCGCCAAAGTCTCGAGGAACTTTGGGGGAGAGAGGGTGATGGAATTGAAAAATTTGGTCTTGTGATGAATATCAAGCGGTTTAAAACTCTGATTCGCTGTGTTCGTTTTGACGACCGAAAATCCAGGGATGAGAGAAAATATTTAGATCGGCTTGCTCGAGTGCGTGATTTTTTCAGTTTGTGCGACGCTGCCAGGAGAGTTACATTCCTGGGGAGAATGTAACCATTGATGAGATGCTTCCAGGTTTTTGTGGAAAGTGCCCCTTTCGGCAGTATATACCATCCAAACCAAATAAATATGGTATAAAATGTTTTGCTCTCGTTGATGCAAAAGTGTATTTTAGATATAACATGGAAATTTATGCCGGGAAGCAGCCAGAAGGGCCATTTTATATCAGCAATAAGGCATGCGAAGTTGTGAAAAGGATGACTGAGCCCTCATTTGGATCTGGACATAATGTTTCAGCTGATAACTGGTTTACTGATATGGATCTCGTTGATCATCTGATAAAGAAGAAAATTTCCTACGCTGGGACTGTCTGAAAAAATAAAAGACACCTGCCACTTGACTTTGTTGTTACTAAAGGAAGAGAAAAATACACAAGTTTATTTGGCTCCAACGATGGAAAAACTTTGGTATCGTATGTCCCAAATATAAATAAGAATGTGATACTAGTATCTACGCTACATTGTAGCAACACCATTGATCTTGAATCCCAAAAAAAAGAAACCTGAAATTATCTCATTTTATAACTCCACGAAAGGTGGAGTTGATACTGTATACAAAATATGTTCTACTTTCAATGTATCCAGAAATATCAAACCTTGGCCAATGACAATATTTTTCACAGTGTTGAATGTGGCTGGAATAAATTCGCAAGTGATTTACCATGGCAACAATTTAGAACCACTGCGCAGAAAGCTGTTTCTGAAAAGATTGGCTCATGAACTTACACTTGGGGAGCTAAGTCGAAGAAGTGTAAAAACAATTGGAATGCCATCTGACCTCCAAAATAGGCTGAAAAGATACCGTCCTCCCTCCCAGGAAGAAGATAGTTCTCCCGCAACCCCTAAAAGAAGACGATGATGCTCCACCTGCACCCAAGAAACTGGTTTGAGAAGGTTAACAAATTATGAATGCAAGAAATTCCAAACTCCCATATGCTTATCCCATTCAAATATGATTTGCAATCGGTGCCTTACTGGAGAAGATACTGATCCCCTCTCCCAAGATGAATGAATGGATACAATGTGAACCGTATAAAAGTATTTCCAGTGAAGTATTACTTTTTTCATTCCTATGCTTGTGGTATTAGATGGATATTCATAAATTTTGTAAAAGATTTTTGCCTAGTTTTATGTCAAATACATTTTTTTCAGAAACTGTTGCATTTTTATTTAGCCCTTACCCCGGAGGATATTTAATTGGGTTTTAACCCAGCCGCTGGAAGACTCTCACACTTGCTGTGCATCCAACGACTGCCTTCTTCTTCCTTCTCTCTTATGTGATTCCGCCTCCTTGTTGAACTCTCGTGACCCCAACCCATTTCTTTCATTATACTCTTCAAAACAAGACCCATCTGCCCTGCTTGGACCACCCCACAGCCATTTCTGCTGAGGAATCACTTCTCACGATATTAGTGTGTTACTTGCTATCGCTTGAGATATTTGGTCTCACTTGGTGTACTCAAGTGGTCACTGGAAGGGCATTTTTTTTCTCCCCTACTCTAGCCGCCTCTGACGCATCCCCCTCTAGCAGGCTATTCACCCTCTCAAAGGTTCACCCGCACATGAATCACTCAGCGCAGGCTATGAGAATATTCCACCACCTCAAGTTATTTGAACGGCAAGCCAAGGGACAGCTGAGCTGCAGAGAATTCTCGAAATCAAAAGAAAGGTTGTGATGGAGTCACAACGCTCCTCAAGCTGATTCCTACCACATGACCATCACCATACCATGAGTATGTAGATACTGGAATACATTAACAAGGCGATCCTTGAAAAAGAGTAATCAATGATTCTTCTCTCCGTTTGTTTGTCAAGATACTCATTCGCACTCAGGGCTTTCGTCATAACTATCCAGCGAGGGAGCGTTTGAGCCTTTGACTCTTCTTACCTTCACTTTGCCTCTAGATTTTGAAAGTAATTCCCAACCAAATTGTGGCGCACGGTCGGCGAGGTAACTGGCAGATATTAAGCAAGAGGAAGTAAAACTATCACTTCTCTCTCTCTCTCTCTCGTTCCTCGAAACTTGATATGGTAATCGTTAGAAGTCGAGATGACGATCTTCCCTCCGAGAGTCATAGATAAGGCAAGCGCCGATGTAAGAAAACATTTATGCCGACAGATCAGTGGCGGATTATTTAGCATAATAAAGCAAAATAATAGCCTAATAAGCAAAAGGACTTAGCATAATAAAGAACACTGATCTTATAGAATTCACATGCAAAAATACATGGCATGTAATAATACTTAATAGCCTAAATAGCATGTTAAAACACACCTAACTGGATCGGTTCGGGGCCGTATTACGGCCTGTAAAATGGTCGATGCGTAGCATGTAGGATATCATTGAAGTGAGGTTACACTAATAATGGTACTAAAAACTTTAAAGTTATACCACTGAGCCAGACTAAGAGTTAATTATGTTTTTTTCGCATGTGTGCCCATCAGGCACATTGCGCCTGAACTCAGCAGTTCAACTATTGCGCCTGACGGAAGGTTAACGGAATACGACAATTCCGAGAGTAGCACAAGTTCAATCTTTATTTCACTGGATATTTAAATCTAAAATAAGTATAATTACACAAAACATGAATAAATTGCAAATTTGTTGAAATTATCTCACTCATGTGAATGCCTGTTCATAATAGAATGAGTAATGCCTGTTCATAATAGAATGAGTTCTCACTAAATACGTAGGTATTATGCTGAAACGTTTCTGTTTACGCAGATTCAGCTGCGGACAATTGCATACCATTAGCTTCTATTTTATGTAGGTACTTGTCCATTGTTGTTTGAGTAGTAGCTCTTTTTTTCTCATCATAAATAATTTTGTAACAAGAAAGAGCGTCATTTACTGCCTTGGAAACATTTCTGAAACGTTTGGGGTTTGGGTCCTGCGCCTCAAAACCTTCCATTCCTTTCTCAATCAGATGAAAACATTCCATCATCTTTTTTAACGTGAATGTTTTCGGTGAATCCGCTTCCAGTTTTTCTTTGGAAATTTTGGCTCTCTCTCTTTGATCCTCCAATTCCAGTAAATCCTCATTGAGCAATTCTTTTGCATCATATCGGTGGAGTTCTTGAAAATCATATTCTTCGGCGTTTAATTCTAAAGTTCTGCCCATGTCCACATGTTCATCCACCACATTTTCCTCTTCAAATCCCTTGAAATCATGAATAAATTGGGGGGTGAGCTTCTTCCAGACAGCATTCATTGTGCATGACGTAATTTCATGCCAGGCAGCATCAATGTTCTTCAAAGCTTCATACACATCATATTCTTTCAAGAACTGCTTTAGAGATATTCCATCGCCTTCTGTAGCCTTCACCGCTTGCCTGAAGGTTCTCCGTAAATAATATTTTTTAAACGTCTGTGTGAGCCCTTGATCCATCGGCTGCAAGAGAGAAGTCGTGTTTGGTGGCAAGTGGGTACATCACTTTGATATTTTCATGGTGATCACTAAGAAACGGCGGGTGACCTCGGACATTGTCTAGCAACAACAATACTTTAAATGGAATTTTATTTTCTTCGCAATAATTTTTTACCTGGCACACAAAACTATGGGAAAACCTATCTTTGAAAACTTCCTGAGTCACCCATGCCTTCGAATTAGATTTCCACACCACTGGGAGAGTTGCCTTATCAATGTTTTTTAAGGCCCTAGGGTTTTCTCTGTGATAAATTAGCAGGGGTTTTATTTTGCAATCCCAGGCTCATTCCCTCCTAGTAGAATGGTCATCCTGTCCTTTGACATTTTGAATCCTGGCAGTGTTTTTTTCTTCTTTTGCAATGTATAACCGATCCGGCATCTTCTTCCAATACAGACCGGTCTCGTCCACGTTCAAAATTTGATGTGGTCGATAATCCCCGCTTTCGATTACATCAGCCAAAAACTTGGGGAAACTCTGCTGCTGCTGTTGTGTCTGCACTGGCAGCTTCACCGGTGACTTTAATATTATGTAGTTTAGCACGCGCTTTAAACCTATTGAACTATCCTACACTTGCGCTGAAAGTACTGCCACACTCACCATACTTGAGTTTCCGATCGTTAAAGAGACTCAAGGATTTTTCCTGTATCAGCCTAAGGCTTAATGGCATTCGTCGTTGAAACTGGTCTTCCATCCAAAAACACAATATTTCTCCATCTCTTCCATAACTGTGCCCATTTTCTTCATGATTATTGTTGACTGAATTGGAGCAGAACTTTTAAGGTGCTCTTTAATTCGACTTTTATCATGTGCAATTGTTCTCACTGTTGACTCATTCATCCCATAAGCAAATGCAATTTCCACAAACTTTTCACCTTTGTCATCTCTCTTAATAATTTCCAGTTTCGTTTCCAAACTTATAGCCTGCTTTTCTTTTTACCTCTCGTAGAAATCTTGCCACTCTTTCGTTTCTCAGCCATTATGAGGGTTCACATCCAAAACAAACACATAAGACGATTATAATGATTTTATGAGAAAACTTTTTCGAGCTTGATAAATGACGATCTTTACGATCTAATCACAACGGAAACCCAAGTTCGTCTGTCTGCTGCAAGAACATGTTCTATCTTTCTGTTTAGCATTGATGGACAACAGGGGTCATTGATGGAGTAGATAATTAACTACGCGTCGACCTATCTTTCTTGGCAACAGAAACACGGAGATTACGCAAGCATGTCTGTCACCTTCCTAACTGAGCATCCGCGTAACTCTGGATCCGCGTAAGTCAAGAATTTACTGTATCTGCACTTGAAGGGAGTCCATTTAATCACATTTCTTGCTTAGCTCACACTCTTCAGTTAGTGATTAAAGATGGAATCCTCAACAAACCGATGGTGAAAGACCTTGCAGGAAAATTCCGCAGCATTGTGGGTCACTTCAAGCATTCTACTCAAGCAACAAAACAACTAAAAGTGGCCCAAGTACAACTGAATATTAAAGAGCATAAGCTCATCCAGGATGAAGCCACAAGATGGAACTCCCTTTTGCAAATGATGAGGCGTCTTCTGGAACAGAAGCAAGCTATAACATTAGCTGCCTCTAACCTGAGTTGTAATGTAGGCATAACTCCACCACAGAGGGATGCAATCAAACAACTGATTGATGTTCTGGATGTTTTTGAATGAGCAACATTTGTTGCTAGTGGAAGTGCAGTCACAGTTTCTGAAGTTATTCCCCTTGTGAATAGCATTATTAATTTCCTAAAAACTAAGAAGTTTTCGCATAGTAATCTACAAGGTTTCGTCAATGATTTGCTGTTTTCCATTAAAAGCCGGTATGAATTTCTGGAAAAAAAACAATTATTCACTTTTGCCACAATGCTAGATCCACGATTCAAAATCAGTGTATTCCAAGAGTCAAAAAATGTTGACATGATAAAAATCAATTGGCTTTGGAGATCGGTCTGTCTGATAGTCACCCAACAAAATCAGATACCTTAGGAAAAGTGCAATGGAAAATAGCTGATTAAAAGCAAAAACATACAATGTGGGGTCTTTATTCAAAATTAATGTTAACAGCACCAGGTTCTCACAGAAAGGTTGGTTTGGTTTGGTTATTGAGGGGAGGCGACCAACAGCTGAGGTCATTTGCACCATTTTAGGATAGGTGGATAATTGGGTCATGGTAGGAGTTTTCAGGGAACGGAGAAAGGGTGGGGAGTTTTTTCTGAGTGTCTCTTCAGCACCTCAGGTTTGATATGTGACAGGAAAAGAAGCAGATTAGATCCTGAACGAGTTAGAAAGCTTGTTTTTCTAAATAAAAATCTGTCATAGGTATTAAGTTTTAAAAGATGTTACTGATGCATATGATTTCATTAAATTTGAAATAAAAAAAGTTAATTTTTAAAATTTATTTGTTTTTATACCTTTTTATTCATACATTCATCAAATGAAGTAGTAGAATAACATTTAATATGCTATGTGCAATTCTAGTATGCAAAGTATTCAAAATTTGAGATTTTCGAATATTTGAGCTATGATTAAATATTCAAATTCGAGTTTGAGAAATCTGCTATTCGACCCATCTCTAATTATAATTGTTGTTGAAATGAATAAAAAGTGTCATCTTTATGCAGTTGAGAGCGTGATATTTTCAAAAAAGCAGGATTTCTTTTATTTTGCGAGTGCTCTCAGCATCGACTTGAGTAACCAATCTTACTGAATGTATTTTCGAAAAATTAAAATTATTATTATCCATTATGCACGTGACTAGTTGAGGGTTAAATAATAACGGAGGAAGGGAGGAGAGCATTCCAGAATCAGTATCAGCAGGCTCTAAACAAAAACCCCATGTGAAATGATGTTTTTGGTCCACTTTTGTCAATGTATGGATTCAAGGGCAGAGGACAACTAATTGTATAAGATCAACAATTATTGTGTCATTCTGATTACAATATTGCCCAATAGTGGCATTCCTGCACGTTAAGGTGTCTCCTATCGACAACAGTCTCTTCAGACGATGCATCATCACTTCAGAACTGAGGACACTATTGCCGCCAAAAGACACCGTAACACGCACGAATGCCCAAAAGCCATTATTAATGTAATCTTGTTAAAAGTAAACTATTTATTAATAATAGTTCTTTAGGGCACTGATTTCAGTAATGCCGCACAGATAATTGTTTTACTGGCGTAGCACTAAATACATTGATTATTCTGAAAAGTAAAGGCATTGAGCACTTTTTACTGGCAATGATCATTTGAGACATTCTGTGAACCAGCATTTTCTGCGGTACGGCCCTACGGTTCTGTGGTACGGTACATGTCAGGTCCCTAGGCTCCTGGATTAAAGAGGTTCATCAGCGTTTGAAAACTACCTTTTGTCAGGTTGGACTATTAAAGATTTTAATTTTTCGGAACAGCCTTACCTTCTGGTGACCATAGAAAACCTGCCTACTGTGTATGTGACCCCACATACAAACCTGTTACTTGGGGTGCATAATTCGCAGGATGGTTGTCCCCTCCCCCCAAAAGTGGCATCATTCTTTTCCCTCGTAATAGTTGTCGCTCCTTCTCAAGGCCAAAGCTCGCTCTTCTAGCTTCATCGGGTCAGACTTGATGATGACTCCTTAGATATTGAAATATGTGTTGTGTATTGGATGATACATCAAAAGTAAGTAGGCAGTACTTCTTGCACGGTTTCATTTTAATCCTTATTATTCTACAATTGTCTGACAAAATAAGTGAGCTTTTTTCTTTGTAACTGCTGGAAATTTTGAACCAAAATGAATATACCCCTCAAGGGAAGTCACCGTCGTATAGGTGGCTACCCAGTATTAAGGTCATGCGCACGAAGCAGGCGGAGGGACCCGAGAAGGACAGCCTTCTGCATTGCACTTGCAAGTGCATCCGCTCGTGCCCTGCATGCTGGTATGCACTTGAGATTTTCGACCAGTGAGATCTTGACACCACCAAGCATGCCCACGATGAGGACTACCAGTTTCACAGAGTAGCCCACGTACATTTGCCGGAGTTCACTCAGCAGATCTTGATATTTAGTCCTCTTTTCAATCTCCTTCGCTGCCATGTCAGTTTCCGCCGGTGCAGAAAACTATATCACGAACATGGCATGCGAGAGATTGTCTAGGAGAATGATGTCAGGCTTCATCGCCTCCAAATGCCTGGTGGTGGGGAAGGAGTATTTTCCACCAGATCTTACACTTATCGTTCTCCACGACGGACTCAATGTCGCCAGGGGTGTAGGGCAGCACCAGATTCGCACCTATGCGGTATTGGTGTCTTAGGTGGTAGTACAACACCTGCAGAGCCGAGTTGTGCCAGTTTATATATTCGTTCTTCGCATAAAAACTTTCCGTAAAGGTGTCTAAGGCCGGGATTATGATATGAACGTTTTCTGATGTGATGGAAATGGACGGAGGCAGTGAACACCAATGTAGCGGCTCAATTGTTGGTGGTATGTCACGATCGAGGGCAGATTGGAAACATTACCTTTTTCCAATATGGCCGCGTGGTGAACAGTCACCTCTAAGGTTCGAATTGATGTAAAACCGTAAGTTTTCACCTCTTTCCAAAACTTTTCCATCGTGAGTGAATTGTGAACATAGCAGGTTGTGTTGTGACAATTTCATCGAGAAAGGACGATTATCAGTGGTCGAAAAAAATGTTTGAAAAGTGTCACCCTCATCCGAACATTGCTTGATTTGCTTGAGTCACCCGTGATTGGCAGATGGAAAGCAACGTGATGGGAAAGCTAGACCTTGACAAGCTTTCCTCAACATACGTCGGCGACACGTCAACGTCCGTCCCTCTTGATTAGCTTCATTGCGTTTCCATTCATCTAGCTTCAACAACGCCACAGTCTGTTCTCATCACATCAGAAAATGTTCATCATAATCCCGGCCTATGGTGGTACAAGGAGAAGGAATAATTTCACCAGATCCTACACTTATTGTTCTCCACGACGGACTCAGTGTCTCCAGGGACGTAAGGCAGCACCGGATTCGTGTCTATACCGTAATGGTGTCTTAGATGGTAATGCAACACCCGCAGAGCCAAGTTGTGCTGGTTTATGTATGCGTTCTTCGCTTAAAAGGTGCAGCCGGAGAGTAGATGACCTAACGTCTCCGGCTGCCTTCGGCACGCTCTGCATCTCGTGTCCGTCACGTTTGCCCCCAAGATGAGCAACAGTACACAAGGGTTTTGATGGCATCATCTTGGCACGCGAATATGAATCCCTCGGTTTTGGACTTCAGACCTGCGGAGCGCAGGAAGTTGAACGTGAGCTCCTTCGATAGCCCATGCGTTTCCAAGTTTCGATGGAAACTTACATGCATGGGATTCTCGGTATGCTTGCGGAGCACAGTCTTTTGCTCTGCATTCTTTATTTTGAGCTTTAACCCTTTCAATGCGGCATCATATGATGGTACCTTTACCGGTGTCGGAATATGTTTTTTTGCCTAATTCTATTTAGTTTGCCTAATTTAAGCAAAACATAAATATAAATTGCGTGTACTTGCCTTTTTTCATCTCTTTTTAAAAAAATTTTTTTATGACATTCAGGAATGTCATCCGCTCCTGGCGAACTTTCCTGACTTATGCAACCCGCACAACTGATGCCCTGATTCGTTTCTTTTGTTCTGAGGTTTCCGCGGCGTTTCTCAACACTGGTAACGGCTTTCGGGCGTTCCTCCGCGTCGTGTGTTGTCAGGGTGACGACAGTTTCTCCAGCCATCCTGCTGGCGTCTTCAGGTCAGAAGTGTCGATGCTTCGAAATCTTTGCTTCGTTTCTTTTGCGAAATTTTAGAGAAAAACTTCAAATTACTGTCTTGTTTAAGTTCAGTAAGAGTTTAATGGTTGCATTTATCTAAGTAAAGAAGTTTTCGCACAGGTATTTGTTGCTTATATTCTAAATTTTGATTTTTGTTCTGTAAGAATGCATATAATTTGTACTTATCTTGATCGCATTTTTTTGCTGTAAATATTTCGGCTTTGAGTTGAGTTATATGAAGATGAAATGTGTTCTCTATTCGTAATGGTTAAATACATTTTACTCGGTAGTGTTTTAAATTTTTCTTCTCATTGTACTCCTTAAATTTTCCTTCCCTAATGTACAAGAAAAAACCCCATATCTCTAGGCACTGCAAAGATTTTTCCTCCATGAAAGCCACTAACAACTATAAAATTATATTGATCGTAGCTCAGGCAGCAGCACTATCACTAGAGTTATAGCGCCAGCCTAACTGCATTTACTCTCTGGTTCCTATTTACCATAATATAATTAGCGATCACGCCAAAATATTTTGGAATCCCGTGCTATCACTCGTCCGCTGGGTGTCGCCCGCTCGTAGCATTCCTGAGAATTCGTCATGGCAGACATTCTGCTGTTGTCCCTATGAAAAACCCACTGATATTACATTAGTCTCCTTGGAAAAACCCGTCCTCGGTAAAAATGTTCTTGAGCTGCTTAGTGCCTCGGTCTATTGTACCCTTTCTGTTGTTTATCCCCTGCCTCTCCCCCCTTCTGGTCTCACTTGTTGCTTTCTTTTCCCCAACCCCTGCCAAGCCACCACTTTCTTTCCCCTCCTCTAGTGGTTCCTTTTCTAACCCCTGACCATCCAAATTCCTGTTCCTTCTATCTCTTTTCCTCAATTTCATTGTTCACTTCCTTTTTTTACCCATTTAGAACACCCAGTTCTCTGAATTTTAAGCTCGCGTATACACTTGAGAAATACGGAACTGTAACGAACTCAGGGAGCTATGTAGACTTACAAGTGATTTTAAACATTGGATAAATAATTGTATTACTTATAGTAATAATAAATCAATCCGATGTGCATTGGATAAACTGTTTTTATCATAGTATGCAAAAATGCTCGATGCAGTACAGTATTCTTCCAAACGTAAGATCTCACAAATGTATGTATACATACTGTACGGTTTCGAATCGATGGTGAATGAGCTAATTTTAAGTGGACTGTATTATGCTGCGCCAACCTTAATCCGTTTACCTAATTATTATGGGAGCCTCACGAGCGAAAGTCATCACTCGCCCGCCGAAAGTCATGTAGTGTTGGCCCCTCCACAGAACAGGTCGGCTGGTCGAAAACCTCCCTTCAGCGTACCTCTCCACGACACGAACACCTTCGGAATACTATTACTACTACATCTCATTCAAACCACACACAGCACACGTACACAACACCAGCGCACCACTCGGCCGCGTGAGCAAAAAAAAACAAAACATAAACAAAAGGCGAGCGACACCCTCGCTCCATGTGAGGCTCCCGGCCAATCAAATTAGTGGCGCAAACAACCCGCCCACCTTGGCACGCTAGTCCAACAAACTACCTAATTTGAAATGTGCGCCATAACTATAGTCCTAATTAACCTAGCATACCTTGTGTGCACCTTACGTTAACAACAAAGAAAATATATTTCATCTACAAAGGATCAGGAAAGGTGATCAACATAAAGGAAAAAACATTAAATCTTCACTCCCCAGGGGCTATTGGGAAGACTTCAACAAAGGGAAAGGAAGCCCTCGGAAAAGGAATTACAATCTAACCTACCTGGTGCACACAAACATTAAACTAATCTATCGGTAACAGGCAAAGGTTCCTCACGCCTCTCGTACTGATCCCGTGCGCTGTTTTTAAATCTACAACCTGTATAATGCCATCCTTCCCAGGATGTACCTTTACTACGCGGCCTAGCCTCCAACGTAGGGGCGGGAGGTTTTCATCTTTCATTATTACTAGGCGACCCTCGACCATATTCGGGGGCGTTTTAAACCATTTTTCCCGCTGCTGGAGTGTCCCGATATATTCATTCTGCCATCTTTTCCAGTATGAAATCATAATTTACTGTAAGAGTTTCCATTGGGCTACTTTATTTATTGGTTTTCCTAACAAGTCCATTTCCGTGAATAATTCCGGTGGTCCTTGAAAAAGGAAATGCCCAGGGGTCAATGCCTCCAAATCGTCAGGACTAGAGCTAATTGGCATTAGGGGTCGAGAATTTAAAGTAGCTTCTATTTGAGTAAGTACCGTATAAAATTCTTCATACGTCAACACTTGGGTGCCTATAGCAGCCGTGAGCAGCCTTTTCACACTTTTAATTCCTGCTTCCCAAATTCCGCCAAAATTCGGTGTAGCGGGCGGAATTAAAGTCCATTTAATTTCCTTCTCACTAAGCCGACCTGCTAGCTTAGTGCAGTACTCCCGCGATTTAATAAAACTCTGTCCTTCCTCTAACCAACGTTTTGCTCCGACAAAATTTGTTCCACAGTCGCTAAATATTTCACTAACTTGTCCTCTACGCGAGATAAACCGGCGAAATGCCGCGAGAAAGGCATCCGTCGTGAGTTCAGATGCCAATTCCAAGTGAATAGCTTTGTTTGACAGACAAACAAATAAGCAAATGTACGCCTTGTACTTGCGAGCGTTACGCAGTCTTCCTAGAGTTATATTATAAGGCCTTGCGTAATCCACTCCGCAAGCATTAAATGGTTTAATCTGTTTAAATCTTACAGATGGCAAATTTCCCATTTTAGGCTGCACTGTTGTGGGATGTGCGCGAAAACACTTCACGCACTTTCTCACCCTTTGACGGATCACATTCCTCGCGGATAAAAGCCAAAACTGACGCTGAATAATAGCGTGCAGGTTCAACGGCCCTGGGTGAAGATAAACTTCATGCAAATAATCTATGAGTAATTTTGAAAACTGGTGACGGCCAGGCAACAATATCGGATGCCTTTGCTCATATGGCAAAGAGGAATGTGTTAGCCTTCCGCCCACCCTCAAAATCCCTTTCGCGTCTATAAATGGGCTCAATTTTCTTAAGCGGGCGGAAGAGCCACTTCCCAGTCGAAGTGCCTTCAGCTCCGACGAGAATTCCTGATTCTGGATCCTTTTAATCCATGTCAACATTGCATTTTGCAATTCTTGGGAGGAAATGGCACCACTGACCTGATTTTGAGGATTACGACAATTAAAAGCAAACCTTAAACATGAGGCTGTTATCCTCTTAAGCTTAGAAAATGACGAGTATTTACTTAATATCTCGTCCTCATTTTCAGGTTTGACGACCTGCCCATTACATAATACTAACTCATCTAATCCCAAATAGTGACATTCCTGGTCACAAATTCCACCCTTTGACGGGCAACTCGATTCTAAGGTTGACAACCACGGGGGGCCTTTCGGCCACAGACTGTGGTTCAAAAATTCGAACGGCAACAGACCCCTCGAGGCGCAGTCTGCTGGGTTAAATTCGGACGGCACATGCCTAACATTTGCCAGCGAAATTAAACACTGAATTTCACTAACTCTGTTGGCGACAAAGGTTTTCCATTTGTGTGGTGACGATCGAATCCAACTAATAGCGACAGAGGAATCACTCCATAAAGTGACAGAATCTTTCAAACCTGGCAACGCAAAAACTTTGGTGACGTGATCCAACAATCTCGCGGTCAATAAAGCACCGCACAATTCAAGACGTGGTAGCGTCACTCTTTTCAGTGGTGCCACCCTCGACTTCGCCATAAGTAAGTTAACTACAACTTCCCCATTATTTAACATCACTCTTGAGTACACAACTCCGGCATACCCTTTCTCGGAGCTATCTGCAAAGCCATGAATTTGAATATTCAATGCAAAATCGAACCTTAATTCTCTGGGGAGGGAAAACTTACTTATCGTTGGCAAGTCTCGACGAAATATTTACTATGTTTTTATCACGTCATCCGGAAGAATGTCATCCCATCCTATCCCTAATTGCCACAGTTCCTGAAGGATACATTTTCCCACGAACGAAACAGGCGTGATAAAGCCCAGCGGGTCATATAATCATGCTTTCTCCGATGAAATGGATCTTTTTGTAATAGGTCCCGGAACATATTGAATGTTAAACGAGAAGTCATCCGATTTAGTATGCCAAATCAACCCCAATATTTTCCCAACATAACCATCGGAATTTTCTTCGAATGAATAGGAATCAGAATTTTTGGCCTGATGTTCCAATGGAATGCCATTCAGCACTGCAGAACAGTTGCTAACCCATTTTCGCAATGAAAATCCCCCTAGAGACAATAATTTTATCAATTCGTCTCTTAACTTCACCGCCTCCTCTGTGGACTTCATAGATAACACGATGTCATCCATATAGGTTGAGCTGTGAAGTGCATGTGAAGCCATAGGGTAAACCGCCCCTTCATCCTCAACTAATTTTCCTAACGTTCTGATTGCCAAGTATGGGGCGTATGTAACGGTCGTAAGATTATACTCGCCAAGTGGTGTGTCAGAACTTGACCTCCAAAATATTCGTTGGAACTCATAATTCCTCTCACTAATACTAATATTTCGGTACATTTGGCGAATATCTGCGATAACGACAATATTGTACATTCGAAATAGCAACAAAATATCTACAATATTTAATTGAAGCTTGGTCCAGTATGCAAAATTTGATTTAAAGAAGGACCATTTTCGGTGGTGATAGAGGCATCGAAGACCACACGAAATTTTTCAAGGTTGTCCTCTCCACGATAAATGCTATGATGAGGAATATGAAAGGGTATGAGGTGGCTCCGTCGCCCGAATCATATGACCTTGCAATTCGTAATCTGCCATGAACGCATTACAGCATTGCCTTAATTTTGGCCGTTTATCCAAACGCCGTTCAAGTTGGAGAAACCGACGTAATGCGCTATTTCGACTATTCCCTAGGATCGGCGCATCACTCCGAAAAGGAAGCTCAACTAGATAACGACCCGATTCTAATCTACTAACAGTGGATTGAAAATGAGCTTTGCATTTCTTATCGTCCTCACTCAGGTAATGAACGGCGGGTGGTTCCTCCACTTCCCAAAATTTCTTTATAATGTAATCCAACTGGGGCTCCATATGCAAACAAAATGAGTCAATACCATCAACCGGTTGCTGCACCTTTCCCACTAAACAATATCCCCAGAGCGTCTCTATCGCACTCAGAGTACCCTTTGGACCTGTGACCGTATTCCCAATCATTACAGTGCCCAACCATTCGGCACCCAAAGAATGTCAATAGCCTCAGGTCGAAAATATTGCGGATCCCCCCAGTGGAAGATTACGTATATGCGGCCACCCCGTCATTTTTACCTCCATCTTAGGGCATGTTCTCGATTACTAAAGCTTCAACTTCTAATAACTCACCCTTCGGAGTCGGTTCAAATGCGACAGTCAATTTTCCATGAGCGACGCCAACTGCTGTTTGGGCCAAACCGAAAATGGATGTAACCGCACTTTCAATAGGCAATCCCAAACGCTGAGCGCAGGCCTTGGTTATAAATGAGCCCTGACTCGCGCTGTCGATCAAAATCTTTACGCGTTGATATATGCCGTGTTGGTCTCGCACCCTACCAACTGCGGTTGATAACAGTACAATGCATTTCGTACTTCCCACAACAGCCTTGGAGGAATTAGTAACCGAGTCGACAGGAGTAGTCAAAGTTATGGAAGCACCCATATTATTCCCCTTCTCCCCGCGGTCACTTTCTACGATAGCTCCCCCTTCATCGTGCACGGCGCCTGTCTTACCAGTCGAATCCTTCTCTCGCGGCGTGAAGTGCAACAAAGAATGATGTTTAAACGAGCAATGGCGACAAGGATTTCGGCGTTGACAGAATTTAATGGTGTGCCCACATTGCAAACAACCCAAGCAAAGACGGTTTTCTTTCACCACGCGAAACCTCTCATTGGCAGACAAGGCATTAAATTTCTCACATGAATATAGTGGGTGA
This sequence comes from Platycnemis pennipes, assembly GCA_933228895.1. Lineage (NCBI taxonomy): Eukaryota > Metazoa > Arthropoda > Insecta > Odonata > Platycnemididae > Platycnemis > Platycnemis pennipes. Next base: position 113,185,760 of record OW121856.1, read on the forward strand.
TTAGATTCGCATAATACGAATTTCAATAAAGCAGGAACACGAACCACGTCTGTGCTAGTCACCAAAGAACTCATTCCGACCAAAAACGACTTTGACTTTTTTTCACTTTGATTCCCCGATATTTTTTGGCCAGGAAACCCTCCCTTTGCATTTGGCCGCCTCCAGCACTCGGGCCTCTCACTCTAGAAATGAAATAAAACGTTTCACGGTCACCGACCCTTCTTTCTCCCACTTTTCTCTCAAATCCAGACTTAACTTCTTCCTTAAAAGAAATAAAAGCAGTACTGCTCAATCTTCGACATGATGCCCCAACGCCGTTAACGCGCTCGTATATTCAATTATCAATGTGGAGAAGGTCCGTAATTGTTCCGAAACGCGATCCACATTCTTCAAGCTCAACAATGCCTCCAAATAGGCGTTTGTCAACAATGAGGGCTCATTATAGCGTGACTTCAGCGAATCCCAAGCCACCAAATAATTGGCACCTGACAATGCTTCCCCCTTCAGACATGAGTGCAAGTACATGAATTTTTCAACATCCGATAATTCTAACGAATTATGAATCACCACTTCAAACACATCGTAAAAGCTCGGCCATGACTTCAACTTTGGAAGGGCAATTCTTGACATACCGGCGGGAGCTACATGAGTCGACGCAGTGACACCAGACTTATTTGATCCTAAGCCGTCAGAGTGAAACACCATAGCCATTATCATTTTAATGTAATAATATCTAGCTTCAAACTGCGCGATCTTGGCTTTAAACTCCTCAGCTTGGTCAACATTTTGTTTCTTCAGCTGTGCAATAAAATTTTCGACACAATCTCATAATAGCGCTCACATAATTCATCCAATCCTTCGCCTGGAATACTTGTTTTTCACATCACTGGGATCGCTTTCAACTGCGCGAGATACTTCTTCGACACGAATAATTTTTTGCGACGTCAACTCCTCTTTTACCAACAACTCATCGATCGGAGCCATACTAAACTAACGACAAACTCTTCCCAAATCCATAGGATCCGGCCCTAAGGACCAAACTTTGTATGGTTTCGAATCGATGGTGAATGAACTAATTTTAAGTGGACTGTATTATGCTGCGCCAACCTTAATCCGTTTACCTAATTATTATGGGAGCCTCACGAGCGAAAGTCATCACTCGCCTATGTAGTGTTGGCCCCTCCACAGAACAGTTCGGCTGGTCGAAAACCTCCCTTCAGCGTACTTCTCCACGACACGAACTCCTTCGGAATACTATTACTACTATATCCCTTCAAACCACACACAGCACACGTACACAACACCAGTGCACCACTCGGCCGCGTGAGCAAAAAAAAAACAAAACACAAACAAAAGGCGAGCGACACCCTCGCTCCCTGTGAGGCTCCCGGCTAATCAAATTACTGGCGAAAACACATACATTTATACATGCATTCAAACATAGCAGTTTTGAATAATGCAATGGTACACAATAAAAAAATAAAAATGTATTCTGAAAAATATGTCTATAACAGCAATGATAAAAGAGATGTCACCAATAATTAAATGAATTACAGTATTTGCTACAGGAAAAATGTCTTTACGGAAAACCTTGAAAATCTTGAATTATGAAATATTATAATAACGAAAACAAAATATTTACAGACTAAAGAATGAATCTAAACCTTATACCTTATAAAATTTATTATATTGGAATCCACAATTATGCAAACTTAAATCCTACGAGAATAAATTTTCACAAAAACTAAAATATTTTAAAGAAATTCCTGAAAGCAAGGGCGCAAGCAAAGTCACGGCTCGCCCTCACAGTCAGGGCAAATGTACACCACAGATTTCCTTACTCCCTTAGTGTGAAATACTATGCATCTCTTCTGCTATTTTTCCCTTTCTCCCCAACAGCTGTTATAGCGGGAAAGTGGGCGAGACCCCTTTTTGGTTGCGGAAAAGCAGTCAAGGCCTTTGTCCTACTGGAAAGTAAGGACTCAATTAACTCAAACCTAAAAGCATAAAGGCTCTTTTTATTCCCGCTATATTTGTTATAAATCATATAGCTGTTCACTAGCATAATCTGAAATATGTGGATTCCTACCTTCTTATACCACCTTAGCGTTTTATGCTCACAGGTGTAGTACGACAACAGCTGGTCGCAATGATCCCCCCCCATAAACTTATTCTATGCAGCTACGGATTCTGGTGTTCCTCTGCCTGGTTGTGAAGTTGGTACAAAGTTGCTTCCAAACTGTAAAGGAAATCATGGCAACGTCTGTCTTGTCTTTCCATCGAAAGATGCAAATTCCATACTTATTCCAATGACGTCTCCTTTGGCAATTTTCGGCCGAAAATTCCTTTAAGATTTTCTTTCCTGTTCGCTCGCAGGGTTCCTGTGCAGTATGTTTCACTTGAAAGCAGATCCCTAGTTTAATGTACTGTGGCGGATCCACCCACCTAACCCGCGTTTTACTAGGGGACAGCCGCACACATAGGGATCCGCGTTTGAGCCCAGGAGGGGCGTACTCCGCGAAGTCCAAAATAGAATTAAGGATCCCCCCGAGTCGTTCGATATTCTGATGCATACAAGGGGAATAATGGGGACTGACCTTCCCATCAACTGAGACGGAACACACACCAATTCTTTACACAAGTTTATTGCGGCCCTTGGCCAAAAGTGAATAACAAACAAAACATTTTCAAATAACACTTAAACAGAATGTGAATGCATGCACTGATGAACATGAGACGAAAGTGAGGGTGATTATAACAAATGACATGGATGATGATGAAACACTATGAAGACATAATAAAAAATAAATGGAATCACAAGTGCAACCGATAATTCGCACGGCAGGAGCCGCGTAGGGTGAGAATTCCCTTGGCGAAATGAGCGCTTTAACAAATGCACTATACAAAGAGTTACGTTAGGGCGATAGGTTCTGGGGTTGCTTTCAAAAGTCCAACCACTCCTGAATTTCTTGGGGCGAAGAGGTTCTCCCACGGTGACAAAGGGGGGGGGGAAGGGGTATAGTGGCTCGTGACGGCTTACGTGGCGATCCGGAAATGAAGCGATGACAGGAACAGGGGCCGACCATCGGCGCACCGATTTCTCCGGGAATGACTGGTGCTCGGACACTCAAAAAGTGGCTCCGCTACGTTCTGGTCCCGGTAGGAAATACTGCTGCCGTGTGTCGCCTGGAAGGTCCAGCTGCTCGCGATCGTACCTCCACGCTTTGGGCTATCTGCCAGTGGGTGGAAGTGCTGCGGCTTCTGCTAGGTTTCCTTCTCCAGCTCCGTGTCGCTCTTTGGATCTGCGCACCTGCAGCCTCTTAACGATAGTCACTGATACTGTCTCCCGGGAGGCATAGCCTCCTGCCTCTGATTGCAAATCTGTTCTCCTGGTCGTGGCGCGCTCACCGCCCTTAAATACCCACAAATGTGGGAGGGGGCGTCCGAGGGCACACCACATGGGTAAATGGGGGGGTGGGGTAACTAGGGAAATCCCCACTCGTCGAAATAAAGCACTTTTGACTTGCCCGTAGGTCCACTTGACACCGTTGACGAATGGAGAGGGAGGGGGGGGACAGGCCCTCCCGTGGCCGGCGACATCACTGACCTTGGTCACGAACACGTTTGGAGGAGTACACCTCACCAGGGACAAAAGGGGATGGGGGGGGTAAAGAAAAAGAAACACAGAAAAAAAACAGACAAACGACAAGCGCCAAGCGCAAAAAGACGCGAGGGGATCCAAAATCATAATGCGACGGTAAAACCGTTACCGTCACAGTACATTGTTATAATAATTGCTCAGATAAACACTGTGTCCATTATGCTTTAAGTTCTCTAAACGTTTATGCACAATTTGATCTCCATGTCCTCGTCCACCCAACTCATCATCTCCGGAGCCCACGTAAATAATCAAGCGGTGGACTAACCCTGCAGGTTCACTCAGCATATACATTTTTATGCCATGCTTGTGTTTTTTACCCTGAAGGTATTGGCGAAAAACCAAGCGGCCTCTCCAGAGCAGCATCGACTCGTCGATACACAATTCCTTTCCTGGGGATACAGATACAGCCACCATCGCCTCCTGGAAGGAGTTTAGAAGTATAGTTTAGTCCCCTGCCACACACCTTTATGGTGGCTTGCAGGGTATTATGTAGATGTAGATGGGATCTTATTTTATATAGACAATCTCTGGGAGCAGGATAATTCTCATTAGGATTTTTAGCAAAGTGCAGTGCTTGCAATATCCCTAGAAAACGATTCCTCGGCATCGAATCCCGGAATATTTTAAAAATTGAAAAATATCGATGTTTTTCAATAATCAGATATCCAGTTTGTTCTGATTCTCTCCATGTGGAAGAGCAGGCCCAACCAAACATTAATCTCCTCCCTATCCAATGGCTTCCTGTCCATTATCCTCCCTCTAGGAGATGGGTTGTTCAAAAATATGCACTCCGCATTCCTCTCCGTCTCCCGAAGAATAAGGACATAAACCTCGTCGTTAAACACCAAAATACTGATGAAGAATAAAACGCTACACTGACGATCAATTGGTAAAACACGAATGCGAGTAGTAGTTCAGTAGTCACATGTAACACACAAAAAAGCAACATACATCGGAAAATATCACACTGAAACTACAGCGAAAAAGTTGCAAAAACTCAAAAAATTCATAAAAACGTGAAAAACTGCAGAAAAGCCAAAATTTGGTGAAACCAGAAACGAAGCACACGACTGGATGGCCAGAACCCAACTGCAGAGCGGAGAAAAGAAAGCACTCCATAACAGCCATGCGTAGTTACGTTATAGCCATTCAAAAGGATCCCAAGGGCATGACAGCCCTGGCTGTCATCCGCGCCGGCGGCTGGGAGCGGATGACAGCCAGGGCAGTCATCCGCATTGAATGGGTTAACACGTCCATCATCAGCGACAAGATTGATTTGTGGCATGCTTCTCTGCTGGAAGTAAGGTCCAAGTCCAAACCAAGGCCGTCTGCTGCCCTTTTTGCCACCTGGAATAGGAATGCCCCTTGCCAACACTCTCGTGTTTCTTTACAAGCAGCACAGGGGTTGTGGAACACGCAGCAAGCCGTATTGAGGACTACTCTGTCATGAAGGCACTCCAGGCTTATCAGCCCTCTACCACATAGCTTTCTCGGGAGATACAAACTGGCACCGGCGACTTATTATTATTATTATTCCTGTTTCGTCGCCATTGCACACATCACGTGGTTGATGTCTTGTTACCCCCTGGTGTCTTGTTATCGTCTCCCACTGTTTGAAGAGAGCAGCATTGGATGAATCTCTCTGGAAGTAATGAATGGCCACCAGAGAGCAGCTTAGCCCCTTTTGAAGGGTTATTCAGGAGAGGAGAGGGGAAGTGAAACAGATATTGAATTTTACAAGCTTAGACTGAAATGTTTGCATTGAATTTCATTTTGAGATTCCACTTACCCAAGGTTCACATGGACAGGAATCGATTCAGTTTCCTCATTAGACAGTTTCCGTTCAATACCAGGTTATATGCATTAATGCTTTGTGGTCCGCTCACGTATTAGAACGGTTCCAGTATTAGGTGTGACCGCTCTCGTATTAAAACATGTTCAACTAGTCTCCAGGTTTTCATGCCCCAGTGGATTTATTTGGAACCTTTAGGGGGTATTTCTTTTGTCGTATTCAGTCAAGAAGCTTTACACTTTGTTTTTGTGAAAGGTTAAGGTGTTTTTGAGAGCTATTTCAGTTTTTTTAACATGTAGCATTTATTGTTACCCATCACACTATCATGGCTGCTGAGAACAGAAGGGGAATGAGTAAAAATGAAATTTTAAACAAAGTATTTGCCAACAATTAGTCTGATATCCCAAGTTGTGAAGGAACTGATGTAAGTTCTGAGGAAAACGATAGTGAAATGCCAAGTAGTGATGAAGATATGATAATCACCAAGAAAACTGTTTGTGCTTTACCTTTGGAGTATTCCAGTGATTCTGAAGTTGATGGCAGTAATAATGTGGCTAACACGATGAGTGTTTATGTTTAATTTTGGTCGTACAATGACATTATTCCTGCTTTAGAAACATTTGCTGGCACACAAGGTGTGAAGATTACTCCATATAGTAATCCAAAAAATGTGAGTGACGTAGTTAGTTTGTTTACTGGGGATGACCTCTTTTCGATGATGGTGGAGGAATCAAATAGTTATCATGAGCAAAATGCTCATAGATACAAAGAATCACCTAAAAGTTTGAAGTGGCACGAGATAACCATTGGAGAAAGGAAAACATTTTTAGGATTGATTACTGGGCACTACACCCTCTTAACAGAAACTCCTGTACTCCTGTATAAAGGTAATGAGTAGAAACAGGTTCTGGCAAATATGGCAGGCATGGCATTTTTCAAATAATGAAGACATCCCAGAAAATGCTAGTAGGATATTCAAGGTTTTTACCTGTTTTGAACTTCCTTCTGAAGAAATTTGCAAGCGTCTACAAACCAGGCAGGAACTGTCACTTGATGAGGGCATGATACCATGGCGAGGGCGTCTATCTTTTCGTGCATACAACCCTGCCAAGCTGACAAAATACGGAATATTGGTGCGAATGGTATGTGAAGCGATCACTGGATACATTGGCAATTTGCAAATTTACACCGGTGAGGGCAATAAGTTGGAAGATACAATTTTGTCAGTTTTAGGGCCAAATGCAAGTTTGTGGCTCCATGTTTACAATTATCATAATAGTTTAGGCATTGCGGAAAAACTTGTACAAAACAGAACTAGAATCTGTGGCACAATCAGATTAAGTAGAGGCATTGTCCTGAATGTCTAAAATCCGTGAAACTAGAGAAAGGTGAGTCAGCCTTCCGAAGAAGAAAAGATGTTCTCGTGCAAATTTGGAAAGACAAGTGGAAAGTTCGCATGATTTCCACCATTCATTCTTTGCGGCTCCTAAAATCTGAGAAGAAGGACAGAAAAAGTGGAGAGAGAATATCAAAGCCTGAGTCCGTGTTGGAATACAATTAGTGTATGATGGGAGTAGATCGTGCAGACCAATATCTGTCCTATTGCACAACAATGAGAAAGACCAGGAAGTGGTCAAATAAGACAGTGCTCTATTTGTTGATTGTGCCCTAGGTATTCAATTATTTTAGGGTTTGTGTTGAGCTCAATGGAAAACAAAGTGTGTATAAGAAATTCCTGCACGAAGTTGCGAGAAACTGGGTGAGTCGCACGGATGCAGAGGAGCCCATGTCAGCCGACACACGAGAGAAAACCATTCACATTTCTCCTGCAAGGCCTGCACCTAAGATGGACCCGCCTGGAGGACTTTCAGTGGACGTGAAGAAGAATGAAATAGAGAAAATAGTTGGTGCTGCGATTGAGAAAGATCCTCGTAGAGCATGTAGAGGATGTGCAACCAATAAAAGAGGAGTGAAACCCACTTTACTTGTGGATTGTGTTGTGTTCCACTCCACAGAGGGACATGTTTTGAGCAATATCACACTTTGATTGATTACTCTGGTATATAACCTCTATGAATTCAAAATTTCATTTAAAATATCCAGTAGTTCAGGCGTTATGTGTGTTTCATTTAATGCTTGTGCCTTTCATGCGGAGAGACAAAAAATGGCCATGGGCTGGTAAATTCAAAGGGCAACCCGCACGCAAAGTGTTAAAACCCTATAATCCGTACTGTGACCTGAAAGTTTTTCTAGATGAGACAGGATTCCGCTCATCTCATTTTCCTCTTAATACAGGTTTCACCGTGTTTCCTTCAGTTGTTAATCATAAAATTTCATTCTAAAAGGCAGTTATACACAAGGAAAGTGGATGGAAAAGTAAATATTTGTTCATGCACATAATGGGGTCGTTTACCTTTTTTTTTTTGCCGAATCTGATAGAGTTTGTAAAATAAAAGGACCCATATTTTTCCGTTTTCTGATCCGACAATTATTTCCCGAGTTATAAGCGGCGAAAAACTGATGTTTTTAACCCTTTCGGAAAAGTGGGTGTGGTGCAACCTCTAACGTATATCTACTTCGTCCAATCACAACTGAGCCCGTGAAGCTACTTTGCCTTATCGCAATGGGGGGGACACAGCTGACTCGGCCAATGGGAGCGATTTCGACAGCGTCTGTGAGAGCAGACCTTCCGAGAACCCCCCTCCACTCCCTTCCCCCTCCCCTGAAAGCAGTCAAGGACGGGAGGAAAATGACGTCAAGGTTATCACAGCAGCATTTTCGGTGGGCGTCACCCTTTGTTTATTTTAATTTTTGATTTATGAGTGAATGGTTGTGGTTAGAAGATTAATTTTTTCACTAAAATTCGTTTTTTGTTTCCATCTAACGATTTCGTGTACAAAATTGCGATTTCGGTTCCGAGTAAACGCCCCCATTATCTCGATAAATTTTGTGTTTTTCTTTGAAAGGGAACTCTGAATGAAAGGTGTATTACATTCGAGTGAATGCGGTACTGTTATTGAAATTTTTTCTCTGCTTAAATTATCCTGAGTTTCATTTCACCTCTGTCTTTTGTCCATTCCAGGGCGAACTGTTACGACCTTCGCTTGTGCTTCCTGCCTCGGAGCGAGTACAAGAAGCGCTTCAGCGTGAAGCCATCAACGGTGCTGAGGGCAGTGGAGAAGCGCTACCTGGGAATGCTGTTGACCAAGCTCAGCAAGGCATCCATGACCAAATCCATCTCGTGAGTCCTTTCACTTGCATAGCACCCCCCACATGCATGTTTGCGTGTGTGCGTGTGTGTGAGCAGTCCTCGAGTTGCGTATTTAATGGGATTTTGCATTGCAAACTTGAATTTGTTATGTTTCACCCCAAATACCATTCGTCACAAGCAAGTTCTTTCCAAGTTATATTTCAATTATGAACAAAGGTTGCCTGAAAATAAATAAGAGTTACCCCAGACAGATTAACTTTGTGGGGTTGCTACTTGATTAAAACTGAATAGAGCACTTTGTAAGATTCGATTGGTATTAATTGGCCTCAACTGGTTTCAACGTTAAACCATCATTTTCAAGAGTTCAGGCAGGGAACATGAATATGGCAAGCTCCTAAAAACAAGAGTTACTAGGGGAATGGGAAGTGGGATGAGGGGGCAGATCAGGATACAGTTTTGTAGGAAACTTAACACTCCGGCAGGCGTGCTATTTTCCGTCACACGAGCAAGCACGTCGTGCATGCATTGTACGTAGAGTTGGGTAAATTACCGTAATTTTCAATTGAGGTAAATTACGATAATTTTCAAAAATTACCATAATTTTTCGGTAATTTTAAGTTTTGCTCTGCAAATCCTTATCAGAGGACTAAAAACGAAATCAAATAGCATTGAGATATAAATGCCAACGCTTATATCAATCATATCACGATGTTTATCCATTATAACTCATTAAAAAAAAATTATAACGAAGTTGGCAGCAACACTCAATTTGCCTACCTTTTGTCACACCATGAGAAATTTTTGTTCCAAAGACATACCTCTGCGCAATGTGCATTTGTTATTTTACTCTGAATTAATCACAGACGCAATGTAAACAAAATCGTTTTAGCTACATCATTTATAATATCACCCATTCCAATGGTTTCTTCGTGAGGAAGAAATTTTCAGAAAAAGAACTTTTCTGAAAATTGCCGTTTATTACAGTAATTTTCAGGAGTGCTGGTAATTTACGAAAAATATTACAGTAATTTACAAAAATTACCACGATAATTTACCGAGTTGCCCATCTCTAATTACACGACAACTTTAAGTTATAAAAAATTCAGTATTTTGTTGCATAATAAATATGTTAATTCTTGAATATCAATATCATTTATTTATTTACTTGGGATTACTTGGCACACAGGACTGGCTAGCTTGCCGAAGAGTCATTATGCTCGGCATCCTCGTGGCACGGGAGGCAAGTTACGGTGGCCAGAGAGTGCTTTTTGCAAATATATGTGTTGCACCTGACAATTTTTAGCATAGTAGTACTGTTAGCACACACAACTTAATGGAAGGATATTGCAATTTTTCAAGTAAACATGTATTTGGACTAGTTTCAATGCTACTACATCATTGTGTACTACATCAAGTGACTTGACAATCATAATAATAATAAATGTCAATGAGCTGCAAACCCTCGACAGGGGAACGAGGAAAATGATGACCATGTACCGTAGTCTTCATCCGAAGTCTGTTGGCCATCACAAGAAAAAAGAACATGTTTTGAGTAATTATACTTACTTCAGATTTAAATATCCAGTGAAATAAAGATTGGATTTGTGCTACTCTCGGAATTGTTGTATTTAGTGATGGACGGATCCAGGTTTTTTGTCGGATCCGGATCCGGAACCGGATCCTTGCCAGGGTTTCGGATCTTTATCTCGGTTTCGGATCCTTAGTTTCAGATACTCGATTCTGAATGTCATTCATTTTCAAAACCTAGATTTTTTTAAAATATATAAATACAGCAACAATAGAATTACCAAAAAACAAGTAAATTTATTGTAGAAAAAATCAACTTCCAAATCTATGTGGATAATATTTTCCTGGAACAAGATTTACAGATGCAATAACTATATCTTATTACTTCTAATATAAAGATCAACTTCCTTATCACATACTCATCAAACAATATATTTTTGAAACCAGTACAACTAATCTTTAGAGTGCAGTTAAAAGAAACATAAGTTCATTTTTATTAATAAAGGATTATTTTCCAATTATTAATCAAATCCTTGAATGCTTTCATATTCTTTTTTAGAAACAAAAAAATTTTAATGCAGCCAAGAGATCCCATTTATGAAATATCTGGGAATTCTATTTTTAAGATGAAAAAATAATTATAGAATATTTCAAGCTGTTAAACTAGTAATTTTGCACTGTCTCATTAATAATAACCTTTAAATGAATTTATAGAATTTTATACTCATAAGGAGAGGTTGTGTAACTCAGATCATGAAATGAGATTAGCCTTTTTTCATGCTACTAGAAGCAAAATTTAAAAAACTCTCGGATTTTTTCTCTATTGGCTCGGGTTTGCAAGAAAAATGTAGAATGACATGCGGGGAGCATGTATTCTCCAAAATCAGGCAAGCCCACAATAGCAGAGTGGGGTAGTGACTGCAGGGTAATGAAGTACGATTCTTATCATTGTTTAAAATTTTTCTTTCAGCCACTGAATCAAAAACTTTATCATCCTTCATTTCCAACCTTTGTGTGGATACTGACATTTTTGTACTCCTATCGATTAAACTACATTTACAAATGCGTCACTGAAAAATACATGGTAAAGTTAACGTAATGATTCCACGATTTAATTCTGCATTAAAAATTTTTTCTAATCATTTCACTAATGCCAAATTTTATTATTTTGACTTATAAATTGACATGAAATTTCTGATAATCTACTTTTTTACCTGCCTACTTGCATCACCCTGTGCACTTGCATCAGGCAGTGTTAAGAATCGAACTCGAGACCGGCAGTACACTAGCCCTCATGTTTAACAACAACGCTATCATAGGTTCACGAGAATATGGCGAATGTAGGCAACCCGCGTGACATTCTGCGTTATTTTTCTTCTCGCGCATCCAGGCCTATGAAGAAAAAAGTCATGACGAATATTTTTTTTATTTTGTTTTTGTGGCACGGACAACTCTTCTTCTCATTTCGTGATCGAGTTACACAACCTCTCCTTGTCAGTTTCTACCATACGTACATTCCATTCGCGGGGCGCATCGATCACGAGGCCGCGAAATTTTAAAATCTCCGTTCTGGATCTGAATTTTTACTGTCTTCGGATATGATTTCAGTAGCGAATGAAATGAAAGACCCGTGGATCCGACCCCGACCATCCTTAATTTATTATTGGTACATTTGTAAATCTAATTTAAACAACAAAAGTATGATAAAGTGAGAATTCAGATTTAATGGTTTGAAATTGAAGAGGATAACATTTTCGATGCAACGACTGAAAGAAAAAATTAAACTGCGATAGGGATCAAACTTCGCACAGTACACTAGCTCTCGTTCAATGCCTGATCCCGGCGAATGTAGGCCACCCGCATGGCATCCTACGTATTTTTTTTCCCCGCCATACTGGGGTAATGGAGGAAAAAAGTCATATTTCTTTATTTTGCTTCTAGTTGCACGGGAACGTTTTCATCTAATTACGTGACCTGAGTTACACATCCTCTTCGTGTCAATATCTACCGCAACTACATTCCATTCACGGGGCTCCTCGATCGCTAAGCCGCGAAAATTTAAAATCTACGATCCGGATCCGATTTTACTCCGTGTCTTTGGATCCGAATCCGGAACCGAAAAAATGAGAGATCCGCGGATCTTTGGATCCGACGGATCCGATCCGGCCATCACTAGTTGTATTATGGTAACTTAGCGGCCTCTCAATGGATGTTGTTTTCTGTAATAGTCGCCGATAGCAGCCAACCGCGGTAAAAGCGGCACTGATGATGGCTCAAAAATGGATCGGTAAGTTGTTGCGTTTCGACTTACGTGGATTTCGACCTACGCGGAAAGTTTTGGAACGAATTAACCGCGTAAGTCGAGGACTTACTGTATATATCTATCGGCAAAGTGAAGATGGTTGACCTGCTCACTAAATGTCCCTTCATAAGACCCATTGCTAGGTTATTTAGAAATATTCTTCTGTGGTATTGGTCTTTGTCACTGTGTTTGCTAAAATACAGAATTTGACAGTTTATGCCCGCTATATTTAAAAATTCAACAAATAATGCCAGGGGCCACCTTTTTGTTATTTGCGATACAGAACATGCCACGCACATTTCATCAACCGTGTCCACTGTACCTTTGGTGATGTCAAATCCAATATAATTTGTGGTTTGTTGGAAGCCTCGTTGATGTCAGGAGAATCATGCATTGTGGGCAGTAATATCACGGATTTGTTTTCTTGTGGTACGAAAGACACTAGTATCTTGTTCCTTTGGAATCCAAACAAAGATGAATTGACCTTCCTTGCTTTATTTGGCAGAAATTCAAAAGGGATTTCACGTTTGTGTTTTCGAATGGTGCCAATGAATGTTAACTTTTTTGACAGTAAATACTGAGTAAGTGCATAGTCAGTGTACCAATTATCTGTTGTTAGATTTCGGTTAGCATTTTGGAATGGCTCGATGAGATGCTTGACTGCGTCGGTTGGGGAATTTGATACTTTGTATTTGCCTTCCATCTGTTGCACGCAGTAGACTCTTAAATTTCCAGCTTAAAAAGATTTAGCGTCACAACAACATATACTTTGTCCATACCTTGCAGGCATACTTGGGATATACTGCACAAAACTACATCTGCCTCGAAACGGGTGCAACGTCTCATCAATCAAGTTGTACTCGCCCATCGTGTAATTTTTCATGCAATTCCCTACAAATCAATCTAAAAGCTGCAAGTTTATCAGTCTTTCTTCTATCTGCTCTGGTCGCAGAATCATCAAAACGGAAGCATCGTAGCAGAAACAAAAATCTCTTATAGCTCATGACTGCTCTAAGTGCCACAATACCACTATCATCTGGATTCCATAACTCGAATACGTTCGTATGTAGACCATGTTTTATGGCAATCAGAAATAAAGCCCTAAACAAAGCAAGAATTTTGGTTTTTAAAGTAATTCTAGCATCTCTCTCTCTCTCTTGAATAGGCCACATCAGCACATTTACTCTCCATAAAAGCATTTGTGTAACTCACAATTTCCTCGATCATGTCACTGTCAATCATTTTCTGAAATGCACTCACTTCATCGGTGATGTCTTTTGAAAAAGATTTCAGACCTGACATAATTTTCACTATGTTCCTTACATTCATTTTTGTTTTCATTTTATATGGTTTTTTTTCCACTTGAACTTTTCATCCATACTGGAAACCAATACCTTAGATGTACAGTTGAGCATCTTTAATTCGGCTCAGCTGGGACCGAAGTGATGCCGGTTTAGGGATTTTGCCGGACTATGGGTCATGCATGGCAACTGGTGTATCTTCGACGTCTGGGATGTTTTCAATAACACGTTCGCTGCGGCGTGACCCACCGGTGGGTCACGCTAATCCTTCTAGCGCTGCGGCCTTTTAATTCTTTGAATTGTCTCAACTTGCGAGGAGTATTGTGAGAGTAGGATTCGAGATCTTCTCGAGTGACTTCACCCAGAGGTTAGTCACAGTTCAAATAACAGACTGCTATGTGTCACTTAGTGTGACCCACCGGTGGGTCACGCCGCCCCTCCTGAAACTCTTTTCAGCGTGAGCAGTGTGACCCACCGGTGGGTCACGAACAAATTTACATATTAGCATATTATATCCAAAATACGTTTATTTTTTGCTTTCTTTTTGTTTTTTTCATGTTTATGCGATTTTCATACATAAGGATGAACAATACTCGATATAGTAAAACAAATGAACTTATTAAAAATAATGAAAATGTTTAGGACAATTTTTTCTCCTCAACCTCTTGGCTGTCCGTCAGTTGCTCGAAACTAAACAGTCCGAACTGCACTCACCCGGCTGTGTGAGAGATTGACTCTCTCTCTTCCCTTCACCCCCTCCCCCCCTCTATGGAAGGGCAATTGGGAAAGAGTCGCGTAGGTTTCTTGAGCCAATCCCTCAGTGGTGGATGAGTGACCGTGCCCTTGCCGGGTGAACATCTTCCGAATTGCAGACACTACTTTTTTCTGAGTGAGACAAAGCACTATGTACTCTTTCCAAAGGATCCCCCTTCCCTTTTCTCATAGTGTGAGCAGGGCTGGGGAATCGGTACGCACGGACGGGCAAGTACATCTCACAGACGGGCGCGAACAAGGGCAGGCGCAATAAACAGAGATGGTTGGGAGTCTCCTGGGCTTTCCAAACGTCAGCAAATCTTTACCACATGCATTGTATTGTTGCCCCTCTCTTCCCCCATCCCACGCCAGGGTCTAGAAGATAGCGTGCCCCACGTGGCCGGTGGAGGGGTGGGTTGGGGGTGAAGCTGGGAGTAGCCTCCCCCAGCCTTCCTCTAATCTCAGGAAACAGCTGAGTATTGCCGCTTCAACCAACAACCCTCGGCAGTGGCCAGAAGCTCGGAAGGACTGTGACCCACCGGTGGGTCACACCGCCCATGCAAAAGGCTGAGTGTGACCCACCGGTGGGTCACACCGCGCTGTGAGGAGTAGGGCTTTAAACAGCTCCGCAGTGAACGTGTTAAAAGGAGTCAATTATTTATAACAAAATATATTCGTTTGCCATTCATTTAACATCATTTTAAGGAGAGTCACTGAGAATAACTAGAAAGAAATGGTTTCATTATTCACAAAGTAATTATTTATGAGTACAGAAGTTGCCCAGTGAGTGAAAATAACAGAATCTTCTCAAATAATCAGAATTAGAACGGACGGTGAAATGCTATTGCCTGCACGTGAAATTTCCCGAATCACGTCTATTTCTAAAAGAGTTTATCCTGCTCCATTAGCATTTGGCCAGAAATACTAACCAAGGCCTTCGACGCAATCGAAACCACGTGATCTAAATCAGCACTTAAATCTTCTTTCGTAGTTTTTCTCTCTGTCTGTCTGTTTCTTCATGTCACTCTAAGAGTAAAATTTTGAGGATTTTCTCTTTCAGCTTCTAATTGTGTTATATTGTTGAAGATCCCACGCAGTATGTTTTAGACCAACGCTTAACTGATGCAACGCCGTCAAGCTTTTTCACAGCTTGCACTTTTTCTGTGATCGTTAACGTTTTGTACTGATGCCTCAGTCCTCTGCTGTTGCCGCAACTGTATAGATTAGACATGATTTGGGAGTAACATAAGCAGATAACAAATAATTTTATGAATTTACGTCTAGTGGTCAATCAAAAATGCACGCACCATTGAAAGTGGCCGATCCGTAAATTAGTCCGTCTCGGTGATGTCTTCTAATTTACATGTTTACTTCAAGCTGCAGAATAATTTCAGTGTACACAAAGTAGAGTCCGATTGAAAACTCATGGCACCTAAATGTGCGGAACGACAGCGAGTGGAGGTGAAGGTGCTTTTGGGGGTGGTAGTTTGGAGGGGAAGGCAAGTATGTACCCCTCCACTCGGGAGCTTAGGGGAAGGCAGGGTCTCAGGGTAGCCAACACAAGAGAATCCTTGTGTAGGCTTCCGCGGATTGTCTTACTTGAAGATGCTGGTCTTTCGGGATTCCCTCCATGTTGGTCCATAGATAGGTCCGTTGTGATTGGTTGTAGCATTGGTGTTCGTAATTGGCTGTAGCATTGGCGTCTGTGATTGGCCATTGAGATTTCTCTCGTAGAACTCGCTTCCAGGCGTTTGCTAGCGAGTAGCTGTCTTCCCTATTGAAGTTGTCTTCATGTTTGCTTATCTCGATAGCCTCTCGTATCATCCGTGGAAAATATCGTTTCTCTTGGGCAATAATCTTTGCGTCTTCGAAATCGATGTTGTGGTTGGGGCCCGACCATGTGTGCTCTGCTATGGCAGAGAGTCTCTGCTATCTATTTCTTGTTGCCCTCTGGTGTTCCTGTAGACGGCATTTCAATGGTCTGGACGTCTGTCCAATGTAGCTGCTCCCACAGCTGCATTTCACTTGATATACACCACTCTTAGATTCTCTTTTTATCTTGTCTTTTACTCTCACTAGCATGTTTGATGTTTTGGAGACACGATTAAATCTCGTCACAATATTGTATTCCCAAAAGTAGTCCCCATATCTTCTACCTTCCTTACCCCATGATTCACATTCGAGTTTGGAGGATGCGACAAGAGTAGATGGGAAAAGCGTAAACAAAGCTGATTATGAGAACCATAACTCGGCAGCGATTTGGGGAAAACAAAAGAATCTGGGGGGATTCACGTGAAGCGAGATGGGAGGAGCGGCTACCAAAAAATATAAGTGGCAGGGAAAATGGGTAAAGGACATCACAGCATCCAGAAATTATGACTCCACCGTGCCTACAGTAGGTGAAGGCCACGAAAAATTTCTGCATGCCCGAAAGCAATATGATTTTGGTGAAGAATTCCAGTTTGATCCCATAATGTTCAATTTGAAATTCTCTAAAAGAGACACTGCATTTAAATTTTCTGAAAACTGTTCATTGTATTTCGTGAGTAATTTTGACTGATTGTTAATGTGGCGCTATGCCAACAAATGATTGACCTCACTTCCCTGTGGTAGTTAAAACATAATAACGTTGCCTTCGTCGCTGAGGGGTGAAAAAGCGACTGAAACGCTGAATTCATTAAATTTCATATCAGAGTTATAAAGTTTTTTTATTACTAAGAGACATGGATGTAATTTAGTTGCAAAACTTACATCATGACTTGTAAACATATATGAAAGAGTTATTTATTGCTAAAAAAAATGTAGTAGTTTGTAAAGTAGTTGGTTTACTTTTCTTTTCGTGTAGTTCATGAATGTGTTTACATACAATGCCCATGGCTTTAGCTGCATTGCCATCTGCACTCAGTATTTTATGTAACGCCATTTCCACATTTGAAATCGCAGCAAATGCCTCCTTACGAGTTACTCGTGTATTTTCGAATTGCTTTTCTGCCTCCTCTTCCTCGTCAGAATCACTCACTTCTTCCATGCGTTCAGAGACATCAAGGTCCGCTTTCTTCCCTGAAGTGCTCTCATCAGCATTTCATTCTTCAGGAGTGGCAATCACAAAATCGTCGAAATGGACATATTCCGAAGAAGTGGTTGGACACTCTATTTCACCATGAATTTCGGGCCAGTCGAAGTCTTCACTGAAGTCACTGTCATTGAATGTAATTCACCAAAACCAGCTTTTTAGAGGCAGTTTTCTATAAATGAGGAAGAAACTTCATCCCAAGAAGCAGCTATGTTCCACATCGCATCCAGCGCATTCCATTTTCCGATTTCATGGGCGAGAATATTTCTTGAGGTTTCTCTACTCAAATGCCTCACCAGTTTTTTCCTTTATGAGCACTTCAGTTAATTATACCCTGATATGGGGGCTGCAGGAACTAGTGGCATTGGCCGGAAGGAAAAGAACTCTAATATTATTTAGAGTGGGCCATTCAATGTTGTGCTCAGCACACTGAATGTTTCGATCCCGACTAGCTATCTTTTGTTCGAAAATTAAGGGCGACTCAAGAAATAATTTTGCGGTCATCCAAGCTTTTTTGTTAGCCCTATAAACACAGGGAATGGTTTGGACTTTGAAATATCTGGGATTGCTGTATTTTACGAGCACCAGAGGCTGTAACTTCTCGCTGCCATCGGAATTGCAACATAGCACTACGGTTAGTCACTCCATACTTCTTTTTCGTCCACAGTAAAATAGGTTGTAAAATATTCCACTTTCATCCACGTTAAAAATATCTTTAGGTGCGTAGTCCACAAAAATGTGTTTGACGTTCGATCGCCATCTCTCAGCTGCCTCTACATCATCTGATGATCCTTCTCCACTCATGCGCAAAGATGCAATACCATGCCTCTTTTGAAATCTCTGTAACCACCCGTTGGAGCATTTAAATTCCTGGCCCATTTTAAGTGCGATCATGTCGGCCTTTTCTTTCGCCATGGCCTTGATGGAGGAATGTTATTTCACCTGCATCGGAAGAACCACTCCAATCACTCACTCTCTACCTCTTCAAATTCTGCTCCCCATATCCTCTTCTTCCTACCATCGTCCTTTCCACTCTCTAGTTGTGATTCTACTGCATCATGATTTTTCAGGCATGTCGACAGGACCAAGAGCCGAATATCATAATGCTTTGCAATTTACGTTTTTGTTTTAACCCCACGATCTCCTCACAAATTACACTGAATTTCTCTTTAATTGTCAGTTTATTGTGTTTTCTCTTTGGAGGCATCTCAAATCCTACCTTCCTTCTATGGACATATTGGACTAAACGGATTTGACCTACAATGAAGGAATAAATTGTTATAGGCAAAATATAAAGGTCAGACATTACGCAAGGACCACAAAATAAAAAGCAAAGAAAAACAGTTCAGCGCCAAATCATAACAATGATGTTTTTCACCTATCAAGCTAAATACTACTGTTGAGCACCCTTAATCCAGGAACACCCATAATACGGCACGTTGGCCACTACCACCTACCCGGTACTTTGTGGAAAATGCCGAAAAAATTTTACAGAAACATTGCTTCGTAACCTGCCGAGATAATTTCCCATTCTCAATGTTAATTTTCCAATTGCGAGAATCAGAATAATTTAAACATATTAATTTCTGGTACTTCGTGTACACTGGAACTATTCTGCAACACTAACTTAACGTACAAAATTGAAGACACCACCGAGATGACTACGACTAGTTTACAGATCGGCCACTTTCAATGGCGCGCGCATTTTTGATTGACCACTGGACGTAATTTAATACAATTATTTGTTATCTGTGTATGTAACTCCCTAATCATGCCTAATCTATACAGTTGTGGCAACAGCAGAGGAGTGAGCTTCAGTACAAAACGTTAACGATTGCAAAAGAAATGCAAGTTGTGAAAAAGCTTGACACCGTTGCATCAAAGCACCGATCGGTAAAGCATTTGTCTGAAACATACTGCATGGGATCTTCGACAGTACAACAACACATTAAGAAGAAGAAGAAGAAAGAGAGATTCCTCAATATTGATCTGTTAAAGTGACACAAATGATAAATGGACGACAGAGAGAAAAACTATGAAAGACGATTGAAGTGTTGATTTTACATTGCGTGGTTTAGATTGCGTCGAAATGAAGGGCTTAATTAGTATCTCTGGCCGAATGCTAATTGAGCAAGGGGATCGGGTTGGTCTGGTGGCTAGAGTACTGGTCTCCCATCCCAAGGGCCCGGGTTCGATTCCCGTCGAAATAAGTGGGGATTTCAAAGACTTTCATGTTTCTGAAGACAAACATATGATGATGGAGTTGATTGACTGCGCAAACAGCACCCATAACGCTGAACTAAAGGAAATGGAATTCGCAAATTTAGAGGAAAGGATAGCTAGGGACCACGATACTCTCCCCACACATTTCACCAATGATGAATCGTTGAATATCGATATAACGATAATCGAATAACGATAAATCTGAGTGGGAATGAAGATGAAGAGCCTTAAATTGTTGAAGGAAGACGAAATTAACGATGATCTTTAATGAATTATCCAGTCTGGTCGCCCGCAACGTAGTGATGTGTGGTCGTACAGACGACACCCACACGTTGACATCACGCTGAATCAGCTGATAACAAATCAAGCACGGTACAAAATATATTGCATGAAACACATCATAAGAAATATCAAATTTGATATACCTACCCTTTTCCAATGATAATATTACACTTTTAAATGTGCAGTAATATGATGCACACGATGCTTAGCTTCTGTTATTTTCACTCACTGCGCAACAACAATACTTTCCAGTAATAACTTTGTGAGTTAAGAAACAATTTCTTTTTGATTATTCTCAGTGACTCTTTTAATAATTATGTTCAGTAAATGGCAAATGAATATATTTTGACAGAGAAAATGACAACGTATGTTCCACTTGTAGATTTATTTACGGTACAACTAGTTTCAGCGCTCTGACCCATCATCAGGTACATAATTTTTTTCCATCACACACACTTTATACGCAAAAAGGATGGGGGGCGATGTGCATTGGCATTGATGAGTGGATGGGATGGAGTGGGTTGGGGGGAGGGGGTGGGTGGGGGGAGGGGGTGGGTTGGGGGGATGGAGTGGGTTGGGGGGAGGGGGTGGGTGGGGGGAGGGGGTGGGTTGGGGGGAGGGGGTGGGTGGGGGGAGGGGGTGGGTGGGGGGAGGGGGTGGGTGGGGGGAGGGGGTGGGTGGGGGGGAGGGGGTGGGTGGGGGGATTAGTGGTGGGATTTAGGTAATGGGGTTCCGGAGGGGGTCCCTCTCACTAAGGGACCAGCAAGCCACGCCTGTTGGTCCCTTAGTGAGGGGGAGACCTCCAGAAGGGGGGAGGAGTGATTTTCAAAGATGATTTCGTTCGTATCTCTAACTCTTCATAAGCATCTCTTCCCCATTTGGTGTAGGATTTCCGGGACAAAAGTGCTCTGGTGCTCCCACAGATGTTTGGCAAAGTGGGATTTTTGTAGGTCACATTATAGGAAGTTCATGCTCCTCTGCCCCCCTCGTCTCGAAGGGCCTTCCCGTTTGCCCCACGTAAACTGCGCTGCAATGATTGCATTGCAATTTGTAAATGCCACTGTTCAGCAACTTTTCGGTGCGGTCTTTTGTTTTATTTAAAAGGGTTCTGAGGTTACAATTGTTGTGAAATGCTATTCTGAAATTGTCTCTAGGGAAGAGATTGCCTACTTTTTGTGAGGCAAGACCATAATATGGTAGTTTGCACCAGCGGTAGTCCATTTTACAATTGTTCTCAAGTACAATTTCACTCGAGAAAGGGAGACTTGGGAGGAAGAAAGGGGAAGAAGGCATAGTAGTCATGGCGCGAATGCCCCAAGAAAAAAGCTAGGGCCGAGATGCGTGTGCACTCGAGATATATTTGATTAGGGTGCTGCTGGTGTGCAGCGCACCATAAGCACAAACAAGTGTTCAAAATAGCTTGGAAGCACTTTAACCTCTTCCACTCGGGTGTCAAGTGATACTCGACTCTGCGTAGCTCACTATCAACTCGTGTGTCAGGTGTCACTTGACACACGACATATGGGAAATTCAGGGGTATTTGAAAATTAAATTCCAAGAGGGTGAAAAAATCCGAGTGCAAAGGGTTAAAGTAATGTGTTCTCAAGAGTGTGATACCAAAATCACAACGACTACAAGCACTAACTACCATTGAATGGCACTGCCCCGGTGAATACGTTGGGGCGTCACTGGTCTAAATTCAACTTTGAGTTACATATTAAGTGTATTTTGAATTATCTGTACTATCATGTATGCAATTACCTATTCAGTTTGTCGGTAACTGCTCACAACTTGGAATTGTTTGAGATTTCGAATGAAGAGGGTTCGAACTAACTGGGGTTTAGTGTATAGAAGAGGGATGTCAGTTCCAGGTAAATGCCCCCATATGTTTCTGACCTGTGCTTAACACCTTCTGCATGTCTCTGGGTCAGTACAATATTAACATTATTTTTACCATCCTGGCTGCTGTTGTTGTACTCATTGACTTGTGGTGCAGTCTCTTCTTTGACAAGGGGAAGAGCAGCTCTGGGTTTGGCAGGGAAGGGAAGGAGGTGGAGGAAGACGTGGCTGAGGGTGCTGAGGAGCCAGTGACCGTCCCCGACATGAACGAAAGCTCTGAGGATGAGCAAGATGTGAGTACTCCTCTCTCTGCTCAGCCATCAAGTGTTTGTATGAAGAAAATGCCTTGTCCTGAGCAGAACCTAATATTAGTCGAACCCTGTCTTAGGCAGAAGAAATTTTGGTCCTGCATGGGTCTTAGGGTTTAATGCATTATGGCTTCATGTTAAACGGAAACGGCCTATTGCAGGAACAGAATCGATTCCCATGCATGTGAACCTAGGTTAAGTGGACTGTCAAAACAAAATTCTATGCAAACATTTGATCTTAAGCTCATAAAATTCAACTTCATCACTTTCATTTCCCCTATCTTCCTGAGCAAACCTTAAAAAGGGGCTTGACTAAGCTGACAGTAAGTGATCGTTTGACCACTTATCGTGATAGTTTATTACTTCTAGAGAGGTTCATCCAATGCTACTCTCCACAAACGGGTCACTGTATATCACCAGGCTATGACGCCCGCACACTACTTGTCTTATTTTTTTGATCCAAAACAGAAGAATTTGGACTTGATAGATAAGGAAAAGAATTCTGTCATGGTTTTTCCATAATAGGCATATGTTGGAAAAGGATTTCTTCCGATAATTGTTAAATGTTTGGAAGAACTGATCGTTTTGAAAAATACATGTTTTCAGATGAAGTACTTAACAATGTATCTGCCTTGCAGTGAAGTCCACGGAAATGCCATTATAAAAATAATTGAACAGCTTTTCTTCAGCCAGAGTGTCTTCTCCACTTTTAATTTAGTGCACTAAAAACTGTGGAATAAAATAGGAAATGATGAAGCTGCTTAATTAGCTTTCTTATGCAAGCATTTAAATGATAGCCATCCAATGTAGATGTCTGCATCCTTAATAGAGTTGATGAGAAAATATGATTCATTCCTACCAGTTTTTTTTTTCTTATGTGTACTTTTTAAAATGAAAATGTGCGTCGTTCATGTTCATGCATTTATAAATAATATTTTGTATTATTTATTTCTTCTATTATTCATTTCATCATTTGCATGCCTGATCTCTCTCTCTCTCTGCAAAATATCCAGGAATACAAAGCACTACTTTATGTGTAATCGAATTTGATAATGTTTTCTGCCTCACGTTTTGCTTTCTTATACATGGAAACTCAGAATAATGCATATAATCCCTCAAATAACCAGAAGAAATAGCATATTTTTTCTTGGTCCCACATGTGTATTTTGAGCAGGTAGACTGGCTAAACTCACTTTTTCAGTTAAAATTTGACTTAGTTACCAGTATTTTCTACATATTTTGTTCAATCAATTGTTGTTGGTGGCACATATTTTGTATGCACTAATGTTTTTTTCCATAAAATAATTTATCTCTCAATTTCATCTCATGATTTTCTTAACCCTAAATGTGCTTGCTCTTCTCAAAGTAAAAACCACAATTTTTTATTTGAAATTGCCATGCTGCAGTTATTCTCCTGAAATATTTGCTTTTTAAGATTCATAATTAGAGGTCGGTGAAAGTGGTTTTATTTTTTGCTAAAATTCGTTTTAAAACTATGTGATTTCGGTGTTATAGAAAATCTTGGCGGTGTTATTATAATGTTACAATTTTTGCGCATTTCTAGGCGTTTTATTATTTTTGGTACACATTTTGTGAATGCTTATACTTTTATTAAGCATTTTACATAACAAGAAAGGCAATGAAAGAAGCACACATAACTAAACACAATCAGAAACAAAGAAACTTGAATTGGGGGTGTGTCGAAATGATTTTTTTTTGCATTGAAGCTCAGTGGAGTGCCGAATATCCGACGATCAACCGCTAATAAGTAGCACCCCCTCTCCTCCTATCTTTTCTGTTACTTCCCCCCTTACCTCAACTGCTAGCGCTTCCGTTCCGAGCCAGCGGCCGTGTTTAAGTCTACAAAATTGTTACATTAGGCCCACACTAATGGTTTTCCTTTTCAAGTTATCCAATTACACTGTCTACTGCGTCGCGGTGAGTCACCGGAATTACTGCTCGGCATTTACGAGTGCCAGGCGTGTGAGCTTATATTTCCGCTCTTTCGCGGCCGTGTTCAGCACATTATTGATTCAGAATATCTAATTCTTCAGGGGAGAAACTGCGTCATTCTAGATATTTCCGAGAATTTCAGGATTGAAAAATGTGAATCGAAGAGAGAGGCGGTGATTAATTTAACGGCAAATTCCGGCGGAGACATCACTACAGTACGTGCGCGATATTACGCGAATGCGATATGCGTGAGACAAAACAAGCCAATTGACCTTTGAATCGTAAGGAGATAGAGCGAATGAACGTCATCAGCATTAAATAATGAAGGCTTAGGCTTCAATCGATTATGACTCTTTACATCTGATTTTTTCGCTAATTCACGTAAAATTCGCGAAAAAGGCGAAATTTCGTTTTATTTTCCGATTTCGCGTTATTTCACAATATCGCGTCTCGCGAATTTCACGGATCTCTATTCATAATTGATACATGCATAGTCAATGTCTTTACAAATAAGTAGGTATACATCCAAATAATGCATGCATTGTTTACTATTTTTGACACTCATGTTTCTTTGACACTCTGTATTCTGTGACTCCTTATCACTGGTGATCAGCCTTCACCGGAGATGAACATCATCTATCACCGCTCTTCCGATTCTGTAACGTGACGAGGTGATGTTCTTCACCCCAAACAAGGTGATATCACATCACCACCTCAATAGCCACCCTTGTCTCATCACCCCATATGTATATTGAGGTTCCGCCATCATGTTAGCGAGAAATAAACATTGTGAGTTAATTAATGACGTTAATGTAGTGACAGTGACGAAATTGCAATGGAAAGAATGGCACGTGCATAAAAATAATAATGATCACAGTTGTATATTTACTATCCTACAACTCTCAATTAATATGTTTTGACGTTAGTACGTTGTGATCTGCACCAGATTATCCCAAATTTTGCATACGATCCAAATTTCAGGGGCAAAAAGACGTATATCTACAAGACCTTTAGCATTGAAATAGATCTTTGTCAAATTGCTAAAACAATGGCGGAGCCATAAAAAAATCTCCAATTTACTTAGTCAAGTCAAAATTGTTTGTATGAGTATAGTAATAAGTGTATATGGACACCAAAATACATAATTGTCGACAACGAAATACAACCAATTAAAAAGAGTCATTTCAGGCGTTATATGGTGGAATAACATAATTAAATACGATTGACAATTTTCCATAAAGAAATCATTACTTCGACCGGTTTTGATGTGATACATCATCATCAGGTCCATAATATATATAATAAATACAACCAATTAATTTCACTTTGACGAGTAATTATGTTTGTTTAAATTATTCCTAAGAATTTGGGTAAATAAGAAATTTTTCAGTTGTTTGTTATATATTTATGTTTGTTTTTAGCAGCTCGCTTTCGATCGACTTGTATTATGATGTTTGTATTATGATGTTATATTTATTACGCGAATGAAAGTCCTGTGTGCATTTGTCATTCTTCACAGAAGGGTGAAAAACACCATTTACATTGTTCATGATTAATATAGTGGAAGTTGAAAATAGGGCACTGAAGAATGATCACTTTCACCATGGTTTATTCCACGTATCACGATTGAATGGTGCTATTGTTTTTGTTGATATTCCGTAAAATATAAAGGTAATCCATGGTTCACTTCGTAATATTAATCCTACTGTTAAAAATCAGCTAGCTGGGTTATTAGAATATCATGTTAAATATTATCAAACATATCATCACTCAGGAAACCATTACTACCTGCATGAACATGCATGTTCGTGACTACAAGCATTAAATTTGCACATTACTTGCCTGCCTTGCGGTCATATGATTCACTTGGCTCTCTTTATTGGCTAAGCTCATCTTGCCATTTCTAGATCACTCAATTTTTCATAGCACTCCTCATCAACAGGTGAAGAAACTTCACCAGCCAGTTACAGAATCGGAAACAATAAGGGCAGGTGAAGTTTTTCGGTGATGTCCATCTCCAGTGATAGATATCACCCAAGTTACAGAATACGTCCCATGAATGAACTATTATTTGGATCTGATTTTAATTTAAATCACTCTATTTTTATTTAAAAAATCATTGATTTAAATCACTCAACCCTGGTTTACCATATATGAGAGTCAGAGAAATCGGCGGAGGTAAAGATTGAAAAGTTTAATTTAAATAAAAATTATTTGAAAACACTGAAAGAAAAAACACGAGCCAAATCTACAAAACTAAATTTTACTACGACCCGGGTTTCACTGTATTACAGCATCGTCAGGTGCTGTAATACAGTGAATCCCAGGTCATAGTAAAATTCATTTTTGTGGATTTGGCTCGTGTTTTTTCTTTCTGTGTTATCATGTTTCGCCTCCACTCCATATTGCCTGAATCTTCAGAATTGTTTGAAAAGCAAAGAAAATGGTACTGCAACTGTGGTGTATTGTCCAATCGCATTGACTCAAGTTGACTAGTCTCTCCCCATAAAGTGTCAAACTTAAATATACAATACATAAGAAATAAAATAGACTGTTTAGAGGTATTTGTTAATGAGCATGATGTTGATGTGTGTGCATTACTGAACATCGGCTTAGACCTGCCAAACTCTTGAGTGTGAATATTGAAAGATTTCATATTGCTTCAGCATACTGTGGACCAAATGTCAAATGTGGTGGTGTCATAATTTTTGTTTGAAATGGATTCAGTTCCTGTGAATGTAAGATAGCTGGTAGTTTTGTTTTCAGATATGGACTTTGAATGCTGTATAGTTGATACTTGTTGGAAATAACCATATTTTAATTGTTGGACTATATAGATCCCCAACAGGTAATATACCATCCTTTTTGGATAATTTAACTAAGAAATTAGATAAACCTATCTGTGCAACCAATTTTTTGATTGCTTGTGGGGACTTTAATATCAATCTAAGTCAAAATGACAATCTAAGAGAAAGTCTCATGGATATACTTTTATCTAGAGGGATGTGTCGATTCTCGATAGCACCAATTCTTGAGGATTGGTCATGGTCCCTTAATGGACCGTGGGATTGGTTTTGAGAATGGATCGCCTAAAGTCG
Organism: Platycnemis pennipes; assembly: GCA_933228895.1. Taxonomy (NCBI): domain Eukaryota; kingdom Metazoa; phylum Arthropoda; class Insecta; order Odonata; family Platycnemididae; genus Platycnemis; species Platycnemis pennipes. The sequence continues at coordinate 113,213,083 of OW121856.1, forward strand.
ACACCGATACCGTCGATGCTAGGGATGGTCGGATCGGATCTATCATTTTACTCGAATCCGGATTCAGATCCAAAGACACAAGAGTAAAATCAGATCCGGATGGTAGATTTTAAATTTCTGCGGCTTAGCGATGGAAGCATCCCCCTGCGGTATTAGGTGCGGTAGATATTGACAAGGAGAGGTTGTGTAAATATGGTCACGAATTTAGTTGAACAATTTGCAACTAGAAGCAAAATAAAGAATGACTTTTTCCCCCATTACCCTGGCATCGCCAGAAAAAAATGACCTAGAATGCCACACGTGGGTAGCCTTCATTCGCTGTGGGATCAGGCGGACAATAAGAGGTGGTGTACGAAAGGAAGTTCAATCCCTATCTCAGTTTAATATTTTCTTTCAGTTATTGCATAATAATTTTATCATTCAATTTAAAACCCTTAAATCTGAATACTCACTTTTTTATACTTTTATTGTTTAAATTAGATTTAGGAATGTATCACTAAAAAAGTAGGGATGGTTGGGTTGGATCCAAAGACCCACGGATCTTTCATTTCATTCGCTACTGAAATTATATCAGAATACTATAATATCGTATCCGGATCTGAAATTTTTAAATTTTGCAGCTTAGTGATTGAGAGTGCGCCCCACGAATGGAATGTAGGTACCGTAGATACTGACTTGGGAAGGAGTTGTAACCTGGGTCACGAAATGAGATGAACATTTTTCCATGCTACTAGAGCAAAATAAAGAAATACATGTCTTGGCTTTATTTTTTCTCCTCCACAGGCCCTTGGGAATGCATGGGAAAAAAATAATGCAGAATGTCACGCGGGTTGCCTACATTCACCAGACACGCATTAACTGGTGATAATGAAGTTTTTAATAATGTGAGCAAGTTTTTGCCGTTCGTGTGTTCGATCCTTAACACTGGCTAGTAATACCATCATGCTGTATTCCTGGAGTAAGGCAAGATGGCAGTTAAAAAAAGTAGATTATCAGAAATTTCATCTCAATATATAAGTCAACAAAGTAAATGAAAATAATGAAATTGCCGTCAGTGAAAAGTGATTAGAAAAATATTTTATTACAGAATTAAAACCATGGAAACAGTACGTTAACTTTACAATGTATTTCTGAGTGATACATTTGTAAATCTAGTTTAAGCGATAAAAGTACAAAAAAAGACAGTATTTGCACACAAGGGTCGGAAATTAAGGATTTTAAAATATTTGATTCAATGGCTGAAAGAAAACTTTTAAACATCGATAAGGATCGAACTTCATTATCTGCAGTACACTACCCCACTCTACTATTGTCAGCTTACCCCAGTTCAGAGGATGCAGGCTCCCCGCATGTCATTCAATCTTTTTTCTTGGCTAATGGACAAAAAAGCCAAGACATTTTTCTTTATTTTCCTTCTAGTAGCATGAAAAAAGGCTCATCTCATTTCATGATCCGAGTTACACAACCTCTCTCTATAAGTATAAAACTCAGTTATTATTAATAATACATTGCAAAATTACTAGTTTAGCAGCTTGAAATATTCTAAAATAAATATTTTATCTTAAAAATGGAATTCCCAGATATTTTGCGAATCTTGACCGCATTAAACCATTTATTTGGTTTCTAAAAAAAGAATTTGAAAGCATTCAAGGATTTGATTTACAACAGCAACCCAAGTTAATGTAAACCGATTGTGCACTGAATTAATTTTAGGTTTTATTTTGTCTATTATCTCATATTCTATATTATATTATAATTGGTGTGACATGCTCGGAAGTCTTTTCTGTGTAATTAAAAACTTTAATATGAAAAGGTTGATGGTATCAGTATCGAGAATTGATTTTCCAGAAGTGGAGAATCGATAAAATTTGGTATTGACTCTTCTCTACTTTTATCCTATGACCTAAAACAAACAGTTTTTCTGACTACCAAACAAATGAAGTCTTCAACTATCATTAATAATATCTTCACATACTTGACCCTCAAGAATGGTACTGAGATCGAATCCCATCTTTCTGACCACAAAGCCTTATTAACATATAGTTGTTAATTGATGTCCATGGTACAAGCTGTGGTACAAACTGACTCAAAATCCTCAACTAACAATAATACTTGTCATAAAAAACGTTACTATTGAGTAGAGGTTATGGAAGAATTTTCCACCACCCTGCAAAAAACTGATTGGGAATTGGTTTATAGTTCAGAATCTGTAAATTAAAAGTATGATACATTGCTTAACAAATTCCTCACCATTTTCAATGGTTGCTTTCCTCTACAAGCAACTAAATGAAGAAAGCCTCATAATAAAACTTGGCTTACACCAGAGATTTCTCACATTTCTAAAGAATTAAAATTCCCTGTGGGCAAGGCACGAAGCTACTAATGACAATGGCATAAAACAGCAGTATGGTGATTGTATAAAGCAGTACTCTAAATTAATAATTGATATGAAAAGAAATTTTAATGTTAACACTATCTCTTCCTCGAAAACAAATCCAAAGCAGTGTGGGAAATAATCAATAATAACTGTGGTAAATCACCGAGAAGAAATTCTAATCAACTCAATCCAGTTTGGAAGGGAACTAGTGTCTGATCCCAATGCTGTTGCTAATCATTTTAATAACCATTTTCTAAGTATCCTAAATATAAATCGTTGTCTTCTAATCCTACTTTACAATCACCAACACTTAGTTATTTCTGTGCCTAATAACATCTATCTCCACCCAACATGTGAAAAGGAAATAAAAGAAATTATCATCAAAATTAGCAAAAACACTCAGGTGGATGGGATGAGGTTCCATGCTCACCCTTAAACGGGACTTGCAGAAACTATAGCTCTATTAGCTCTAACAGGGTGGCGATCATCAGGGGAAACCTGGAATTGTCAGGGAATTTTTAATTTCTGGAAAAGTCAGGGAATTCTTGTCACAGTCAGGGAGAAACTGGTATAGGAAATTCTCGTTATTTTTCTACCATTATGTTTATCAGCAGTCTTTCCTGCCCCTTATTTCACCAACTAAAATTAATGTCCGTTGCCGAAATGCATAGAATAAGCCCCGTCAATTCATTGAACATTCAGTTGTGAATCTTAGTTACTTAGTTGTAAATCAGTCGTACAATGTATCCCTTTTGTATATCCTTAATGCAATATTTGCCTAGCAGTGTTAAAAATCATGATCACCATGTATTCCGCTCAGCACAAAGAATCTGAGGCTATGTTGTTCGGAAGATTTTACCTCGTGTTTTTTTTAACTTCTGAGACTCAGATCAAGAGGTAGTTGGAACACATAGCTCATAGTAAATACGTGCTTGAAGTTCTAAAAATATGATACGATGATTATTAAAACATGTAAACAAAATCTTACTTAAGAGGGCGCAGGAGAGGAAGCTTTCCGCAGCCTTCTCTCAACAGATGGCTATGTTCGCAGCCCGCGACGTCGGATGTAGTTCCTACAATCGCCTACAGTTGCGCTGAGAATACGTCATCGGCGAGCGGGGGGAGGGGAGTGGAGTCTCCCTCTCCCCTCCCTTATGTCGCAACTTGCCTGCCCGTCATTTTTTTTCTCGGAAGACAAAAGACAGCGGAGTGACCTCTCAAATTACAATCCCAGCAGAAGCCATCGTTCTCACTATCGGGATATCTTCATCAGGCCCAGGGCAGCTAAATCATCGGTAGTCAGGGAAATTTTGGGTTCTCGCCGAAATGGCGCATACAAAATGAAATTGACAACATTTATTTACTATGTGCTAATACAATGATCATGCAATCAATGCATGAGTATATGATTGAATGTACAGCTTACATATAAGACCCGCGGCAGACCTCTACAAAAATGAAAATATGCACGGAAAACGCCGTAACATTTAGAGGTGTTAATGATTTTAACAAAACAAACTTTTACAAAATACCACAAAAAATGTGTTAAACAAACTTACGACCCAGGTTTCGTCCGAATAATCGTCATCATCAGGTAAAAGTACATGGTACGAACTCTATATACCAGCCAACAACCAGGGGGGAGGGGAGGGGGTGGGTTGGGATAGGAGGAGAGGGAGGGGAAGGAGGGGGGGGGGGGGGTGGTGAATTAGAGAGGACTATGGGTAGAACTGCCTGGCAAGTTGCAAGCCGATGTGAGGGGGTCAGAGGATAGGGAAAGGGAAGCAACTGCCTTCAGGATGGGGGAGGAGGCGGGAAACAAATACTCATTGATGAATGTTGCCCTAGGGTCACCCATTTTCTTTAAATTTCCAATTGCTCTCTAGAATTGAGCTCTCCGTCTCCGATGGCACATACATAATATATTAACATTAAAATCACTCTGGTGGTCATTGTCAATTAAACGTGTAGCAAAATTACTTATCTTGTCACATTTGGTATTGAAAGCTTTAAAATGTTCCTTGGTCCGCATGTTAAAGTTCCTGGATGTCTGTCCAACGTAAACCCCATCACAGTCACTACACTTTAAAGAATACACACCACTTTTGGTCATGGGATCTAATGTGTCCTTGCATTTAACTAAAATGCTTTTAAGTGTCACAAGCGGTTTGAAAGCCACACGGAAATTTTCTTTTGGGAGTCTCTTTGAAATTTTATGAGAGAGCTGTCCTAAAAATGTGATTGGGACCTATTTCTTATCACTGCTCGGAACATGTTCAGAGGTGTAAGTTAGATCAACGGCCCTCGACCTCGTATAAGTTTATCAATTAATGTACAAGAATACTCGTTTTGCCTGGCAATATGCTTGATTGTATCAACTTCTTTGTTGTAATCCTCCTTGGATAAGGGTACATTTACGAGGCGATGAATCATTGAGTGGAAGGGCATCAATTTTTGAGTAAAACAATGCCTAGAATCTGCAGGGATGACATGCGCTGTAAAACTAGGTTTTCGGTATATGGAGAAGGCATGTCTATCGTCCACTAATGCTATTGTTTGGTCTAGAAAATTAATTGACCGCTCCGTATCAACCTTGCAGTTAAAGGATATTTTCGAGTGGATTTTATTGAGGAAACTGTTGAACAAATTTAATTGCGGTCCGACCCATTCCATAGTACATTGTTCTATGATGTCATTATCAATTAAATGTTTAGCAAACTTTAATTTGTTCAGCAGTTTCCTTAGTAAAATCCACCCGAAAATATCCTTTACCTCTGAGGTTGATACGGAGCGGTCAATTAATTTTGCACAGAATTGCACAGAAGATGATTTTGCTTTGACTGTGTGATCATCATCATCGCCTGATGAAAAAGTAATGAAAGAAATTCCGTTGATTCCGGATATCTGTCTGTTTTGGTGACGTTTTAGTGACCAAAGAATATTTTTACCGTATAAGATGATCCGGTGAGATATTTCATAATGAGTAATTAATTAAACACATGCGATGAAAGATCATTGAAAAATAATTATCTTGAAAATGTTTGAGCTGATTATTTGCATTAAAGAAACAAAAAAAAGTTGCATACAAAAATTCAGGTGGAGTTAAACTTCGATTTCTCCAGCAATGTATTTTCAAATTATGAAAAATTCACAAAATTGGATAAGGAAAGGTGTTGAAAACCCATTATCATTACGTTGTAGGCCTCAAAGCGTCATCATGCGGCCTGAATATTGCACATTGCACGGCCTATATGAATGAATGAACGAATGACGGTCTTCCTACTCAATACTTTATGATGCTGACATACCTTGCACGATAGCTGGCAGTATTCGAAAAGCAAATAGACAGCAATAATCCCAGGCAAGTTAGGTGGAATGATATTCTTGCTCAAATCCAGCACAGGGAGGGTGGTTTTTCAGAAATACGTTAGACCAGGAGACAAAGAGATGGGCATAAATAGGATTTCTTTATCAACTATCCCCGATAATTTCTCTTAAAGCGGCGAAATACGACTACCTTTCTGAAAGCAATTGCAACAGTAGAAGATAGAACCATCCGCCTATCATGAGATAAGATCCAAATTCCCTTGAACGACAAGACATAGGTATGCACGGCAAAAGAGAAGAATAGGTCGATGTAAACAAATGGAATTACATTATTTTAACGTATCTTCGATATAAATATACAATATGTATGCAGGGCTTTCGTAAAATAAAAAATGCTGAACGAAAAACATTCACTATCGTCAGGTCTCAAATTGAAAACTTCGTATTTCAAGTCAATTACATTACAGCTCCACCAATCCTCACTGACATTAACAGAACGTTTTCATGGTTTATATGGTCATGGAAAATATTGAAGTTCGTTTTTTGTTAACTTTTTCAAACGAGTGAAAGAGAGCGAATAGGCAGACACCGGGAATCCTAGGATCTTTACAGACTGTGGGAGAAGGAACGCAGCCTAAATAAAAAAGATAGGAAAGACGGATAATGTTAAGTTTGGCGAGAACGAGATAGTTAAATACAGCGTTTAAAATGCATGCACAGAATAATATACGTCCGTTCTGGATGCAAGCAGGTTTACATTTCGGAGCAGGCAAGCTGCCTGTATTCCGTTACATATCCGGGCCAGACAGGGTAAGGTGAGTCCATCACCTTACCCTGTTTGAAATTCCCCCGTGGTGGCCGAAATCTAAGTCTAATGTTCCATCAGAAAGGAATCCGATTTTCTCTCCGAGCGATAGTGGCGGCGCTCAATTTCTTGGTAAAATGTTTTCTCCCATAGTACATCGACACCTTCCTGCTGCCGCAATAATTTTATAACGCTTTTTTCATTGTCATGTCAGGATTGCATGGCTGCAGTATTGATGTCACTGTATAACATTTTATTTTGCTTACTAAGGTGGCGGAACCGGTTGTTTTTCGTCGGAGGACATACGCTACTGAAATTAGACACTGTCAACCGCTTTCTACGTTTCTCCATTCCAAGTTGGCAGCCTACTTGATCGACTGTGGTCTTTTCTAAAGCGTCTCTCTCCAAATTTGTTAATTTCAGAGACGCAAAAAATTCCTGCGCTTCGACTGAATCTATACACTAACTTAAATTGGCACATTTTGCAATTCAACGTAAACACTGACCTTAACCCCTCCCGTTTTTCAAACATGGCCTACACAAGTTCGAAGGATTCAGGCTTAACTATGTGCAAATCCATAGTGACAGAGAAAAATAACAATAGATATTTCCATTGTAAATTTATTGACGGAACAACTAGTTTCAGCGCTTCTGTGCCAACGTTGGTTCCTTCCTGCGCCATCGTCAGGTGCAATTTAGGAATGCAAATTGTTATTTTTCTATGGCCTCAATGTCCGAAAATCGACAGTTCATCGGACTATGGCACTCGAGCACAGTGATCTGCTTGAAAAAAAGGCAATATCCATGATTCTTCTTCAAGTTACTTGGGCTTCCTCTGAGCCGTGTCTTCTGCATCATGAAACTCCTCGAAGACCACGCCAACGCGGGAATCACCAAATGCCTTCTCAACGTGATGGAAATCCTCATTGAAATCAATGTTGTTGAAAGGGTCATGCTGACTTGATACGCTTTTCTTAACCTTGTCTATTTTCTTGAAAATTTTCAACTTATTGCCAGATAACTTTGAGTAAGGAACCCTATGGGTCATTCCACCTCAATTCAACAAACGTTTGTCCCTTAGGGTCTCGGATTTTGATAAAAATTGATGTATGGGAACAAAATCAACTCAAACTGAATACCCCCAAACAGTTTTGTGAAAAAAAATTTTTGAGCGAATTATGCATGTTTTAATTTTTTCGCATTTTTAGCAAAAATCCGAGCCTTAAATCATATTATCACTTATATCTCCGCTTATAATTGTCATACAGTAATGATTAATAGCTCTTTTTAAAGCTAAATCTTTATTAAATGCAAATATATCAAGAAAAAATTATTTTATTCTAAACCCTATTGTTGTTAATTACTAATGTTTAAAAAATTGTTAATAAACTTTTCTCAAATACTCCATCTCAGAATCGGCCGAAACTTTATTTCCGTAATTTAAGCATACCCAGCTTACTATTCCAAAAATAAAATTTAGTGGCCTTTCATAAATGCGTTTTTTATAAATATTTAAACATTTACCATTTTCTTTCGCGCGGCCCGTCGGCTTCCCCATTTGTGATACATGCAGCAGACACGCGATGCAAACCTAAAAATTTCCTGATTGCTCAAGGTTGTGGCTATATGAGATAAAAATATACTATAAACTTTAAATGTTAACAACAATTGTTATTTGTTCTTTCACTTTTGAGCTAAATATTGAGTTGATCCAAATTTCTCTTGAATGTTTGCCCCAATTCAGCTTTTAGGCCGAGTTGACAGGACTAAATTTTTTTCACTGCAGGAATTAGCTTCAGCAAATATTTCCTTGAGTTGACTTAGCATTTCACACCCTACTAACTCTTATGAGCCGAAGGAAGTTTTTGCTTTTCCCCATACTTTCCTGATTGCTCTTCGATAAACAGAAGTAATTTTATGAATTTTTTCTATAGAGTATTTTCTACTTCTCAATTTTTTTCTATTTACTGTGATATACCGATTTTGGATAAATTCAGGTTGATTTTCTAGCACAGATTGACGAGTTGAATAAGGTGCACCATCGTTCTCTCCTAGTGAGTCACTGTCATTGCTGGAGTTGTTTGTAGGTAGGGATACATGAGCCTCCGCAAATTGCAAACCAGAAGGCCCCGGTTGTGACAGTACTGCTTCTGCAGCCACAAGCTGCTCAGGAACGTCTTCTTGATGACTGATGGGAGACCTTGGTGTGTCACCTTCCGCGACTCTCTTATTCAGAAACACTCTGCACTGACGACACAATTTTTTGCCCTCGACCAAAAACATCACTCTAGCGCTGAAAATTTTCTATTTGTAATATTTGGCAGTACGTGTTTATAAATATAGCACTACGGATAATTCAATGCAGTTTCAGTGGATAACAACACAGTTTTTCACGCTTTGAATAGAAATCAAGAAACGATTTTTCATTGTTAACGCAAGCTGTTTCCACTTTGACACCACTTCTATCCTCAATGAGCTGCAGATCTCTTCGATACATTTAAAGACAGTCTCGCGAACAATTTCCTCCTCTCACTTCGTCGATGGAGCAAATTTTGACAATTAGTTTAAAAAAACTATGTACGAGAAAAAAGAGAAGGCAGACAGCTCTTGAATAAGGAGATGCACACACGGTGACAGACCAAAACTGACAATGAGACTTCTTCAGTGAATAAACGCGGCTGTCAACAAAAACATATGGAGCTAGATGGTCTTCCTTCAAGCTTTTAGGTACATACCGCAATGGGCAGAATTGGCCACCAACGGGGTCATAAAAATAGGGTTCTGAAAGGAAGTGGAAAGGTTTTACCCTCTTGTCCTAATCCGTAGGTGCCATTAAATATTTCTTTTTAGAGAGAGCTACGTGAACGAAAAACGCCTCAATGCACGAAAAGCCACAGCTGAAGGCTCTCGACTCGAATTGAAAATGAAATGTGTTTGCATGGATAAAAATATTTGGACACTAAAATCAGCAGTAAATTTGTCTAAAGAGATAAAAAGAGCGAGATAGCAAAAACGTAAATTTGTTTCAGCTAGAACAAATGATGCAAAAATTTCATTATTGTAATTTATTTTCATTAAATTTCGTAAATAAATTATACTTGAAGATTCTTAAAAAGTTTTTTCATAATAATTGTCACATATTTTTAGCTCTAATAAAAGTAAATTCGCCTGGAAACTTAAGTGGGGCTCAATGGTAAATTTCTCTGCAAACATCCATTTAACCGAACAAATAGCAATTGTTGTTAACATTTATAGTTTATAGTATATTTTTATCTCATATAGCCACAACCTTGAGCAATCAGGAAATGTTTAGGTTTGCATCACGTGTCCGCTGCATATACTCCAAGGGGGGGAGCCAACGGGCCGCGCGAGAGAAGATTGTAAATGTTTAAATATTTATAAAAAACGCATTTATGAATTGCCACTAAATTTTATTTTTGGAATAGTTAGCTGGGTATGTTTAGATTACGGAAAAAAGGTTTCAGCCGATTCTGAGATGGAGTATTTGAGAAAAGTTTATTAACAATTTTTTAAACATTAGTAATTAACAACAATAGGGTTTAGAATAAAATAATTTTTTCTTGATATATTTGCATTTAATAAAGATTTAGCTTTAAAAAGAGCTATCAATCATTACTGTATGACAATTACAAGCGGAGATATAAGTGATAATATGATTTAAGGCTCGGATTTTTGCTAAAAATGCGAAAAAATTAAAACATGCATAATTCGCTCAAAAATTTTTTTTTCACAAAACTATTTGGGGGTATTCAGTTTGAGTTGATTTTGTTCCTATGCACCAATTTTTATCAAAATCTGAGACCCTAAGGGACAAACGTTTGTTGAATTGAGGTGGAATGACCCCTATTTCTTCCCATTGTCACCAAAGCAGAGAAATACCTACGTCGATTCCTAGACGACACGAACACACTGACCTTGTCCTAGCGCTACCCACTCACGTGATCAACTCGAATGAGGAGACGGAGTATGAAGGGAGAGAGGGGAGGGTGAAAAGGTAGCGTAGTGGTAGCAGTCACTCCGCTGTCGATACGGGATGTCCCCATGTTGTGAAACCGCTGAAGCGACCGAATGGGCTAGTTGTTCCTCCTGCGGCCGGCAGGAGCCGCCACGTCTAGATGCATAAATTTTGCAAAACATATTCGAGCATTTTGCATTAAACCGAAGGGTTTCAATAATACTTTTTTATTTCTCCTTTATTCAAATGATATTTCAGAGGTCTTGTGAGAGTCCAATTTTCACGTCGATCCATAGTTATCCTAATATAATTAACAAAAAAAAATTAAACACACAATTTCTCAAAGTAGCTCTCACAGAACCTCGGGAATCTCGCCTTGGTTACGTACAAAAAAATTGAAAGCGATCTATTAAATATTAAGTCCAAAAACATTGGAAGAAAATTTAGACACCACTCCTGCGCCCTCTTAAGATCAACTTCGATTTCCCTTTGCGAGACCATAAGACACATGTGTGAGATGCATAACTCCCAGGGTAACGATATATGGTACATCAAGTTAGTTCATTCTGTAGATAGATATCCATTCATTCATTGTAATGAGTTTTCATTTTCAATTATTATGCCTCTCAACACAATACATGCATTACCTTGCGTTGATCCTCACTCAATCATTAATAATGACGGTTATGACCAAACAGCGTACGTTTGTTATACCGCATACAGTCCACGTGAAAAGACTCAAGTTTAAGGCTTTGTGTCTTAAAAAAAGGAAGAAGCGATATTTATACAGAGTAACTCAGCATGTGGATAATTTAGTCTTCCATTTGATGCAGACAAAGACTTTTAATAATTCTTTTGAGAGACATGTTTTTGCAGTGAGAATGAAAAATGACGCAATTTGTTTGGAGTCGCAGAGGGCAGCGTCACTTGAGCATTTGTCGTAACAATACGGAATGCACAAACGAAAGGGAATTTTGATAGAATATGAATTGTACTTTTGTCATGATGTCCTTTAAGCTTCAAATGGCTTGCTTATATTCATTTAAGTTATTCTAGTCAATTTACGAAACCGGGCTTTCTCCATAAGCATGCAACATTGGAGGCACGCGGCACACACCTTGGTCTTCAAATTAAAATTTCTAATGAGAATCCATTAATGTCATAACACTTGACCATGCCACGATACTTTATTTGAATTATATATTTTTTTGAAAATGAGTTTGGAGCGAAGGCGGAAATGCCGAACAACGCATGCGTTGAGTGGAACGAACTTGAGTTGACGGCAGAGCTTAAATTTTTGCCACCATTTCAGCACGCTTCATGCGTAGATTTTCGTCTGCTTTTCAGAGAAGGTTGAGCTTTCCAATTCATTAATTTCTTATCACCTCAGCCTTCCCATGGCTAATTCTAAGTACTTGTCTCACTTTTACTGTCACGAAGTATTGGTGCTTGCATAGTTTTGATGTCCAGTTGATCCCATCGAGACATATAAAACAAACGAACATTGCAATAAAATGCAGGAATTTAGGGTGCGCTTTTCATTATTCATAAACATTTTAAAATCATAATATACCTATTTAAATATTTTTGTCAGTGATAACAGTCTATTTAATGCAAATTTAAACTTTTTGCAAGATATCTGTCATCAAATTAACCTATACGGTGTTTATTTTACTGGGACGAATTTAGTTTGGTCCTTGTTATTGGAATTGAATTATAGGATTGGTGTGACCTCCCCCTTCCCTGCCTGTCTCCCAGAATGCAGTTAGTCTCTCATGCTTTTTCCCGAGCTTTTTCCCAGCCATTCCTTCCCCGACTGCTATGATGCTGTGTAGCCAATTGGAATGGAAGCAAAAGATTTACATTTTTTACAGCACCCTGCTTCCCCATTTCTTGTCCAAATATGAAGGTCCACAAGACATTACAGTCCTACTTGAAACATGCTAAAGAGGTAACCAAAACATGCTCTCAAGGAACATCGTATCGAGAGTCCACTGCACAAGGGGCTTGTAGTGTGTCAAGGGTTTTTGGGTTCCTCCCGCATTGATTCATCCTGCTGGATGACAGTCAGTTAGACGACAGTTCATGTACAAGGGATAGCCCTTAAAAGGACCTTCGAGGCTGAGGTCAAACAAGACCTATGCCCTGGTGCCATATGGCGCAGGCAGAGAAGATCGCCAGAGTCCTCATTGCTAGGCATGGCATCGTCACGAGATTTAAGAGCGACATGAAGGACCTCCTCAGAATTGGAAAAGATCGCTGGCAGAAGGACGTAGGCATGTACAAGATGAAATGCAGCTGTAGCAAGTCGTGCATTGGCCAAACCTCCGGGTCCCTGAAATGCAGATTGGAGGAACACCAAAGGACCACCAAGAAGAAACAATTCCGCTGTCGCAGAGCATGCCTGGTCAGCTCCCGGACACAACATAAATTTTGACGGTAGCAAAATCATTGCTCGGGAAAATAAATATTTTCCTCGGCTGATACCGGAGGCATTAGGAATCACCAATCAGCCAAAAAACTTCAACAGGGAAGACGGCTACCAACTCTCTAATGCTTGGAAGGGTATTTCGAACTAATTGCCACAGGTCACCCATGAGGCCCCTCTAATGCCTAAGTCCCTGTTGTCCAGGTCACAGAGGAATAGTCCACCCCCCAAACGGTGCGTGGCAAGGGTCTCACAAGGGCCTGAGCAGCCTTGATGCAGTCTGGGCATTTAAAGGGACAAAGCTGCACTGTTGTCAAATCTCCTAACTCTGGAGTTAGGAAAAAATCCGCTTCCGAAGTGGTAAGATTTTAATGTGGACGGCTGTACACGCATAATTCATAATTAATGTTTCACATGTTTACTGTGTGCTCTCTTTACAATAACAAATTAACTCCAAATGCCATGAGATTAGATTTAGTTCCCCCTTGGCACATGCCATATGGCGAATTTAGTTGACGTGGTGCTGTTGTTTATTGTGTGCAGGGGGAGGAGGAGGGCAGGAGGCGGTTGGGGCGAGGGGAGGAGTACGAGGACCCCGAGGAGGAGGAGGAGGAGCTACTGCTGCAGGAGGGGGAGGAAGGTGAGTGGGTGGGGGGACGGCAGCATTTTTTTAGGCTCGTTGGAAGATTTAATATCACCATGCTGGAATGACCAATATGTTGCTGTGGGTATTGGTGACTAGATAAACTAGTATTTTTTATTAAAGTGCTGTATATTGGAGAACTAATATTTGCAATTGGAATATTGAATGTTGGATTACTATTGTTTAAAATTCAAACAGAGGTTAAATCAGGAGGTCGTGTGTTATTAAGGGTGTTCAACACCTCGCCAAATAATGCCGCTGCAGACTATTTTTATTTTAAATGCCATGCTCGTATTATGATAGATACGTCCATTTTGTTTTCATTATATTATGCGCAAAGGTTGAGTATTTGGTCCTATCCACGAAATATCTTCTCTGAGCCTTGCAAATCAAGAAATCGCATGTTAAACTTTACTGTTTTTATGCGTTTTTGAACGCCTATCGCAGCGGCGTATGAACGTAAATGGAAAATTCCTTCGACACAGCCAATCTATAATTCTACATATTAAAGAAGAGACTAATGCCATGTGCTCGTCTTACGACCCATTCCTGCAGCATCTAAAATTGCGAGACGATGCATCGCGTTCACCGAACTAAACGCAAGCTGAGGCGTTCCCCTCATATTTTTCCCGCCCAATCTTCCCCTCCTCTCCCCATTCCACAGCTTCATCTCGCCTCCGAGACGCTCAGAGAGGGAGAGGCGGAGGGGGGAGGGCTTCCTTATCTCTAAGCGATCAAGTTTCATCCTCGCTCGAAGAGCAGTGTGGAAGGTTGACGGAGGGTCTGAGCGATCTTGGCGAGATATTCCACTGTGTGTCTGGGCGTCGAGAAAAGGATCAACCTATTTCTTTCAAAACCTCCACAAACTAATTTTTATGCTATTTATTCACACCAATTTGTTTTTTTAATACGAAATATCGTGTCGTTAGTTTCATATTTTGACATTGCTATTTAGAACAATTGCAAAATATTGAGTTTTCGTATTGTTGGGCGATAATTGAAACTGATAATTAATTGAAATTGGATAATTAAAATGAGACTATTACAATGCTTCGAACAATTTTTATTTAGTCTTCAACTGCCAAATAACAATGACTTTATAGTTTGAAGTTCATTAAAAAAATGTAAATTAAATGTTAGTCTCATTAACATTAATAATTGAAAAACAATCCTACATTTTTGCAGGAAAATTTGTGGACTTAACTCACGCGTTCACAAATTAAAACCAAGGAATAACGATAATGCAAGGCGAGATTGTACTTCTTGCACATAAATATCTCTTGTGAGCCACATTTTAAATCTATTATAGAAATTTAAAACGGATAGCTTTACTGAAGATATGTTAGGCACATACCTATTAAAAACAAGCGTATTGGTTTAGATTCAACTGGATTAATAAGATTAGAAAGAGAGAGATTGTCGTACTGATAGATTCAAAATGTAATTTTTCCCCGTACTATAAGAGAACACAATACGCATCATTGCAAAGGGATAGTAAGGTGAAATATTGTAGAGTTGTCTGGAGTGCATAATGCATGTATTAACAACCAATCCCTTTATTACTAAGTAGTTAATAACAGTCAAACTCTATGTAGCATGTTTCCATGTAGTAGCCTTTTGCATGCCAACAGTTCCATGCAGTAGTCTTGTGCATGTTTGGTGATCTCCACCCCCTGCCGCACACCCTCGCGGTGGCTTGCAGGGAATCACATAGATGTAGATTTGCTATACCATTTTCTACCGTCACCTGCTACAATAGTATGAGAAGCAATATCCTGCCTCATGGAATCTGATAGACTCCCTTTCCTGTGTGCGGCCCTATTTCGTGATTCTTGTTCCTTTGCTATCGCATCCAACCGTGATGTCCTCCACTCGCAGTAGACCTAACGTCATGCATGATTGAAAATTTAGTAATGTAATGTTACTATAATTTACGATCCTGTGCAATTTCCAATTGTTGACTACGCACTTATCAAGCGCACTGTTAAAAAGTAGCCACGAACATCCTTCCCTCCTGGCTTTTATTTCGTAGTTGCCAACTCCGTTTTCATGGACATCCACCCCACCCACATTATACACCCCTGTTATATAATGATATGCTATTTGGTTAGTGCATATTCTCAATGTTTTTCGTGATATTGCCTTAGCTTTTTGCCTTGGGAAGAGGAGATAAGGGGCCCACATATGTTATAACGGCGAACACTGAATTATCTTACCAATGCACTATGAGGATTTAATTATTTTCGTCATTTTGGCAATAGCAAGTTCCTATCTTTCTCTCACTTAACGTGCGATTGATGGTCAGAGATACTGAAATATAATATTTGTTTCTTGAACCTTGGCATGCTTTCTCAAATGATTTTTTACTCTTTGTCAGGATATTAGCTCCAATACATTTTGTTTATGGTTGAGAATGGTACCCCATAAAAAATATATATTTGCCAAAAACCTTTCCGAGATTATCGTGGATTATTTGGTGACTGTGATTCTTTTTTTATCGCGAGTATATTTTCACTGAAAATGAAAATATAGTCTACGTCACGATCAAAAATTAAGAGAAAATGTCAAAGAGGTGTCACACTTTAGTGAGTATTTTTAGCACTTCTTGAGAAATAGCCACGTAGCATGTTGGTAAAGCATATTTTTGTGTACCTGTAACCCAATGAGGAACTGACACACTTTTCTTCGTTTTTATCTTAATATATGTCTTATAAGATCTCATGAACATTTGTTCATGGGTCACTTAGCATGGGTTACAATGCGAACTGAGTCCAAATGAGATTCAGACCCATACGTAGTCATTATTTACAATTACACGTTAAATTAAATTTTTTCATAATAGCATTTACTTAGTTGACTAAATTAAATATTATTACATGAGTCACAATCAACTTGTACGACATGATATGAGGATTTGAACCTTTACCGTACCATATCCACACTTATTGAACAACATATCCCGCTGTAAGGCGCTGCCCTTATCAATGTCGACATAAAAAAGCATTACGAAATTTGCTCACACTATCGCCTGCATTGCATTTCAATAATAACATGGTTAGTATGATTAGGGGGCTACACTTCAAATCGTTAGGGGGAAAAATCAAGTAGCGTGCAGGATTTGGCACGAATTGAACAGTATGAGACGGAAGGTAGATTTTCCCACGAGGAATCATAATTTGTTTCCACAAGGCAGCAACCGCATCTTAGACTAGTGACTGCTCGTAATTAGGGTAACTTTTGCTCTTGCAGAGCAGAGCCACCGACCTTACTACATATTGATGGTGTAGCAACTGAGACTCTTTTAACGATAACGTACTTATACCTGACGATGACTTAAAATGATAAAACTCGGTCATTCATGATTTGGAATGCTATTAATTCACTCTATTCCATGGGCCCTTCGGCATTTATGACATGTACAACGCCATTAACCGCAGGCTAGTTACTCGGAGGATCATTTGTACAGCATTTGACAGTTGAGCTCACCGCTTATGCACAAAGAAATTCGCTCTGACGTCGCTTGAACGTGAACTAGTTCAGCGGCGTCGGAAGTGAGGGGCAGGGGGGGCATTCGGCCCCCCCCCCCAGAATTTGCCCCGGGCCCTTGAAAAATTAGTCTTCATTATTAAAAATCAAATTTCACTTGTTTCCATCTTGCCTTTTCCCTTTTGACGCATATTCTACCATCTTCATATGCACTTTTAGGGGAATTCTAGTCTCTACCCCATCCTATCCGCAAAAAATGCGGGCCCTTTTCAAGGTAGGCCCCTCCTAGCGAAAATAGTTCCGACGCCCCTGAACTTGTTCCTTTGAAAGAAACAAATAGACGATTAGTTGCATATTCATTCAATTGCAAATAGCTGAGGCGTATTGATGGAAACACTGATGTCTCTATCAAACCATTTTTTTGTTTCTTTACCGACATTTTTTTTAATTCTCTAGTTCCTTGTAGCCACTTGTTTATGAAATTTACAAGAAAATGTTTCATTTCCAAAAATAAAATATAGGAATATCCCCGGAGTATTTTCATGAGGACGAAAAAGTGGACACGTTATGCCCCAAAAGTGGCTACTATTAACTCATTCACAATTTTTTATCTCTTTCGTGTTATATGATCACACTTAGAACTTTCAATTATACCATTCCTAATATTAAAACTCGGATATTGGACAAGATATGCGAAACAGCAAAAAAGTTTCTGTTCAAAATGAGCGCAACCTCTGATTTTGAAAAGTTCATTTATTTCTTGGTAAAGTAAATTCGACAAATTATAAAATACTGGTCTGTAACGTCATCCAATCAGATGACTTAACACTGCTTAATTAATAACTTAATGTCTGCTCAAAGTTTTGGAAAATGCTCCATTTAATGCAATATTTCAGTTTTTTAGTTACAAAATTTTCATCATCATCATCGGTCAGCAATTCTAGGATTGGTTTGACACATTCTTCCACTCGGATCTTCTATCGGCCAACGTTTTCATATCAGCGTAATGGCTCTTTTTTACATCCTTTACCATGTTCCATGTATCACATACGAGGCCTACCTACAATCTTCCCGTTCAATTTTCCTTCGACGATTGTCTTCATCAGGCCATTGTGTCTCAAGATATGGCCGATTAAGTTGTCCCGTTTCTTTTTAGCTTTCAGGATACTTCTCTTTTGTCCCACTCTTCTTAGCACTTCCTCGTTACTTACCCGGTCGATCCATTAAATTTCATCATTCTTCTGTAACACCACATTTCGAATGCTTACACTCTTTTCTTCTCCGCTGCTGTCATCGTCCATGCTGCCGCTAAGAAACATGCTCCAGATGTACGTCCTGATGAATTGTTTCCTTACTTCTACACTTGTATTTCTAGCTGTTAGTAGATTCTTCTCTTGATAGAATGCCCTCTTTGCTTGAGCTATTTTACTGATCTTTCGTGCTTCAACCATCTTTAGTTGCTTCGTTTGTGACTTTTACTACGGCGGTTGTGCTTTTTAAACAATGTGTTGACAACCGCTACTTAAATTATGTTGTCTGCAGAACTCCAGTATTCTCTCTCCTCTTTCGTTTCGATTTTCCAAACCATATTTCCAGATATTCTTCCATATTAACATTCGTCAACGACAGCGTTCCAGTCGCCTAAAATAATTAGGTTTTCTTTTCGTTTTACCAGTTTTATAACTGCCGTGATATCTTCAAAGGCGTCATCCACTCATTCATCTTCGTAGACCGACGTAGGCATGTAAACGTGCACCACAATGGTATCCGTAGGCTTGTTCTCAATCTTCACATTATAATCCTGTCACTGTAGTGCAGGAAGCTCTTCACGCGCAGTCCTGCACTCTTCCTGAGCATTATGCCTACTCCAGTGTTACCATTCAGTGATCCGGTTTGAATAATTCTGTAACTTCCGCTCCAGAAGTCTCCTTCGGGCCATCTCATTTCACTGATTCCTAATACATCGAGGTCCACTCTCTGCATTTCCACCTTCAGGTTCAATATTCCGTATGTCCAAAGTGATCACACGTTCCAATTTCCTACCCAAAAATGTTTATCACACTTGACTGATGTAGTGTCTCGGGTAGTCCCCGCCCAGAGATCCGAATTGGGTCTATTCTCCCTCCGGAATATTTTACTCTAGAGGGTTCCATCACGTCCTGATAAAAAGAAAAGAGTGGAGTAGCTGCGACTCCTCGGGATAATAATGTGGTGGTTTCTCCTTGCCTTCCACATCGCAGTACTATAGCCGCTAAAGTAAATGTTACCACGCCTGTAATGAAATGGGTGTCGGTCTACCGACCACTGTGGTCTCCACCTTCATTCATAAGAATAAGAGCTGCTGCTCTCCCCTCCGGGTGCTGAGAAGGGTAATTGTTGGCGGTATCTTCACAGGATCTGTATTAATTGAAGGCCTACCTTACCCAGGGATAGCTTTTCGTCCACGACTGCTTATTTAACGAGTAAACTCGCTTATCTCGTAGCTAACCTCTATATCTAGAGAACGACCAGCCATCCGCAACGCGGCGAACGCACTTGGTGGCTTTAAGCTCAGCCGCGAGTATAAAATATTGCATACTGATAAATAAAACTTCGTATAATTAAATTAAAATATTCTCAATGCACATCTTCCGCAGTAATTTTGCTTCATGGGTGCCCGATATGCACCGAAAAAGCATACCTGAAGTAGTTTTTGTTATTTCAGTGTCATATGCGACTAGTGGAACTCTCCGGAAAAGACAGCAGCAGCAAGGCCAATGAGTAGGGAAAGGGTACGGAAGGAAACGATTTTCCACAAACCTGTATCCCTGTAGATACTCACATAATTTAGCTAACGGTTGCAAACATCCGGAACCCTTCAAACGAAATTTCAATTTTATGGTTTTGTTAAGGAATTCTCAAAAATTCGCCACTGTACGACGGGTGGATTTTTTTAGTTTTGATTATCTCTTGAGGAAGGGTGTGTGTGGCTGTGTTCTCCAGCGTCCAGAAGTGACGGCATTATGGAAGAGTCCACGAAGCCTTATAGAAAAGCGCAGTATCGTAAAGGATACAACAAAACGAAGAGGAGAGATTGCAACGTGCAGAATTCGATTCGCAGGGAAAAAACCGAAAAAGGCATTTATTTCGCAATATTAAATTTACGAGATAATTAAATGTAAGGGCTCCTTCGTAAAAAAAATCGTAAACAAATCGTGGATCCTTGTTATCCGAAGGGCGTGAAGACCGGTAAACAGCTATGCAGTAATGGTGAATATAATCAGTGAACTTTAATAATTTTTTGTTACACTCTTTCTAAGAGTGATGTTAATATATTGATTTTATGTGCTCATAAACTGTATTTTCATTGTATTACTGCTTTATATAACCTTTTTGATTTCCTGTGCTAATGTTAGTTGGTAATTTGTATACGAATTTCTACTGCAGGCTGTTATTTATGCCATTTATGTTTCTGTTTTCTCAACTTTTAATTTTGTGTAACAATGTACAGAGTGGAAGATATACCTTATTTACGAATGGTTAAGTTAATTTTCAGGGTGATCATACTTAACTTGCTCATTATAATTACTAATTGTAACTAGTGAGTGCATAGTAGCCCAGTGGGTAGAGCGTTCAGTAACAGATTCAATTCCGTACGAAGCACTTTGGCATGATATCGCGGTTTGAATTTCAGTATCAGAGTTGTGTAAGTCGGAAAACTGGCCTCTTTACCCTGAATGTGTGAATTTCACTCACCTTCCACCTTAGTATGGCGGAACTCAACCCTGTCAAACCAGTCATTGGGTTTAATTGAGGGAATTATTGTAAATATGGTGAATTACCTGCGAAGAAAAAAGTTT
This sequence comes from Platycnemis pennipes, assembly GCA_933228895.1. Classification (NCBI taxonomy): domain Eukaryota; kingdom Metazoa; phylum Arthropoda; class Insecta; order Odonata; family Platycnemididae; genus Platycnemis; species Platycnemis pennipes. The sequence goes on from OW121856.1 coordinate 113,233,964, forward strand.
TTTCACTAATAATCTCAATTCAAAACGGCGTGTTAATAAATGTGGAGCATTGACCATTAATACCGTTTAGTCCGTTTCGTTTCTGGTGTGTATAAAAGCGTATTCAATTTAACCGTAAAATCATAATGATAACCGAAAAACGTAAATGCACAACGTTCATAAACGAAATTTTTTGTTGCCTCCGCCATTGATATTCAAGTAAAAGTACTCTGGTAACAGTTAGAGGAAAATATATGAGCGCTTTGGCCCTGTAAATAGCAGGAAACTGTAGAGAAATAACATTGAACTTTCACATTAATGAAAGACAAGAGTCGGAGTTAGTCGCATATGCTAGGGGGAAAGACGATATTTTAATTAACCTCATTAAAAATGCTTACAATTACTTTACGAGGGCAACGTGCATCCCGCTAAAATAAATCATGGATGACTAATTTAATAACTTCAGTCCATAACATTTGACAACCACTAAAAACTGCACTACAAATCCAAGGCAACGCCGACAATCCCAGAACCCTTTAGGTGTTTTCAATTTTAGGTAATTGCTGACCTTTCTTACTCTCGACCACAACGAAGACGAGGAAAACAATTCACACTCGGCTCTGAAAAGAGAGCTCTCGACCTTATCTGTGCTCTGAGAAACTTGATCAACTTGCGGATTTCGCAAGATCTCCGGTCGTCGCTTCCGAAAAATCCCAGCTGCGACATATCAGGTCCCTCCCCTCAACTCCCCATTCCACTTTCCACGGTGGCGACGCTGATGGCAACTCACAAGAACTACTAGAGCCGCGAGATCATGGTGAGATGAGAAGCCGTTAAATCGGACTATTCAAAATGCGTTGAACACCCTTAAATGTCACCAGCAGAAGTCACAACTGACCCTTTCCTCTGTTGATGTCTTAGTTTGTGTGAAAGTTTCTCGTATTATAACTGCCAAGACTTGTTAGTATTGGCGATGAGGTCATCACCAATACCAGATATTCGTTAAAAGGAGAACATGCTGAGAAGCTTATTGTTTGTGCTGACAATGTGAAGTACTTGCCTGAGCTATCTTCATTGTTTACTTGAGAAGCAATTTTGTTTCTGTAGAATTTGCAAACCATTGTGATCTGGAAAAGTTTACCTGTTACTAATATTTCTACGTTCAATATTTTCCAATGTAGCAACACTTTTAAATTTTTCATTTTTTTGTCATTCATAATATTACAGTGTCAATATTTTCCATTGTTCAATATGCCAACACGGGCAATTGGTATTGGTCCATTTTCAATATTTTTTAAGGCATTGGATATTGATATTCGAATGCTTCTCAGCATTAGGATGTGTGTGGCACTCCACAGGCCAGAGTGTGGAGTGGTTGTCTACATTGGGGAGGCCCTTGACACCTCCTGAGTGCAGCTGAACCCACCACCGTTCCAGGCCGTGGCAGTGGCCTTGCACACCCCAGATCCAAAAAACGTTATGTAAACCTGTAACCATATAATTAAAGTCAAAAAATTGTCAAATTCTTGATCAAAAGTTCTAGGTGCCATGTTTCTCAGTGAATAGGCACCACATCTGTAGTTCCATGGTGGAATGAGGAATTCGTTGCAAATGAAAACACTTTGTTGACTTCCACAGTTTAATAAGACACACAACACCGGTTTCGGCTGTTAGTTCATCATCACGTATACAATCTCAGTTGTCATATGCTTGTATAGGGCTACGGGGATCATGGGAAATTCTTATTGTGAGGACAAGGAGAAGGTTGTTTTGTTGAGTTAGCTAGGGTTAGTGGGAGGGGGGAGGTTTCACGAGAATAGCGGGGGGGGGGAGAGGGAGCCATAAGGTGATGCGTGACAGGGGTTAGGGAATGTGACATCATTGAGGATATAATACTTGTTTTGAAGGCTCTCATTGTTCCAAGGCATCCATCCTGCGTCTCTTCTCGGAGAAATGGAGTATGTTTGGTTGGAAATGACTTTGATGGCCTGTTTCCAATAGGTGACAGGAGAAAGCCGACAAGTCATCCTTTTTTCTCCAATACACATTGTCCTCCGTGGATCTTGTCTTAAAATGTGTCCACTTTGGCCAATATAAAAACACAGTTATCACATTTCAATTTGTGTTTGTACACCAGATTTTAAATTGGGTTCAATAGTAGGTATCCTTTGAATTGTTTAAAGGACGGCCGAAATTGCTGTTTCTATAAAAACAAACTGTAAAATCTGTCTTAGTTTGGCTTTGGAAACACTGTAAGATAGGGGCCCCAAAAAAGGTATTTTAAACCATTTGATTTCTCTTTGAGGTTGGACAGGCGACATGGAAGAGAATTGTGTAGTAGCCAACTGTTTTAATTTTCTAGTTTTGTTTTTATAACGTCGGGAAGGTAGGTCCTCTTTTACCCAGCATGGGCTTCCCGAGGCACAGTACTGGGGGGTCGATCTCGACCCCTGGCTCTGGCCTGTTAAACACTGGAGCCTGGCACAGCTCATCTTCTGTGATGGGATGCTTAGTTGTTGGCATACTCTGTTGCTAAGACGAAGCACCTTTTGGATGTCCATGTCGTTTGAGTGTTCTGCCTTACCCAACGGAAGAGGCCAAAACCACCTCGCAGAGCCATTACTTTATTCCATGACTGATTATTCGACAAGTGAACTAGCTTAATTCCTTGGGAAAACTTTTGCCTCACTCTTGGTTGCTTCTCTCTCTTTTAATTGCAGGAGGGGAGGAGGAGACGGCAGGGAGAGAGGAGGGGGGCCCTGATGCCACTGTTGCTGCCCAGCTGGATGATGAGCTTCTGGTATGTAGTCTCTGGTTTTTAAATCTCTTCTCGGATTGGTTGCCAGTTTTATCTTGTCGTCTCAGCCTCACCTGTGGCCCGTCTTCATATTCTTGAAGTCCTTTCAGGCCATGAATAAAGTGGAAGTGTACCCTAAGTAATTAGTTTACCATATTTTTAAAATTGTCGAATCTGATAGTTTGTAAATTAATATATTGACTTGTATTTTTCTGTTATTCAAGTTGTAAGCAGCGAAAAATTTCTATTTTTAACCCTTTCAAATATGTGTGCATATGCTCAAGCCTTGTGTGTCATTCCTTCGTCCGATCACAACTGCACAGCTCCTTGGCCCAATCACAATGGAGGAGACACACAACTTGTTCTGCCAATGTAAGTGGTTGTTGGACTCGGTGCAGGGTATTTCAAAAGGCTTGTACCTTGTAAATTGTGAAAAAGTATATTAACTTAACCACACATATATTCACACCAAAATTTATGTATTTAAAATAACAAGAGAACTTGATTTCTCAGTTATTTTGGGCTTTGTATGCGCAGGCAGACTTGCCCTCCATCCCTCCCCTCCAGCCACAACAATGAAGAAGGTGGATGGCGTACCAGTCTTTAGTTCAGCTCCCTCATTCAGTGTCACATTTTGCCTATTTTAATTTATGAGTGAGTGGCTGTGGTTAGAAGATTAATGTTGTGACTAAATTTCATTTTTTGTTTCCATCTCATGGTTTTGGGTGTAAAATAGTGATTTTGGTTCAGAGAAATGCCCCCATTCTTTTCAGTACCAGAACTCAAAAAATATGTACCTTTCTCAAAAAATGTATGTTTATCTGCGAGAAGAAATACCATAAGTTAACCCATTAACACGTTCTCTGCGGCGTGACCCACCGGTGGGTCACGCAGATACGTCTAGCGCCGCGGCTGTAAAATTCTGTGAATTGTCGTAACTTGCGAGGAGTATTGTGAGAGTAGGAATCGAGAACTTCTCGAGTGACTTCACCCAGAGGTTAGTCACAGTTCAAATAATAGACTACTATGTGACACTTAGTGTGACCCACCGGTGGGTCACGCCGCCCCTCCTGAAACTTTTTTCGGCGTGAGCGGTGTGGCCCACGGGTGGGTCACTAACAAATTTACATATTAGCATATGTTATCCAAAATATGTTTATTTTTTGCTTTCTTTTTGTTTTTTTTCATGTTATGCGATTTTTATACATAAGGATGAACAATACTCGATATAGTAAAACATATCAACTTATTAAAAATAATGAAAATGTTTAGGAAAATTTTTTCTCCTCAACCTCTTGGCTGTCCGTCAGCTGCTCGTAAACTAAACAGTCTGAACTGCACTCGCCCGGCTGAGTGAGAGATTGACTCTCTCTCTTCCCTTCCCCTTCCCCCCTCTACGGAAGGGCAATTGGGAAAGAGTCGCGTAGGTTTCTTGAGCCAATCCCTCAGTGGTGGATGAGTGACCGTGCCCTTGCCGAGTGAACGTCTTCCGAATTGCAGACACTACTTTTTTCTGAGTGAGACACACCACTATGTACTCTTTCCAAAGGAACCCCCTTCCCTTTTCTCATAGTGTGAGCAGGGCTGGGGAATCGGTACGCAAGGGCGGGCGTCTACGTCTCACAGACGGGCGCAAACAAGGGCAGGCGCAATAAACAGAGATGGGTGGGAGTCTCCTGGGTTTTCCGAACGTCACCAAGTCTTTACCACATGCATTGTATTGTTGCCCCTCTCTTCCACCATCCCACGCCAAGGTCTAGCCGATAGCATGCCCCACGTGGCGGGGGGAGGGGTGGGCTGGGGGCGAAGCTGGGAGTAGCCTACCCCAGCCTTCCTCTAATCTCAGGAAACAGCTGAGTGTTGCCGCTTCAACCACCATCCCTCGGCAGTGGCCAGAAGCTCGGAAGGACTGTGACCCACCGGTGGGTCACACCGCCCATGCAAAAGGCTGAGTGTGACCCATCGGTGGGTCACGCCGCGCTGTGAGAGGTAGGGCTTTAAACAGCTCCGCAGTGAACGTGTTAAATCCCCTCTAACACTAAATCTGTATTACATCATTAATACCTCTGTAATACATCGCAGGATCTATATGTTTATGCAGATTTAATACAACTGTATTACATCTTGTGAGGATGACTACTCCGACAAAACTCCTTGCAGTAGGGTTGACTGAGAATGCCTTCTACTCGCTAGGTAAACGGCTTTTATTGCACACGTTACACACAGAGATTCAAGCACTACATCAGCACATAAGAGCGCAAGACAAACAACTACTAAGAAATGAATAATGATAATGCAGCGCTGTGCTCTATAGTGACTCGTTACAATAAGAGGGGGAAATACAAAAGATTTTCAATCCTGTTTGGATCATTCTTGATCAAGGACTTAACTACACCTCTCCTTTAACCAATCAGGTATTGGATATTAGGCGCTTACTTACTGCTATAAATGACTAAGACACGTATCAATACTGAACAGAACAAGAACACTATTATGCTCAGAGATTACAGGCAAGAATATTGTACCAATAGCAACAAGACTGATGAAGATAAAATGGATCGATCGAGTGACAAACGAAGAAGTCTTAAGAAGAGTGGGAAAGAAGAGATGTCTATTGAAAAACTTAAAAAGAAGATGGGACAACTTAATAGGCCATATCTTAAGACATGATGGCTTATAATAATAATAATGTCTTTATTCATCTGTAGAACAACAAGAATTGTGGTAGATGTCCTCAGTCATTACACTCCTCTTGTGAGGATATAGAAAGAAAAAAATACACTGAATATTCAACACAAATAGACAGTAATAAGCAAAATATAGATATACGGTGAGAAACAGAAAATAAATACAATCAGAATCAAATAAAAGCTACAATTAAAAGATTATTGTGGAGAAATCAATTTCAAAGTATTCCTCCAGTGAGTATATAGGTTTAGAGATGAGCCATTTCTCTAGGGCCCTGCGGAAGACTTTGTAGTCAACCATTCTTGCTGAGTTGGGCAGCATATTGAAACACTTGATAGCCAAGTTTTCATAGCTAAATGATTTAACCAGTCTACAGTGAGGCATATCTAGTTTATGATTTGCTCTAGTGTCATAATTGTGTACAGCAGCTCTTGTGAAGTACATTCGCAAATTTCCCTTGACGAACAACAGAGTGTGAAATATATATAGGCTGTTTACAGTCATGATGCCTAATCTGACAAAAAGTGGTTTACAACGTTCATTAAATCCAGAGGAAGAGATAACTCGAACCACCTTCTTTTGGAGTATTAATAGCTGTTTTACATCTGAGGCATGCCCCCAAAGTCTGATTCCATATGAAAGGTGAGATTGAAAAAATGCATAATATGCATTAAGAAGATAGTCATTGGTCACACAGCACTTAAGCTTCCTGATTAAGTACAGGGATCTGGCAAGTTTTTTCCTAATGTTTAAAATATGCATACTCCAGGTTAGCTTGGGATCAAGGTAAAAGCCAAGAAGTTTAACAACTTCATTGTCTGGTGTAATTAGTTGAAGAGAACAGGTTAAGAATTGGGTTTTTGTTGGATTCATAAAGAACCAGTTTGCTGAAAACCAAAAATTTGCTTGTGCCAGTGTGTCAGATATCAGCTTATTAGTCTCAATGGGATTGGTACCCTGATGCAAGAAAGTTGTATCATCAGCATATAGGACACAGTCAGTGGATACATTCACAGTTAGGTCATGGATCATAATTAAGAAAAGGAGAGGACCAAGTACTGACCATTGTGTTACCCCATGCTTAGCCTTGAGGAATTGTGATTGCGTACCATTAACTTGTACTAGTTGCTTGCGATTACTCAGATAGGAGGACATCAAATCAAGTTCAGCCCCATGGAACCCATAATAATTCAGCTTCTGCTGGAGCATTTGGTGATCCACACAGTCAAACGCAGATGACAGATCGCATAGGGTAAGTGACAGACTTTGTTTTACTTCAAATGCAAGGATAATGTGCTTAATTATGCTGTCAACTGCTTGAGTTGTATTTTTGCCAGCTCGGAGCCCAAACTGGGATGGTGTAATTATGTTTTGAGATTCAAGGTGGCTCACAATTGGAGTACAAGCAACACTCTCAACAATTTTGGCAAAGACTGGAATGATGGATATTGGATACGGTAGCTACTTGGCAAATTACTAGAGGTCCGTGAAAGTGGTTTTATTTTTTGCTAAAATTCGTTTTAAAACTATGTGATTTCGGTGTTATAGAAAATCTTGGCGGTGTTATTATAATCTTACAATTTTTGCGCATTTCTAGGCGTTTTATTATTTTTGGTACACATTTTGTGAATGCTTATACTTTTATTAAGCATTTTACATAACAAGAAAGGCAATGAAAGAAGCACGCATAACTAAACACAATCGGAAACAAGGAAACATGAACTGGGGGTGTGTCGAAATGATTTTTTTTTTTTGCATTGAAGCTCAGTGGGGTGCCGAATATCCGACGATCCGTCCGCTAATAAGTAGCACCCTCTCTCCTCCTATCCTTTCTCTTACTTCCCTCAACTGCTAGCGCTGTCGTTCCCAGCCAGCGGCCGTGTTTAAGTCTACAAAATTGTTACATTAGGCCCACACTAAAGGTTTTCCTGCAACAAGTTATCCAATGGGGAACTTGCATGATTTTTTTTATTTAACAGGCGGACAGAAAATTATTTTCTCGATTCAACAAAGAAAACTGCATGTAAATCTGAGTTGTCCTTCGCGAGATATTGAATGCTAAATATAGCGACATTTTAAAGCGCGCCGAAAACTCCCTCCCCCCCAAGCCACTGCTGAAGAATACCCGATGATGTCAACAGTGCCGAACAATCGCCCGAAGCAGTCTACCGCTGGGCTAATTGTAAGAGCGCACCAACACGGGTGATTCAAGCGAGCCTACTCAACCCAAAAGTGAGCCCACCTCTGATTTTTAATTGAGTAGGTAATCACTTAATGGTATACAGTTGATATTTCACGTCAATAATGAGTAATATGTAGGCAAGATAGTTTAAATCTCGAAAGTTCATCTTACTTTTGCAGTGCCCGCTCCATACATCGACCCAACTCCATAGCATTGTAATTAGCCAGCGAGATGAGTTCGAGGCATAAGTATTGTTTAACACCTGGCTGTAAAAATACCTCAACCAAGGTGCCTAAGAAACTATTTATTAGGTTGCCGACAAACGCAAGAAGAAACGTATGTACAATGTCAATAAGTGACTGACTAACCCAGACTTCTATCAAAGGTGAGGTGTAAGTTTCTCCTGGGGGGTAGGTCTGTAACTGTTTTCTCCCGAAAACGGGAGAAAGGAGCTTCGGGCGAAAATAAAGATATGTAATAAGATAAGTAATGCTTCAACTTCCTTTTACCTAACATCCAACAGCATGACGTGGATAAACATGCTTCGTACTATTGGTCTTGAAAACAAGACAACTATTCTTGTTATAACGTAATTAATTATTACCAGTGTACTATTTAGTGTCATTGAAGAAAATAAATCGTACGCTGGGAAGTCCATTCCCTATAATGAACTTCATACGAACTATTAAATCAAGGGTAAGTCATTCCCGATAAGGCCAAACCTCTAGATTTGTGCCTCGCTCTGATAAACTAACCTTCATTCTCCGCATTAATAAGTATTATAAACAAAGGATTCAAAGTAAATATCTTTCATTTATTCTCGTTGTATTCATAAAAATCGAAATTTTGAGGCAAACAACGGTAACTTCATGCCGCTGGCTTTAAATGCACACATGTCCACAATGTCACACAAGTATTATCGAAAGCAAATAACGAAAAAATCACTCGCATAACCTCATTGAGCTACATTACTTCTTGTCCAAAGGTTTGTTTGCAAAATTACCGAAGCAAAACAGCTGTAGCCACCATCATTTTAAGGTACGAGACTTTCCATTGGTCCTTACGAAGTTCATCAGCTTCGCCTTACAAATTTTTCATAACGAGAGTTTTCTCCCATCCGGTCAGGAGAAAAAGTTTTCTTTTTTTTCCGCCGACGTATAGCAATCATTTGTCATAACAAATGCCATGAGGGTCATGGCATCAATTTCAGGAATATTGTCCAAACGAGCGGCAACGTAATCATCCATTTTTCTGAAACCTGAAATATTCGAGGTAAGAAGTCTATTTTATCATCCCGAAAGTGCATTTTTAATATCCCAAGTAATAATCGTGGCACAATAACAATAGGAAAACTTACCCAAGAATAACAGCACATGAACAAGTGACGGTGAGCGACTAAATCCTCCACCAAAACAATGTTTACAGCCTGCGTTCGTGTATTTCCCGACTCAGACCGTACTCGGACGGCAGATTAGGCACGGATGACGTCACACCTGGCCTCGGCAGAGCTCGGGTGTCTTCGCGCAGTGGTCGGCTCAGAGAAATTTTGCTTGATTTTTTAAGTCAATTTTTTATTTCTTCTGATGATGAATGGAGATAATTTAGGTATTTTTGCGAGCTAATATTTCCGTTTTACCTGTTCAAAATAGTTTTTATAGCAATCGTCGACCCATGCAAGTTCCCCATTACGCTGTCTACTGCGTCGCGGTGAGTCACCGGAATTACTGATCGGCATTGACGCGTGCGCGTGAGCTTATATTTCCGATCTTCCGCGACCGTGTTCAGCACATTATTGGTTCAGAATATCTAATTCTTCAGGAGATAAAGCGCATCATTCTAGATATTTCCGAGAATTTCAGGATTGATAAATGTGAATCGAAGAGAGAGGCGGTGATTAATTTAACGGCAAATGCCGGCGGAGACATCACTACAGTGCGCGATATTACGCGAATGCGATATGCGCGAGACAAAACAAGCCAATTGACCTTTTAATCGTAATGAGATAGAGCGAATGAACGTCATCAGCGTTAAACAATGAAGGCTTAGACGCTAATCGATTATGACTCTTTACATGTGATTTTTTCGCTAATTCACGTAAAAATCGCGAAAAAGACGAAATTTCGTTTTATTTCCCGATTTCGCGATATTTCGGGTTGTTTCGCGTTAAACAATGAAGGCTTAGACTCTAATCGATTATGACTCTTTACATGTGATTTGTTCGCTAATTCACGTAAAAATCGCGAAAAAGACGAAATTTCGTTTTATTTCCCGATTTCGCGATATTTCGGGTTGTTTCGCGTTAAACAATGAAGGCTTAGACTCTAATCGATTATGACTCTTTACATGTGATTTGTTCGCTAATTCACGTAAAAATCGCGAAAAAGACGAAATTTCGTTTTATTTCCCGATTTCGCGATATTTCGGGTTGTTTCGCGTTAAACAATGAAGGCTTAGACTCTAATTGATTATGACTCTTTACATGTGATTTGTTCGCTAATTCACGTAAAAATCGCGAAAAAGACGAAATTTCGTTTTATTTCCCGATTTCGCGATATTTCGGGTTGTTTCGCGTTAAACAATGAAGGCTTAGACTCTAATCGATTATGACTCTTTACATGTGATTTGTTCGCTAATTCACGTAAAAATCGCGAAAAAGACGAAATTTCGTTTTATTTCCCGATTTCGCGATATTTCGGGTTGTTTCGCGTTAAACAATGAAGGCTTAGACTCTAATCGATTATGACTCTTTACATGTGATTTGTTCGCTAATTCACGTAAAAATCGCGAAAAAGACGAAATTTCGTTTTATTTCCCGATTTCGCGATATTTCGGGTTGTTTCGCGTTAAACAATGAAGGCTTAGACTCTAATCGATTATGACTCTTTACATGTGATTTGTTCGCTAATTCACGTAAAAATCGCGAAAAAGACGAAATTTCGTTTTATTTCCCGATTTCGCGATATTTCGGGTTGTTTCGCGTTAAACAATGAAGGCTTAGACTCTAATTGATTATGACTCTTTACATGTGATTTTTTCGCTAATTCACGTAAAAATCGCGAAAAAGACGAAATTTCGTTTTATTTCCCGATTTCGCGATATTTCGGGTTGTTTCGCGTTAAACAATGAAGGCTTAGACTCTAATCGATTATGACTCTTTACATGTGATTTTTTCGCTAATTCACGTAAAAATCGCGAAAAATACGAAATTTCGTTCTATTTCCCGATTTCGCGATATTTCCCGATTTCGCGATATCGCGTCTCGCGAATTTCACGGATCTCTACAAATTACTATCACCGTGCTTATAAGCTGGGGTCACCTTTGTGTATTTGAGGCTGTCTGGAAAATTACCTGACTTGAAGCATGAGTTTATGACTATAGTAAGAGGGTATGCTATACAGTGGACGTGATTAAGTTACTAGAAAGACCAAATATATCCTTACTATTGGAGTTATTAAAGGCTTTTACAGCTCTAATTATTTCTAACTGGGCAGTTTCCTTCCACTGAAAGGGGATGCAGTTGGTATAGAAGTTCTGAAGGGGTTGGATAGAAGTTACAGGTACCAGCAAAGTATGTTTTCCACAGAATTGATAAATGATGCATTGAGAACATCAGCCTCGAGTGGGACAACCTTGTGGCCAGTCGTCAAACCAGTTTCCCTCTTAATGACTGACCAAGCTGCCTTACATTTGTTAGTGGCATTAGCTATGAAATTATTATGGGAGTTACATTTAGCCATGTTCAGTTCATCATGATATTCCTTTTTAAGTTTAATGTACTGGTTTTTAAGATCATCGGTGCACTCGGTCTTAAAAAGTTTATAAGCATTTTTTAAAGCCTTCCTCATTTCCATGTGCCTATTGGTGAACCATTTTTGCTGTGGGAGTTTCTTAAGTGGAATTTGAATTAGTTTTTGGGGAAAAGTGTGCTCAAATGACAAGATAAAATGTTCAAAGAAAGCTGTGAAATTTCTTTCTCCTACTATCTCCTACTATCCTACGACTATCTCCTGGTTCAAACAGGGAGTCCCAATCAGTTGTACTCCGAAGATCTTTGAATGTTTCAAGTTGGTGAGGAGTTAATTGCCTTTATTAGCTTAGTTTTGGGGGTTTACCTCATTGGGTCACCCCCAACTTTGATGCTAGTGGACATTGATATAGCACAATGGTCTGACAGCATTGGATCAAAGACACTAATCTGAAATTTTTTACATTTAGGCCAGTGATTACATTGTCAAGGCAAGCTAGCTTCCTTGTAGGTTCATAGTTAGCACAATACAAATTAAAAGACCTAAGGAGAACACTTAGCTGCAGGCTGTTCTTTGATTGGCAGCTCACGTCAACATTTAAATCAGTACCAATGACAATTTTTGTGTTGAATTTCTGAAAGTGGCACAGTACTCTTTCCAGTCATTCACAGAATATATCAAAATCACCATTGGGTGAGCGATAAATCGAGGCAACAATCATTTCCAGGTCCCTGAGATACACGACCGCCACTTCAAAATGCAGTTCTATACAAAACTGTACCACATAAATCGCTTTGACTTAAGCCTTGAAAAAGACTCTCGGACCACCTTGACTGGACAGTGCATGTATCTGAGCTAGTTAAGAAGCTATCAGTTGGGGTCTTTGTGATTCGCAAACTCTCTGCAACTGCTTCTATTGCTATACTGAAACAACTTTACCATGCCAAAGTTCATTCGTATATGTCTTATGGAATCATGTGGGAATACGTCATGTGGAATCATGGAATGTATGGAATGAACGTTAATGAAGACATGTAGAACAAGTTGTAAAGGATTTGAAAGTGAAGAGTTGTGTTGATATGAAGGGGTCAGCTGATATGAGAATTGAGGGGAGAGCTGCATTAATCCAATATTGTTGACCCATAGACAATAGGTTTTACAATGTCATGTGTTTGTGTCTCTTTGTACGCATTGAAGAGCAATATTTCTGGATGTTTTTCAGTTTGTGGTGAACGATGAGAGCGCTGCTGTGAGGAGAAATGCTGTCCTCTCTAAGAGTCCACTGGTGAAGAATTATGTTTTTGATGTCAAGGATGAACTTTGGTGTGAGGTGGCGCTCAGTGTGAGTCCTCCCCCCCCCCCACCCGTAGACTCTGAACCCTAGAAAAAGTGTCATATGTGAATTTTATCCTGTCTGCAATAGAGGCTGTTTTGAGCTCATTTTCGGACTTTTTATTTTTTAAATTTAGTCACAAACTATTTTACTCCTAATATTGTTGACATAATTTCCAATGAATGACTTCCCATTTTCCATTCAGGTGAATTGAGTTGATGAAGGTGTCTCAGGTTTCCATCTGGATGAGTGGCTCCATGTCCAACGTTTCAACAATGTACTCTGCCATCGTCGTCAGGGTAATGAGTGCTGTTTGGGAAAAGTAGGCAGGCTGACGTGCATTCTGGGTGTGGAGCCCAGCTGAGAGCCTAGTCTCCTTTTCGTGGCCTCGGCAGACTAGAGAGTACCTTGCCACATATTGGGATATTCAAGGAGGGAGAAGGGGGGGGGGGGGGGGGGGGAAGTGGGGAGTAGTGGTATGGGGTGGGTCCACCTCAGCAGCAGCACTTGGAAACCAATCCTGAATTTCACCATTAGTGAAGCGTGGGGAATCAGGTTGCAGCTGGGATCCAGTCCCAGGATAAATAATCGTCGTCAGAGGCTTTTGGGTGCAGCTGCGTATAACACGTTGTCGGTGAGCGAGCTTTTGCGGCCATTGCAGGATGCATCATCAGGCAATGATAAAATATATTGGAAAAGTTGATGTCTTATATATCTCCATACCTCCCCCCTTTTACTGTGGAGTAGTGGGGAGTGAATGACGTGAGAAGATGGCCACCACTTAGCCCTGTCCTTGGGGAGTCGGTGAACTTTCCCTCCCCCTCACAGTGCCAACGGGTGTGTCGTTGTTGTTAATTCTTTAAAAAAGGGGGAGGTATGGAGATATATAAGACATCAACTTTTCCAATATATTTTATCATTGCCTGATGATGCGTCCTGCAATGGCCGCGAAAGCTCGCTCACCGACAACGCGTTATACGCAGCTGCACCCGAAAGCCTCTGACGACAATGGATTTTGCTGCGAAAACCTACGTTCCCAGGATAAATAAGTCGGCCAACATATCCTGATGGGTACCCTGAGGCCGACAGCTGAGGAAGTTGTCGAATCTTTGGACATGGAGCCACTCGTCTGGATGGACACCCGAGAGATATGGCTGAGCAATACTGCACAATATGTTGTCTGTGGCATGCACTTGATATTGCGATGTGATGTGAAAACAGCTGCTGCAGATGCAATATTTAGAAAAGCAATATCATGATATCAACTGATATCACAATATTCCCAGTTTATATTGTGAATCTGATGCTTCAACACTTTAGTGATATCAAGATGATATCACAGTTCATTGTTCAGCACAGCATATCACTCAGCCCTACTGACAGACCTTGATCAAATAATTTCCAGTGTTTATCCAAATCAGAAATGTCAAATTGAAAGCAGGCTGTGGGAAGGGGTTGTGGGATATCAGTTGTTGAGTTTAAAACAGTTTGTGGTGGAACTGGTATTCTTTGAGAAATGTGTGATGTGGTAGCCTCTGTAATTTCATTTTTCCTTCAGTTTCCTGTGAACTATAAGAAGATCGACGTGGCATCAATTGTGAAAGACACCGCTCGCAGGTGTGTGGTTCAGGAGGTGCCAGGGATCAAGATGGCAATCACGTACCCCAACCCCTGCAATCCTGAGAGCCTGATGCTGAAGACAGATGGCATTAATCTCCTGGTATTACTTTCCATTGTTTTCTCAGAATGTAGCATGTTTCATTCTGTAACCTAGTAGAGTCAAATCTCGCTCATAATGGACACTTCCAAGTAGTGGACCCCCACTAAAAGCAGACAGTTCTTCAATCCCCGGGAACAGAACATGGAGGATTATGGAGAACTAACACCTCCACGAAACTCAATAACAGAGGCGGACACATAAGGTGACCTTATTCCTTCCATTACCTCCATTAACGGATGCAAACTACGAGCTATCTTGTGAACATTTCTTTTCCCCCGAACTAAAACAGTATTTCTTGAAGCAAATCTGTGCAGTGGAATCTTGATGAACACATTTTGTACCTGAAGACCGTTAGTCATCAGAAATGTTTGTAAGCCAAAACATTTTAAAATATAAAAATAAGTGGTTTACGTAAAAGTTTTTTGTCTAACAGAAATTCAAAAGACATTATGAAATTCGTTAAACCTTACTATGAAACTGGTTACAATTGACTGAAACTCAACCCTTCCTCCAGAATTTGAAGCCTTTTCTTCTTTCCATTCTTTTCTCTCAGGTCAGCCTAATGACTTCCGTCACGTCTGTATACTTGCTACATCCAAACTGGCACACAACAAATTCCTCTGCAACAGTCGTTAGCAGAGGGGTAGTTGCATCATTGGAGCATGTATTGTCCAACTTCAGGTTCTAGTGCTTTCACCATTCTCTGCACTCTTTTGTAGCACTAGGATAAATATGGTCTCTTGGAAGCCCTGCGGTATCATTCCTCCCACTTGAGTGTGTCTTTATCGTAGACTGTTAACTCATGCTAATGCCTTCTCTTTGTTGCATCAAGTGATTAAATCATTAATCCTAAATCAAATTTGCAGAGCCTCATTTATTTTAAATGCAGCTGGACTCTAGCTTGTGACCCATCCCAGCATGTACGCTTCACTAACAATCCCTCCTCATTTTGTCAACACATCACTGTGGTAATTTCAACTCTGTGGCAATAAACATGAGGAAAAATAAACGCATAAAAGTGATTTCAGTTATCCCAATGAAGACCCAGAACTTGACATGTGGCATCTTTTTGTAAGTTTGGTATCACTGCTTCCAAGAGCCTTATTTGCCACCCATAGCTGCCATAAGTGCTGAAACCATTTGGATCTCGGCATTGCATCTCGAATGTTGTTTTTTTGTACCATTTTCCTCTTGAATTCCCTTTGCTCCCAGATAGCTTCCGGGACATAGAAATTAGACCGGGAATAGAAATTTAAAGTACTGTGCTGTTAATGTGAAGCGTGTGTATGTATGATACTAAGGTACCACGTTTGTTTTCTTATGCTTTTTATTCTCATGACCCTCGTGACGAAGTCGTCAAAGTTTTCCGTTGAGAAAGAATTACTTATTTCGTTATAATGTTACGATTCAATTGCCCTGGTTTCTATTATTTTTCCCTGTAAGAGAAATAATGGGAATAAGTTCCAATGTTTTCGTAAATATTACCAGGGCAGATGTTTAATTGAAATCTATCCCGTTGAACAAGTTTTCATTTTAGTTTTATGATTTCTGAATTCACTGATGCATACAATTTTGGGTGAATGCATCGGTAATTCTCGGCAATAGTATTTCACGGGAGTTACCTCCGTTTGCTCTAAATTCTCCAGATGGCAGCACTGGTACGAGACACGATGATCAGCGCAACTGTCGGAGGCATTTGCTTCTGTAAATAAATACTTGCTGCAACTAATTTTCGAGAGATAACTGAATGTGAATATTAGGAATGGTCTGGAATAGGTAGGTAATTACGAAAGAAATATTTTTGACCGCTGAAGAATGCCATATTTCGGCGAATCTTTACAACTTTCCTCACCAAAGTACCAGGTAACACTTGAAGAGTTCAGCAAAGTATAAATTTTTGTTTTGGAAGATTTAATTCGCAAAATGCAATTGCAGTTGTGCACGAAAACAGCTCTTCTACCTGTTTCTAATGGCATGGTAATGAAAGAAAAAGGGTAGCGCTGTGCGAGTCTCGACTTTACAAAATTCGAGCGAGATAAAAGTACTGCTCAAATCTCACTCGATTTCGATCTCAATACACTCGAAAACAAGTCTCGAGGTTGTCTCGAGATCTCTGTCGTGGTTGACGTCATTTTCAGAGCCTTGGTTTATAATGCGACGTAGTAAATTAATATTTATTCCCTTACTTTTGCATGATTATTTCGTTATTTCATGCCATAAAATGTCGAGAAATCTCTTAGTCTTCGACTTGAGAAGTTAGGAGAGCCTAGGCATCAGCGTAGGACCTAACCAAGTCCCTGCTCTATTTCGTGATCGGAGGCGTAGTGACGTGATGTAACAAATGATGCATAAAATAGGCACGTATGAACGTACGCTACTTCTAGCACTAGCATACACTCATTAAGTTGAAACAAGATACAGAAAAATCCAGTTATAACACGGGTCGAGGGGGACGGAGCGGAGCGGTTTACACCCACGTTATCGGCCTCCCGCGTTATTAACAGAAACTTCGTGAGAAACAGTAAAGAAAACCTATAAAACTAAATTTATGACTAATTTATTTGCGGAATACAATTTAAAATGATGTTTTATGGTTTAAATGCTCACCGTACTTTAACGGTAAAATATTCTGATATTTCTTTTGCCGTGGTAGTTGATAGTATTTCTTTGTCACATAAGTCTTAACGTTTTGCAAGTGTGATGGATGAAGATGATCACAATCGCTCTGTATCTCCATCCAATTCATCAGTTCACCGATGTGATTGAGTACTTTTTCTATTTTAGGCCTCTCACCCAACTCCTGGAATAAACTTCATTGTATATCACCACGTATCACTCTGTCGAGTATGCCCAACTTTTCCTTTACTTGTATATGTTAGTTTCCTTTTGGTAGATATCGTTTCCACTAAAATCAAAGAATATATAATTTACATATTCATACGAATTATTCCGAAGGTAGAGGTGAAACAGCACATTCATCACAAAAATACTCAAAAAGACTGTGGTAATATAATTACCTTGGTTTTAGCGCCGTGGCAGGAATGTGGAAATCTACCAGCGTGAGAGTAATGCGTATTATATTCACTCAACTGATTGTCAGCTCTAGTTCACAAGATATAATGACCAATTTCGATTTGCTGGGTTGTTAATTTTGTTATGAAACAATGTATGTGCTTACATTCTCGTGGTTGTCTTTCTTTCGTATCAAACTACATATTAGATGTCGCCGATCGCGTTGGTGTGATCTTGACGATAGCTTACAGTGGAATGAGCGCCTGAAGTAGCACTGTTGCGACGTGTCGGGATAAAATCTGCTAAAGAGTAACCTTCCACTTACAATGTAAATAGTCAATGGAATCATTTATTGGGACATAGTGAGAAGAGTTTTACTGTATTAGACATGTCGCCGACCACGTAGATCTCTTGAAGGTGCGCCGTTGAGATGCATCGGTCGGGACATCGGGATAAAATTCGCGAAAAAGTTACCTACTTCTAGTACGAAAATAGTCAATGGAATCATTTATTGGGACATGGTGAGACGAGGTTTTACTGTATCAGACAAGTCGCCGACCGTGTAGATCTCTTGAAGTTGATACGTATCGGCCGGGACGTCGGGATAAAATTCACGAAAAAATTATCTACTTCTAGCCCGAAAATAGTGAATGTAATCATTTTGGGGGATGCGGTGAGACCGGAGGTGTAGTAGGGTGCGTTATAACCAGATTTTACTCTATCTAATTTAGGCCTAGCCTGTCACGATTTCCATGACCGACAATCTGATCAAGCGAGTTCATAAATAATTTAAGTACAGTTGAGCACCCTTAATCCAGAATCCCTAATCCGGGAACACCCATAATCCGGCAATTTTGCCATGACCAACTACCCGGTACTTCGTGGAAAATGCCGAAACATTGCTTCATAACCTACCAAGATATTATCCCATTCTTAACGTTAATTTTCCCATTCCGAGAATCAGAATAATTTAAACATATTAATTTATGTAACTTCGTGTACACTGGAATTATTCTGCAACTTGAACTAA
The DNA here is from genome assembly GCA_933228895.1 of Platycnemis pennipes. Taxonomy (NCBI): domain Eukaryota; kingdom Metazoa; phylum Arthropoda; class Insecta; order Odonata; family Platycnemididae; genus Platycnemis; species Platycnemis pennipes. Next base: position 113,252,452 of record OW121856.1, read on the forward strand.
ACAAACAATATTGAAGACATTGCCGAGACGGACTAGTTTACAGATCGGCCATTTTCAATGGCGCGTGCATTTTTGATTGACCACTGGACGTAATTTGATAAAATTGTTTGTGATCTGCTTATGTTTCTCCCTAATCATGTCTAATTTATACACTTTTGGCAACAGCAGAGGAGTGAGCATCAGTACAAAATGTTAACAATTGCAGAAGAAGCGCAAGTTGTGAAAAAGCTTGACACCGTTCCATCAGTAAAGCCTTTTTCTGAAACATACTGCGTAGGATCTTCAGCAATAATACATATTAAAAAGCTGAAAGAGAAAATCCTCAATATTTTAGGGTTAAAGTGACAGGAAGAAATGTACGACAGAGAGAAACACTATGAAAGATGATTTAAGTGTTGATTTTACATAGCGTGGTTTCCATTAGGTCGAAGTGAAGGGCTTAGTTAGTACTTCAGGCCAAATGCTAATAAAGGAGGCTAAACTATTTCAGAAACAGATATAATCTAAAAGACTTAATGTGGGAAATTTTGCGTGGATGGAATAGTATTTCACAGTCAGTTCTGTGTGATTTAAATTGTGGCCTGCTTTGAGGTTTGATGTAGACGAAATAAGTGGGGATTTCAAAGGCTTTCATGTTTCTGAAGATAAACATATGATGATGGGGATAGTTGACTGTGTAAACAGCATCCATAACCCTGAATTAAATGAAATTGGTAAATATAGAGGAATGGATAGCTGGCGACCACAATATCTCTCATCACACAACATTTCACAGATGATGAAATCACTGAAATGGTAATTCACAACAATAAATCTGAGTGGGGATGAAGATGAGCCTGAAATTGTCGAAGGAAGACTACATATTAATGATGATCTTTTAAGAATCATCCAGTCTGGTCGCCTGCGACTTAGTGACGGGCGGCCGTATAGACAACACCCATACGTTGACATCACGCTGAATCAGCTGAAAACAAATCAAGCACGGCGGAAAGATGTTGCACGAAGCAAAGCATAAGAAATATCAAATTTTATATACCCTTTTCCAATAATAATGTTACACCTTTAAATGTGCAGTAATATGATGAACACTATGCTTTGCTGCCGTTATTTTCACTCACCGTGTAACTTCGATACTTTTCAGTAGTAATAACTTTGTGAATTAAGAAAGCCATTTCCTTCTGATTATTCTCAGTGACTCATTTAAAAATTATGTTCAGTAAATGGCAAACGAATATATTATGTCATAAATAAGGATGGGTCCGTTCGGTTCTTCGGTTCTCGTTTCCACCGGTTCTTGAGCTTAGAACCGGAACCGAGGCCAAAAATAATCGGTACCGAAATAATTCGCGCGAAAACCAGTTTGAAACCTACGCACACTCCGAAAGTGGAGGCTTCACATTAAAACCTGGTGAAATAGTGTACTTAGATGCTTCAAAGTCGTGAATTATTCTAATTGAGCCTTTGGAAATGATTATTGATTACCTTATCTTACCATTGAGCAATGCAAAGTAAGTGGTAAATTAAGAACCGGAACCGAGAATCGGAACCGAGAACCGAAGTTAAGAACCGAACCGGAACCGAAAAAAAGTGGAACCGACCCATCCCTAGTCATAAATAATTGACTCCTTTCAATGAAAACATCCTGGACTTCAATAATAGACCAGTTGCCATGCATGACCCATAGTCCGGCAAAATCCCTAATCCGGCATCACTTCGGTCCCGACTGTGCTGGATTTAAGATGCTCAACTGTAATAAAAAAGTAACAATTTCATAAAGACCAATCTCAAGTTTGAACTCTTGTTATCTTATTTAATTAGAAATGTATTTATGTGAATGTAGGCCAGGCATAGGTTAAGTCTTTTAACTATGAAAACTTGGCTATCAAGTGTTTCAATATGCTGCCCAATCCAGCAAGAATGGTTGACTACAAAGTCTTCCGCAGGGCCCTAGAGAAATGGCTCATCTCTAAACCTATTTACTCACTGGAGGAATACTTTGAAATTGATTTCTCCACAATAAGCTTTTAATTGTAGCTTTTATTTGATTCTGAATGTTTTTATTTTTTGTTTCTCATTGTATATCTACATTTTACTTATTACTGTATATTTGTGTTGAATATTCAGTGTATTTCTTGTTTTCTGTATCCTCACAAGAGGAGTGTAAATATTGACAACATCTACCACAATTCTTGTTGTGCTTCAGATGAATAAAGACATTATTATCATTATTACTAGGGACACCGAAAAATGGTAAATAAAAATCATCAAAAGCGGTGTTTAAAAATGACAAATACGGTAAATAAAATCGTTTTAAAAAGGTGAAAGCTGTGTTTAATATTGGGAAAAAGGAGTCTTAAAGGAAGGGTTTTTTAAAATATTATTAATAAAGATTTCATACCAATGTGAACAAACAGTTAATAGTACATACATTTGAGATCCAATACAGAAGTTATGGCTACCCTACGCAACATAAAAAACATAGTAGGCAAAATAAAGTTAAAGGCAAATTAATGAGATAATGGTAATTAAAATTAGCAGATTTCGGTGCTTGATAACAAGAATACGTCGGTAACTTGTGACTATATCTGTACTTAATAAAAATATTGTCTGAAGAAGCATATGAAGTTCTGTCATTTCCAAAGACTGCTAATTTTACACCATGTTCCAATTCAAATCAAATATAAATGAAATTCCATTTCACTCTAGCAATATTTTGATTTTATTAAGTTAAATTCACATTGAAAGATATAATGATAACATTATTTCCAGGTTTTCAATTGTTAGGTTTTGCAATTTTAAGTCCCTCCCAGAACTAGCTGAATAATTTCAGCACTCCAGAAGTTACATTTTGAGTGCCATGTATGAAAAAATTGCAACCTTGTCTTTACTTTTATCATAACAAACTGGTCTGCTAATGTAACCGGGAGCGAATGTGTGCATTCCGCCAACTTTTTGTGTCGCATTGAATACGACCGCTAACAAAGTTACCAGCAACACCAGTACCAGTAGTTTTTTGTCGGAATCGGATCCTTGCCTGAGTTTTGGATCTTTATCTCAGTTTCGGAACCTTAGTTTCAGATACTCAATTCTGAATTTCATTCCTTTTCTAATCCTAGATTTTTAATATAGGTATATATAAAAACAGCAACAATAGAATTGCCAAATACAGGTAAATTTATTGTAGAAATATCAACTTCCTATCATCTATGAGGATTATATTTACCTGGATCAAGATTTACGGATGCAATAACTACCTCTATCTTGTTACTTCTAATGTAAAGTTCACTTTCCTTATCACATACTCATCAAGCAATACATTCTTGCAACCCGTACAACTATTCTTTAGAGTGCAGTTAAAAGAAACCTTAAAGTTCATTTTCATTAATGAAGGAATTATTTTCCAATTATCAATCAAATCCTTGATTGCTTTCAAATTATTTTTTAGAAACACAAAAACATTTTAATGCGGCCAAGAGATCCCATTTATAGAATATCTGGGGATTCCATTTTTAAGACGAAAAAATTATTATAGAATATCACCAAATTAACAATTTTGCATTGTATTATTAATAATAACCTTTAAAATGAAATTTGAGCATTATGTGTTAGAGGCCGAGGTAGAACAAACGTAATTCACAGGTTCAGATAATGAACAGTACTTTAATGTACGTACTTGGATTACAAGAACGTGCACATCAGAACGTGTACATCGAGAGACTGACAAAAAGACAGAGACAGCTGACCAGGCATGGGCCGAGTCACGAACAAAAGAATAAGGATAGTAGCAGTAGAAAACAACTGCACAACGTATTGATGCTTGAGTTATATCACAACAAGTACAAACACTCAACACACCCCCTTAAATTAAGCATCATATATGTTCACAACATTCATAATCCTAGAAAAATATAAATGCTTTTCTTTACATAAAGGTTTGGTGAGAATATCAGCAACCAAGTCATCTGTTGGATTGTATTTCATTTTTACAATCTGACGCCCAATTACATCTTTAACAAAATGGTGTTTTATATCAATATGTTTACTGCGTTTCAAAGTTTGCTTGTTCTCAGCCATACATTGAGCAGACAAATTGTCATTCAATATTTCTATCACACCAAGTTTCAGCTCCAACTCTTGACTTAAATTATTAATAAAACATGCTTCTTTCACTACATTAGTTATGGCTAAATATTCAGCCTCTGTGCTGGATAATGCTACAGTTTTTTTGTTTTACAGATTCCCAACTAAAAGTTGAGGTACCAAGTTGCATGATATAACCTGTTTGTGAACATCTATCACCAGGCACACCACCATAAGAAGCATCAACATACCCTTTAATATTTAAATTTCCAGATTTAACATAAACCAAACCATGATTCTGAGTACCTATTAGATAACGCATTACTCTCTTTATAGCTGACCAATGAGACTCATCATAGGCCGTACTATACTGACTTAATTTATTGATTGCAAATGCTATATCAGGCCTCGTGTTAACTGCTAAATACATAAGTCCACCAATTATTTCCTGATATGGTACAGTTCCACTATACATAAAAGTGAGATCTGTGGCTTTGGTCAATACCAATCCAGCAGCCATAGGTGTAGGAGCAGGTTTAAGATCAGTCATACAAAATCTTTCTAACAGCCTTTTAACATATTGAGCCTGGTCAAGAGAAATAATTCCCTTTTCTCTTTTTCTGATCACACGCATTCCCAAACAATCTTTCACATTACCAAGTAACTTCACATCAAAGTTTTTGTACAGTGAATCACACAAGATTTTACTGTCTTGTTTACAGTTTGAGAATATATAAATATCATCTACATACAAAGCCACTATGGTAAGATTTTTATTTCTATGACACACATAAACACATGATTCAGATTTTAACTGTTTGAAACCTGTTTTAATTATAACGTCAGAAATTTTTCTATTCCACATCCTACTGGATTGCTTTAATCCATAAATGCTCTTTCGCAATAAACATACTTTTCCTGGAACTGAAAAACCCTCTGGCTGTTCCATGTATATTTTCTCATTAAGATCTGCATTTAGAAAGGCTGTGGTTATATCCATGTGACTTATATCCAGATCCATTTCATTAGCAAACGCAAATAACAATCTCAGTGTGGTGTAACTAACAACTGGAGAAAATGTTTCATGAAAATCAATCCCATAAGTTTGAGAAAAACCTCGGGCTACCAGGCGAGCTTTGTGCTTTTCAAATTCACCTGAACTTCCATTTTTTAATTTAAAAACCCATTTAGATTTTACAACGTTACAATCTGATGGTCGGTCCACTAGTTCCCATACTTTATGATTCATTAAAGAATTATATTCGGATTGCATAGCTGACTTCCACATGGGATCCAATAAAGCGTCCTTAGTCGATTTAGGAATATTGACAGACATATCAGTCAAAGCCTGAAAGGACATGTCATAGTCAGCATGCCAACGAGGTGGCTGTCGCATGCGTGAGGGTCTATTACAACCCGCAACATTAGGGATATCATTGACAATAGGTGCATTTTGAATATTGTTTTCTGACAAAGTACCAACATCATTCATAGCATCCACATTTTGAACATTTCTATCTGAAAAAATGATAACATTATTGTCAATTTCAAGCTTATTTCTATCCATATCTTTGTTTTCACTTGCAATAGGAATATCACCAGCCATTAGGGTCTCAATAAATTTGACTTCCCTAGACATGTAAACCTTTTTAGGATCATGTATATCACCTAATCTGTATCCTTTCCTCCCGGGACCATATCCCAACATAATTACTTCTTTTGATTTGGGATCTAACTTCCCTCGCTTTCTCTTTGGAACATGAATAAAGGCTTTGCAACCAAAAACCCTAAGGTAAGATAAATTAACTCTTTTGCCTGACCAAACTTCCTCAGGTATTTGAAAGTTGAGAGATGCCGTTGGGCATCTATTCTTTAGATAGATCGCTGTGGAGACGGCCTCTCCCCAATAGCGCTTGTTTAACTTAGAATCACACAACATAGTCCTAGCGCAGTCAAAAATAGTTCTACCTGCCCTTTCAGATAAACCATCCTGTTCTGGTGTATCCGGACACGTTGTTTCATGAGAAATACCATGAACTCTAAGAAAATCTGACATTTGCCCATTAATATATTCACCACCACAATCCGATCTTAGGCATTTAATCACATGACCTGTCTGTTTTTCAACTGACGATTTAAATTCCTTAAACTTATAAAACACTTCATTTTTGGTTTTCATAAGATAGCCAAAAGTTTTCCTGGAAAAATCATCTGTAAAAGTAACAAGATATCTGGCACCACCCCACGTCACAACTCCCTTTTCAGGATAGCAGACATCAGAATGAATGCGTTCTAACAAGCCAGATGCTCGACCAACTGTTTGATGAAATGGTCTTTTGCTATGCTTACCCTGAATACATGGAATACACTCTGTGTGTTGTCCTTCAACAAACTTTATGCCATCAGCTAAATCCTTGAGCTTAGACAAATATTTGTAATTAAGGTGCCCTGTCCTTTTATGCCAAATTTCCTTAGATACATTGGAGACATTCATCATAAAGGGTAAAACCTTGTTCACATCGTCTACAACATGAGGAATTTGTTTAGGAATATCAGAGACAATACCTTTAGATGGACATACAAGAGATGCACTTGCCATAGTAGATATCTTAGGCATTCCATTGTCACAAACAGTTGCTGTGGTTTTTCCATTTTGGTCTAATTTATAAATGCCACCAACAGCACTACCTGTAAGCTGACTTGTACCTGTAATGTTAACTTCATTTTCATCAAACACATTAACACCATATCTGTCAAACACAAGTACCTTACCTTTTTCTGCAATTTTAGAAACTGACAATAAATTTGCAGCACTCTGTTTACAAAGCAACACATCAGTAATTGTACCATTAACTAGAGAACTATTACTACTAAAAATAAAGGGCACATTTCCAACACCTTGGCATGACATTACAGAACCATTAGCCGTTAAAATATCAGCATTCACAGAAGTTTTGAGGTCATCAATCCAATCACCACGAGATGTTAGATGTTGACTTCCACCACTATCGAAGAACCACTGATTTTTTGGCATTTTAATTCTACTATATGTCGCAGCAGTCATGAGAACTAAGCCATCATTGCCATCAAATTTCTTGGAATTTTTTGATGTATCTTGAAAACTTGAGGAATTTTTGTTTTTCAGTCTCTTCCACTTAGTGCACTGAGGTCGTTTATGTCCTTCTTTCTTACAGTAATGACAAATAATGTTGTTGGGAACAGTTTTCTTGTTTGAATTAGGGGCATGAGAAGCACTTGACCTGAATTTGACGGATGCTAGTGAAGATTCGCACGCATTGGCACTTCTTCGACAGTCCTCCTCTATCAAAAGCTTTTTTACTTCCTCACTTCTAACTTCAGTGTGAGTGGACGCAAAACCTTGCACCAAAGTCTCAAAAGACTCCGATAGACCACTTAACAAAATTTTCCCAACTTTGTCATCAGGGACAACGACGCCGATATCTGCCAGCTGATTCACAACGGAAAGGATCCCATTAATGTATTCGGACATGGAACTAAAATCTTCGTAACGCATTCTCATTAACTGTCTCTCTAACATTAGTTCACGAGTCAGCCCTGAGCTGCCAAAAGCCTTTTGTAGATTATTCCATGCTTCTTTGGCTGTGCTACAGGCGTAAATGTGAGAAGCACATACGGGTTTTACAGCCAAGCTGATCTTTGCTAGCGCGCGTCGATCTTTGACTGGATCTATGTCCTGACCAGTAACACTTTCCCACATGCCATAATCTATGAGTAGCATCTTCATTTGCCATTTCCACGTGTTGTAGTTCCTTTCGCCTTCCAACTTCTCAATACCCGGCACGCCTGCCGGTGCAACGAACACCGACTGTGCGAAGTCAACGGGTGTCGAATGGTGAACAGTTGCAGCAGCATTTGAACGTTCCTGTTCGTTATCCGACATTTTCGCTCAAAACGCAAGTTCAAATATATTGCGAGAATGCGGAAAGTGAATACGTTAATTAATATTGCAGTCGTGACACTCTGGGCCCATAACCTGTTAGAGGCCGAGGTAGAACAAACGTAATTCACAGGTTCAGATAATGAACAGTACTTTAATGTACGTACTTGGATTACAAGAACGTGCACATCAGAACGTGTACATCGAGAGACTGACAAAAAGACAGAGACAGCTGACCAGGCATGGGCCGAGTCACGAACAAAAGAATAAGGATAGTAGCAGTAGAAAACAACTGCACAACGTATTGATGCTTGAGTTATATCACAACAAGTACAAACACTCAACATTATGTACTCCTAAGGGTGTAATTGTGTAACTCTGATCTTGAAATGAGATTAACCTTTTTTCATGCAACTAGAAGCAAAAGTTTTAAAAAAGGTTTTGGATTTTTTCTCCATTGGCCTGGGTTTGCAAGAAAAAAGTAGATAAAGGAGAGTCTGATACGCAGCATTTTCTTTATTGAAATTACAGTTCTCCTGGACTGCAGGTAATGAAGTTCGATTCTTACGCTGTTTAAAATTTTTTTTTCAACCACTGAAAAAAAACTTTATCATCCTTCATTTCCAACCTTTGTGTGTGGATACTGACTTTTTTGTACTTCTATCGCTTCAACTAGATTTACAAATGCGTCACTCAAAAATACACTGTAAAGTTAACATAATGATTCCACGATTTAATTCTGTAATATAAATTTTTTCCAATCAATTCCTTTTGCCAAATTTAATTATTTCTTTGACTTATAATTTGGCATGAAATTTCTGATAATCCACTTTTTTTAACTGCCTACTAGCATTACCCTAGGAATACAGAACGGCTGTATTCTTAGGTAGTATTAAGGGTCGAACTCGCCACTGGCAGTACACTAGCCCTCATTTTTAACAACTACGCTTTCATAGGTTCACGGGAATCTTGTAATGTAGGCGACCTGCGTGACATTCGGTTTAATTTTTTTTCTTGCACATCCGGGCCTATGGAGAAAAAGGTCAAGAGGGTTAATTTTAATTTGTTTTCCTCGTTTGTGGCACGGAAAAAATCTTCTTCTCATATCGTGGCCCGAGTTACTTAACCTCTCCTTGTTGGTATCTACCATACGTACATTCCATTCGCGGGGTGCATCGATCACGAGGCCGCGAGATGTTAAAATCTCCGATCCGGATCTGAATTTTTACTGTCTCTGGATATGATTTCAGTAGCGAATGAAATGAAAGACCCGTGGTTCTTTGGATCCGACCCGACCATCCTTAATTTATGAGTGGTACATTTGTAGATCTAATTTAAACAACAAAAGTATAATAAAGTGAGTATTCAGATGTAATGGTTTGAAATTGAATATGATAACATTTTCGATGCAGTGACTGAAAGAAAAAATTAAACTGTGATAGGGATCGAACTTCGCACAGTACACTAGCTCTGGTTGTACACCTGATCCCGGCGAATGTAGGCTACCCGCATGACATCCTATGTATTTTTTTCCCGCGATAATGGGGTAGTGGGGAGGAAAAGTCATATTTTTTTAATTTGCTTCTAGTTGCACGGGAACATTTTCATCTAATTACGTGACCTGAGTTACACATCCTCTTCTTGTCAATATCTACCGCACCTACATTCCATTCACAGGGCACTTTGATCACTAAGCCGCGAAAATTTAAAATCTACGATCCGTATCCGATTTTATTCCGTGTCTTTGGATCCGAATCCGGAACCGAGAAGAATGAAAGATCCGATCCGGCCATCACTAAAGAAAATATTTCATGCTAAAAAATTCGGCATTTGCAAAATATCTCAAATTTCGTTAAAAAAATCGCATTTCAAAGAAGACACGGTTAATTTCATGATTAAACCCTAAAGTCGCGTATTTCGTGAATCCTGTCGCAAAAAACGTTTCGCGAAAATGTCATGTCCCTAATTATTACATATAAAAAGATACCAAGTTTAAACATGGGGTGAGGCCATTATGCTTGGGTGATGGTATTTATACTCTAAAATGTTTTTGAATTTTAGTAGTGAAAGTAGGGGTGTATTCATAATTCGATGGGGGCCTATCATCGCATAAATACAGGATACCTTCATCCTAATGATTCCACGTAGATGTTGATCTCTAAAAGTAAATGCTAAAGTTACACTCAACAGAATTTGGTTAATAATGCCTTAGCTTAAATTTATATTTGGGTAAGTAGAAAATTAGTACCTACATAGATTAAAGTCTGTACTGTAATTTCAGTGCTCTTGAATCTCGCTTGAGATTCAAGATTTTTTCAAATTCTCGCTCGATCTCGCTCGACTTAAAAAAATCCCTGCTCGCACAGCCCTAAAAAACGGAAAGTGAGAACAGCTGTGGGAAATGAGAGGCTCAATCCAGCACCTTGGGAGCGCTCCTGTGGCAAGAGTGATTTCCCGGCCATTGTAAGCACTCGTTATACCAAGCTTCCACTGTACATATCAGATTGAAAAGAACAGTTATTAACCACACACCCATGCATCAAACTAGTGATCACGTTTCAAGACACTTAACATTTGAATTACACGCAGTGCAATCACATGCCCAGTTAAAATCAGAACAACAAAATTGTTGGGAAAAGATTTCAGGGGGAGGGAGGGGGGGTGTCGGAAGCCCCTCCCTCCTTCCCCCCCCCCCCACTCTGTCTCTGTCTGCGCGCGCACACACACACACACAATATTGAAAGCACCAAACACAAAGCATTTCAGGTACAAAATCACAACAATTACAATTTTCTCACAATGTATTCTTTGAAATACTTTTAAAATCTTCACATGACAAGTAAAAAAAAATCTATGGTTGAGGGAAGCATATTTACCTCCCTAACTATTCTAGCCAAAGTGCTATTGCACACGTAGTTTCTGTTATAAAAACCCTGTGGAATGTCTCGATGTTACGAGTTTTAATAGCTGGTATATTAAGAGGTGTATAAATCAATAGTTTAGGACATTATAAATTGTGAAATATTTTGTTAAGAAACTACATTTCGTGATTTCTTACCATCATTTTCTGCTTTGTTGTGATTTCAGGAGATTTTCAACTATGACCGTGTTTTGGATTTGAATAAGCTCTACACGAATGATATCCATGCAGTGGCATCCACATATGGTATTGAAGCAGCTTGTAAAGTTATTGTGAAGGTACGTTTCATTGTTGCCTGAATTGTTTGTCATCGGGCAGTCAGATTTCATTTCAAATTATCATTTTTAGAAATAAATTTGTATTATTTTTCTGTTCCTTGAGTCCTGGGAACTTAATGCATCTCTGCTGGGATTTGCTGCCTGCTCAAAATTTTAATGTACATTACGTAGACACTATCATTAAGTGATAAAGGATCCTTGGTTCAATGGCACTCATTGTCCAATGCTAATCACAATGAACCCATATATAATATCATCATAAACTCATCTCCTCAAGCTGACCACTAAATTTTTCAGAATCATACTTCAGGCAGTAAACTAAATTTGTGGATTGCACGAGAGACTATTGCTAGAATAAAATAAAAAATACATAATACATTTCTGATTCAGAATTTGACCACCCCCATAACTTACTTCCAGGTAATAGTAAACAGATGATAAACAAATTTTGATTAATATCAAACATCCCTATATCAAAGGTAAATAACTAAATTGAAACATGAAAGCACTTGCCACTTTAAATCAGCCTCATCCACAAAAGCTCCTTAGCAAATAGTGGTAGAAAACTTCAAAATAAGGGAACTGCACTGCACATGAACACTGATTGTCATCCATCTTAATTCTACATGCCATCCATGTGCACCATGTTTTGAAGTTTTACAGCCAAATGGCAGGAGTGTACTTTCCCACTATTTTTACGATATTTGAACCAGAGTAAGGCTTATTTTGACATTTTATATCCTAAATGGTCAACTACTGGTGCATGGCCAATTACTCCCTCATTTACCTTACTATGATGATAAAATGTAGATGTCAAGGTAAAATGTAGATGCTTCAGGTCAAGAACAACCATGAGGGTGAATGAGGAACTAGAGATGGCAATGGAAATCATTCCTTAGCTTCAGGGTTGATTCATTTGTATGCCAAACCGACGTGTGGACAGAAAGCCAGGTCCATACACGTCAAATCAGCTTGAGGGGTTAAACCAAAGTACATACATAGTTAAACCCTGCTTTCCATGAAGTTCTTTTTTTTTTCATTTTCTCCATCATTAATCATTTTCATCGTCCACTCATTTAACCCTAAAACTCCCAAGGCCTTTTGGAGTCCATGCCTAGAAAATACCTTGGCCATTTAAAAAAGATTTATTACATATATAAAATATCCTATTAGCAGCTTCTAGTCAGCTATAAGTTTGGAAAAATCATGCATGTGTAGAGATAAATGTATCTTTCAAAAATGTTTTGCTACATCTTTGATATTTATTACTGCTGCAAGATCTCATCTCATCTTTGTTAATTTTTTAAGATTGAAAATAGCATTTAAATTCACATGCCATAAGTAGGGATCCTGAAAAGTGGCAAATAAACTCGAAGGAAAGCAAAAAAGGAAGCGGAGGGAAAAAATCCTTAAAACTCCGTATCAACCTAAAACTCCTCTTCCCAATCGCCTCAACATCCCCTCCATCTGCATTACCCATTACTTCCCTGGCTCACATTCCCTCAAACTCATACTTAAGGAACTCTTCCCCGTCCTTTCCAACAGTACCACCACCTCCAAAATATTCCCAGTCTGCCCTTCTGTAACCTACAGATGCCCAGCCAACCTACTTAACCTACTTAGAGAGTATTTTCAAAAGCACTAATCCTCTCCTCAAAGATTCACACATCACTGAAGCCCCCCCTACTCCCTGTAATCTCGAGAGATGCAAAACATGCCCTATTTTCACCGCACCACCCACATCTCTCTCTCATCTTCTTAACTCTCTCCCTCACTTTCCATCTCCCGCTTGTATTTCCAGTAATGTCATTTACCACCTGCAATGCAATCTCTGCCCCGCTTTCTATATTGGCCAATGCACCACACCCCTCAATATTCGCATGAACAATCACCGCGCTTCCTGCAACCCTTCTACGGTTTTTACTGCCCATAAAGGTTACACATTTAGTAAAATTGTCCACGCACGCAATGATGTATTTTTGCATGTCTGAACTTTCCGGGAAAGGCCCCAGATGGTCTATGTGGATGGTGTGGAAAGGAACAGGGACGTATGTTATGTAGTTCTCGTTGCTCTTTATTCGTCGCACGTTTGTGGTAGGCACATTCTGCTCACGCCTTAATATACTTTCGGACAACCCGAGCCATTTTTGGGAACCAAAAGTGTTGATTCATGTGCCCCAGCATCGTTTCCTCTCCAAAGTGGCCTAGCTCGTCATGGCTCCATCCTGACAGGTTTCGTGACCACCCACAAAGCTCTTCCCATCACCCGTCGGCAGATTCGTTCATTCTTCATCTCGTAGTTAACACGTATCTGCTTCTCTTCTGGTGTTGGTGGCGTCCTCTGGAGCAACTACCGGGGATGTCTTTCTTGATTTGTCTTTACATGCATATAAAAGTGAAACTTAAAGCATTTCATGTTTTTTTCGCAAAATATCGTAGAATATGTTTAAAAAATGTGAAATTTTGAACAAAATATCACACTAACGGCCAATTAACGCTAAATTTTGCAAATGAAAAAGGTATTGGTGAAATGTTGGTGATTTTCACTGCCATTAAAACGGCAAAGGTTAACTTATTATGGCTTTAATTATCAAAATAACAACATTTATTCTCTTAAAAAAATTTGTGCAAATAACCATGTGTGAAATTTCAGGTTCTCTAGCCATAATAATTTCCATTCAGAGTAATTATTATATAGAGTACAAACTTGATGTAACAGTTTTGGCATTGCAAAATTTCATTATAATGAAACATAGTTGCTGGTCCCTTCCAGAAGTCATGTACTGATATGTAATGTCCTCTACCAACTTAACAAGCTCTTGAGTTGTGTTGTCCATCAAATCAGGCACAACAATCTGCTGCTGAGTGTCTTAACTACTTTGTGTTCTTCATCATGGAATCGGCTTGATTTTGAACCAATGAATGACATTCTGGTATACATATGCAGCTTCCATTTTTTTTTTCAAATTTGCTACGAATACACCGAAGTTTCACAGTTCGGCATGAGGTATGAAGATCTTAAAATTTTTCTTCTTTTTATCATCTTATGTCTTTCTTTTGATAACTTGTCCTTTGCAGTCGCACCATAAATATTTTACGCTCGTATTTTACCATGATTTGTCATTTTTTTAGGGTTTAACCCTTTCGCTGCTGTGAAAGTACCTAGGAGGATCGCATGGTAGGCTGCTGTGAACGTCCTTTTCCGTTCTCGCTGTAACACTTACACTTTTCCACCGCATGTGACGAGTAGGTTTCCGGAGAGAGAGCCACAGCAAAAGGGTTAATATATGACTTCTAGATTAACCATGAATCACTTATTAATGAATATAAAAGCACCAAAAGTGAAACTGCAAAATGGTATTTGATTTCTTTGTTTTAAGCATGGCATATTATGCAGTAGATTGAAATACTATAGATGATCGTTATAGGTGGAAAAAATTATTATCACAAGATGATAATGTCTCAATGGCTGTTATTGTTTAATTTTGTTCTTATGAATTACTTAATCATACATTGCATATTGAGTGTACAGCATCGTTTAGACACATAGTATTCAAATTTAAGACAAGTCATGATATTTTCAGTTTAAATTTTTTCAAAGAAAGGTCTCCTGGTATTCGGGTAAATATGGTATTTATGCAGATCAAAATTGGTGATGATCAAGTTTCTTTAACAAAGGGTGGCAGTTTTGGTTTTATGAATAAGTGTCACTCTTCAATTTCACACATTTGTTGGTCGTCGAACTAGAGACATTGGGTGGCAGAAATACATGGTATTGCAGTGTGTGTGGGCTTTCAGTAAATATCAAAAATTAGAAATCCTGAGATATAAGGTATTGAACTCGTTCAGCAGCTTCATTATTAGTATTTTCAATGCAAAGCATGTACTTGTATGCCCTTTCCATCGACAGAATGTTGTTCGTTAATAATGGCTGCATATTGTGCTCCTCTTCCAACAGGAGATAACCAATGTGTTCAAGGTGTATGGCATTGTGGTAGATCCACGGCACCTCCTGCTCATTGCAGACTATATGACTCGGGATGGTGTCTTTCGGCCAATGAGCCGAAAGGGCCTGGAGGACAGTGTCTCCCCATTCCAGAAGATGACATTTGAATCCAGTGTCAACTTCCTCAAGGCAGCCACCGTCACTGGTAAGTCCTCCCTTTGCTTTGCGTTGCTCCTTTACACAACGACCACTCTTCATCATTTAGGTCTTCTTCTTCCAGCCCAGTTAGGTTCTGATGAGACACTGTATTCAGCTAACCATAAGGTTTGCTTCATACCTTATGTAAACATCTTATTTTGGTTTACATTACGTCTAAATGTGGTCAAAATAAGGTGCAAATGTCCGCCTTTCATGGTCTACTGATAACCAATAGTGTAGGTTTTCAGCATACTAGATTTAAACGTAAAATACAGTACAACCCCAATATAGCGTCAGCCTTGGTTGTTTCCCCGGAACAACGTTATAAGCGGGAAACTTTATATGCAGGTATGAATGGAAGCAGAGTACTTTTGGGGTTTATGGGCTAAAACAGGTTTTTTGATTAAAAAATTAACTTTAAGTACTTAAAGACCAATATCTCATGACTACAGATAAACGTTTCATCTGATGATAGAAGAATAAGTTTTGAAGTAGACAGGTTGCATGTGGAAACATCTTTATTTTTACATATCCACCTTATTTGCTACCCACCTTCAAAATCTATTTTGTACTTGGCATCAATGATGAGGGGATGAAATACTTTGTATAATTTAACACTTCCATCAGCAAACTGCATTTCTTGTTTGTGCAGACAAGCATGAAAGGATAAATCTGAAGAACCTTTCACTGTGTTAACCCTTTCGCACCGGTGCACTTCTCATGAAAATTTTCCCAGTGTACGGAGCTCCTTCGGAGAGAGAGTGTGCAGCCGTATGCAGGGCTTACCTTGCGAAGGGAAAACCCTTCTGTAGAGGCGACACCACCACCCTTCCATCCTCCCTCTCTTGTCCCCTTCCTGGGCGAAGGATCTCGACCTTTTGAGGCATAAACTGATCCTTTCACAGCATGTGGTTGCGGTCAATTAATTGTTTTCATTTTTAAACAATCATTTGTTGCAAACTTGAAAGCATTTTGAGTTAGTTCTTGTCCATCCAGTATTCTCAGCCTAGTTATCCCTTACCTTTTGGGGACCCTCATTTTAGCAAAAAATCTCTGAATATGGCAGAAAAAACTACAAATCTGCCAAAAATCTTCAATATTTTTTCTGAAAACGTTATAAACGAACCTTGAAATTATGGAGAATAAACCTTATAAGCAGAAAAACCTAATAATTGGGGATCATATATCCAGGATTTTTAACAAAGAAAAGATTGAGATTTTTTTGGGAAAACTGGTGACCAACCTTATATGTGGGAAACGTTAAATCAGGTGGACCTTGTATCAGGGTTATACTTTAGTTTTCATGGTAGGGCAATGATCAGCACAAAAATGTAACAAATCTAACAAATCAGTAAGCTTTGGTTTTCCATACAGAATATTTAATGTACCTACAGTAGAACCTCTTTTTTACGAACCTCTAATTTACGAAATGACACCAATTCACGAACCATTCCGCCGGTCCTGATCTTTGTACATAGGAAAACCATGAAAAATGACCACTATTTTACGAAACCTCGATTTTACTGATTTACGAAGAGAGAGACCGGTCCCCAGGAGTGATTGACCCCTGTTTTACAAAGTTTTTGAAATGATTTTGTAGCACTGAACTCAGTATTTCATATGGGAAAATGTGGAAAAATCGATTCAGCATAGTGCTTTTTGAAGTGCTTAAACTGTATAAAAAATCCCAGAGACTAATCATCCAAATCGCCAATTCAATCCTAATTATATGATCCAATGAAAAAATGTTCAAAGACGTATGGCACGATGCCTACTTCTCGAAAACAATGCCCAGTTCATAAAATAATCGGATTAGTGCTTGGTAATTTCTATTCCTTTTCTCTCATTTTGTGTATTGCGAATACCTAACTCGTCGTCACAAAGGATCCATATTTTCTCAAGAATTATTTAAAATTAGCTTTAAGGTAGCCGCCGCAACCCCAATTCAGAACTTTGTTCAGCCTTTCACTTGAAAATAGCATTCCCATAGGAAGTTCTTTGCTGCAGCTGTCGTGGAGCTTAGTTTCATTAAAAAATATTAATTTTGCAATAATAAATTACTTATATTCAAATCTTGATGCAATTTGATTATTTAATTTTTCATTAGAAGTGTTTTACGTCGTTAGGTAAGAATTTGCGATCGCGACTTTGATCTCAAAGTCGCGATCGCTTTGTGTAGCCGCGAGTAAATAGTTCTCGTAAATCACCGCTAGATGTCAGCACTGTAGAACGCATCTTATAAAAAGAGGGAATTTCAAATTGACTGAGTGAATTTCTAAGATTGACTTTCATCAGCTGCGAAATATTATTAAATGTATTTCAAACGATACAGTTTATTCAAAAAAGGCATTTTCTGGTCTTTTCACTGAAATATACTAGGTCAGTTGGAACTTTGTTTTGAAATTTCCTAGTTACAATGCATCCCTGGCTTTCCCATGTTAAAATGGCTTCTTTAAACACAAATCGACTAGCACTAAATATACTCCTTTCATTAATTAATGCATAACTGCATATGCTTAAAATACTCTGCGGGATGAGTTAATTCTCTCATTTCCCTTATTTTGAGATCTACCAACTGAACAGCTACAAGAACTTAATTCAGTTGCAGCAGCCAAGTTCATGTCATTATAAATTTGTAGAAAAAAATTCGCCTGTTTTTTATTGAAGTCATGGCTGTTTCATTCTCTTTTACTAAAGTGAGTCTCCTAGACTTAGGAATAAATCCTATGCTATACAGTGAATCAATACAATTGACAGGGTGTCTACCAGTCGGGAAAAGTCGGGAAGCCGGGAAAAAGTCTGGAATTTAATAACGTCGGGAAAAAATCTGGAAAATGTCGGGAATTCGCTGAAAAATAATCAAAAATCGGGAAAAATGGTTGCTTGAAAATCGTCAGGATAAAAATTGGAACGGCAGACATAGCATTACGAAATGAGATATTGTTTCCAATTTTATTTATTTGTCATTATCAAAGAGGTGTTATTTTAAACCTCTCTGGTCAGTATTTGTGATTTCGTGACTTTCGTCGTTTGATTGCACTAGACATGGGCACCGTTTCCTTCATGCCGCCGCGTGACAAATGGGCTTGGTTGCAGGTTGAAGATCGTATACTTCCCTCCTGCCCATGAATGTCCACTGACCGGGAAAACCTGGAAAATCGAGAATTATTCGTGAATTTTCAATGCAGGGAATTGTTCGTGGATTATTCGTGATTTTCTGGTCTGTGGCGGGAATTTTAAAAATTCTTAATTCAAGACAAAATATCCTTAATTTATAAATAGGATAAATAACGATGACTTTAAGATATGGATTTGCCGTTGGTATGAATGAATAAATAAACGACGGAAAGGTAGTTAGGCTCAATGTATATTCAGCGCTGTGTGGATCGGAGACGTTCTACTGTCGAACGGATGCCTTCAGTGTCACGTCAAGTGCCCTCTGTTCATTGCACATCGGACTAAGCCCATGATATGCAAACATATGCCTAACGTGTAGTGATGGCCGGATCGGATCCGTCGGATCCAAAGATCCACATATCTTTCATTTTACCCGGTTCCGGATTCGGATCCAAAGGCACGGTATAAAATCGGATCCGGATCGTAGATTTTAAATTTTCGCGGCTTAGCGATCGAAGTGCCCCGTGAATGGAATGTAGGTGCGGTAGATATTGACAAGAAGAGGATGTGTAACTCAGGTCACGAAATTAGATGAAAATGTTCCCGTGCAACTAGAAGCAAAATAAAGAAATATGACTTCCCCATTACCCCGGTATCGCGGGAAAAATTACGTAGTATGTCACGCGGGTAGCCTACATTCGCCGGGATCAGGCGGGCAACGAGAGCTAGTTAACTGTGCGAAGGTCGATCCCAATCGCAGTTTAATTTTTCTTTCAGTTATTGCATCGAAAATGTTATCATCTTCAATTTCAAACCATCAATTCTGAATACTCACTTTATTATACTTTTGTTGTTTAAATTATATTTACAAGTGTACCATTAATAAATAAAGGATGGTCGGGTCGGATCCACGGGTCTTTCATTTCATTCGCTACTGAAATCATATCCGAAGACAGTAAAAATTCAGTTCCGGATCGGAGATTTTATAATTTCGCAGGTTAGTGATCGATGCGCCCCGCGAATGGAATGTACGTACGTATGGTAGATACTGAAAAGGAGAGGTTGTGTAACTTGGTCACGAAATGAGAAGATTTTTTCTGTGCCACAATATCAAAATAAAACAATACTCGTCGTGACTTTTTTCTCCATAGGCCCGGATGCGCGAGAAAACAAATAAAGCCGAATGTCACGCGGGTCGCCTACATTCGCCAGATTCCCGTGAACCTATGATAGCGTAGTTGTTAAAAATGAGGATTAGTGTACTACAGGTCGCGAGTTCGATCCTTAACACTGCCTAGGAATACAGGCTATGCTGTATTCTTAGGATAATGCAAGTACGCAGTTAAAAAAAGTAGATTATCAGAAATTTCATGTGAATTTATAATTAAAAAATAAAATTTGGCGTTAGTGAAAGGATTGGAAAAATTTTTTATTGCATAATTAAATTGTGTAATCATTATGTTAACTTTACAATGTATTTTTCAGTGACGCATTTGTAAATGTAGTTTAAACGATATAAGTACAAAAAAGTCAGTATCCACACAAATAGGTTGGAAATGAAGGATCATAAAGTTTTTGATTCAATGGCTGAAAGAAAAATTATAAACAGTGATAAGAATCGAACTTCATTACCTGCAGTCCACTACCCCACTCTGCTATTGTCGGCTTACCTGATTTAGAAGAATACATTCTCCCCACATGTCATTCTACTTTTTTCTTGCAAACCCGGGCCAATGAGGAAAAAATCCGATTTTATCCAAAAGATACGATAATTTTAGCATATCATAAGGTGGCGATAACGATAACTCAGCGTGACGATAAACATCGTCTTATCGTGCCTCGATATGTTATCGGGGCACGATAAGATGTCGGGGCACGATAAGCTGTAGGGGCACGATATCGGGGTGCGATAAATATCGCTATAAATAGGTATTGCGATAACTAACACGATAAACATCACGATAAATATCGTGACCATGATAAATATCGTGATAAAATATCATGATATCGTGACCATGATAAATATCGCGATAAAATATGCCGTATTTCAGTGAACCTTCAGGCCAATTTTCCCAACTGATGGACGTACCGAAAACTCGACAAAGCTGATATTATGGTCAGGACATATTCGCAGAATTATCCAAAAACTTCCACAGTATACCTAATATTTTAATTCCGACTAGTTACGCTGTCTTTACAGCTTTCTTCGGCGATCGAAAAATAGAAGAACTGGAAGAAAAACATCGAAACTAGGGGAATTAATATTTTATATAATGGAAAATGTCCTGTTTCTTTCATGAAATATGTTGATATTCTACCAGATTGTGCCTGAAATGACTTTTTTGCTGTTTACCTTCGTCAAATACCACGGAAACAAAAGAAAAACTATAAATACGAACGACTATGAGAATTAGGTGGGTTTTATCAACACCATCGGATATAACGAGCGCTCGATTTAGTGAGTGATTTCCGAGGGATTATGAGCAATCGTTATACTGGGATTCCACTGTAATTTGTGAAAATTATAAACCGACGGGTTAAGCGCCACGGGTTGGCAGCACCCGCGGCGTAAATATCGATGAATGATTAGATAAGCACGGGGAGTTGGCATCACGCACGGCGTAACAATGGGTTAAAATAAAAAAAAAAAGTAAGCAAGGCAACAATCAGAAAAACAAAGTCGGTAGTTACGTGGCGAGAAAAGGAGGAGGTGATAGTGAGAAAGAGGAAAGGAGAGAAAGAAAAACGAGGACCCAGAGGGAGATAACAGAAAAAAAGAAAAGGGGGATAAGGTGCACGCGTCAGCGGAGCAGTCCCGGGCCCGTGATAAGGCAGGCATCGGCGGGAGACAGAAATCACAAGGACCGGCGGTCACGATAAGTCTGTAGACGTTGGAGTAACTAGTTAAAAGGAAAAGCCCACTATAGAGTTAACAAGAAGGATTGAATCAAGATCACTGATTAAAGTATATTTGATATGAAATTGTAAATTGGGCCCAATTAAGGTTAAACAAATAGTAATACAGAAATGTTGTGCATGAAATTATAACTGCTTCCTTGTCTGATTTCTTGACCCTAATATCAAATTAACGGTATTAACGTATACAAAGTGTGGAATATTTAATTGTATAAGTGTGTGTGTGGAACCTAACGAGCTAGCCGGAAGAAAGAAAAGAAAGCAAAGGTAGGTACCCGAAGGTTCAAAAGAGGGTAGGGGTACATTTTGGCACCACAACGTGCGAGCACGACTACTCTTGGAGATAGAGACCACGAGTAACTTGAGTAAAGGACGGTCAGGGAATAGATTCACAAAATGGCGGGGGTAATAAAGAGATTTTACGAGTTGAAGAAATCAGAGCTGCAGAATTGCTTAAAGGAACGACAAATGCCAGTGCAAGGGGCAAAGTTTAGTTGCAGGAACGATTAAAAATAGCATTGGAAAAGGAGGGAATAGATATAGAACGTTATGAGGTCGAAATTGAGACGGAGAAGGACGTTGAAGGTGGCATCGAAGCCATTTTGAGGGAAATGAGAGAAGAACAGAAGAAGAGGGACGAGGAACAGAAACAGAGGGATGAGGAAATGAAAGAAGAACAGAAGAAGAGGGACGAGGAACAGAAACAGAGGGATGAGGAAATGAAAGAAGAACAGAAGAAGAGGGACGAGGAACAGAAACAGAGGGATGAGGAAATGAAAGAAGAACAGAAGAAGAGGGACGAGGAACAGAAACAGAGGGATGAGGAAATGAAAGAAGAACAGAAGAAGAGGGACGAGGAACAGAAACAGAGGGATGAGGAAATGTAAGAAGAACAGAAGAAGAAGGACGAGGAACAGAAACAGAGGGATGAGGAAATGAAAGAAGAACAGAAGAAGAGGGACGAGGAACAGAAACAGAGGGATGAGGAAATGAAAGAAGAACAGAAGAAGAGGGACGAGGAACAGAAACAGAGGGATGAGGAAATGAAAGAAGAACAGAAGAAGAGGGACGAGGAACAGAAACAGAGGGATGAGGAAATGAAAGAAGAACAGAAGAAGAGGGATGAGGAACAGAAACAGAGGGATGAGGAAATGAAAGAAGAACAGAAGAAGAGGGACGAGGAACAGAAACAGAGGGATGAGGAAATGAAAGAAGAACAGAAGAAGAGGGACGAGGAACAGAAACAGAGGGATGAGGAAATGAAAGAAGAACAGAAGAAGAGGGACGAGGAACAGAAACAGAGGGATGAGGAAATGAAAGAAGAACAGAAGAAGAGGGACGAGGAACAGAAACAGAGGGATGAGGAAATGAAAGAAGAACAGAAGAAGAGGGACGAGGAACAGAAACAGAGGGATGAGGAAATGAAAGAAGAACAGAAGAAGAGGGACGAGGAACAGAAACAGAGGGATGAGGAAATGAAAGAAGAACAGAAGAAGAGGGACGAGGAACAGAAACAGAGGGATGAGGAAATGAAAGAAGAACAGAAGAAGAGGGACGAGGAACAGAAACAGAGGGATGAGGAAATGAAAGAAGAACAGAAGAAGAGGGACGAGGAACAGAAACAGAGGGATGAGGAAATGAAAGAAGAACAGAAGAAGAGGGACGAGGAACAGAAACAGAGGGATGAGGAAATGAAAGAAGAACAGAAGAAGAGGGACGAGGAACAGAAACAGAGGGATGAGGAAATGAAAGAACAACTGAAGAAGAGGGACGAGGAAATGAAAGAAGAACTGAAGAAGAGGGACGAGGAGCTAAGGACGGAGATGATAGAAAATCAGAAGAAGCAAGTAGAGGAGAGTGCCAAGAAAGTATTGGAGGTTCTACAGATCTTCCGACAAGAATGCCATGGGAGATTAACGGCGCAAGAAAAGAGAATAGAAGAGACGCAGAATTGGGTAAGAGGGGAGATTACGGAGCTGGAGACGAGGGCAGAAGTGAGCGACCAGAAAATTGAACAGCTGCGTAAGAGCCAAGAGAGCGTGAGGAACTATGCGCAGAGGAATAAGGAGGAGATAGAGAAAATGAATAGTAAGATAGAGGAGAACGGTAATACAATAGAGCAATTATCAACGATCGTGACGCAACAGTCGCAGAGCAAAGGAGCGGAACTCGATGAAGAAACATTGAAGGAGATAGTAGGAAGGCTGAAGGAAGACCATATCCGAACACCCGCACAGGTACCGGCGGTACATTTGAAGACACCAAATTTCGATGGACGGAATGGGTCGAGACCTATGAGGTTTATTTTTGACCTAGAGGAATATCAAGATATGTACAAGCTGTCAGGGGCGGAGGTGTTACGCGTTGCTAGGCAGGGGATGGTTGGCAAGGCAGGAGAATGGTTGAACGCCACGTCACACCTACACCGGGACTTTGAGTCATTCAAAGAATCGTTCAGGGAGCAATACTGGAGCGATGAGCGGCAAATGGAAATAAGGAGAGCCTTGGACACCGGAAGTTACCAACAAAACGGGAGTCAAACGAGGGTGGAGTACGCTACCGCTAAGATAGGGTCAGCGAAGGAATTAATACCACCGATCGCGGATGAGAATTTGGTGTACCTCCTTAGACAACATTTTGAAGCGGAAGTGAAGACGGGAATGATCTCTCACAACGTTAAGACGCTCCCGCAATTCCTAGCGTTGTTAGGACGATACGACAGAATCGCGGAAGAGGAGCGGCGGTCGGAAATAATGGGACAGCGTAGATGGAGGAACCAGGGCCCTCAAGAGAGCGAAAGACGCGCATGGCCGAGGAGACCAGATGAGAGGCAACCCGAATCATCAGGACAAAGAAGGTGGGAAAATACGCCGACCCAAAGGTACGAGAGGAGAACACCAAGGAGACCGGACGAGAGAGGACCAAATGAGGAACGCGGATACTATCCGAGAAGAGAAAAAGAGAATGAGGGGGACGAACGCCAGAGAAGCCAACAACCAGGATGCAGCGATCCAAGGGGAGGAGTTAGATCCGAACATAAATTCCCAGTTCATTCGCTGACGGTGGAGAACTCGAGGGCAGATTCGGAAAACTAAGGGCGGCTAGGCACATGCATAGTCCCATCGTGCCAAAGGCCGAAGGTGGCGAGAGTAGGGACGCTAATGAAGATCAACGAGTAGACGAAAGAACGGTGCTCAATGTATTTGAATCACCGAGGGACTTTTTAATGGAGGGAGAGACGGATGTTCCGGAGGAGACTAAATGCCCGGAAATAGAAATCGAAATTGAAGGCTTGAAAACAAATGCGTTGATAGACACGGGGTCGGAATTAACGTGCATGAGCGAGGAATTCTATAGAGACAATGCCCAATTATTTAAGAATACCCTCGAATTGCCGGTGAAGGGGATGAAGATAATAGGAGCAATCGGGAAGAAAAGCGGACGGATAACGAAACAGATTTGTCCCAAAGTGGCAATAGGCGAAATACAATTGAATATAACCTATACGATAGTGCCCAAGCTAGTAAAAACGATTATAATAGGCACTGATACGTTGGCATTACTATCGGCGAAGATAGATTATAACCATCGGATGATAACGATGAAGCAAGGGATGAAAGAAGCTACATGCACCTTCAAAAAGACGAACGTGGGATCGCAGCGGATCATCCTATGCATCGACGAAGACGAGGAGCGGGAAGAAGGAAGAAAGGGAGGAGAAGAGGAAAATTGCACGCCAAAGCAAGACGCCAAGGAAAGAACCGCGGAGACAGATGACCTATCCGAAGAAGAGAAGCAGAAATTAAATACAGTCGCATTAAGACGTATAAAATTATTTAATGATTCGCCCGAGAAAATGAGAGGGTATGAATTTAGTAAAGGTATAAGGGAGGAAGAATTCTGCAGTCAAGGATATGGTGTCCCGTTGAGTTTCCGGAGGCAGGCAAATGAGGCGATTGGGCCAATGATGGCTGAGGGAGTAATTGAAAGTAGTTCCTCGATATGTATATCACCGCTAGTGTGTGTAGTCAAGAAAGACGAATCGATCCGATTATGCATTAATGCCGAAATAGTCAACAAGCTGATAAAACCTATTTTAGACAACATCTCCAAAAAGGCGAGACAGATGATAGAGAGAGAACATAGGAAGCACGTAAGAAAGAGAACTGAGGACCAAGTAGGGGATAAGGTATTAATACGTACATGCGGGATGTCCGACAAGGGGAGAGGAATATTCCATGATTTCCTCCCGGTGTATGAAGGACCATACACAATCGTAGAGTTTAAGGGTCCAGCCACCTGCACTGTGGAGAATCCATATTCCGCGGAAATACGAGGGACATTCCACGTGTCAAATTTTAGGCCATACTACAACGCGACGCGAAGCGGACAACCGAGAGGCGAGATATAATTATCTAGGAAGGGAGAGAGAGAGTAGGCCACACACACTTGGTTACAATATAAGTAGTGTTAACTGGAGGGAGCAATGGTGTAATTTATGTTTAAGAGATACAATGTCAGGGTTATTCCATGTATGTGTATATGAGTGGTGTGATCCCCGAGAAAGATAAAAAGAAAAAGTATGATCAGAAGGAGAGACGGTGCTACTGAAACACACCAACCTGTGAAAGGGGGGCGTGGCCGATAAACAAAGTGCAACACAGAAGGTGCGAAAGTGAATGTGTGTACGTAGCGACGTGGAAACAATCAGCTGTGAGAACAGTGTTTATTTATTTTTCAAAATGTTATTGTTTGTTTAGATTTAGGAATGTTCGAGTGATTTTTTTTGTGTGACAACAGGAGCCGTATGATGTACCCAGCTATAGAGCTGATGAGACGCCTGCCTTGATTGTATGTAATTTTAAGCGTTCTTTGTTAATTTTAAGGGTATTATTGTAAGAAGAGAGAGGGTTAAAGGTCTGAAGGCGTTGGGGCTTAGAGCGAGAGCGATAGGTATGGATAAAACTTGTAATATTTTGATTGAAGGCTTTAAAAGAAATATTTTTGCTGCCCAAGAAATCTTTCTTTTAATGGGGCTAGTATAAACCGACGGGTTAAGCGCCACGGGTTGGCAGCACCCGCGGCGTAAATATCGATGAATGATTAGATAAGCACGGGGAGTTGGCATCACGCGCGGCGTAACAATGGGTTAAAATTAAAAAAAAAAGTAAGCAAGGCAACAATCAGAAAAACAAAGTTGGTAGTTACGTGGCGAGAAAAGAAGGAGGTGATAGTGAGAAAGAGGAAAGGAGAGAAAGAAAAACGAGGACCCAGAGGGAGATAACAGAAAAAAAGAAAAGGGGGATAAGGTGCACGCGTCAGCGGAGCAGTCCCGGGCCCGTGATAAGGCAGGCATCGGCGGGAGACAGAAATCACAAGAACCGGCGGTCACGATAAGTCTGTAGACGTTGGAGTAACTAGTTAAAAGGAAAAGCCCACTATAGAGTTAACAAGAAGGATTGAATCAAGATCACTGATTAAAGTATATTTGATATGAAATTGTAAATTGGGCCCAATTAAGGTTAAAACAAATAGTAATACAGAAATGTTGTGCATGAAATTATAACTGCTTCCTTGTCTGATTTCTTGACCCTAATATCAAATTAACGGTATTAACGTATACAAAGTGTGAAATATTTAATTGTATAAGTGTGTGTGTGGAACCTAACGAGCTAGCCGGAAGAAAGAAAAGAAAGCAAAGGTAGGTACCCGAAGGATTGAAAAAGGGTAGGGGTACAAAATATTAACATCAAATTAGTGTTCAAGGATCGCGAAAACCTTTGTGATATAATTTGGAATGAAACGAGAATTTTGAGTTAATGTAAATCCATGTAATAAAAATATTGCAAATACTTTTTGGAAAAAAGAAATTAGCGCAAATATGAACATCAAATTAGCATTCAGCGACTGAGAAAACGTATATTTGTTCACTTTAATCGTGATGTTTTAAATAAGAGTTAATTTAAGTGAATATTACAAAAATTTTTGAGAAAAATTAGTTCACAAAAGTTTTGAATCTAAATTCATATTCAGTGACCTCGAAAACCTATTTAGACCAAATACATTTTTTAATACAAAATACCAATTATTAGGGATCCTGCACTGCTGTGCGGCGTGTTGCCGTGCATTCCTCAAAAACAGCCGTTAATGTCACAGTACAGTCCATTTCGAGCCTTTTTGGTCAGGAATTTTAAAATTTTTGTCTTGAAAAGTCTTGAAAACGTCTTGAATTTCTTTTTCATACATTAGTAGACACCATGAATTGAGGCGTAATTTTTAAATCCTTTCAATTTGATGTAGATACACTGCACACAGAGAATTTCACGTAATATCTGTTGTTTTTTTCCCAGAATGAGCAGATGATTATTATTTGTTATAGTAATTAGTTTGATTTCAACCCTAACATAACTATTTGACAAGTTAAGTACAGCATAGTGTTTAATTGCATTGAACATATACTCTCATTCTCGTCAGCAGAGTTTTAGTAGACGTACATTTGTCGCAGATCAAGCCTCTTATGTGCATGATGTGCCTCCATGGACATTGCTCCATGCTGTGCGAGGTACGTGTTGCCAGAGCATGGGAATGTCACCGCAAAAACTATATCCTACTGTTGGAGATCAGCTGGTTTTGGTGACACATCAGTTCTGGAGACAGAGGAGTTAGTGGAAGATAACCTCCAATTTACAAACCCTCTGATTTACAAAGCTCAAATTTTTGGGTCCCTTCAACTTCGTAAAATAGAGGTTCTGCTGTACTAACTACATAGTTTATATGTAATATTTAATAATATTTAATATATATAATATTTAATATACCTACTAACTATGTAGCTACTATACCTACTAACTATGTTAATATTTAATATACTGACTATGTTACGTATGTTTCTACGACACGTCATTGTCAGGTAAACTGATAATTATGCTGCGTAGTCGAAACTTAGGTAGTACAGTAACTATTCTGTGCACAAAAACAATTTATCTATTTCATTTGGAAAAACAGCTTCGACAAAAATATAATAATAAATACCTTTATTTACCAGAAGTCCAGTGCAAATGAATCCTACAAAATTTACACAACAGCTCCTCAACACACAATCAATGGCACTTCCTCAGTGTTTTTGAAGACACTGTCTATGGGTAGAGGTCCATTAAAGTGGTTTTATTTTTTGCTAAAATTCGTTTTAAAACGATGTGATTTCGGTGTTATAGAAAATCTTGGCGGTGTTATTATAATGGTACAATTTTTGCGCATTTCTAGGCGTTTTATTATTTTTGGTACACAATTTGTGAATTCTTATGCTTTTATTAAGTATTTTACATAACAAGAAAGGCAGTGAAAGAAGCACGTATAACTAAACACAATCGGAAACAAAGAAACTTGAACTGGGGGTGTGTCGAAATGATTTCTTTTTTTGCATTGAAGCTCAGTGGAGCGCCGAATATCCGACGATCAACCGCTAATAAGTAGCACCCCCTCTCCTCCTATCTTTTCTGTTACTTCCCCCCTTGCCTCAACTGCTAGTGCTTCCGTTCCCGGATAGCGGCCGTGTTTAAGTCTACAAAATTGTTACATTAGGCCCACACTAAAGGTTTTCCTACAACAAGTTATCCAATTACGCTGTCTACTGCGTCGCGGTGAGTCACCGGAATTACTGCTCGGCATTGATGTGTGCCGGGCGCGAGAGAGCTTATATTTCCACTCTTCCACGGCCGTGTTCAGCACATTATTGATTCAGAATATCTAATTCTTTAGGAGAGAAAGCTCGTCATTCTAGATATTTCCGAGAATTTCAGGATTGATAAATGTGAATCGAAGAGAGAGGCGGTGATTAATTCAACGGCAAATTCCGGCGGAGACATCACTACGATGCGCAATATGACGCGAATGCGATATGCGCGAGACAAAACAAGCCAATTGACCTTTGAATCGTAATGAGGTAGAGCGAATGAACGACAGCAGCGTTAAACAATGAAGGGTTAGGCTTTATTCTATTATGACTCTTTACATGTGATTTTTTCGCTAATTCATGTAAAATTCACGAAAAAGGCAAAATTTCGTTTTATTTTCCAATTTCGAGGTATTTCGCGTTATTTCGCGATATCGGGTCTCGCGAATTTCATGGATCTCTATCTATGGGTCACCAAAATTTCAAATGAAAAGAAAAAGTTCACTGATATCACATTATTTTGTTGCCTAACACAATTATTAACTCACTTGCAATTACACTTGCAATATATTGCAAACCAAAAAAATGAAACCCAACTTGGCATATATGAATGAAAAAGGTCTAAATACCCCACTAAAGTACTATATCTGCTTGTAAGTAAACACGTTGAAACTTTAAGGATCCTTCGTTCGACGGCATATTTTTTTACAACTTCGTAACATTACAGGTAACTTCGGAAAACAAGTATTCTACGGTTGAGGAAATCTGTAAAGACAATAAAAAGAGGATGCTACAGAAAGAAAAATGGATTTCTTAGCAGACATATTTCCAAAGCCGTGAATTTCAAAGAAAGCACATAGCAGTGCAATACAGCCTCAGTACACAAGTACCTAGTGATTGAACTGGAACCAAATTATCCTTTAGAACACAAGAATGTCTAAGACAACTGTATAATATGTAACTAGAGTGTGTAAAAAATGCTGAGATGATAAATTTCAACTACAGTCCAATAAGATTCGGCACATGTTTACGTGTGTTTATTGCGTTTCCATGCGCGGGCACGATTTCTAACAGAAGAAAACCTCTGAAGCAAGCGCAGCCAACTTTGCCACATTTCAAAACCAACCCAGTCAGTTCTTCGTCTCTCTGAGGCAATCATGGGGTCCCACAGGAATTTCACAGCGGATAGTTGGTTCACATCTATTGAACTGGTAGAAAAATTAAAAGAAAAACTTTGAGAGGAATTTCTACCAGATGATATTGTGTAAGCACAGCAATGGACTGGTAATGACAAAATAATGTTTGCTGATGCAGTAGCAATTCCGTTTTTTATAAATATTTAACCCTTAACCAGTGACGTGCAATTTTTGTTACACAACCAGTGACGTGCGGTCTGGGAGACCGCAATAAATCAAATATTCATAAAATGTTGCAACCCCATTTTTATTGCTTAGTTTAATGTTTGTTTATCTGCTTAAGTATTCTAAAACTTATATTTAATTTTATGCATTACCAATAGGAACCAATTTTTCAGTAAAAATAGTTATTTAAAACAGGATCAAAAAACTGAAGTGAAAAACACTTGAGTTATTATTATCATTTTTAAGTATGAATATTTTGCCAGATTTAAAAATAATGCCTTAAATGTTAAAGTAGGAACGCTAAATATTAAGAAACAATTGAATTTCTCTCGTTTATTCCTTTTCTTGATGCATTCTGCAGGCGATTAAAATTACATTTTTTCACAATAGCTCTCATATCTCCATTTCCAAACAGTCTTTACAAATTTTCTTAGTGCATTCCAAGCACACAGGCTTTTTGCATCGGAAACATAAGAAAGAGGTTTTCCGTTTTCTGTATGGCAGGCACAGTCTACATGTTGTGTGCTTCTCGAGCCTTTCAACCTCTTCAGCCTCTTCCAATGGTAGATGGAGAATTTGCGCAATACTTAATCATACCTGTCTCAGGAGTCTAAGATTTGATATTTTCCCTCTCATATGGGGTCTAACAAGATCTGCTGCTATCGATTTAATGAAATTAAATCGTGTCATATCTTTCTTATCTTTCGCAGACTGCTGAAGCACAAAGGAGTTGACTAAGGAAATATCTAATATTCTGAAAAATACTGCCATTGGCCACCTCCTTGTCCTTCGGCCGGATGTGTAGCTACAGCACATTTTGTCTAAAGTATCTACGCCACCGTTAGTCACGTTGTAAAATGCAATAACCTCTGGTTTCCCTGACTCTGTATCGTTACTCTCCCTGTAGTGCATTGATGAAACTAAGCAAACAGCCTTATTTCTTTTGGGGACATGGGATACTAGAGTCATGTTGGCCGAGAATCCGTAAAGTGAAGAGCCCACTTTGCACCCTTTGGATGGCGCAAAATCATTACGTATTTCCCTTTTATTTTTTCTGATTGTACCAACGTACGTCAACCCTTTTTCTTTTAATTTTTCTACCAGTTCAATAGATGTGAACCAACTATCCGCTGTGATATTCCTGTGGGACCCCATGATTGCCTCAGAGAGACGAAGAACTGACTGGGTTGGTTTTGATAGCTTTTTGTCTTTCTCTGACAAACCTATCCCATCTGTGTCTTTCCCTGCGTACAAATATGCGTTAAACAGATAACTGTTTTCGGCATCAGTCAAACACATCATTTTCAAAACAAACTTGGAGGGCTTTCTAGGAATATACATTTAGAAACGGCATCGGCCCCTTTATTTCTTCTGGTGGGAAAACTCGATGCTGAGATGTTCTGTCCCCAAATACTTAAAGGGAGACCGACTGCAAAAAGAAAGGAACAAATGAATGTTGCACTCCAGGCGTGGGTGCATGAAATTTCGGGGTTCAATGGGTTCCGTCATTTTTACAAAATACATTACATGCGTACTGCCTGCAAGGGGTACGAGAATTTAACCACTGTTTTATTGTAATTATTTATAAAATCTATAAGAAGCTTAACATTTAAAGAACAAAATGCGTGATATTTCCAATAAAAACCGGATTTCATTTGTTTTGCTTTCGCCTTCAGCAACGACTTGAATAGTCATTTATTCTTACTTGACGTATTTTAGAAAAATTAAGTACTTTATTAACCACGTTGTGTAACTAAAAATGCTTCCTAACAAATTATTAATAATTCTTATACTTGAAAAATCACTACGAATTGTTTTTAACAACTTTTTGAATCATGTCCACCAGCATTACGTTTATTGATTTTTCCAATTTAGTGACGTGAGGTCTCTCAGACCGCTAATCAAATGCAGTTGCAAATTTACAGAAATAAATAATAAAAACTTTAAATTTTAAGAGTGTTTTATTCTTATTACACAAAAATATGAAGCTAACGAGAAATATAGACATTTTAAAATAGTCATTTTGAAAATATTCATAATTTTAAAAACGCAGCAGTCTCTCAGACGGCACATCACCGGTTAAGGGTTAAACAGGTCTCATGGTGAACTATTTAAAACTTATTATGTAATATATTTTTTGGTTGGTAATTTTTGGTGTCAAATTTGGTTGACCGTGTCCTTGATTAAGACTTTATTATCGTGTCTACATTAGGTCTATTCTTGTCTACAGCAAATTTCAATCAATTTAAATTATGCGGAGGAGGAGAAGGCGAAATTATTGACTCCACGCGTGTGATGCTTAAGAAATTTATTACGAGTCAAGTAACAAACGCTGGGCTGCTTTCCGCGACCAGCTCGTCGAACTGACTAGGCGAGAGTGACTGCCTTCAGCACGCCGGGAACCGTCTCGGCTGCTTCTTCGTTCGCCTGCTTCGGCGGACGGGGTCTCCCCAGTCGGCGAGCACAGTACGAGTACGCCGACCGGGTTCGTAGTCGTAGCCGCAGCGGTAATTGGCGGCGCCACCGGCGGGAAGGCCCGCTGGCGCCACAGCCACTCCCTCCCCAGTGACCGCAGCCGGAGGCCAGGAGAACGACACCTTTGGCCGCGCTCGTACGCGGCCTGGCCGCTTCGGTAGGAGATGTGGTACGGGCGCCGTCTGGGGTGCCGGTAGGGGCTCCGGGTGGTTGGGTGGTGGATTCTCGAGCCATGCCGGGATCTCAGGCTCCTCTGGGAGCTGCGAGGGTGAGGGAATAGGCCGCGGCGTTGTAGCTAACGGCTGGGGTGCAGCAGGCGGCGTGGACGATGAGGACGTGTCCTTCGGTGCTGTCTGGGGGGTGGGCTCGTCCGATGACTCCTGGTACGCCGGCTTGAGGCAGTCCGTGGAGAATGTCCGCTCCACTCCATCCTAGTCCAGCACGAACGCCTTGTCGGAAAGCCGTCGGATGACACGGTGAGGGCCGGTGTAAGGCTGCTCAAGGGGCCGGCGTATTTTCTCCAACCTACAAAAGACATGGGTACATGAATCCATATCTTTAAAGATATAAGGTCTATGGGAGGAGTGGTTCGTAGCTGGGACCGGCCTGAGGGCGCTGAACAAGTGCCGGATTTCTTTGGCGAAATCGGCCTCGTTTACGGAGCGTTCCTGTGGGGCGAAGAACTCTCCTGGGACCCTTAATGTGGTTCCGAAGAGCATCTCGGCTGGTGAAGCTTGGAGGTCCTCTTTAAGAGCTGTGCGCAGACCCAGCAGGATGGTCGGCAGCGCGTTTCGCCATGGCGTCTCCGGCGTGCACTTGAGTGCGGCCTTGAGGGTGCGGTGGAGCCTTTCCACCATACAGTTGGACTGGGGGTGGTATGGTGTGGTATGGACGTGGTTACTGCCGGTTAGTTTAGCAAGCTCGACGAAAAGTCGCGCCTCGAACTGCGGGCCCTGGTCTGAGGTGATGGTGAGTGGTGTGCCGAACGTGCAGATCCACCCACTGTACACTGCCCGAGCCACGGTACAGGCTAACATGTCGGCAAGGGGGGCAGCATGCGGCCAGCGTGAGTAGCGGTCGATGATAGTCAGGCAGTACTGCAATCCCTGGCAGAGCGGCAATTTTATCGGGTCGACGTGGATGTGGCAGAACCTAGCGTCCGGTGTGACGAACCGTTGCAGTTCAGCCCTGTTAAGACGGTGGACCTTCGATTTCTGGCAAGGTATGCATTCTCGAGCCCAGCGGTGGGCATCCTTGCGGACACCGGGCCAGAAATATTTTCCTGAAAGGGACTTAGCCGTTGTTCTACCGCTCGGATGGGACAGGCCGTGGATGACATCGAATGCGACGCGCCGGAGGCTGGAGGGAAGATACGGCCGAATGACGTTATCGGCGATGGAGCAATGGATGTCCTCATCTGCGATGGTGAGTCGTTGCAGTTGCACGCGAGGGTTGTCCAGCAGGTGCTGCAACTCTGGATCCTCTGCCTGAGCTGCCGCGATCGTTTTCGGGTCCAGGCGTGACGGCATCGTAATGGTGCACGTCCGTGAAAGGGCATCCGCCACGACGTTCTGCTCCCCCTTGAGGTACGTGAACGTGGCATTGTGCTGGAGGATGTAATCCAGGTTTCGCTGCTGCCCCGGGGATGCCTTGTCGGACGACTGGTCCGCAGCGTAGACCAGGGGACGGTGATCCGTGCAGATAGTAAATGACTGCCCTCCGAACAGCCTCCTGAAATACTGGACAGCAGAATAGGCGGCCAAAAGTTCTCTGTCATAGGTACTGTACCGCAATTCAGTAGGCGTCAGCTTTCTGGAAAAGTAGGCCAGCGGCCTCCAGGTTCCGTCCGGGTGTTGCTGGTTGAGGGCTGCTCCAATGGCTGTACTTGATGCATCGGTGTGTAGGGACAGCGGGGCTCCCGGTTGGAGGAATGCAGTGGTAGTCGCGTCGGCGATGCTCTGCTTACACCTTTCGAAGGCTGCTGGCGTCTAAACAATCGGCGCCTTCTTACTTACCCCTTTCAACAGATCGTGTAAGGGGGCCTGGAGGTCGGCTGCGTGTGGGAGGCATCGGCGGTAGTAGTTGAGGGCACCCAGGAATCTGCGCATCTCCGTGGAATCCTTGGGTTGCGGGAAGTTGATGATGGCCTGGACCTTGGGTGCAGGGGACTTGAACCCGCTCTCCGAAACTTGGTACCCGACGAACGTAACCTCGGGGGCGCCAAAGACGCATTTCTCGAGGTTGATGCGGAGATTGGCGGTGCGCAGCAATTCCAAGACTTCCATCAGGTGACTAAGGTGTTCCTGGTGGTCAGAGGAGGCGATGAGAATGTCGTCCTCGTAGCATTTGGCGAAATTTAGCTTCCGCGGCAGGTGATTCATGAAACGCTGTAGGGTTTGAGCTGAGTTTCGAAGAACTAGCGGCATTCCGACGAACTCGAACAATCTAAAGGGCGTCGTTACCGCGGTCTTAGGGATGTCCTTCTCGGCAACCGGAATCTGGTAGAAGGCCCTGCGGAGATCGATTTTGGAGAAGACATTACCACGACCTTCCTGCAGGAGGTCCTCGATGATGGGTAGCGGGTAACGGTCTGGCACCGTGCGGGCGTTGAGGCGGCGGTAGTCTCCGGTAGAGCGCCATCCTCCGTTTGGCTTGGCTACTAGGTGAAGTAACCCATGGACTCGATGACGGTCGGACGATACCAAGGTCGAGAAGCGCTGCGAATTCCGCCTTGGCTGCGGCGAGGCGTTCACCAACCAGGCGGCGCGGGCGTTCGGCAATGGGAGGTCCGATGACCTCAATGCAGTGTCTTACGGGCATGTCCGGCAGCGTGGCCATGGTCTCGACAGGTGAGGCGAGGTCTGCAAAGCGTTGAAGTATACCTACGTATTGGTCACCGATGTCTCCGGTCGGCGTGCGGGGTTTCACCATGGTCGAGACGCTGTGGACGGTGGCAGGTCCGACGGTGCCACTGATGTGACCGCCGGAGGCCAGGAGCCGTTGCATGTCCACGAGGAGACCGTGGTGCTTGAGATAGTCGGCGCCAAGGATGGCCGTGTCCACGTCAGCCACGATGAGTGGCCAGGCGAACTCTCTCCGTAGCCCGAAGTCAAGCCACATCTGTACCTGGCCGTACGTGGCGATCGGCGAAGAGTTGGCGGCGTAAAGCATTAGACTTCGCCGTGGCATCTGTCGGGTGACGACTTTTCTGGGCAGGAGCGAGACCACGGAGCCTGAATCGACCAGGAACTTGATACCGGTGTGGCGGTCGAAGACAAATAGGCGGTTCTCGGTTGGCTTGGTGCCGGCGACGGTCGCCTCGGTCGGCGCCTGCATCTGAAGTTTCCCTGTTGTGTCGTGAGTGCTGCCGCAGATGTGGTGTTGGTGACGAAGCTGCATGGCGGTCGGCATTGTTGCGCGTTGGCACCGTAGTTGAAATGGTACCAGCAGTAGCGCGCTGTCTCGGTGGCCGCCGGCGGGAACTCTCGGTTCGCGCGGCTAGCAGAACGTGATCTGCGACGGCCACGGGGCACGGCAGGGGCTGCGAAGAGTTGGCGAAGCAGCGCTTGGTTTTGCCTGGCAACGCCTATGAGCTGGACCATGGACTGTCGAATGGCGGCAAGTTCGGCCGTGACGGCGTCCGGCGGTGGCGTCGAGTACCCAGACGTTGGCGTGCCTGGGCTGGACGGCCGTGCGGCGGCGACGGTCGTTGCAGCAATCACGGGTCCGCCGTCGGTCAGCTCGTCCGCGGCGGCGGCAAGCTTATCCAAATTAGGCGCCTTGAAGACTGTTAGAAGGCGGCGGGTGAATGCTGGTAGCAAGTCAAGCCATTTGACTCTCAGAACCTCGTCGGAGACGTGGTTTCCCGCGAGGTTCCGCATGTGTCGCAGCAATTGAGAAGGCTTTCTGTCGCCCAGCTGAAGCTGGGTCAACAGCGTATGTAGCTGGCTATCTGATGAGTCAGTCATTCTGCTGAGAATCGCGGCCTTGAGGTTCTCGTACTTATCGATGACTGGTGGGGCGCGCAGCACGTCTGCAACCTCCGCCACGGTTTCAGTGTCGAGTACGGAGAGCAGCATGTTATACTTCACCTCGTCAGAACGAATGCGGTAGAGGTGAAACGCTGCCTCGACCTGAAAAAACCAGAGGTCAGGATTACGACGCCAAAACGGGGGAAGCTTGCAGTGCCGCACGGCGTCAACAGCATTGTGGGCCTCGACGTGCTCTGCATGCTCGGCGTCCGCCTGTTGAGGTAGGTCCCGCTGCTGCTGTTGCTGCGAATGGTGCTCTGCCAGTAGATCGCTACTCGGTTGAGTCCAGTCGACGGGCAGTTGACCGTGCTGTGGTGGAACCTTGGGCGGCATGGCCCGACGGGCGAGAACCACGTAGCGCACGGAACAATTCGGGAAGTTTTCAACTCGCGAGAAATTGTGCGGCAACAAGGACGTAACGGCGTGGCACGTTTGATGAAGACGAAATGATGGTAGACGCGAAAAGAGTCACCACGTCGGCGGAAACGAAGCGTGGGACGGCCAGTCGCGAACCTTTAAATTATGCGGAGGAGGAGAAGGCGAAATTATTGACTCCACGCGTGTGACGCTTAAGAAATTTATTACGAGTCAAGTAACAAACGCTGGGCTGCTTTCCGCGACCAGCTCGTCAGAAGGACTAGGCGAGAGTCGGTCGGCCGGCGAGAGACCAGTCGGCGAGCACAGTACGAGTACGCCGACCGGGTTCGTACTCGTTGCCGCAGCGGTAATTGGCGGCCCCACCGGCGGGAAGGCCCGCTGGCACCACATATTCTTGTCTACAGCAAATTTCAATCAGTGAATTTATCTGTGGACGTTAAATAGACCAAATTTAGACGTCTACAATATTTAATGTGCTCTCGGAACTGTGTTATTAAAAAGCTACAACCCATTTTCATTAAAAATGTAAACTCTTGTTTTTTAATTTCAAATTTATCTTTAAATATTTTTACTTTCAATAGGGTATTTGCTTAAGTGAGGCATTTTTTTGAAATTTATTGTAGCGAGTGATGTTTGGTTTCGAAATGCCACGTTCAAAATACCTCGGTATAGTTCCAACTAATTAATTTAAGAAATAACTTGTAATATGCATTGCTTTAGCATCGAAAATGCCTAGGTCTTAACACCCAACCATTGGTTCTTCGTAGTTTGACGTCGTCTCCCATACTAGCAGTAGCGAAATAGCCCAGCTTAAAGGGTGAAAATATTCCTAGCCTATTTGCACTCCTTTCATTATTTGACATAAAACTGAGTTTTTGTTCATGGGAGTTGGATTCGCAGATGCAAATTCCAACAATCTTCCGGTCGTGGACGCGATAGTGAACGGACATTTTCTGTGCAAAAATGCAGACTATGTTGACGTGAGCAGCGAGGTGTAAAATTTTCACGGTCGCCGTATTATTATTATTTTTCCTGCGTTATATCATGTAGTAAACCATGAGTTATGCCTTCCGTTAGGTATTCGCCATAATAAAGCCTTATATTTTACCTAAGCTCTACTAAATAACTAATTAAGCTTCTCTGAACAGCGCATTATTAAACCTTGAGGTAGCTGTATTAGAGTAATACCGCATGACATAAATGA
The DNA here is from genome assembly GCA_933228895.1 of Platycnemis pennipes. Lineage (NCBI taxonomy): Eukaryota > Metazoa > Arthropoda > Insecta > Odonata > Platycnemididae > Platycnemis > Platycnemis pennipes. The sequence goes on from OW121856.1 coordinate 113,290,947, forward strand.
CGTACATTTCAATTTATAATTATGAGATAGTTCTCGCTTTTGTGATTACTGATAAACTTCATATCCTTCCCTTTTATATTTGTCAGGAAGTGGCCTGTGTTTTATGAAATAAATTCTTTCGAGTACAAATTCTTCGTTTTAGTACAAATTAAATGTGTTTTATCGAGTTGTGATCACTAAATACAGTGGAACTTGGTTAGTACGTTCCTCCTTAGCACGTTTTCCTCCTTTGTACGTCGATTTCGCTCCGTTCCGGTACCAACAGTACAAAATACAGGTAAAATAATTTGATTAGTACGTTTTTAAAAACGGTGCTTTTCTGGTTTGTACGTTCAATTATTTGCTATAAAGCAACCCGCAAAACCTTTTCTGTATATTTGTAAGTTGTGTATGCCACTGAATTTTCATGTTAGTTTATTATGTTGGATCGTAGTTTTCCGTGGCGTTCTGGATTCGTGGATTTCTCCATCTCTCCATTAAACGCAGCCAAAATGCCGATATCGGCACTTCGACCTGAAGACGCCTGGTGGAATCCCAGCGAAACTGTCGTCAACTTTGACCTTCAACGCGGCGCAAACCCGGAAAATTGAGAGATCCATGAATGTTAGTGTATTATTATCAATCCTTGACCGTCTAATGTTCATCCATATGCATTTCTCAATTTTCGTGACATGGTGAATAACAATATGCGGCTCGAAGTGAGATGAGTTAGCGCGAAGATTAAACATTCTTGCATCCACTTTAAGCCCGATTGTAAGTAATCGTGAAAAAATCCGAAGTCTTGGTGACAAAAAGAGAAGCGCATTCGTGATGGGAATCATAACGAAATTGTAAATCAATTGCGAATCATCGGCATGGTAAATATCATCGGGACGATGATATTTACAATGCTGAGGTTTATTTTTGAACTTATTACCAGATCGAACATACGCATTCAAAAGGAGAAAAACACCATGGTGGAAAATTAAACAAAGAGAGACTGACAGTTGTGCTGCAACGAGAGTTGGACGGAAAAGCTAATGCCACTAGTGATAGTGAAATCTAAACACCCAAGGTGTTTCAAGAAGGTTCGAACTGTCAATACACAGCTAACCCTTCAGCATGGATGACGACAACTATTTTTGAAACCTTTCTGCGTGGGTTTGATGCCAAACTGGGTGGCAAAAATAGAAAAATTTAACTTTTTGTCGATCAATGTACTGCTCATCCCATAGAAACAAGTTACCTAAGAAACATTCGGGTCGAATTCTTTCCAGCGAACACAACTAGTCACCTTCAGGCCCTTGACCAAGGGATCATCCGATGTTTCAAGCAAAAATAAAGATTGTTTGTACAAACGAGGCTGGCAACCCTACAAACAGCTGAGCTGAGACAGACGTTATGCATGCGATGCATTTCGTCAAATATGCATGGGATTCCGTTACCAAAGAAAGCATCACCAGTTGTTTTAAAGCTGCTGGATTCACTTATATAGAGTCTGAAATAACGGATGACACAGCAAAGGAGGCACAACTGACTCATTTCCCCCCAAAAGAGTGGTGTCAGATTGCTAGAGAGGTGAATTTCGACGAGTATACTGCGAGTGCGATAATAATCTTACTCTTTGACAGACCATTTCGATTGACGAAATTCACGAGCAGGAGTTGGTAGAAATGGACAAAAACCATACTGAGCAAGAAATTGAGAGAGATCCAGTCCCCATGCTTTAGCCTAAACGGTGGAGGCTATGGAGAACGTACGCCTTTAATTACCAAGTGTTGTGGGAGCAGACGACGCTTTGGATCACTTTGGATCTCCACGCGAAGTTCGACGCAAAAATACTTGATCTCGGCACAATAAATAAAAAAGACTACATTGGAAAAATGTTTTATGTGAATTTAAACTGTTCATTTAAAAACATGATTGTAATAAACACAAACTGCGTTATTAATCGATATATCGATCGATCAAATGGTATCATACCAAGAACGAAGGAACGAAATGGGTACAGCCGGTACAGCTGTTGCCGAGTTTTACATAAATATAAAATGTTATCTAATTTTTACTAAGCTTTAAAACAACAAACTGACATACTTACGGTTATTTTATTCTCAGGGTAAGACGTAAGAAAGATGAAAAGGCTTGGCTTAACTTGTCCTCTCCTTATATACGTTATAAATCACGGTTAAATGCCGCCGTGTTTATGTAATTGTCTCGGGGAAATCTATGAAACATTGTGATTTCCATACATATTGTATCATTTTGGCAATGTCCCGCCCATTTTATTAATTTTAAACGTGCCAAGAGGCGATCTTACGAGAACTTCTGGAAGTAATCTTAAATATGACGACTTTTCCTCATTATAATTACCCTAATAGCTATTATTTACTTTCCCCGTTAGCACGTTTTCCTGGTTAGCACATTCATTTTTTGTGGTCCCTTCAAAAACGTACTAACCAACTCTATTAAACTAATAGAGTTATAATATAACTATTATAACTAATATAACTCGTATTTCCCCACAGGTTTAAGCTTCCCTTTTCCATTTGTGTTAGGAAACTTCTACATTTAGAACCATTTAGCACTAAAGGAAAGGGAATCAACTTAAAAACAGGAATGAGGAGTGTGCGTTTGAACACTAATAGCAATCGGTAACGGTGGTGAGTTGTCACAGTTGATGTCCTGTTGGTGCCTAACTGGAGTGAATGCATTTTCATTTGGAGGGAAGTCCAAATACTCTGCAGCTGTCGTAGTTGATGTGCTGGCATTGGAAAGAGTGCTAAGTAGTCCTATCACCTTCCTCTTCTTAAGAACAGATCTCTCAGTCAAAGGCACATATGAAGGCCTAGATTACAACTCAAACACAAGAGGCACAACACTTTTTTTGATTCAGAGTATGCCACCCATCATTTTGCATCTTATGTAATTGTCAGCATCCTCTTCTAACTGAAAATGGAGAATATATATGTATTTAACAAACGAAATATAACTACTTTTCTCCAAGTCTTAACTGTTGTCACTAGTCTTAATATAAATTCAGGGCAAGGTAAATATCGCACATCTGTATCTAATAAATACAGATATTCTCGTTATACTTAGAAAAACAAATTTACCAGTTTAAATATGAGAAATAATTAGTAATACAACTTTATGATCCATTTAAATATGACAATAAACCATTTAAATTAGATATTAATTGCAATGGTATCATAAAGGTAGTAGTATTGCACGTCTTCTGCACCCCAGAAAAATACTTAAGTCCAAAAAATGCCTCCATTTTCTCAATATCTACATCACTATGACATGATTGGGAACTTAAATCTCTAAGCGCTGCCATTGCATTTCCTCATTTGTGTGCATCAATATTTTATTTCGCAAAGCTCTATCAACTAATAACTGCCAAATTTGCTGAGGAGTTTTGACATCACACGTTCCACCTTTTGGTCCGGGTTGTTCAGAAATCAAATTTTGCTGTTTTCTTCACCATAATACAAAAAAAGAAAGAAAAATAAAATAAGTATGATATCAATAATATCCATCGACTTTCATGGTCTTCAGACAATATTCAAAATCGTGACATAACCAAAAATAATCATTGCATGGTAATTTTACCATATAAGGTTTAGGTAAAGATGCCAAAATCTGAAAGAAAGTTCAGACGAAAAAATATGTGTTAATTTATTTAGAGGTATTTGGGAGCACGCATTGAAAACAATTGCTATGGACCAACCATGCAATTCATTTACAGAGCGAAAAAGTATTACGCGATAAATGTTCTTTTGCATGAAAGTCTTTAGTGTTGAAAACATTAGAGGTGGAAAATAGTTCCTTGTCTTTTGGTCTCATTTGCCCGGCAGCAAGAACCATCTTTCCCTTGCAGGTAGGTTGCCTTTCTGCCTCTATTCGTCTGGCTCCCTCTTTGCTGCTGGTACACTTTCATCTTATAAAGGTTCTCCACTACTACCGCTATCTCTATCTGCATCCACGTAATCTTCCTCACTCTCGGAATCCGATTGCTCATGTGCGGAATCTACATCACTGCCTGACGAATTGCATCACTGCCTCCCATCCCTTCCTGCTCCTGCTCTTCTAACACCAGCGATGCCTGACGAATATCTTCATCATGCCTCATGTAGAATTGCAACAAGGAAGACATCTCCAACGCAGCACCAACTTGCTAGAGAAGTGTGCATGCTATCACTTGGTCTCGAGCTGAAATGACCAGCAATTGCCTTATCCTCTCTTTTTCCACAGATTTTGATGCATGTGGGCTTCAGGTCGCAAGCCACTACTTCTAAGAAATGCCTACTCCCTTCATGAATTTTGAGGACATTCCCTTTCCAGCAAATTCCCGGGCCCTAGTTGTGAATTCCTTTGTGCTCTCCGAGGCACCAGCTTATTGCTGTTCTGTGACAAGTGCAAGTCCAGAAAATGTTGCAGTCCATAGCTGTGCATATCATCCCCTTTACAGTTTCCAATATATAAAATCTCCTAATGATGACGAAGGCCAAATTATTATAAGGCATTATTAAGGACCGAAAAACCAAGAAATAATCTTCAATGCTGCTAAACTACGCTTCATGCACGTGAAGTTTTTCTATTTGCATTTCACTTCTAAATTTCTAAATGAGAATGCAAGAAAATTGGATTATTCCCAAAATAATGGTACCAAATATCCTATAGTAGTTTAAAAAATTATAAATATTGTTTTTAAATAATTAAAATGATTAAACGCTATATCTACAAATACATTTACAGTAAAAAAATGAGATACACAATGCTATATGATTTATTCGATATGTCTCAAAATTGACCATGAAATACACACTGGGGTCCAGTGGACCGCAGACCATTTTCAATATTTCTTCACGAAGCACCAAGCATTTATAATAACTGCAGCGCAAGCAATAGTCAGTTCCTAAGATTATAAATAGGAATTAGCATTAAAATTAGCTTTCTGTGTTTCACATTTTGTGAAAGTTACAGCAAATAAAAATGGGTGTTACATCGTCTACTATCCAATCCATCGGTACGATGTGTTCGGTATAGTCTGTTTGGAGGACAATTAGCTGTCGAGTGAGTCAGTTGTCATGAGGCGTGATGTTCGACTAACCTCTGTCTTTCCTAATATGTATTGTTGTCACCCCCAGTCAGGGGCCCCTCTAAGCCGCCTCGTGCCAGAGGCCCTAGGTGATCACCAACTTAGCCTGACTGCCCCTGACTATTCCCTACTCTCGTCACGTTATCAGCAGAGCACATTTTTCTGTGGGGTGGGGAATGGAGGGGAAGGTGGATAGGCTAGACAAAGGCTGGCGGAGAACCGAAGGGATCTCCAAGGTCGTGGCGGAATCAAGAACTAAAAGGGGCTTTTCGGCCGAGGTATACAGCCCCCTTAACGGCCTCTCAAATGATGGCATTTTCTCTAATCGTCACCGATTGCCTCCAACCGAAGTAAAAGTGGCACCAATAATGGTTCAAAAATGGATAGATAAGTTATTTTTGGACTTACTCAGATTTCTACTGGCATGGAAATTTTTGGAACAAATTATCGGCATAAATCGAGGACTACTGTATTTCCCAAAACCAATCATTTCCGATTATCAGTATGATGTTTCAAGTTATATCTATAAAAAAAAGCTATTTTTGACTTCACTATAAGGTACATAAAGCTTCAATTCCCAACTATTGTGTGCCACTCCGAAAGACGCCACTAATAGTTACTGCTATGAAAGAGAGATTAAATTACCTTGAGTGCACGGCACGTCACCTAGTGCTCATCTGTGACAGGGTGATGCATCGAGAGCATTTTGTCGTGTTCTTCATCCTGGTTGCATGACTCACATGCCTGCTGATCATATAGCTTTTATGACAAAATTTAATTGTTTCAAATTGAATCATACAGTTTTCAGCATTTAGTGATGGACTGAAACGTAAACTCAATAGTTCATCTAAGCTCTCACTAGTTGCTATGATCTATAATATTAGGAAAGCGTAAAAATCAGATTATTTATAATAAAAGAATTTGTGGCCTTTCCATGCGCTTGTTATGGAAGACTTACACTAACTGTAACTTAAAGTAAATGTAAATTGTTTTCATACATAATAACACTATACTTTCGCTCGAATTTCTTGCTCACACCAAATGTTTGTGTTGTTGAATGGTGTTCCCACTGTACTGAATCCATCGTCTTCCTTCCATGGCCCATCGTGATTAGTGAGCCATAAAACATTTTACAAGCCAAAATGAAGGGAAGACTGGGAGAGGCCTCATCTCTGAGAGACTGCTCTCGCACATGTGAAAATGTTCCTAAAGCAGGGTGTCCACTGACCGGGAAAACCTGGAAAATCGGGAATTATTCGTGAATTTTCAATGCAGGGAATTGTTCGTGGATTATTCGTGATTTTCTGGTCTGAGCCGGGAATTTTAAAAATTCTTAATTCAAGACAAAAAATCCTTATTTTATAAATAGGATAAATAAAGATGACTTTAAGATATGGATTTGCCGTTGGTATGAATGAATAAATAAACGATGGAAAAGTAGTTAGGCTCAATGTACCGTCAGCGCTGTGTGGATCGGAGACGTTCAACTGTCGAACGGATGCCTTCAGCGTCACGTCAAGTGCCCTTTGTTTTCATTCATTGCACATCGGACTAAGCCCATGATACGCAAACATATGCCTAACGTGTAGTGATGGCCGGATCGGATCCACGGATCTTTCATTTTACTCTGTTCCGGATTCGGATCCAAAGGCACGGTATAAAATCGGATCCGGATCGTAGATTTTAAATTTTCGCGGCTTAGCGATCGAAGTGCCCCGTGAATGGAATGTAGGTGCGGTAGATATTGACAAGAAGAGGATGTGTAACTCAGGTCACGAAATTAGATGAAAACGTTCCCGTGCAACTACAAGCAAAATAAAGAAATATGACTTTTCCCCAGTACCCCGGTATCGCGGGAAAAATTACGTAGGATGTCACGCGGGTAGCCTACATTCGCCGGGATCAGGCGGACAAAGAGAGCTAGTTTACTGTGCGAAGTTCGATCCGCATCGCAGTTTAATTTTTCTTTCAGTCATTGCATCTAAAATGTTATCATCTTCAATTTCAAACCATTACATCTAAATACTCACTTTATTAGACTTTTGTTGTTTATTTTAGATTTACAAATATACCATTCATAAATTAAGGATGGTCGGGTTGGATCCACGGGTCTTTTATTTCATTCGCTACTGAAATCATATCCGAAGACAGTAAAAATTCAGATCCGGATCGGAGATTTTAAATTTCTCGCCTTAGTGATCGATGCGCCCCGCGAATGGAATGAATGTACCTACGTACGTATGTTAGATACTGACAAGGAGAGGTTGTGTAACTCGGGTCACGAAATGAGAAGATTTTTTTCCGTGCCACAAAAACAAAATAAAAAAATACTCGTCGTGACTTTTTTCTCCATAGGCCCGGATGCGCGAGGAAAAAAAAAGCCGAATGTCACGCGGGTCGCCTACATTCGCCAGATTCCCGTGAACCTATGATAGCGTAGTTGTTAAAAATGAGGACTAGTGTACTGCAGGTCGCGAGTTCGATCCTTAACACTGCCTAGGAATACAGACTATGCTGTATTCCTAGGGTAATGCAAGTAGGCAGTTAAAAAAAGTAGATTATCAGAAATTTCATGTGAATTTATAATTAAAAAAATAATAAAATTTGGCGCTAGTGAAAGGATTGGAAAAATTTTTAATTGCAGAATTAAATCGTGTGATCATTATGTTAACTTTACAATGTATTTTTGAGGGACGCATTTGTAAATGTAGGTAGTTTAAACGATAGAAGTACAAAAAAGCCAGTATCCACACAAAAAGGTTGGAAATGAAGGATGATAAAGTTTTTGATTCAATGGCTGAAAGAAAAATTTTAAACAGGGATAAGAATCTAACTTCATTACCTGCAGTCCACTACCCCACTCTGCTATTGTCGGCTTACCTGATTTAGGAGAATACATTCTCCCCACATGTCATTCTACTTTTTTCTTGCAAACCCAGGCCAATTTGGAGAGAAAATCCGAGACTTTTTTTTAAATTTTGTTTATAGTAGTATGAAGAAAGGCTAATTTCATTTCAAGATCAGAGTTACACAACCTCTTCTTAGGAGTAGAAAATTCTCAAATTTCATTTCAAAGGTTATTGTAAATAAGACATTGCAAAATTACCAGTTTAGCAGCTTGAAATATTCTATAATAATTTTTTCGTCTTAAAAATGGAATCCCCGGATATTCCATAAATGGGATCTCTTGGCCGCATTCAATTTTTTTTGTTTCTAAAAATGAATTTGAAAGCATTCAAGGATTTTATTAATAATTGGAAAATAATTCCTTTATTAATGAAAATGAACTTATAATGCTTCTTTTAACTGCACCTTTTATGTGATCGGATACTTTACTGTAAGTACTATGTAAGTTGGCTATCTGGTAGGCTATGCAATATATTTTTTACTTTTCTATAATGTATTGAGAAATCTAATTGCTGATGTTTGTTAGATATATTCAGGATGCGCTTACTTGAATAAAGATTTTTTTTACATTACTTTTTGCTAGAAAAAGATGGTGAAGGATACTAAAGACTGTTATGATTTCATTTTTTTCTATATAGTCTACCGGTACAAAAATGTTACATTCTGATTCTGAGTAAACAGAAAATCGAGGCTTTGAGACTTGTAATAGAAAAGCATGGCAAAAAATATTAACATAGAAAATCATCATTCCAAGAACAGTGGTTGAATGCTGAAGACTTTAGCCAGTGGGTTCTTTAAGTCCCTCTTGTAGAAGAATTTGTAATTTCTCATGGAAATGCTAATTTAGAAAGAGGGTGTTCAATCAAAAAGTAGTTTATCTTTCCCAACCAACAAAGAGAGTCTCTTACTACCAATAAAACTACATATTTAATTACTTTAATTTATCAATTATTTCTTATTTACTTACTCTATCTATATTATGTTATGGTTTGAACTACAAAAAATCCATATTCTACATAGAACTTGAAAAACATCACTTTTGACTCGTACAAGAACCACGATATATTAACCTGGAAATTTTTATAAATTTAGCCTTGAAAACCTTGAATTATGCTTGAATTTTATATTTTGACTTTTGTGGACACCCTGCTAAAGGGATTTCCAGCCTAAGCCACGTCCCTCCCTCCTCCAGTTCATGTTCAAAACTGGATATTGCTGAGCCCTACTTCTGACTGCACATTGGGGCTGAGAAAAAAACAGTGAAATCAGTTAATGAAAGGCATTAAAAGCATCTTCTTTTGGACATTTATCCATGTGCTCTTGGGAAATTCTTTAAGATGCATATGCAACGGCTTCGTGACTGGAAGCCATTACAATGTGTCTTCTTTGCAGGTCGCGTGGACATGCTGCAATCTCCATCGAGCTGCCTTGCAGTGGGGGTGCCAATGCGCTTGGGCACTGGAATGTTCGACGTCAACGTCCCTATTAAGTGTTGAGATGAATTGCGTTGCCTTGGTCATGCTGCTGCTCATTCTGTCGACGCGTGTATCTGGATACTCAATAAAAGACAGCTGCCTTGTTTTCTACATTGCCTGAGATTTCTTCTTGGTTTAAACTACTACTCATTTGGCATGTATTTTCAGTCTCATGCTTTTGTACAGATGCCTTGGCTTGTGCCGTCAGCCTGAGCACACCACAATCATGAGGTAGGGGAAAAATACACTGCAATTCCACAGAGGAATCCCTCTAAAGGTAAAAAAAAAAATTGTCCCGGTCTCCAAAGGGGTGTAAATCCTCTTGTACCAAATCACATGTGCATCACTTGAAGACAGGACAAGGGCACCTCAGTACAGGTATGGAGAGATTCACCCATCCAATCTCCATCCAGGCCCAACATTGCTTAACTCTGGTGATCTGAGAGGAGCCGATGCTTGAATAAGGGCTGTCCCTTGCCCCCATTGCATATCATGGAGTTCCACAAAGTAGAGCCACAGCCACTTATACTTTTGTATTTTGTAGGTGAGAGGATCTGCTCTTCTATAAGTGAAAAATAAAGTTCCTTCCCAGCTCTTTCTTATCCATGTCCGACTCTTTTGCTTATTATTCTGCCACAGCTATTTTAAATCAGTCATGTTTCAAAGTGAAGCAAGTAAGATGAACCTACCAAACTCAAAAATGTGTTATGCTATGATTGTCTATTTGTATGCTATTCCTGGAACACTATTGTATAATAATTACAGATGATGACATATAAAAGGCCGACAACAAAACAAAGTTAAGTGACGGCTTCTTTACTCAGGGATTTTCCACATTGATTCATTTTGAGGTCTACAGTTTAGCTGGCTTTCCTGCTATAGTGTCTTCTGGTCCGAAATGAACTACTGAGATTCTTGACCAATCGATATGTACCGTATTTGTCCGAATATAGCCCCCGTGCGAATATAAGCACCACCCCCAACCTTCTAGACTCACTTTTGGAAAAAAATTAACATCCACTGTTAGCATCTTCCTTTGCAGGTAAAACATACTTTTTATGTCAAAATTAGAATATGTACCTGAATAAGCACTTAGGTATAACACGTTCGCTGCGGCGTGACCCACCGGTGGGTCACGCTAATCCTTCTAGCGCCGTGGCCTTTTAATTCTTTGAATTGTCTCAACTTGCGAGGAGTATTGTGAGAGTAGGAATTTAGATCTTCTCGAGTGACTTCACCCAGAGGTTAGTCACAGTTCAAATAACAGACTGCTATGTGTCACTTAGTGTGACCCACCGGTGGGTCACGAACAAATTTACATATTAGCGTATTATATCCAAAATACGTTTATTTTTTGCTTTCTTTTTGTTTTTTTCATGTTTATGCGATTTTCATACATAAGGATGAACAATACTCGATATAGTAAAACAAATCAACTTATTAAAAATAATGAAAATGTTTAGGACAATTTTTTCTCCTCAACCTCTTGGCTGTCCGTCAGTTGCTCGAAACTAAACAGTCTGAACTGCACTCGCCCGGCTGAGTGAGAGATTGACTCTCTCTCTTCCCTTCCCCTTCCCCCCTCTACGGAAGGGCAATTGGGAAAGAGTCGCGTAGCGTTCTTGAGCCAATCCCTCAATGGTGGATGAGTGACCGTGCCCTTGCCGAGTGAACGTCTTCCGAATTGCAGACACTACTTTTTTCTGAGTGAGACACACCACTATGTACTCTTTCCAAAGGAACCCCCTTCCCTTTTCTCATAGTGTGAGCAGGGCTGGGGAATCGGTACGCACGGACGGGCGTCTACGTCTCACAGACGGGCGCGAACAAGGGCAGGAGCAATAAACGGAGACGGGTGGGAGTCTCCTGGGTTTTCCAAACGTCAGCAAATCTTTACCACATGCATTGTATTGTTGGCCCTCTCTTCCCCCATCCCACGCCAAGGTCTAGCTGATAGTGTGCCCCACGTGGCCGGGGGAGGGGTGGGTTGGAGGCGAAGCTGGGAGTAGCCTCCCCCAGCCTTCCTCTAATCTCAGGAAACAGCTGAGTATTGCCGCTTCAACCACCATCCCTCGGCAGTGGCCAGAAGCTCGGAAGGACTGTGACCCACCGGTGGGTCACACCGCCCATGCAAAAGGCTGAGTGTGACCCACCGGTGGGTCACGCCACGCTGTGAGGAGTAGGGCTTTAAACAGCTCCGCAGTGAACGTGTTAAGGTACTTAGTACTTTAACTTGAAATTTTCAAATATCTAGGCAAGAGAATGAAATACTTTATCAACTTTAACTATACCAAACTTTTAATGGTTCTGAACCTTCATTATACATTTTTGGCCTCTATTCTTTTCTGAAAAATACATTAGAATTTTCCTTTTAAATACAACTTAAGACTAATAATTGCAATCAAATGCACATTTTTCTATCTTCTATTTTATGTATTTGATTCCTCCTCTTCTGATTCACTACCCCCTCACTCAACTTATAAAAATCTCTAATGGCCGTAATAAATTGGCACCACTCGTCAATGTTATACCACAAATTGCTGTGATGGTTTGTGGGAAAATGGGGAAAAAATCCACGCCAGTGACCAAACACAACCTCTCGACCAGAAAACCCCTGTGGTGGTTTACGGGAATGTTACTTCCTCACCAGTGGCACACCACAGACACACACACGCAACCCAAAAAAAAAAAAAAAGGGGATCCTTCGCTGGGCTAATGTGACCCAGCTAAGGATGCCTGGGAACCACAATCACACTCACAAGCACTCAAGAAAACACTCACTCAGATGGGCCCAAATTCTGGGAGAATCTAGCTCAAAAGAGCATAGTCAAAAAAACGGCACAAAAACAAAAAAGGCGAGGGTGTGCGTCGGAAACGCGTATTTTGGCCACAAGGTGGCCCTCTTCAGCGAACTGAAGGGAGTAGTCACTTGCAACGCAAGGTTGTAAGTGAATCGGGAGGAGGACAGCTAAGAATAAATACGAAACTGAAGAAAGGGGGGAGGGGAGGGATGGGGAACCAATGACGTTGGGTTGTGGGGGAGGGCAGAAAGGTGGGGAAGATGTGGGGGAGGAAGGGAAGTGTAGTCCTCGACCGTTGAAGCGAGTATAGGGGGGGAGGGGGAGAGATAGGGGGGTGGGAAGGGAAAGGAAATTAAGTCCTTGACCGTTGAAGAAAGGAAGGGATTGGGGAGGGGGAGTGAAGTCCGTGACCGTTGAAAAGTGTGATAATTTCAAAAAGAAAGAGCACCTCACTCTAAAATAGAGAAAAGTGAAGAGTGAGAAATAGGTCCTTTATCGCTGTTCACAATGTTTCTCCTGAATTTGTGTATGTATAGACTTTCATAAGCGTCAAGCAAATGATTAGGTGTTTGTTTGAGGAGTTGAAGGTTGTTTTCTGAAGTTTCGTGTCCTGTGTTGAGTAAGTGTTGTGCGATACTGGATTTTTCGGGTCTGTTATATTTGAAATGAGCCATGTGTTCCTTGAATCTAGTTTTTATATTCCTGCGCGTTTGTCCCACATAGGAGACATCACATGAGGAACAAGCTATTTGATATATGCCAGACTTATTGGATGTGTCAATCTTGTCTTTCGTGTTTCCCAATAAGTGTTTTAGTTTGTTGTTACTACTGAATGAAATTTTCATGTTTACTGTTTTAAATATCTTTTCTACACCTTTAGTAATTTGTGGATGGTAAGGAAGTTTAATGAAGCGGACGGACTCGTCATTCGTGAGTGTGGTGGAATTCTTTAAGAGTCTTTTAAAGTTGTGTTTCTTTACTATATTGTCAATCGTAGACTCCTTAAAGCCGTTGAGTTTAGCAATGCATTTGATATTATTTAACTCTTTTGAATAATTATTTTTATCAAGTGGAATATTAACCAGTCTGTGGACTAGGGCATGAAAAGAAGCGAGTTTATTGCTGTTATGCACAAAGGAAGCACGGTGAATGTAATTATTGGTGTGTGTAGCCTTGCGGTAGACGTCATAAGAGAGTTTGTTGCCATTTCTGGTCAGAAGCAGATCTAGAAAAGGGAGGTGGTTGTCCCCTCACTCGTCACTTTCTTCTTGACCGCAAGGCCCCTCATCATCAGAGTCCATCCAAACAATGTAATCCTCTGTACCATCCAGTTCATTAGATATGATATTTTTTTAAAACATTTAATCATAATTTCTTCAGGAATGCTACTCCAACAATTTAGTACACATTGAGTGATGAGGCCAGGAGAAGGTTTCTTTATTCTTCCCGATGGAGTACATTAGGGTGGTCCAAAAAAAATTTTTTTTTTTAAACACCCGCTCCAAAAGTTTGCTCCTGTTCCAATTGGCGTTAGAAAGCTATGAAAAAAAAATCAGGCAAGTTGGTTAATATTTAGAGGTCTCTATGATTGAGCACTTTTTGGATGAATGCGGATTTTTAACTAAAGCAATAATAGTATTTCAATGAAAAAAATTAATGGTGACATAACTGAATACATAAATAATGCTAAATGATCATGATGCATTTACTGTGACCATAAGTAAGTCTCTGAAAAGGTAAAAAGTATGTTAAATACAAGATTATAATATGTTTTTTTCACTAAGCGCCTACACCATCATCATCGGTAGCCATGAGTAATGCCTTTTTACAAGTTGATTACTTGGTTCGGTGTGATTTAATAATCCGAAGAAGATACTGAAACTGGCCTTCATTCTTGGTTATACACATATTGAATGTTTGTATCAGGGCAATGCCCCTTTCAGCATAGTCATTAACTTCTTTCATCTTGTGAACAGCCTGTTTGAGTTACATGTAATCGGGATCCGAATCCCACAACTTAGGTTCTTTGCAAAGAAATGAAGCAGACTTTTCATTCCCATCTTTATGGAGAATGTCAAACAGTTCTGTAGTTCGCTGTTTCACATATGTTTCCAGAGGAGTGTCATGTTTAAATGTTTTACTTTCAATTCTCTTAACAGCCTTGGCTTTTGGTGGGCGCTGTAGGTTGGTAACCATTTTAACTTTGGTAGAGTCACAGACACGGGAATCAAAGAGGGGAAGTCCAACCAAATGCTCTGAAAAGAACCACAGATGGCGGTGAAAAGCTACCAAAGCAGCCTTCCTAACATTGCAGTTGGGATAAGCTTCAATTTGTTTTAAAAGAATCACGTCATTCATGACAGCTTTCTCAGCTTTGGGGGCCTCATTCCAATGTCGACCGTAGATGAGAGCTACATACAAGCTTACTTCAGTGATTCCTTTCTTTTTCTCCAGTTGTAAGGGTGAACTGATCTCTAAATAAGTAAATTTTAAGGCATTTAATAGCCTTTGCCATCCAACATGCGTTGTGCAAACCACCGTGGAATTTCTCTTTTGATATTTTGATCCAATAGTTCTTAGACAGTGAATCATGGACGATGACAGCAGCGGAGAAGAAAAGGGTAGAAGCATTTGAAATGTGGTGTTACAGAAGAATGCTGAAGATTAAATGGATCGACCGAGTAAGTAACGAGGAAGTGCTAAGAAGAGTAGGAGAAAAGAGAAGTCTGGTGACAACTCTAAAAAGAAGAAGGGAAAACTTAATCGGCCATATCTTGAGACACGATGGTCTGATGAAGACTATCGTTGAGGGAAAAGTGAACGGGAAGATTGGAAAAGGCAGGCCTCGTATGAGATACATGGAACAGGTTGTGAAGAATGTAAAAGAGAAGAATTACGTCACAATGAAAAGGTTGGCCGATAGAAGAATCGAGTGGAAAGCTGCGTCAAACCAATCCTAGGATTGTTGACCAATGATGATGATGATGATGAGGACTTAGACCACCAAGAAAGGTGTACATGGTGCCTGCATGGAATCCACACAAGACTAGTTCCTAAACTCCCCTCGAGAATAGTACATGCTCCACTCTTCATGCTGTATTGGCAGCTGTTGTGTCAAATGCTAGAGCCCGCACATTTTGTGTGAGTACAATTTATTAAGTTTTCTTTCAATCACATTAATTCTTTGAGTAAGAATTCTCGCCATACCCCAAATTTCCAGCGCATCCTCAACAATGGCTCTTATTCCTTTTTTTAAGCCCAAATTTTGGTTAATGTGGTGGAAAACAAGTTGTTGCAACATGTTTTGTATTGACGGAAGTCTAGATTTGGGCAGCGACTCAGTAGGCTTTCCAATGAGCCACACTTCAGTGGAAGATATAGTAGTTAAGGTAGCCATGGCTATATATCTGCCTGCAACCAAGAGATTGGTATAAGATCTACCATATTAACCTTAACAAACATGCACTCCAAAAGGTAGATAGGTTAGTTAGGTCTGGTAGGTACTCGATATGTCAATTAAAATATTTAATACTCTACCTTTATATTGTGTGATTCATTCTAAAATATAGGTATTATTAATTATACATACCTTGTGTTGTGTATATGCAATGTATTTCAGATTAGTTAGAACAAATTTTTAGGTTATGTTTCCAAAGTGAACATAAGTAACAACATACAACATGCTAAACAGAATTTACCTAAATCTAGTGTGAACTCTCTAGATGTACTTTAATATTTACTTAACAAGGGTAACAAGTTGAAATGCAATTAATAACGATTCAATATTCAATATTCAGAAGAAAAATAAACAAGACACAGCTTTTGCTGAAATCAACATAGCACTGTTCCTGCTACTAAGGCTCTCCATAGGAGGGGAGCATTCTCAGTGATCATGTGACCGCCGCCATTTTTTGCCTGAGAAAATAGACTGACCATAGAATAGAGATTTACAAAGTATGACAATGACACTGACAGCTGGCACAAAATGTCTGCCTGTCAGTTTGATGAGAATACCTAGGTAATACTATAGGTTCTCTACTGCTACTACTTTCTAGTGTTGTTCTAAGGAAATATTTTCTCAGTAAACTCTGGAACCTGCTGCTATCTATTGAGGAATGATATAACTGAGTAAAACTTCTTGTCTATGTACAGTACATTGGAATAGTCCAGTAATTTTCTAACAGGAAACTGTAAATGGAAAACTTTTAGAAGCGATTACTAAAAAAAATGCTTATTTCTTCAAAACGTTCAAATCATAGGGAGCCCTAAACATCATCTTATTGATCCAAATTTCGGCATGGTATTTCAGTTTACCTAGTGGAACAAGGGTAGCAATGTGGAGATGAACATTTTTAACTTTTATTTTTTTCTTGCGATTTTGGACCACCTTAGAGTACATATATATTCCTTTTCCTCTTCCAGCATCCACCATAAGTTGCCTTCAACCTGTCCTTAAAGGATTTGTTTATTGACACATCGAGTGGCTAAAGCAGGCTCGTCACTCCTCCAGGGATTACAACCATGTCAGAATTCCCTGCTCTGATATCCTTTTTTAATTCCTCACTAACAGAAGCACAACAGTATCCGATCATTTTCTTGCCGCGAGCACGTCAATCGTGTGAAAGAAATCACGAAATAATTGCCATGGATCCCTGTAATTGTCTTTGTTTGTACATATTAAGAGTCAATAGTTTTCCTTGTGCTCTATGATGTGGGCATTCAACAAGTGTTTTATATATTTATTGGGATGATGACGATGCATCTCACGCTAGTCTTGGCCATGTCAGTTACGTTCAGTAGTTACTGGTTTAGTTGGTAGTTACCTTTGACGTGATTGTAATTTATCGTAAAACAATGCATTTCTGTTCACTTTTTAGTTTGTGTTTAAATAAAAATGGTAGAAAGATAAATGTGTAGGGGCAATATCTCGACTATCTACTCAATGTACTTTATATGGTACCTATTGAGTAAATTTTCGTGAAGGGTAAATTGGATGTTTTGACAGGCTAAAAGTGGGTTTTGATTTATTTCCCCTCATTAGAGATCTCTTAGTGATTCCCTTTTCCCCATTTCTGCTTAATGTACTCCATTCACAATGTTGCTCAACTTGTTTGGACAGGTGTGAATCTTGAACGCAAAAGTATATTTTTTTACGACAGAGATATATTCCACAGTATTTACCAAGATATGTGTAGTAAAAATATTAGTATGTATTGGTCATTGCTTATTTCAATTGCATTTAGTATGTTTTACGCACTTCCTGATGTTTTTCGTGTTTAGGCATTACAGGCAAGTGCACTTTTTATAACTCCGTTTTATGGCCGATATTGTTCTTTGCCAGGGGAGAATTGGGGATATCAGGCAGCCTACTGAAAAGTGACAGTACATATCCGAAAGAGAAAATGATGAAATGGAAATAACATTTCAGAGACCACTTTACGAAGTATCAAGGTGTTTATTGCCCTTGTGTATATTTACGTGTTATTTCCCAATAATGTTAACGTTTCGTTGGATGCGTATACATAATGAAACTTTGTAGTTCCCGAAAATGCCCCCCCCCCCCCCCCCCTCACTTTTTATGGCCAATATTTTGTCAAAAAAGGGGGGCTCATATTCGGACAAATATGGTATACCACTTGGGGTATAGTCAGAAGTGCTCTTATTGGTCGGTTGGGCTTGATTGTTTAAGTAGCCATTTGAACGCTCATGTGAGAGGAATGCCGGTGAAACTGTAGTCCTCAAAATTAGTGATAGACGGGTCCAGGTTTTTTGTTTGGACCTGGATCTGGAACCGGATCCTTACGTTGGTTTTGGATCCTTAGTCTCATATACAGGATTTTGAATTTCATTTCTTTTCTAATCCTTGAATTTTGCTGTATACAGAAAAACAGCAACTATAGCATTAAAAAAAACAAGTAAATTTTTTACAGAAAAAATAAACTTTCTATCATGTGTGGATAATATTTTCCTAGATCAAGATAAACGGATACAATACCTAAATGTTATTACTTCTTACACAGGGTGGCGAGCGTCAGGGAAAACCTGGAATTGTCAGGGAATTTTGTAATTCTGGAAAAGTCAGGGAATAGTCAGGGAATTCTGGTAACAGTCAGGGAGAAACTGGGATAGGAAATTCTCAGTATTTTTCTACCATTATGTTTACCGGGCGGTCTTTCCCACCCTTTATTTCACCAACTAAAACTAATGTCCGTCGCCAAAGTGCATAGAATAAGTGCATAATCAATTCGTTAAACATTCAGTTGTGAATCAGTCATACAATGTATTCCTTTTGTATGTCCTTAATGCCATATTTGCGTAGTAGTGTTACAATTCATGATCACCAAGTATTCTGCTCATCACAAGGAGTCCAAGGCTAGGTTGTTCGGAAGATTTTGCCTCGAATTCTTTTTAACTTCCGAGACTCAGGTTGAGAGGTAGTTGTAGCACACTAGCTTGTACTAAATACGTGCTTGCAGTTCTAAAAATACAAGACGATGATTATTAAAACGGTAATACAAGTACAATCACACGTGTAAACAAAATCTTACATAAGTTCATGTTCGATTTCCATACCCCCCTTCGCGAGACCATAAGAATAGTCCTTCCCTCTCTAAGCAATTTAGTTAGGTCACAAACCACCTCAATTATGACATTCCTAAATATGACACTGGCGTTGCTAATTGCCTCCTGATTTCACTCACAGTGGCTCCATTACGTTTTGTTTGTATATGCAAATATTTGTGCATTTTTGATTCCCTCTTACAATCAAGGGGTTATGACCACATTAATCAAATTGTTATTAGCTTCTAAATGTCACTCATGCCATCCGATTTTGATCCAGTCCAAGAACTTGGCTTTGGTTTGTATTTTTCGCGCAGCTTAATGATACCTGTGCCGGAGTCCGCCAGTAAATTGGCCATTAACTTTCCCTTCGATGCCTTTTCAGTAATCTTTAACTTCCCAGAACTACCACGATACGCCACTTCTTCCTTGAAGAATTAGACATTGTCAGTTTGTAATTTTACCGAAGGAAACATACACGGCCATGGAAATACGATACACGGCAACGAAAAATGTATTAAAAGTGTGTACAATTTGTGTGGGGGCTTAACTTGTGAAAGTTAAATATATTTTTTCATTACGGTGGAGGTTCCATGTATTTTTTCATTCTTATAGCTTTTAATGTATTGATTTCAGCCTTGAACATTTTCTGAGTTTTGACGAAAATTTATTTCAGCAGAAATAAAATATTCCGATAATAGGAGGCCTTGTGGCGATTGGTCAGGGAAATTGGTAAAGCAATCAGGGAAAAGTCAGGGAATTTGAAAATTGGTTATCAGTAGCCACCCTGTAACGTAAAGTTCACTTTCCTTATCACATACTCATCAAGCAATACATTTTTTAAACCTGTTCAACTATTCTTTAGAGTGCAGCTAAAAGAAGCATTCATTATAAGCTCATTTCCATTTAATATTTGAGTTATTTTTCAATATATAAGATCCTATTGAAGCCATATGGTATCACCCTCTTCCCAGAAATTTTCAATTAAATTATAAAAAAAGACTTACAAGGGTATCATTGGCCAAGGATAATAAAATATAGAATATTAAATAATAAACAAAATCAAAAATCCTAAAATGAATTCAGTGCTGAATGGGTTTACGTTACCTTATTCCATTGTGGGTCGCTGTTGTAAATCAAATCCTTAAATGCTTTCAAATTCCTTTTTAGAAACAAAAAAAATGTAATGCAGTCAGGAGATTCTATTTATGGAATATCTGGGAATTCTATTTTTAAGGTGAAAAAATAATTTGGTTTGATGTATGCCATTTTAAGTTTGGTAAGGCCAGTAAATCACTACAGAAAGCTCCCCCCATACCAAACAATTCAGTCAATTGAAGATTTCGTCAGCCGTATGAGTGATGGATTCAAAATTTATGCCATCACAAGTCTTGTGATACTCGGGACTAAGCAATAAGAAAAAACCCTATACTTGCCCAGAACAAAATCTAAGATTTCCAGGGAAGACTTCTTTCCCCATTCGTATACTTTCCAAGTACACTTTTCACAAGCTTTGTCCGTGGACATCCTACCATGTTTGTTTAGTACCATTCACATGACTCCAAATTTTTGTATTTTTTATAATGCTGAAAAGCAATTGACTCAAGCTATTTTTAGCAAATAAACCATTCAAGTAAAATAGTAAATACCTGCATCCAAGGGTCCCCCTCACTAGTTTCTACTACAATTATGGTCACTAGGTAGGTAATTTTATTTCATGCACTCAGGGCTGGCAGAATTTCAAATACATGTAGTTTAAAAGTACACATTTGAAAAATATTTGTATCTTGTAAATACAATTTTTTTGTATTTTCCAATTCTAAAATGAAAAATACAAATGTTAAATACTTTTGAAGCAGGTTTTACCACAGCTTTTTTTAAAACGAGGATTCAGAGATTATTCCATGAACAAGTGAATGGAGTACATGAATGAAAGATAAAACCTTCATTTGTCTCTCCTTTATGTCTTGACTTGAATACAGGTCATTGGTTTGGAAGCGACTAACTAAGCTGAACCCTTTGAAATGCATCGTGTCGTCCCAAATCTTTTGAAGTTATATTCTAGGTTTATTATGGTATAAGTTATTGTACCCTTATTGCAATGAGGAGGGTCACTGTACGACTTTATTGGTCAATTAATGAAGCCAAAAGATTAGTTTTATTCAGAGATTTCAAAACTCAATTCAAGCAATACCCCTGAGGGCATAAAGTTTGCAGTATACCTAATGTAGAACCTATTTAACGTCTACATCTGCTATATGTACCTGATGCACACATTAAAATTGGGTTTACATTTGGTATACTGCAAACTTTGTGCTCTCAGGGACCTTTCAAGGAGTTGAAATTGAGTATTTATTAGACTTTATTATCACGATGAAGCCAATCACCACTGCCTTAGATTACCTTCAGGGCCAGAAAGCCTGATATTAACCCTTTGAGTGCCAATGTCGCTGCAAGCGACACTTGAGAATTTTTCCCAAGAGTGCCTGCGTCGGTCTCGGGGACTTTTTTCAATGGCTATAAATGTTAACTTCAATGGACATTTTTGTATTTTCTGTTTTTATTTCTTTATTTATACCCTAGATTATCTATTTTGATGTAACCCTTTCTCTTAGGAATTCAGTCTTTGAATTTCTGTGCTTAGTTTTATGACCTGTCAGCATTTTTTCATGAAGTTGCAGCCTTGTAGGTACCTTTGTGGGGCGTTGCGTTGGTCTTTCAATGGAAATGCTATTGCATCCTAGAGACATTTGGCCACCTCATCTGTAGTGATAGGAAGGATATGGTGCGGAAAATTGTATGCCCTCTCTTAGTATGTACATTGAGTCTGTCTGTGGACTTGGTTTACTGTGGGAAAGCAAAGTGCAGCATCTTAGTTCCTTTGCCATGCCAACAGAATCTTGGAGTGTCGTTTACAAATTTTGACCCCCTCATCAAGAGAGATTAGAATGTGATATCTCTTCAGCCTTTCCAAATGAGGGTTATAGCTTTTTGCAAGGATATTAAGTGCTTCATCAGAATAACTTTTCAAAAACCCACGGATCTTTCATTTCATTCGCTACTGAAATCAGGTCCTAAGGCGGTATAAATTCGGATCCGGATCAGAGATTTTTAAATTTCTAGGCTTTAGTGATCGATGCACTCTGCAAATGGAATGTAAGTACGGTAGATACTGACAAGGACAGTATTTGTAACTCGGATCACGAAATGAGATGAAAATTTTTTTTCGTGCCAATAAAACAAAATAAACATGCCTTGGCTTTTTTCTCCATAGGCGTGGATGCACGGGAAAAAGATAAAGCAGAATGTCATGCAGGTTGCCTACATTTGCGTAAACCGATGATAGCGTAGTTGTTAAAAATAATAGCTAGTGTACTGCCAGTCATGAGTTCGAACCTTAATATTGCCCAGGAATACAGTCCATGCTGATTTCTTAGGGTAAGGCAAGCAGGCAGTTAAAAACAGTAGATGATCAGAAATTTCATTTCAATCTATAAGTCAGCAAATTGAACATAAAAATAATAAAATTTGGCGTTAGTGAAAGTGATTGGAAAAATATTTTATTGCGGAATTAAAATCCTGGAAACATTACATTAACTTTACAATGTATTTTTGAATGATGCATTTAAAAATCTAGTTGGAGCGATAGAAGTACAAAAAAGTACATAGCACCCGGATACAAAGGTTGAAAATTAAGGATGATAAATTTTTTGGTTCAATGGCTGAAAGAAAAATTTTAAAGTGTTAAGAATCGAACTTCATTACTTCCAGAACCTACACTACCCCTATTGTAGGCTTACCGGTGTTCAGAGAATGCAGGCTCCCTACATGTCATTCTACTTTTTTTCTTGCAAACTGGCCAGGCCAATAAAGTCGAGACTTTTATTTCTTTATTGTCCGTCTAGTAGCATGAAAAAAGGCTCATCTCATTTCATGATTCGAGTTACACAACCTCTCCTTATGAGTATAATACTCACAAATTCGATTTTAAGGGTTATTATTAATAAGACATAGCAAATTTAATAGTTTAGTAGCTTGAAATAATCTATAATAATTTTTTCATATTAAAAATGGAATCCCCACATATTCCATAATTGGATAACCTACCAGCATTAAAATTTTTTTTGTGCTTCTAAAAAATAATTTGAAGGATTCAAGGATTTGATTTACAACAGTAACCCAAGTTAATGTAAACCCATTGTGCACTGAATTGATTTTAGGTTTTGATTTTATTGTTTAATATTCTATACTATATTATTCTTGGCGTGTGATATGCTCATAAGTCTTTTTTCTATAATTACATGAAAACCTTTTTTGATAGAGGGTGATACAATATGGCATAACCAGAATCATGTATTTGGAAAATAAATCAAATATTAATGAAAATGAACTTAACACATTCAACCCGGAATATTTCTAGTGTGCAATCGTGAAAAACGGAAAGGTTTTTCCTCCACATTAATTTGGCCAGTCAATTAAATGTAATTATAAAATTAGTTTTTCAAAATTTTAAATAACAAAACTCGATAATTTATCAAAAACATGAGTTCGCGTCCTTCAGAGAAGTCTTCATAGAGGTCTTCAGTGAGGTCATCAGAGAGGTCATTAACAGACGTGAATGCGCGTCCTTCGGTGTCTTGGCAATGCACCTCGGACGCGCATTCGCGTCCGTCGGGTTGAACGTGTTAAAATGTTTCTTTTAACTGCTCTCTAAATAATAGTTATACAGGTTTTAAAATGTATTGTTTGATAAGTATGCGATAAGGAAAGTGAAACTAATATTAGAAGTAATAACAATAGCTATTGCATTTGTAAATCTTGATCCAGGAAAATATTATCCACACAGATGATGGAAAGTTGATTTTTTTCTATAAAAAATTTACTTGTTTTTTTGGAAATACTATTATTGCTGTTTTCCTGTATATATTAAAATTCAAGGATTAGAAAAGGAATGAAATTAATAATCCATCTGAAACCAAGACAAAGATCCGAAAGTAACGAAAGGATCTGGATCCGAAAAAAGAACCTGGATCCATCCATCACTAGTCTTAATACGCATGAAAACTCAGAGAGAGGACTTAAAAATACAGCATTTAGTTCCAAGGAGACTGGATTCAATCTTTGTGAAGACCTGCCACTGTCACCTATTGGATACATCACCACACGTTACAGTATGCCTCCCTGTCTCACACTCGACAGGTTTGAAAAACTATTGCCATTTTTGTAATGGCCTGGGTTCTGGCAGGTAGGCATATACGAGGGTTGTCCGTAAAATAAGGTTTCCATTGTTTTTTCACATTGAAAAACATATTTATTTGCAATAAATCGTACATTTTTGGAAAGTTTAGGTTTTTCCCTATTTTTCTACATAATTGCCATTGAGATCGATGCATTTTTGCATGCGGTGTATCATTTGCTTGATGCCCGAGTCGAAGAACTTTCCCACCGTGCCGCGAAGGTAGCTTAACCCATTTGCATCCATAAGCGTACTGGTACGCGCATTGGAACTGGCCTTGATCACCGCAAGCATACTGGTACGCATGATATAAAGTGTTAGTTTTCAGTGGGTGCTGCTGCTCTCTGGTGGTGTATTTCTTAACTTTGTTTCCCGTTTTCAGTGCCTGTTTGCAGCTGCCATCTTGACGGCTTTTTTGGCAAGTTTTTCATACTAAACCATAGAAAGCAACTTTTCTTTCTTATACACAAAAGCCGGTGGTGTTTTAGGGTTGATTTAAATACCAGGGCAAGGATGCGAATGGGTTAAAACCGCTTCTTTCGGCTCATCTCCGGTCCTGCAATGCATCCCACCCTGGTGTTTCTTTGATTCTGGGAAGAGATGGTATTCACTTGGGTCTATGTCCGGACTGTATGGTGGGTGTGTGACGGTATCCCATCCAAATTGGTTGAGAAGATTGGTTGTCACAAGGGCGGTGTACGGACGAGCGGACCGTTTGTGATTTTCCGTAAGCATTCTTGGGGCCCTCCTTGCTCAAACCTTAGCATACCCTAAACGATCTGTCAAAATCGTGTCAATACAGGTTCTACCAACCTCAGGGATCAATTTGCAGAGCTCTCAAACCCTTCGATCTTTAAGCATTGCTTCTTCTATTTTTGCAATCGTTTCGTCAGAAACAGATGGCCGTCCGGAACGCTGCTCATCATGGACGTCTGTACGCCCGTCTTTGAACTCTTTGCACCATTTTCGTACGTGTAGTACAGCTCATACACTTTTCTCCGTAGACTTCAAACATTTGGGAATGAATGTCCATCGGTGCAATTTTTTTTGCACACAAAAAACGAATCATGGAATGCAATTCACACCTGGCGGGAGAAGCGAGTGGTAGCTCCATGTCGAACGGCTGCCAATGGAAGAGAGAGTGTCGCAGACAGCTCTAAGGAGTTGAGGAGCTCTAAGCTCTAAGGAGCTCTAGGGATTTGGAGTGGAAGAACCACGCTACCCGACCGTGTTACCAGATCCCGCGCGAAAGCGTTCGTCGCGACTACAGTGCCTTGGGTACCTTATTTTACGGACAACCCTGGTATATTGCTTTAAATTAGGTTAAGATATCTGATGTGGAGGTTAAGCCATATAGAAAAGCCTTGAGAACACAAGTTTGGTTTCCACTCTTACTGGGAAATGTTGAAACTACTAAATACAATTTATGATTAGTCCCCCTCTGGTTGAACGGGCACACCCTGCAGAAACCTCCGAGATGCAATTTGAGGAGGACCTCATAGAGTGCATAAAGGGGTGGCCCTGTTTCCCCCCCCCCCCCTCCCACCTTTATCAAATCCAGTTGTCTCAAATGCACACCTGGTCCACCCCCTGCCACACACCCCAGTGGCAGTGTTTTATGAAGATGTGGCTACCACTCCAATATAGTACGACATTGGTTTCCACACTGTAGAAGCTGACAGAATGGTGACATCACCCATTTGGATTAGGGGCCTCCCACTGCATGCCTACTTGTTCTTGAAACAGTTTCTATGGTTAGGTAAATTCTCTTTATTCTATGATTTCTGTTAGTGGTCACAATGTTTGAATAGCAAAGCTATGCAGTATAATGGTAATAAATTATCAGACAGTTGTGCTTTCACGGGTTGTGAAAAACAAATATTTGTGCTCTGCACAGAATTGAAAATGGTCAAAATATTGGCATTGATGAGTTACATGCATAACTGCTGCACTATAGAGCAGTGAAATATCACCAGAATCAGAGCACAACAGCCTGAGTGAAAGCATCATTACAACACATGATCAAATAAGTCGCACACGAAAGCATACTCATCTAAGGTGAGGACACTCATTCAGTGCTGCCCCCTGGCTATCACTACACAAGGTAAACAATGTAATACCTAGATAAATTAAAAAATCTCCAATAACATAAACAAATACATACATCAAAAGTATAATTACATAATACTTGATATAATTAAATAAAGGATATTTACTGCTGCAACCTTGATTGAATTTTTTTCAAAGACATTCTCTTTCAGTTATGGATATTATTTGATGGCTAAATATACATTTGGACAGAGTCTTATTACAAAATTTATTTGCTCAAGCAAAAGTGTTCATATCTGCAACAAATAGAAATGAACAGGTCAACATTGGAAGAGAGTAAATATTTTAGCATCACACAGAACATCACGAGTGGTATAAAATTGTATTTGTTACAGTTAGTGCTGGACCATTACAGCTAGGACACTCCAGAAAATAGAAAATCCGTCATGCAAGAGTGATATTGGGTTGGTTCTAACATTTTCTTTCAGCCAGCATGTCTGCAGAGACGGAATCTGAGGAGAAGGGGAAAAATGACACTGAGCCTCACTCCCATGGTATTCAATATTCCCAGCAGTGAGCTTCTTTTGGCATGCCTTCTCAGCTATGCAGCGCATACATTACCTCCAGCTTATTGGTGGAGCCTTAGATAACTTTGCATAAACACTAGACCCAGTCATGCCTGAAGCCTGTTTGACACAATACCATTTATTGGCCAATAAATTGGCACAATTTCGGGTGAAAACTTGGACAGTATGTTTGGCATGACAGACTCCAATATTCTTCATAACAATACTCGTATTCCACACATGAGCATGCCACATTATGAGACGCTGGTTTATTGAATACAAGGTAGAAGATGGCGATGAAAGCATTATTTATTATTATTATAAGCATTAGAAGAGTCTGCAAAAGAAATTTGAAGCTTATAACCGCCTATAAAATATTGTTGAAGAATCAGCATTGATGTGTGTTGTTGTATTAGTCTGAAGGATGCGGCAAAGCTAGCCTCTGATTGGCCAGCAGAAAATAAATCTTGCTCTGCAATTGAGTTAGAGATTGTCGATGATATTGCTGTATTGGGAGGTAAATTGGTGACATGTGTCAAGCGGGCCAAAATCCAACATATAATCCGATGGATTGGACCATAAATTGGAGCGTGTCGAACGGGCTTTAGAGTGAAAAACCTCCACTCTACCATGTGCTCTGTGTTTCATGAAAAGCAAGCTGAAGTTTTTTTTAAACCAATTTCATCAAGGTTTAAAGTGCTGCTTTCTACTCCGCTCAGCCTCCCCATCGGTCCTCAACAAATCCTCCTCTACACCCTCCTGCACTTCCACCAACGTAGTTTACCGCCTCTCCTGCAATGTCTGCCCCTCCTCCTACATTGGAGAGTGCACTACACCACTAGCGATCAGCATGAACAACCACTGGCATTCCACCAAAATTCCTCCTCCTCTCTATCACCCTCTCGTGGGGGTCAGAGGTAGAGTGATGACCTCTCCACGGTGGTGATTATATCATCCCTCTCTTCAGTACCCACAAATCCCTATCTATGTATCTGTCTTTTATGCAGAGAAGGGAGAGGTACAATAGTTTATTTGCCAACCACATATGTACCATCTACATTCAATCAAATCCTCCATATTCAATCAAATCCTCCATATTCCCTTTCCTGAGGTAGATCTCGCACAAGAGGAATAGTGGTCACCGCTCTCTAGGGCACACAAGAGAGGCATACGCGATGGCCACAGTCATGGCATGCCTTCATTGCTACGCAGCCTCGAGGAGATAGAGCTGTGGGATTCCCACAATTCCCTCTGCCCCCTCTGTTTTGAGCCCTCACATTCGAGTAGAAACAGCTCAGAACATTGCTCTTCATTTACCTGGTACACACTCTTGAGCTTCCATGGCAAAGCTGTTGTTATATCAAAATCTACCGTGCAACATTCATCAGTTATGCCTTACAAAAATCTTCCGAATGTCTCCTGATAAATAAGTGACTTCTTAATTATTTGTACATGTGTTGTCTCATTCATTGTGATTTAGTGCATAACAAATCTGCCAGGATGCTCAGTGATGTCACTCAATGCTTCCAAAGTACTTGTTCAAGAAAGGTCGTACCTATCTACAATCAAGCCCTACAATAAGAGAATCTCTCAAAGATTTGCTTTAAAAATACGCAGAAATTACCTAGTAATTTATGAGAATAGTAGTTATATTAAAAATATAAATAACATTTGTAAAAAATTTCAGAGGTATAAAACATAGAGAGACACATTCCTGCTAACCACTCGCTTCACTTGATTCAATCCACAATTTATTACTTTCCTAATCTGAGACAATTTTATCATTCATATGCCATTGTTTACACAATTTGGTAAAATATCATTTCTCAGCTCTGCAGTAAAAGGATCAGCAGTAATAAAGGCATTCCTTTTTTTTCTCAAAAATACTGTGGCAAAAAATGGTGTCTTAATTGCTGAAAAGTACAGTGAATCAGTCTCCGTGGGGAATAATATATGTGCTGGATATGAAATAAGGGCTCCATTCAGTGTATGGCAACAATGGCTTCATTATCTACTTCCCAGAATCACTAGTTTTACTGCTTCCTCCACTATTTTGCACCTTTTGCCCCTTGACTACACCAATTCCACTCCATATATCGCAGAACAGAAGAGGCGACAATTTCAAAATTAACTTTATGGTAGAAACCATGATACATTCTTTTCATTGAACTCTGGCACTGCTCTTGAAATGAAAACTGGGAGAATGCAACACCAGGGGGAACATCATTCATTAGCAGCAGAGTGGTCCTTGAAGATGATATGAAAAGTAGGGGTGGGGCAGAGGGATTCAGTCAAATCCTATCGAATCCATTGATTCAAGAATTGATCAAATCCATAGTTAAAAGATTTGATTGAATCCAAAGATTCCATCGAATCAATTCATTAAATATTTGAATACCAGTTATGCGGATTCTATGTACCGATGGCAGAGAACTACAGTAAGCACTCGACTTACGCGAATCTGAGTTACACGGATCCGGAATTACGCAGATGTTCGGTTAGGCCGGTGGCATGCTTGCGTTTCTCCGCATTTCTGTTGCTGCAACAGATTCAACCGCTGTTGAATCGTGACTCACTGCCAAGAGTGCAAATGCCAAACTATGGCTGTTCAGAACGCCAACTCTAGTTTAAGACATTTCATAGTTTGGTAGGTGATATTTGATCATCATGATGGTGAAACAGTCTGATGTGATCACGAATCAACATCTTATAATTATCTACTTCATAGATGACGCCTGTTGTCCATAACAGCAAAAAAAAGAAGTTTTGGGTAATTATACTTATTTTAGATTTAGATATCGGGTGAAAGAAAGATTGGATTTGTGTTACTCTCGGCTTTGTCGTATTATGTTAATTTAAAACGGCCTCTCAAAAGATGGCGTTTTCTGTAATCGTCGCAGATTGATGCCGTGAATGCTAATAGTTCAACAATGGATCGGTAAGTTGTGGTGTTTCGACTTACGTGGATTTCTACTTCTTTTTTTGCCCCATTGGACAACAGGCATCGTCTATAGTGTAGATAATTAACTACGCCTTGAATTATGCAGCAAGGTCAAACTACGCCGAAAGAAGACGTTGATGCCTTAGAAGAATGTCTTAAACTAGAGTTGGCGTTCTGAACACCCGTAGTTTGGCATCAACTCTTGCATGCTTGGCAATGAGTCACGGGTCATCATGAAGTTGAATCTGTCGCAGCAACAGAAGTGCGGAGAAACACAAGCATGTCTTCTCCGGCATAACTGAACATCTGCATAACTCCAGATCCATGTAACTCAGATCCACGTAAGTTGAGAACTTACTGTGATTGCTCGTTTTTAGCATTTAAATCATAAATACCATGGTAGGAAATGTTTAAGCAGCATATTGTAAACTAATAATTCTTGTCCACACATGAATTCTTCCAGCAACAGTATTTTCAGAAAGAGCCTTCAGTACTGTTGTAAATTTGGTTGATAAAAAAATTAATTGATTATATCCAGACAGAGAGAAAATGCTGCATTTCTAAAAAAAATTAATGTTTTAATTTTCATTGAATTTTCAATTTTATTTAAGAAAAATTAAACTTTGATTTACTTTTGAAACCACCCATTCTCTTTATATTTAACCTCGAACTTGTCCTTAATTTCAGTGAGTGTGGACTACATGAAAACATTATTCATTCATTATTTACTTTAAGAGATAAGATTCAGCTTCGATTGGATTTGATTAGAGAATTCATGAGAAAGGAAGCATTATTTAACAACTTACAGATAAAAGGAAGATTTGAATTTAATGAATTTGAGGAGGATTAGGATTTGATAAAAAACGGGATTCGATCACATATTGGATTTGTCCCCCATCACTAACAAAAAGGTAACATCACAAGATGTGACCAGCTGCCAAAGGCCATCTTGAGCACAAGAGGCCATTTAGAGGACAGCATGTCTGTGGTTCACAAGAGAACCTGATTCACATTTGAACTGAATGCAGCAGGATTCAGAGTACATTGGCAGAATTTATATGGAAACTGAAAACCACCAGGATGATGATGGAATTTAACTTGGTCTCATGGAAATTTCATTTGTATTCCATTCATTCAATGGCTAGGTTTATTTACAATCAGACCTTGCATATATGCCAAAAATTCTGTGCTGTCTGTGAACAAATTATTCATCTTGTTTCACACTGCCACGCACCTCCTTCTCCCTTTATAGCAAAGGCACACTTTGAAAGGCAAGTAATTTGGGCAGCACAATTTTTGCACTGATACAGAAAATCTTGCTTCATTGAGAGCGGCACGATTCAGTGTTGCCAGGAAATAAAAAGCACTTGAGTGAAGCTGGGTGCTTACATTTTTCACAGCACACATTTGTCACCTTTGACCGGAGGCCAATACCAAGAATCAATAGCAAAGGGCAAAATTCATTGAAAAAGTATTGCTACCATGAAAAGTACAATGGTCTGTGTTGTTGGTGGCTGGGATCCTTCAGGGATGCAGGGGGGGGAGGTCAGGTGAGGTGTCGTTGACGGGAGGTGGCAGCAGGTTCTCTGTGGTGCAGTTGAGGGCCAGCAGTCTTTCGGGTGGGATCCTGCCGGCATCCGAGGGCACGTTTCCAACGCCAAAAGCCGAGATGAACACATTCATCATGGTGACCAGGAAGATGCCCAGGACAGTGAAGTTGTTGATCTTGTTGGCCATGATGACGTCTCGGATGTGGCGGATGTTGTAGCGACTGTTGAGGATGAGGCCTATGCCAACGGCCACCTGCAAGTGAAACACACTGCTTCATCCATCGCAGTGGAGGAGACGGCATCTCCATAGGGGAGCACCACATTATACAAAACATCTACAGTTAACATCACCAGACATCTACTACAACTGTGATGTCAGATTTGCCCCCAATTAGTGAGTCACAATTAACTTCTGTTTCAAAATAAATGGAATCATAATTACAATTTATCATCAGTCAAACAGCTTGGACTCGAGTTGCAATTGCTGGGAGGTAAAACAAATAATTGGCCTGAACTGTGAGATGGCTGAGGAAAAAAGCATGTGATCGTCACATGTGAAACCATAGTCATGAAGAATGAATCCTTTGCAATGAAGTGTTTTGCCGATGGAGGGCTGTAGGCTTTCCCGTTGTATTAACTGGATGTTTTCGTTTCATTGGTGTAGTTCTGCCAGTAATTTTGGGGTTGTCCATACACATCAGGGGTTGAAGAGGGAGAATAGGTGAAGCCTACTTGGGCTACTGACTCTCCTACATGGGAACCACCCCCAGTCAGTCAGTAGGCACCACGTGCGCCTTGTTCGCTGAAAAGCCACCATCTATTTCACGGTAGTCCCGATGCTCCTGTAGACTTGCAACGTTTTGTCGGTCGTCTGCTGGGAGGCTGCCAAGAGGTGCATACCGTAGCATGGCTGGTTCAACAACTTTACCCACAGCAACTGGTTCTTAGAGGACTGGCGGGGGTGGACGGGGCACTTCTGATTGGCACGTGCAATCTCAATGGTGCTGGCGTGAGCACTGGCAGGGGGGAGAACACTTAAATCTGCGGGTTTGCACAGATGAGCAAAGATGTCCAAATGTCGACTGGATGGGGATTTCCACCGTCAAGGTGACTCAAGGATTGTGGCCTCCCGAGAAAGC
Source organism: Platycnemis pennipes (assembly GCA_933228895.1). Taxonomy (NCBI): domain Eukaryota; kingdom Metazoa; phylum Arthropoda; class Insecta; order Odonata; family Platycnemididae; genus Platycnemis; species Platycnemis pennipes. The sequence goes on from OW121856.1 coordinate 113,323,252, forward strand.
CACCTTCTTTTTGACTGGTGCCTTTGAGGGAGGCCTTGTCTCGTAATAGCAAAAGGAGTTGCGACCCAAATCTAAATGCAGTTCACAGTGGCGAATAACGCCTCAACATTTCTATTTCTCTTCTTCCCTCACCTAACAACAGAAACCAGCTATCATTGGAGTGTGTTCCTCCTCTATAAGGAGCTATTTATTGTTGCAAACAAGATGAAACACACATCTACATCCACGCAACACCCTGTGAGCCACTGCAAGGGTGTGTGACAGGGGAAAAAATTTAGTCCTAATGGACATATAAAAATTGATGAATTTCCACAAGGAAAAAAATCCACCTCGACTGGGATCCGAACCTGGACCTCCTGATTCAGGCCAGGTACTCTACCAGTTAATCTTCCGACACTTCCTCCTCCCCTGTGGAACACTTAGAGGCCTAAAGGGACAATATGTAATAGGCCTGCCGTTCATTCAATGTCACACTCGGACTGAGTCGTGCATACAGTGCCACCGTGTACAGGATTAAGGCCGACATGGAACACGGAGGTGCTTGCTTAAACCTATTCAAGGATATATAATAATAATATGTTTTCAACCTGAAAGTTGTTTTTTGAAAGGTGAGGGTAGAGCCAGGCATCCCATAGGCTCAGGGCAAAAAAATATAGACTTTATAGACCCAAGTTTGTGAAAATATAGACCAAAACACACTCGTAATATGCATGAAAATCAAGGTAAATCAGACCAAATCTGCATTATTAGGCAAAATTACACATTTTATTCTTAAAATCTGTCTGGTTTGTGTGGTAAAGGTTAGGGTACCGACGAAAATTGAGAGAAACAAGGCAATTTGAAACATGAACAATTTTATTCATAAGGTTGAATAAAATACAAGATGAGAAATCTCTACTCATCAGTTCAGCTTTTTTTGGCTGCAGATTCCAGCTGGTGGATGACCTTGGTTTTTCTTTTGTCGACGGAATTCCGTAAAGCATCGGCTTCTTTATTTTTCTCTTCCGCTTCTCCCAATAGTTTATGGGCGGCCTCCAGAATGGTTTGCAATGCCGAGATTTCAGCTAAATTTTGGGCTTTTAATGCTTTAGACAAGCATGTATTGGCGTCACCGCAAAGAGTAGTAGCAGTGGCTTTCTTGCTCTCGACGCCAACTCTAGCACTTGCTCTTCCTCCTCAACAATCTTCTTTTGTGCTCTGTCTAACTTCCAGCGTGCTTCCTCTCTAGCTTCCATTTCTGCCTGAGCCTGTTCTTGTCTCCTCTTTTCTTCTTCCTTTCTCCCTCGAGATACTCTGCGATTAGCATTCTGGTGTAATCTCAGAAGATTCTCGTCGATGGGGAAGGCACTCCGGATGGCCATACACCTCCATGGCACTTTTGACTGTCATAGCCGCGATTAGTGATTTTTCTTGCATATGAGCCTAAGGTGCAGTCATGTACAAATTGGACACAGAAACATCACGTTCAATGTAAGCATTACCGTGACTTAGGGACAGAGATGGCTTCACCACATTCAAGGTGAGCTCGTATTTCAGGACGTTGGCCTGAGGCTTCAGCTTGAAAACACTTTCCCAATATTCTGTCCCCGGGGATTTCAGACGAGTTGCTAGGGAAAGATGAATCACTCTCGGCACCGAGCAGGGTCCACTCATCCCGCAATGAGTCGAGGTCGACCTCAATCGGCAGTACTTTCACCACCATGCAAATAGCTGATTAACTGTAGCTCATTGTCTGCTCACCTGGTTGAAGGCAGTGCAAAGCTTTTATGTTACCCTTGTTCTAGGGTGCAGAATTAGCAAGAATGTGATCAATGGCAGCGATGATGTGTCTCTGTGCCTGCAGCCAAAAGGATTGAATATCAACAGCAGGGTAAGCAAGATCTTGAAGCCTCTTCAGCTCCACTTTAGTCTTCTCCCCTATGTCAACATTGTCAACTTTCAGCAGGTTTTCAGGATCACAAGCTTACTGGATAGTCCCAACTTACTGTAAGCGTTGACTTTGCAGACTTTACCCACTAACTTTTACACCAAGTCTCAATTTATGAGTAGAGCATGTGCACCAATGGCTGGTCAGCCAGGAAAAATGGTGAAAAGACGAGTGCTGCTGATGGTAAAGTGCAGTTCAGCCGTCAGAAGAAAAGGGTCCTTCAGACCATCCCTAATCTTGGAGGCTACTTTTTTGGATGCAAGGTCCTTATTCTGATGCATCGATTGCCTGAAAAAATATTCCTCCAGCGCAGGAAGCTGTTCTACCAGGCGTTCAGACACTGGTTATAAAGACAGCCATCGCGAAGAAACATGCTTTAGAAAGCAATGAGAAGGCATCCTTAACTTCTGGATTGCTTCGAATTCCTCCCAGCGGGAAATCCAGCCATTAAAGAACTATCATGTCCGCAGCACGCTCCCCAAGATGATCCAGGAGAATGTGGATATTGCAGGTCCCATCGATGAGAGGAACTGATCTTTCCTGAACCATCTTTTCATTGAACTGCCTCCACACACACTTGTTGACGTTCGGCCCATCTGATCCCAAAACAAAGAGATTGCAACGAATTAACCCAGTAGAGTCAACTTATTCAAACTTCACGTAGCTGTCCTGGCTGTGTGAATTCAGTGTGAATTGTTAAATTTAGGTCACATAGACCCTGACTCAAATATATAGACCGATTTAGACCAAAATTTGAAATATCGACCAATACAAAGCATAAGCAAAAATATCGACATGCTATATTCTCTATATACCATATGGGAGGCCTGGGGTAGAGCTCACCCCATACTAAACCATTGGTGTGTCAATTTCACATGCCCTGTCACACAGAAAATCAAATTGCGAGGATTTAATGCAGAGTTGCACAGAAAGGCCTGGGATTTGAACCTGGAACCCTCTGGTCCATAGCCTAGCTTCAATTACATCCTGCATTTCTCATTCCACTGGCTAATGTGTAGCATGTTGCCTTACTCTACTTGTGGATCGCAAATCATGGTGACAGACAATAAGCCCAACAGATTAACAAAATAATTTGCTACCTAATGACTATTTCATAAAAACATTTTTAGGGCTGCGCGATCAGGGATTTTGTAAGTCGAGCAAGATCGAGGGAGAATTTGAAAAAACCTTTAATCTCGAGCGACATTCGAGGGCACTGAAATTTAAGTACAGACTTTAATCTATGTAGGTAGTAATTTTGCACTACACAAATACAGTAGAAAGTCGAAATTACGAAATTTCGATTTTACGAAGCAAAATCTTAGGTCCCGACCAAAAGGGTATCTAAATACCTGTAACAGCACTCGATATTATGAATTAATGGCGTTTTAAAATTACGAACCTCTGGTCTCGGTCCTGACATGAAAAAGCTACTCGTTTTAACGAATAATGATGGCTCATGGCAGCGTATTTCAGACCTCCTTACCAGAGAAAGGCTCCTAATCATTCATCGTTGGCATGCACATTATGCATTAAGGGCGACTTTGAATCATAGGTGCATCAAAGTGGTACATAAAATATGGCACCAATATGACTAAAAATACATTAGGCTTTGACAACAACGAGTAAAAAAAAACGTTAATTTTTGAAGTATGGATATACTCGCCCATGAGAAACTAATTGCTACAACCCAGTATTTTCCTCTTATGATCCCTGTCAATTTTTGCTTCATGTTTTTCCCAAACATAAATGCATGAGGGTTATTTGTAGTCGAGTAATCGTTTACTGCGTGCGTGTGCTCAAAAACGTTTTCACAGAGGCATTGGAAGAAGAGATACCATGGCATTCGGGCGATAAATTCAGTCATATCACACATGGAAGCGTTTTTCTCCCTACATATTTCAGACTGATTACCCAACCTTACTCCATGGACTCATTATTCCCGCTGACAATAGTCATCATCGAAAGAATCAGGTTTCATTTACCGTCCTCATTGAGCGTTTTGATGTGGTCATTGAAGTATATATCCTTCCTCAATCAATCCTAAGATATATCTTCTTCATAAGTAAACATTGCCCTTCCCTTCTTCCATCACCAAGAACCAAGAAAATCAGAGAAAATAGAAGTTTGCTTGGTTCATACGATCACTTACTTTGTCATATTAATTCTAAATGATGTTTTGTTCTAGGCGCATACATTATCAATGATACAAAACATTCATATACCCATACATATTTATGTCCTATAATAGTGTACATTTCTTGCCTTTCGTTCCTACCCAGCGATCGAAAAAATATCCTAAAAGATATCTTCTCAGCTGCAATCCTCAGTGACAAGGAATCTGATAAGGATATTGTAGCCTAATCCTTATTATAGATACACATAAGACTAGATGATAAGTAGAACCATCCTATGAAAAAGCCTAATTCATGCCATTGGAGAGGGAGCAGAAAGGCTTGTCAGAATCCTAGTCTAATCGGAGGCACTTTCATCTCTCCCTTGCATTATCGGACACTACACCCTGGAGGGCATCAGTTGGTACCCAGCCAGTTCGGAAGCAGGACACCCATTGACCGGCATCTTTGGGTAGGGGTGTTGCTGCAAAAGGCTCAGTGTGTTTACACGGTCAAGGACATGGAACCCTCTCAGTTAAAGAGAAAAGGAATAACGTTGGAAGAGAAGGTGAAAATAATTCACAAAGTTGAATCAAAAAAGTTAAGTCGAAGTGCTGTTTCAGAAAAGTTTGGTCATTCTGTCACCAGAAGATATAATAACTTTTTTGTAGTAAACATTTGTTCATCGTATTTCTTCTTGAAATATTATTCACTGATTCTCTTTTCACGTACTGCCGGAAGTGATCGGAAATTAACGGAAAGCGAAATGGAAATGCCCACCCATTCCCATGTTATTTTCTCGCCTGGCAGTCCCCACCAAGCAAATTCCCCCAGTTTTCCATCTCCTTTGCTCCAAAACTTCGACTTTCTCTCCCCCACCACCTTTCTTTCACTTTTGCAGGGGACCCAGCAAAGGATTCCCTCCCACACTGGCCTCAAGAAGTGACCCTTCGTTTCGACTAAAGCCACACCCCCTCCCTCCCAAGTCCCCAGTGCTGGCCCTCCAAGGCCCCTTCCCTCCCTCCTGCAGCATCCCCCCCCCCCCCCCCCCCTGGCTCAGCAGGCCTCGCATACCCTCATTTGGGCCCCTGAAGTGCCCCCTTTTGCAAGGAATCTGCGCACGGGGTGTAACACATTCAAATATTGTTTTGTGGGCTTGATTCATGATAAAAGACCCCACTCTCCTGTCCCCAACAGGCAGAGCCCGTTGAGGTAGAGCAGGAGGAAGATAAGTGTGGCTGCGTTGCATGAGGATATGATTCTTTCGATGTTTATTCCCTGTTCACATCCCTTGGCCTTGAATCCCAGCTGAATCAACCTCCCAAGTGACTTAAGATGATTGGAGGCCATGGGACTCGTAGCTGTTTTTGTGAGGGTGAGTGAAGTGATCCCCTCAGTGACGGGTGAAGACGTAAGACTTCTGATTCCGTCTTCGTGCGTGGCTGGAACTGGAGCTGCAATGCTCGGATGAAAATCCCCTTGCTTGATCAGAAGAAGATGAACTATGTATATGCAAATATATTCCACAATTTTAAGGTGTATTGAAACTTTAAATTATGCCTGCAATTTGGTATAAGAAAAACAGGCGACCTTATTTGAATAGAGCCACAACGGAAGCTTTCGCAGAGTATAGTGAAAAATGTAAATTATGGATTCATGTTACCATCGTTAGTAGCTGAAGAAGTGCAAAGGAAATCATCACGTCTTCACCGTTGAAGTGCGTGGCTTGTACATTCTACTTTTGGAAGGAGGTAAACATTAAGATGAACTCCTTTTGAAGCTCTTATTTCAGAGCCTTCATCTCGGAAATAACCACGCAATTATGGTTATGGCTGTTATTTAGTGAAATTAATGGGCATATTATTATTTGTACAAAATACGCAATTGACAAAGCATCCGTGAGAGAATCTTTTCACTGTTTTAACTTAATTTAGGTCTAATCTATAATACCTGATGTGGAGCTAATGATTTTCTTATAGTGGCAATTTATTCCTTTAAATTCTATATCATTAGCAGCAAATAGTGGCCAATGTTCCCGCAAATCGCGCACTTTCATAGTGTATGCCTGCAGCAATACCAGCTCAAAAATATGAATACATTGCCCACGCATACGTTACATGTTTTTCAGTAGAGAGAAAAGTAATATTAAAAATGTGCTAATGAAGCTTCGTAGTAGGGCTAGTCCAAACTGCACGAAAATTTTGCAAAGAAGCTTGATTGCCTCTGACTCATTGGAAAAAAGGAACAAATTAGCTGTGTTTAAGTTAATGAACTATGTTGACATGAATACGCATTCATGGATACATTCATGAATCAAAACATCGTAAATCATGCAAGTACGTTTTGTTTATTATTGTTTTATTATTGATTTATCTCTTTTTTGTCATATTTGTAAATGCCCAAAAACTTTTTAATTTTATAATAATCACTAAGAGCAGTTTCAGATTATCAGAATAACTTAACACTATAAAAAAAAAAACGACTACAGTCGGATCCGGATTTAAGGTTTTCGCATTTAACGTTCTTCCGCATTTAATGTTTATTTTTTGAGGTCCCGATTCATGCCTTATAAAAACAATGTAAAAATTGTCCTAATTTAGCGTCTCCGCATTCTGCATTTTTCCGCATTCTAGGTCGTAAAAAATTTTCCTGCACAAGATATTTTACCCGATTTAAGGTTTATTCATGATGATTCATGCAAATGATTATCCATACATTAGTGATGACTATCACTAACATTAGTTTTCAATAGGTCGACGGTCCTTAAGGATTCGCTTTAAGATGCTTGTATATGTACAATGAATGAATGTATAATGAACATACGAACATTAAGATATTGTATGCTCTTGATAATAAATACATGAATGTAAAACCACATTTTTCCCGATAGTAGGTTTAACCCAGTGATGATTTGCCATATTACGCAGTTGAAATCATCGAAATTTTCCCGGGCGCTGTGTAGAAAAAATGAATGTGGAACTGCACACCATGTGAGAAACTTGCATGTACATAAGCAGCTTAATTTCTAGGAGCTACAAATCAAAATTGATTGCTAAATAAGGCATTCTCATTATGTCGTACCATCATTAATATTCTCATAATCGGAAAGTATCGATATTTTGCGAAATGAAATGTCTTTCTTTCGCTCGTCTTTAATGATGCTATGATGATGATTTTTCGAGTACATAGCCGCCTACACCTCGCTTTCACAGAATAAAATGGGTGTAAAAATGAATCGAGACCACTTAGAAATGTGTAAAAATGGAATTTTTAACGTTGACAACCGTCCACACAAACATTCCCAGTGGGAATTTTCCTTAACTCCATTTATCTTACGAAAATTTCCAACATCTATTAGGTGCCGCAGTGACAATGACAGTAAAATTTAACCCCAGAAAACGCTGAGATTAGGTTCATGCCATTATTAAGTTATGGCCACCCAAAAAAAGGCGGGAGGGTTGAATTACAATGTGTTTTGCCTGAAGGTTCAAATTAGAGCATTTACGAGTTAGGGTTGGATGGTCGGTAGTAAGGGTTTATTTCGTTGCGTAACAGATTAAAAGAATACAATTTATTATATAGCCACATTTGAAGCCAGTGAGAAGTGGCTCAGAAAAGAGAGTGGGTGACTTCTTTGTAAATCATATGCTCCTCGGCAGTGTTACAAGAAAAAACTCTTCAACAAGACCACTGATCGCCAGTACCAGTCTCCTGGGTGCTATTGGTTTATAGAGAGCAGAGGCTGCTGGCTTTGGGGTGGCTTCAAAAAGGAAATCTCTTAGCTTCGAAGAGAAGAGAAGAATTATTGAGGAGGTGGATAAAAATCCTCACTTAAAGAGAATTGACTTGGCGAAGAAGCTGCTCATGCTAGTAAGGGAAGCAATTTTAAGAGAATCCACAGCATTGGATGTTTATTCTAAGCATCGTAAGCACTCAAAAAAGTCCCCGTTTGAGGAACTGGAGAGCCATTTACATTGCATTGGTGAGAAAGGCAATTGTATCAATAAATTGTGGGCATCATCAAGCCAAAATAAATTTGTTACAGGCAATCCATTTCGTTGCAAGCACATGGGAAAGTGTGAATAGTGCATCCATCTAAAATTGTTTTGCCAAAGGGGGGTTCCTGAATACCACTGAAACAGAATGTGATTAGCAAACTTTTGTGGGCCATAATGAATGGCAAACTTTGAATTCAGAAATATCGTTCAGTGATTTTGTTGAATATGATGATGACCTGCAGACCAGTGGCATTGTTTCAATTGGGGAATTGTGTGGTACATCAAATGAAACAGATTCTAACTGCAGTGAGAATGAGGATGAGGAAGTGCCGACAGTGGCTACCTTTTCGGAGGCTGTGGTTGGACTTGAAAAATTGAAATCATACTTTTCATCCATTGAGAACAATCAATCTACTTTACTGATGGTTTCAAAACTGGAAAAGAGCTATTTCTTAGGTACAGTAAAAAAATAAGCAGAGTAAAATTTCAGATTTTTTTAAAAAGTAGATGTCCAGAAATATAATTAGTCTCTCCTAAAAGTTTTAAAATTGATATTGAATATCTGAGTAGTCATAAGGCTAAAGCATTGTATTTTTGGTTAAGGCATTTTCATATTTGGTTCATTTTTCATTTATTTTCGTTTTTTCACTGAATCAAACCTTCTTTGGGAAGAGCATATAAAACTAATGAAAAATTTTTATTGTTGTATGTGACCCCTTTTAGTGACTTTAAATTATATTTTCTCTTCGAAGAAAGCTGTTCTAATCATTAAAGACCCTAAAACCTCAAAAAAATGGCAAGTCCTCATTTAGTGTTTTAAATTTTGTCCTCCCTGAAAAACCTTAAATCAGGATTCTACTGTAATATATAGTGATAATGAACTTCAGCTTCAATTAACCACAAAACACACCTTCCATGGATAGGGAGTTTCCACAATACTTAATTGGCCATTGAGCACAAAGATGTACTAGGTCTGAGAATAACATACATATTAACATCACTCATACCTCTAAACTAAAGCTATACATTTTGTATATCACCCTAACAATATGAGGTTGTGTTAAACTTTGAAGTAGAATACAAGTTGTACAAACTACAGCTGCAGAAGTTGGGTAAAGAATGTATCGGCTAAGAAACCAAAATGCTGTGGGTTTAAATGCTTCCTGCATCATGTTCTTTTTAGAGAGAGTTTTAGAGTTCAGAAATGTGTGATTCAATGTCCACCTTTGCAGTAACTAACCTAATTCAATGCCTATGAAGTTAATACATTTAACTAAAAAGAATAACGTGCACGCACGGAAAATATGGTTGAATAGTCTCTTAACATCTATTCTCACATATGAGGCTAAGAAAAGCAAAACTATTGTAGTCCAGAAATACTTGCAGTTTGTGCTAGGTGGCTAAGATGGTAACAGGAAACCTAATTTTTGTTAAAATTGCAAAATAAAAACTATTAAATAAGCAATAATAGTGAGTGAATACCACAGTGAGAATTGTGCCATCACCATTTAGACAAGAAAACCTTCAGACACTGTGTTTTGCATCTGACTAAGCAGCAACGAACCAGAGCAATGAAGCATGATGAGGGTTCAGGTGGTGAGCATTAAAGCATTGCTTGTACTGATATATTTTATCATGTTGACACAAATACAGTCAAGCCCGTTTATAATGAAGTTGAGGGGGCCGAGTGTATACTTTGAAATAACCGAACTTCGTCACATGTGGGCCAGTTTTCTGAGCCCTATTTTGGAGGTCACTACTGTAATGTTCCAGCTTGCATACTTGATGGTACGAATAATTTGAAATACGACTATTATGTGTAGAGATTTCGTCCCATGACCCCCTAACATATTTCTAAATGATTCACCGGAGTAGCGTACTTCGATGGTAGTTAGTGACCATTTCAAAGCCATTGTGATTTCGGAATTGCTTTCTTGAGCTTAGGTTACTTTCAAGTGTTGCCAAGCTTTTTTGAACATTTGCTTATGCTTATGGTGTGCTGCGCACCAGCAGCTGTTTACCCCTAATCAAACATCCCTCCAGTACATATTCGCATCTCGGCCGCAGCGTCCCTAGTTTTCTTTTCGGGCCATTCGCACCATAAATAATGCCTTCCCCTCTCTTCCTTCCGAGCCTCCATCCTTTGGTTGGATGACTGTAGCGCTAAGGGATTCTGGGTTCGTCGCTCAACCTGACGTGATGCTCTACCCCTACCCTTCTCTACCCCCTCTCCCAAGCCTCTCCTCTATTGGAAGCCACATGGGAAGTTAGGGCGTGGGAAAGCAATGAGAGTGAAATGTGATACGTTTTTTTGCTGTCGTAACTGATAAGGGACTTCGAGTGGGGTAGGATGATGATGCATCAGTTCATCATGGTAGCTAAGTGTTGGGGGAAAAGGGCTGACAGCAGATTCAAATATCTATGGTGACCTGGAAAATACACCTTATGTGATATTACCAGGAACATGCCAGAAAATATTCATTTTGTTTTCATTTTTTATGTGATCGCACCTGATAGTGAATACTTCTTACAACTTTAACTTGAATCAATCAACCCTATGAAATTACCCCGGGCCAGCAAATTGGACGGCATACTCAGCGGCAAAGCCGTATCAGCTAAGGATAGGCTACCTCGCCATCCGCAGCATCAAGGTCACTGCGTCATCAACTAAGGGTGAGGGGAAACAGATGGAAGTTGAGGCACAAGCTTACGCAGTCTTGCTAGACACGACAGCTGACAACCAAATACTAAAGGCAGCGCCACAGGAGGAGCTAAAGGCAGAAAACTTCCCTAATGGCAGGGCAAAGCAGAAGATCAGAGGGGTGGAAAACCCTGATGCCAGCACATTTCACAGGCAATCGCTGTCCCCTTATTGTACCCAACACCCTCATCCCATATTAGAGCATTGTCATAAGGCTATGAATCACCAGAAATACCCTTCTCTAGCTTTCTTTCGCCTTTCCTTCCTGCGTTCTTTCTTCGCAAGACCTTTTTGTCAATCTCTAGCCATGGGCGTTGTCCTTTCCAACCTAGTACCTCTGCCTCTCACTCAACCCTTATGCCTGTCATCAGACCACCCTGACTCAACCGTAATCACGGAGCGGCGAAGGCTTTCGTGGTGTGCATTCATGGGAGCCAGAGTAAGGGGCATGTGGTCGTACTTATGGACGAAAATTATCAGATGTACGCCTTCGTTTGAGTTTAGCTTGCAGATGATCCCGAAAACATGTTAACAACAACTGCGGGGTACTATGGAAAGAAATGGGTTACCCGTTGAACAAAAAAAACTTCCCTAAAAATGGGCCACCGATAAATAAGCATGCTAGCAAGTGGGTTTTTTAACATGATAAATAGCCATTTATGACAGGGAATGGCCTTCACTTCTTTATAACCGGAAGTTCATTAAAAAAAGGTTTGTTACAAGTGGGCTTGACTGTAGTTCCAACCACTGTACTCTTTCTGTTGCAATGTCACATTATGAAAACCCCCAACAAATTTCCATTTAAGAAGTGCAGAATTCCTTGCTCTTAAGCGGACAGAAATGGGTTTCAATCAATCTCAACTGAAGTTTTATACGAAAGGATTTAAAGAAATTATTCCTCCGCACGTAAGAAAATTTCATGAAATTCTTCCAAGGCAAGTGAAATTCCTCAACCCCCCCCCACCCCCCCAACTTAGGACACATTGTCGCAGTGTCAGCACTGGGGGATACAGATTCGTAATGGCCTGGTTCACCACAGCAGTCATCAAAACAATTACAAGTTTAGGCCTGCAGGGGTCCACCGATTGAATCACTGTGGCCTCGACACTAATACATATATTTTTGTCACTAAAGGAAGTTATAGGAGAAAGATTATTTATGCAGCCGACATTTTAATCATCCAAAATTCAGCTAGATTTTCTTGCTAACCAAGAGAAATAAAAAAATTTTGTTCAAATCATTACATGAAATGACATCTCCTGAATCAAATGAAGAAAACTGGTCTCTATCTTATATTGTAATCCCGTAGTTGAGTGATATATAAACACGGACAGAGTGAAAAGAAGGTGGGAAACAGTCGCCTAGAACTGCCCTTGGTGGTCCGTATCATAACTACTTAACATGTAATGATGCTTTGAAAGGGGTGTTAATGATTCCAGACTGAGGTTGCTAGATTCCAGTTCAGAGGTATTTGATGGACGAATGAAAGGTGGATGCATGCAAAGGCAAGCAACGAGTGTAGGACGCACCTGCAGAAGGATGCTGGCGGAAATAAGAACCAGTCCCACGTAGAAGTAAGGGTGCTCGGGGCCCGAGTCGAGGACATAGCGCAGCTGGTTGGCATTGGCAGAGAGCAGGGCCAGGTCCATCATGCCCTGTGCCAGCGTCTTCTTGTGCGCGTACACGTTGATGTCCACCCCTCCACGCCCCCGCGGGATCTTCTCTGGCTGTAGAGCAGAAGCACTTCTCATCATGCAACAGCTCATTCCATTCCCTGCATTCAACCAACGTGACATCATGGAAATGGCATAACTGCCACCATGATGCCTTGAAGGACTTCCATTCCGTCAACGCTTTTCTTTCTTAAATCACTTTAATATCCCTTGAATCTTAAACGGTCAAAAAGTGTTTACACCAATGGTGACAGGTTTGAGGCCACGCAACACAAGATTGTCGCTTGCATCACGTCCATAAGAGTTGATGTACCTGCTAAGATACACATTTGGGAATCTCTAGTAATGTCTGAAATTGAAATGGAAGGGTTACGGAACTTTCAATTCAAATGAGCAGTGCAGAGCATGAAAATTGTAAGTGAAGACCTCAATTCAGAGGGAAAATTGAGGCAGTGCTGGTCACCCGTTTCTAAGCCACCAGTGCTTGTCCATCACAGGCACTGATGCCGTCAAACCCACACGTGTTGCCGTCCCTCCCCCTCCCTAGCTGTGGATTTAAAACTTAAAATTTTTGGGAATTCAATTTCAATAAAATGTATGTTATGAAGATAAGAAAAGAAAATACTGCAAATCCACGTATACGATGTATGCGCAATTGCTATGCTATTGTGGACATACGTCATACGTGGAATTGCAGTATTTTCTTATCTTAATGATGGATGAATTCTGCAAAGTTACGCCTGAAACTGTGACCTTAAAAATGTATGTTATTTGCTAAAATTTACTGATCATCAGGTTTAACTATTATAATTAAAAGCTGATGCATTAAAGCAGTAGTACATGCATATATTTGAAAATTGAATTTGAACAAGCTGTCTTACACCAAAACAGAAATACACATTCAAATATTTGCTTAGCAACAGAAAATAAATACTTTATATGAACCCATTGAGAAGAAATCCATATTCAACTCATAATTACCATGGCAAATGCATACAAAACTTACTTCCAAATCCTTGTAAGACCAAATACACTATACATTTTATATATCTTCTTCTGGCTTTCCAGGTTTAGGCAATTTGCCTGTTCCGGCTTCGTAATCTCCATCCCCCAACACCTCTTCTCCCTAAATGCTTATATTCTAACTAGTGATGGACGGATCCAGGTTTTTTGTCGGATCCGGAACCGGATCCTTGCCTGGGTTTCAGATCTTTATCTTGGTTTCGGATCCTCAGTTTCAGATACTCGATTCTGATTTTCAAAACCTAGATTTTTTTAAAATATATAAATACAGCAACAATAGAATTACCAAAAAAAGTGAATTTATTGTCGAAAAAATCAACTTCCTATCTATCTATGTGGATAATATTTTCCTGGATCAAGATTTATGGATGCAATAACTATATCTTATTACGTCTAATATAAAGATCAACTTCCTTATCACATACTCATCATGCAATACATTTTTGAAACCTGTACAACTATTCTTTAGAGTGCAGTTAAAAGAAACATTGAAAGTTTATTTTCATTAATAAAGGAATTATTTTCCAATTATTAATCAAATCCTTGAATGCTTTCAAATTCTTTTTAAGAAACACAAATTATTTTAATGCGGCCAAGAGATTCCATTTGTGGAATATCCGGGGATTCCATTTTTAAAACAAAAAATTATTATAGAATATTTCAAGCTGCTAAACTAGTAATTTTGCAATGTCACATTAATAATAACCTTTAAAATGAAATTTGAGAATTTTATACTCCTAAGGAGAGGTTGTGTAACTCTGATCTTGAAATGAGATTAGTCGTTTTTCATGCTACTGGAAGCAAAAATTAAAAAAGTCTCGGATTTTTTCTCCATTGGCTCGGGTTTGCAAGAAAAAAGTAGAATGACATGTGGGGAGCATGTATTCTCCAAAATCAAGTAAGCCGACAATAGCAGAGTGGGGTAGTGGACTGCAGGTAATGAAGTTCGATTCATATCGCTATTTCAAATTTTTCTTTCAGCCATTGAATCAAAAAATTTATCATCCTTAATTTCCAACCTTTGTGTGTGGATACCGACTTTTTTGTACTTTTATCGTTTAAACTAGATTTATAAATGCATTGCTAAAAATACATGGGAAAGTTAACACAATGATTCCACGATTTAATTCTGCAATAAAAAATGTTTCCAATCATTTCACTAACGCCAAATTTTTTTATTTTTTTTTCACTTATAAATTGACATGAAATTTCTGATAATCCACTTTTTTAAACTGCCTACTTGCATCACCCTAGGAATACAGCATAGCCTGTATTCCTAGGCAGTGTTAAGGATCGAACTCGCGACCGGCAGTAGGTACACTAGTCCTCATTTTTAACAACTACGCTATCATGGTTCACGGGACTCTGGCGAATGTAGGCGACCCGCGTGACATTCGGCTTTTATTCTTTTTCTCGCGCATCCGGGCGTATGGAGAAAAAAGTCACGACGAGAATTTCTTTATTTTGTTTTTGTGGCACGAAAAAAATCTTCTCATTTCGTGACCGAGTTACACCCCCTCTCCTTGTCAGTTTCTACCATGCTTACATTCCATTCGCGGGGCTCATCGATCACTAAGCCACGAAATTTTAAAATCTCCGATCCGGATCTGAATTTTTACTGTCTTCAGATATGATTTCAGTAGCGAATGAAATGAAAGACCCGTGGATCCGACCCGACCATCCTTAATTTATTAATGGTACATCGGCAAATCTAATTTAAACAACAAAAGTATAATAAAGTGAGTATTCAGATTTAATGGTTTGAAATTGAAAATGATAACATTTTCTATGCAATGACTGAAAGAAAAAATTAAACTGCGATAGGGATCGAACTTTGCACAGTACACTAGCTCTCGTTGTACGCCTGATCCCGGCGAATGTAGGCTACCCGCGTGACATCCTACGTATTTTTTTTTATCTCACGATACCGGGGTAATGGGGAAAAAAGTCATATTTCTTTATTTTGCTTCTGGTTGCACGGGAACATTTTCATGTAATTCCGTGACCTGAGTTACACATCCTCTTCTTGTCAATATCTACCGCAACTACCACTCCATTCATGGGACGTTTCGATCGCTAAGCCGCGAAAATTTAAAATCTAGGATCCGGATCCAATTTTGCTCCGTGTCTTTGGATCCGAATTCGGAACCGAGAAAAATGAAAGATCCGCGGATATTTGGATCCGATCATCACTAATTCTAACACTTTTCTGCTAATCCTTTCTAGAAGCATGCGCTCAACATGTTCTTTCTATCTTTTTCTGTAATTTATTGCTACTTCTGTTACTGGGTGTACTTCCAACTCTTGCCTTGTGTCTTTGTTTTTTATGTGTTTCTGACGTGTACAGTCCCTCACAGATCTGGGACTTTCATTTCTGACGTTCCAATGTGTTTGAGGTATCTTGTTCTAGGTGTGCAGGCTTCTGCTCCTTATAGTAATGTGAGGGCTGCCATTATTTTGGATTTTGGAGGACCAGGATTTTTTTCAGGGTTTTTCCCCCTTTTGGCTCCTTGATCCAGTTTTAGGGCGCCAGGTACTCACCCCGACCCTCCACATTCAGCATTGCCCAGGGTGCACGACGAGGGAATACATATGGAGGTTGAGTAATTAGCGATGGATGAAGCAAGAAAGAAATAGCAGAATAGACCTGGCAAATAGGGTATTCTATCCAAATAAGAATCTACTCACAGCTGGGAAAAAAAGTGTGAAAGTAAGGAAACGATACATCTTGTTACTTACATCTGGAGCATGTTTCTTCATGGCAGTGAGGCATGGGCAATGACAGCAGCATTTGAAATGTGGTGCTACCGAAGAATGATGAAGATCAAATGGATCAACCGAATGACTTACAATGAAATCTTGAGAAGAATGGGAGAAAAGAGAAGTCTTACTACAACCGTAAGAAGAAGAAGGGACACGACTTAACCGGCCACATCATGAGGCATGATGGCCTAATGAAGACAATCGTTGAAGCGGACAAGTGGATGGGAAGAATGGCAAAGGAAGGCCTCATATGAGATATATAGAGCAAGTGACGAAGAATGTGAAAGAGAAGAAATACGTAAATATGAAGAGGCTATGTGTTACAATTTTTGACTTCAGGTGGCGGAAATGCTTCAAAGTAATTATTAATAATGAATGCAATTTTCCACTTTTTCAATAAGAATTTACTGACGACTAGATTCACAGCAATTCGACATGTAGCAATGTTCAAGTCATTCTTTTCAGAGTTGGACCACATTATATATAAATGGGTGGCTGGGCAAAGGATTGGTAGAAGCACCATTGCCATGACGTGGCCTAATAGCAGCCTCTCCAGTCACTTAATCACCATGAAGGCTGGTGGAAGGATTGACCGATCCTAGGGTTGACCTCACTGTTGAGGAAGAATCCTCCCGCCACACGAACACTAAGAAGGCAATCTGCTCTGGGTGACCCTGCAGAAGGGTCATGGGAGTGTGCAGAGGCCTCTACACACACGCAAGCATTCGTGCACACGTTCAAGGCTAGAGCGCACAAAACACTTCATCTGCACGTAAAATGCACTGCACGTCATCTCAATGACATTCAAAAATATGTCCCATATCTGGCTGGGACTTTCTCTAAGAGTGTGCTGCCATTACCAGCTTCCATTAGGTTCTCAGGATCAAATCCAGGGGGCAACGTACCTCAGGAGGGAAACCTGGAGCCAGGGGGAAGGTGGTGGGTCTGTTGCCATCCTCTTCCCTATCAGGGTGTCGGGGTGGCACCACTGGTCCGTCACCACTGCCAGCAGGTGTCAGGAACCCATCGTCGATGCCTCCTACGAGAATAGAGGGAGCTTTGAGAGGGCAGCACCAAGCGAAACAGGGTGGAGAGGGCCCTCCCTTGGCACCCACGAAGAAGGGTAGAACTCCAAGAGAGAGGCGGTCATATCAGTAGTTGCAATTCCCCCCCCCTCTGCCTCACATCGCACATCTAGTGACACAACACACTGGCTACCAACAAGAGACCCGACCAAGCGATGAGCAGCTAGGAAGTCACTGCTGCGGATAAAGAAAGCAGAAATTCCAAAGGAGGAGAGGAAAAAATGTCGTAGCGCAACCATCAAAGGTGAATGGGCTTCCTAAGGCAGGCAAAGGAGGGATACCCCTGAGGCTGACTGTGGGCACCATCAGCATGAATACGCAAACACCACAAAAGTAACTCAGTTGAGTTCGTCAAGAAATTGGAAGGTATCTTTTTGGCACCCACTGACAACATACATCTACAAAATACACTGCGAGCCACCACGAGGGTGTGTGGCAGGGGGTGAAGACCACCAAACATGCACTATTGACATGCAACTAGGCTACTACATGGAGACATGCTACACAATAGGGTCACATGAAGCTAGATGGCAATATAGTCGGCTTTGAGGTCACATCTATATCTACCAACAATAACACTCCAACTTCTTTGGAGAATTAAAAGCGGATTTAAAATCCACTGAGTTTAATCTCGGAGAATCTATTGAAAAGTTGTATGATAGAATTAGTGAGCTATCCGCAACTTTGGAGACCCAAAGTAAGTGATTTGATGAGTGCTATGCCAAAATCGAGTCATTAGAAAGTGAAAATCTTTTTCTAAAAAAGCAAATTACAAGCAGTCTGATGACCTTGAGCAACACATGATTTCCAACTCATAGGAATCCATGGTTATCCTTATCAACAGAACGAAAGCGTATTGGTGATAATCTGCAAAATAAGGACTGACTAGGGGGTTAAAGTCAGCAAGGGCGATGTTGACTGCTGCCACTCATTCAAAACAAAGTGGCATCCACGTGAAGTTCCTCCAAAAGGAAGACAAGGATGTGTTTTTGGCAAACAGAAGAGGGACTATTCAACTAGACACCTGGATCTGGAGGTTTCACCTCTTTATGTCAACGAGGCACTCTGTTCCAGGAGGAGGAAAGTTCCGAATGCAGCGAAGGCAGCCAAGCGGACAAAGCATTATAAGTATCCATAGATACGCAGAGGTAAAATTTTAATGAGAAAAGCTAAGCATGTGCCTGTACATGTTTTGATTTCTTGATGATATTAGTAATCTGTGAAATTAAGATGTCATTTACCCTTTATAATCAAATGTTTCATAAAAATGCAATATCTATCGTGCACCAAAATATCCGCAGTTTAAGATGTAATTTTGATGTTTTTGTAGCATATCTACATAGCTCACCATGTTTTCCCGGTGTTATTGTACTTACTGAGATGTGGATACATGAACAAGAACTTCTAAGACTTAAGTCTTTATGATTTATGTGATTATAACTATTTTGCTCACTGCTGTGACAGTAGCCCAGCCAGAGGTGTTATTGTTTATGTTAAAAATACTATTTACTGTTACTCGAAAATAATTAACACTGCTGCTGCTGACTGTGTATTGTTGAAATTGAAACTGGAATATATTGAATTTCAATTAATTGGTATCTATAGAGACCAAAATTACCCAGTTGTACAATTCTTATTTGAATTTGAACCAATTATTCTTAGTTTAAAAAGTAATATAGTTCTTGTTGGTGATATCAATGTAATAATGGTGTCCACAAGTGACTTTGATCACTACTTAAATGTGATGAGCTCTTTAGGATTAACTTCCTTGGTTGATGTTCATTATCCTTCCTTTATTTTTTTCCCGCGCCTCCAGGCCTGTGGAGGAATGAGCCAAGAGATATATTTCTTTATTTTGTTCTAGTTCATCGAAAAAAATTTCATCTCATTTCAAGACTGGAGTTACAAATCCTCTCCTTGTTAGTATCTATCGTGCCTACATTCCATTCATGGGGTAATTCAATCGCTAAGCCGTGAAATTCAAAAATCTCCGATCGGGATCCGACTTTATACTCTCTTTGGATTTGATGTCAGTAGGGAATGAAATGAAAGATCCATGATTCTTTAGATCCGACCCGACCATCCTTAATTTTTGAGTAATACATTCGTAAATCTACTTTAAACAATGTAAGTATAAACATGTCATAATTCAGATGTAAGGGTTTGAAGTTGAAGATGATAAAATTTCCGATGCAATGACTGAAAGAAAAAATTAAACTGCGATAGGGATCGAACTTCGTGCATTTCTCGTCATGCGGCTGATGCCGGCGAATGTAGGCTACCCGCATGGCATTCTACGTTATTTTTTTCTCGCAATACCAGGGTAATGGGGTAAAAAATCATATTCATTACAAATTATTGAAATGGTGCATAAATAAAAATACGAGACTTATAATAGTCATTGAAAAAAACTCAAATTCACGTCTTTCCGTAGGTCAGTCACTGAAAAGTCATATGAAAAGTCATAAGTGAGGACTTTCCTACCAAGGGACTGGAAAAAGGTTCATAATTGAGTTTGTTGCACAAATGAAAAGTTTCATAAGTGAGGCTGGAAATACTTGGGTTGGGATGGGATCTTATGGAGTTATTTACCAGACCAAATAAAAAGGTGTATAAATGAGGTCGTCGTAAAAATGGGGTCGTCTATCCAGGGTTCTACTGTATGTAATTGATATACGTATTGTGCTTTATATATTGTACTGAATGTTTTGCCTTTATTACGACTCCATGCAAATGTATTTTGCCTACAAAGAATAAAATTACTACTACTACGATTTGTCAAAACAAATCTTGGTAATCGTAAAAATATCATTTATATTTTGACAACTTTCCAGGGGTTTAATTATATTTATAAACTGAGATAAAACTTTCTCATTTGTGTAACAGTTATACCTTGGCAAAGGTCTATTTGTTAGGTATATCCTGAAAATTTCAAGGGACTAACATAAGTCTTTAATGATTAAATGGATCTTGAAATCATGACAAAATGCAACTGGTCAAGTGGGAGTGATAGAAAAAATGCTAACTTCATATCTTTTTTAAATATTCATTTTACATGGAACAATGTACTTGATTTCTTTTTTCAACATTCTTTATTAAAGAAATATATGTTAATTTAACATCAAACATTTTTATTTTTGAATCTAACAAAATAACAAAATTTCAATTATGTTGTGTTTATTTATAATAATAATGTTTTAATATCAAAATATTTGTTTTTTTTTCATTTACCTGTTTTAATAGCATAGAAAAAGATATGGTTGCCTTTTCACTGTAATTGGATAGCACCAATCAAAGCCTTTCTTCATTTATATATTAGAACAAAATAATGTAAGGCTGAAATTTTAAAATTCTATAAGTTATAGTTGAATAGTTAACCTAAAAGTTCCCACTCATCATATGTTTTTCAGACAAAATATTGATTTATATTTGAATTTCATGCTGAAGACATTAGGGCTGCCCCACTCTCCCCAAATAAAAGTAAATTCCATTATGAGCACATCAGATTCATTGATTCTCATACGTTAATGAAGAAATTGCCAATTTGCTACCATTGGCAACTTTTCCCGAAGCACACACCAAAATGTAAGTGGCCATAGCATCCCTTTTATTCATTCACCAGTTGAGTTACCAGATAAATTTCACAGATAATGCACATGACACTAAGTTTGTGCATGAGGCAGTGTCGCACGCACGCCATCAGATGCAAAGCTTGAAAGGTGAGCAGGATGTTAAGAGCCTTCCTAGAGATGGGATTGCAGGGGGTAATGGCCTCCAGAACACACAAGGGGGAGTGTTCGGCTGTATTCCAGGCATAGAGGAAGGATATGCCCATGTTAGTCCAAACTGACTCAGGAGTGAGCTACTACTTCCAAGATCAATAACAAAGATCCGGTACAACCTTATCCTCCGCCACGTCCAACCAGTATGGGAGGAAGTGTACGAGCAGAGGGGCTCAAAGAAAGGCATCGCGGGATGCAAGGACAACCTGCTCATTGATAGGTGTGTGAGCCAGGATGCTTGTCAATACAAGCGTAAGCTGTCAACGGGCTGGGTGGACTACAACAAGGCTTTTGACACCACCTCTCATGAGCTGATTATAGCCATGCTGAGGAACATGAAAGTCCACCCAGAGGTTGAGTCCGGCATCGAATGCCTGTCACCACTGTGGAAGACGTGCTTCGCCATACCATCTGGCAAGAAGACCGTCTACACGGATTTGGTAACATACCACCGTGGCGTTTTTCAAGGCGATAGGCCCATTGTGTTTTGCTCATACCTCCTCCCAATTTGTTGATTTCACACGTAGAAGGGGATATATGCAGAGTGCTGGATTACTACATGGGCTACACTACTACATTACTAGAAAAGCACAGAGGGGTGCCACAGGTATCTTGCTCAACCAGAAAACTAATACTATGCAGGCACATTGCCTGCCCAATGCACTACTAGTCACTGAAGGTGTTGACTCTCCTGAAGGAACTCACTGACTTCTCCAATTTACAGACGAAAACAGTACAAAAAGGGCACTCCACAATAAATTGGCACATCTGCATCAAGGACAATTATTTGATGGTGTATTCCATACAAAAAGTGAATCCCTTGCATGCTTTCCCCAAAAGGATGCCCTGGCAATAACATGTCACTCCCACTGAAAATTCTGACGTGCTGATGTTTCCCACTTATGAACTATAGCAAGGGCATGTGGGAACATGTAATCAATTTTATGATGACTTTAAATACAAAATCATTTTTCTGGCCTTGATGGTAAATAAAAAAAAAATATATGGCTAAGGAAAAAGAAAAGTGAAAAATAAAAGGAATGTAACCTAAAAGATAAAAGTGTAAAAATAAAGGAAATAAAAGCAATGGAAAAGTACAAAAGAAAAGGACAAAGTCTTGACTAAACGGACATAAACAGTAGACTCTCAATAACACGAAAGTCGGTCCCCAGGAATAAATGGAATTCGTTTTTATGAACCTTGGCAAAAAACTGCTTGAGTAATACAATTTTTGCAGGCATAGACACATCTAACAAATCAGTGTTGCTGATTATGGTGAATCAAAAGTGAAATTCGTGAATAGTAGTGCATTCGATTCCCACATACGTAGTCTCTCCCCACCATTTTCTGCATGTGACTCTGCATATCACTTAGACCTTGAGTAACATAGAAATCGTAGTTAATGCCATTATTTATAGTTTAGAGTAGTTATTTTTTTGTTTTAAGTGTTACCAGCATTTCCGCAATGAACACCGTTGTTTCGATTAAAACTTACGTGTGACGGCACATACCATTCTTTGCTGCCGTGCGCCTGGAATTGTGGCAGTTCAAATTCTCCGTGAACCCTTCCTCATCCTTAAAGGCGAGCACTCATAGCTCAGCTCTCTGTGAAGGGGCTGTTTGTACCAAAATCTTGTACCATGGATGGGGTGATTAAGGATGGGCAATGCTGTTAGGAAATTTGGGCAAGTTGTGTTGGTGAGGGTAAGGATTATGACGGCCGGGGAGTTAGGGTTTACGGTGTGTGGGGGGGGGGAAAAGGGTCGGGTTGTGGAGAGGGAAGGACCCATTGCAAGCGTATCATTATCTGTCTTGCTGAGCTCGAAGAGAGGAGGGTCAGGGATCCTTTGTTTACGAGTGGGTCTTCGACCCCTCCTCTCGCACTTCTAGATCATCCCCTTCCCTTCACCCCCCACCCTTCTCCCTCCAACTCTACGGCCGTCATAATATAATCCCTGAAGAGATGATGCGGAAAATATGCCAAATCACGTCCCATTTGTCATCAAGATCTTAATAGTAGAAAATAAACAATATTACCTCCCAAGATCATTGTTCAGATGACGATAGATGGAAGATGTTACAAATAATAACCTGTGAATGATTTTTGTCTGGAAGCGGGCTTAGTTCCATGCTTTTTTTTAGCTATGATTGAGTGATAGAGGGCAACTAAAGCACGGTTGGACCAGCGGCCATCATAACTGCATAGATGTTAGAAGCAAATGTCTTTTTTTAAGCATCCATACTAGATTCCCGTCTCTACTGACTAGTTGCCTGACTCTGAATGTGGATTCCGAAAATTAAATTCTTATTACAAAATGTTCAACCTTTATTTTATACATGTTTTTGATACTGGGACGAAATTTTGCCAACACTACGTTAGCTGACCTTAAACCAATTACATATAAAATACAAGTAGGTATTTATTTCATGATATTTAACACACTCAACGCGGATGCCTTGAATTCAAGGCATGCCTCGTTACCCTGGGAGGCGGATGCCTTGACGTCAAGGCATGGGGTCCCGTTATGTTCGTTGCTAAGTAAAAAATTATTATTATATTGCAAAAATTTTGTGTTTAAAGCATTTATAATAATGTATTTATTTATATAAAAGAAAAAAAACTTTCGCACATGAATACTTTTTCATGAAATAGGCCAGCATTGAGTGTGTTAAGACATGCAATACAGTGTATGGCACAAAGGCATCTTTTAAGAATGCTCTCATGAAAACTGCCAAAAATTTTACAGTGTGGCCTAAGACAAAAGATAAATTTTTTCATGGTTTATTGAAAATGTTTGAAATTCGGAAGGTTGAAATTACATAGTACCAATTTTTCGGTCCCATTGACTTCATATTATTGAGAGTCTACTGTAACTTGTCTTTCACATTTTACATAGTCAAAGCCTCAGTCTTTAATAGCATTTTATTTTTAATGTACTATAAAGGTTATTGAATAGTTATCTTTCTGAAAAGTTATTATTCACATTACTACCTGTCATTGAAGTCTTACCTTTCCTTTTTTTACACTTTTATCTTCCAGATTGCATTCATCTTTTTCCTCCTCATTTCCTAAACCATATAGAGCTCAGTGAAAAGATTCCGTTTATTTAGAGTGATTATGAAAAGGATTACAAGCACCCAGGCTCAAGATGCCCCTTGGCTTTAGTTCAGGAAACTGTTGTGCCAACATCGCATCAGAATTGTCAGTGGAAGCGCCACTAGTTCCATTGCCAGGTCATCCTTTTGGAGGAAGCAGGAATGGATGTCATGGGATTCAATTTTTTTGGAGACTCATAATCAAATAATTGTCCAAAATGCGGAGGTGCCAACTTTATTGCCCTTTTTGGACTGCTTTAATCCATGACTAGGTGCTGCCAGTGACTTAAGAAGCCTCTGGCACCCTGCAGTGCATTCGGTGTCTAATGATCAGGCATCACATTAGTTTTCTGGTTGAGCAAGGTGCCTCAAGCACCCCTTGGTGATATTGGTTCCATCCAGGTCTGCCCATGTGGTAATCTGCCACTGGGTGCAGCACTGAAGAGAATGGGGTTTATGAAACAAATCAAGTGTACTACTAGTGAAAAAGTAAAAGAAAATCCCTCCCAACCCCAAATCCTTTACTCTCTAACCTTGGGAACCACCATCCATGTAAGCATCATTTCACCTTCCTCTCCCCCTCTCCTTAGTGATACTCGCCCGTTATGATGCTTGACAACCCTCTGTCTATGGCCAAAGCTGTGCCAGCACACAGCCAAAAGCTAGGTGAACAATCGGAAGAGAACAGGCACTGTGACCTGAAGAAGACACCAGCTGTAATGCGGGCAAAACTGTTGTCCCAATAGCAACAATGACACAATGAAACCCAAAAGATGCAACCTTCACTGTCTCTAGAACGCCGAAGCCTTCACACCAACATTACCATAGTTAATAATAAAAAATGTGTAATGAAGTCAGCAGCAGGTTTGTGTATGGCTTACTGAAATAGTGGTTGGATGGGGAGAATTCAAGTTAGATGAGTCCTTTTCATCACCTGACACAAGTGGAAAACACTCCACATCACCCACCTCTTGCAACAGGCAGATTAGTGGACATCTCTATATTTCTCTCCTTGTCTGTTCTTTCACTGGCACCACTGTTTACTTCCACACCCCGGCCACCCCCTGCAGTGTTGACAGCCATCAAGGGATGCAGCTCAGGTGATGCTGGCCTATCCTGAAGGCCAAGAAAACCATGGATGTAAACGGCCCAAGAGAATAGGGTAGGAGGATAGAGCTTTATCTGTAGGCAAATACATTTGCATAGTCATCATAGAGAAAACATAAAAGACAAATAACATACATTATGGGGACGGAACCATCCCCCTTGCAATATTAGCATGAATTGGACACGGAAGATGTGATTTTATTGACAAATATGCATGCATAAAATAAAATCATTCAGTCACTAATCACAAGTTGTCAGTCAGGAAATGAGACACAGGAAGAAAGGGGAAAGGGAATGCCAAGTCGAGAAGTCTGGGAAGCAGAGTCATCTCTAAGCGATCTTACACAATATTATTAATGCACTTAAGTACTCGCATGACCATCAAGGTTAGAACGTGGGACCACAATATGCTCCACCATCATGACCAGTCCTTGATCCTAAGATTGGTGAAAACTGCTAAAGCAATGCCTAAGAAAATATGAAACCACCTTTCTACAACAAAGCCAACCTTAAGAACATATTGTCTCACACGAAGGATAGGATCCCAATTTTAGGAAAGAGTGGTGTAGTCCAACTTCAATGTGGGTGTCAAATACAGGTTTGGCAAATACACGTTTGGCAAACTGGGTGCAATTTCAAGAATGGTTACAAGAACATTAATTGTGTTTTGAAAATATGAACACAAAGTCATAGTTGCCAGCCACTTGGCTGAAAGTGAGCATTCTAGCAACCTTATCCCCAAAATCCTTCATGTGGAGAGAAAAGGTTTGATCTAAGGTTACCGTGGAGTTCCTTGTCGATGAAATTGGCTTTTGGGCCTTCCTCTGCATCTGTGTGTCTCTTGGAGACAGCAGTTTCTCCAGCCATCCGGCTGGCGTCTTCAGGTCAGGAGTGACGATGCATCAAAATCAATCAATGTATCAAAAGGGGGCTAGGAGCCAAGGGCCGTTAGTGGTGATTGGCTGCTGGTTCAACCAATTAGAATACCCTCTCAATTCATCAACATCCTGGAGCTCACTGAATGGAATACACTCGACAGGATAACATTCATCGCAGTTCGCCCTTGCTGCCTCCTGAGACACCCAAGTCGGAAATTCCAGCGACTTTGGCAGAGGCAACACCAATCTCTTGGTAGTAACTTGAAAACTGGGAAACTTCCACGGAGAGAAACGTTTATTACGACCAGGTTTCACTTTTTACAGCATCTTCAGGTAACGTATATCCACCCTGACCCCCTCACCGTATTTTCCAAACCCTCAGGCACTGAAAACAGTCCACAAGTTCTCTCCTTTTTCCTCACCCTTCATTCGTCAACCCGTCTCACCACCCCTACCCTTCTGCCTCCCTATATAAGCTCATACTCACAGATATATGTTACCTGAAGATGCTGTAAAAAGTGAAACCAGGTCGTAATAAACGTTCCTCTCCCTGTGGAAGTTGCCCATTTTTCAAGTTACTATTATGTTTAGTTTCCACTAAATAACGCCTGAAACCTCAGAATCTGTTACCAATCTCTTGGTTCTGAGAAGGACCGAGGACCAATTACTTCAGCAGTCAACTCAACGACACGAAGGCGATGACGGAGCTCCTGGTCCTGAGAAGGACCGTATCAACTTAACAGACCATCATTTAAGTGACGCAGCAGTTTCCATACTGTCCAGAGGTCTGAATTTTGCTATAGCCCCTCGCACCATCCTAAAGGAAGACATCGAAGCTGCAGTGGAGACTGCCACAAGAAAGCTACCAAAAAGGAATGCAGACGAAGTGAGAGAGAGGATGTGGCCCAAGCCCTACACCAGGCAAAGCCCAACACCACGACAGCGGAGAGGCGAGCCCTCAGGGAACTTCGAGAAAATGGTAATCTCGCCAGCCGACAAAGGAAACGCCACAGTCTTTCTGCCTCTGGATAGCTACAAGGCAAAACTAACTGCTCTTCTCAATGAGGGGACTGAAAACAGACACAACAGGGGAAATCGAGCAGCATACACGAGGGAACTCATGAAACGGTCGTCCATCCCACGAGAGGAAAAGCAGAGACCCTTGGGCCACATCAGTACCAAGACTCTATGGACTACCAAAGGTCAAAACAAGGAAGGGAGGTCCCTTTCTGTCCCGTCGTTAGCACCATCCCACATATATAAGGTCGCCCAATACCCGGCCAAGGTACCAATACCGCTCCTTCCATTTTCTGGGCACACAGATTCTTATGTGGAGAATTCGGCTCACTTCACCGAGATCCACTCCACCAGGGTGGGGAAAGAGGATCTGCTAGTGAGCTTTGACGTAGTGTCCCTTTTTGCAAACATTCCCATCAAGGAGTCCATGGAAGCTGTTAGGTGAATCTCCGGAGAAGACCTACCCAAGGACTTCGCAGATCTCTTTGAATTCTGCCTAAAGTACTCCTATTTTTGGTGGGAAGAGCAGTTTTACGAGAAGATTGAGGGTTTGCCCATGGGTTCTCCGCTTTCACCTGCCGTGGCGAATATTTACATGGAGGAGTTCGAACGGAAAGCTCTCAGCAGCTCCATTAAGAAACCCTCCCTTTGTCTGAGATATGTTCATGACACATTCGTCATTTGGCCACATAGCCAACTGGACTTGGATAAATTCCTTGAGCACTTGAATTCTTTACATCCCAGCATCAGCTTACAATGGAGATAGAAGAGAATGGCCAAATTCCCTTCCTGGATGTTTTGGTAAAGAAGAGAAATGACGGAAGCCTGGGGCACTCGGTCTACAGAAAGAAAACTCACACCAACCAATACCTGTATGCTTCCTCCCACAATCACCCCTTGCAGAAGGCTGGGCTGCTGAAAACCTTGATTCACCGAGCAGTAACCATCTCCGACCGAGAATCGCTACAGAAGGAGAAAGAACACCTGGTGGGAGCTTTCAAAGGAATGGATATAAGATGACTATGGTCCTGAGAAGGAGCTTTTGGAGAGACTGAAAGATTGCAGAGGAGACCGGCAAGACCACGGAGAAACCCGCACCATATGTGACCTTACCATGTGTTGCCGGTACAACAGAAGGAATCACGAGAGCCTTGTCCAAGCAAAATATGAAAATCAGATTCACTTTGTGTAAGAAACCAAAAGATCACCTTCCCAAACCGAACGAAAAGATTCCTCGTACTCATTACGAGCTAGAATGTACGTGCGGGAAGTCATACATCGGGCAAACAGGGCGGTTGATTAAATGCAGAGTGCATGAACATCAATGCGCCTCACAGAAAAAGCAATTCCATCTCTCCACCATCTCGGAGGTCTGTGTAGTAAGGAACCGGCCACCAACTGGACTTTGAGAAATCAAAAGTCATTTGCAATGAGCACAGATACTATCCAAGACTGATCCGGGAGGCAATAGAAACAGAGAAAAACAAGGAGAACTGCAACCAGGAGGACAGATACACACACTATAATGCTTGGAAGAGGTTATTCCAATTGGATGAACCAGCAGCCAATCAGAGACGGCCCAGGGCTCCTAGCCCCCTATATAAGATGGACAATTTTGATGCATCGTCACTTCTGACCTGAAGACGCCAGCAGGACGGCAGGAGAAAGTTGTTGCCAAGAGACACGCAGATGTGGAGGAATGCCCGAAAGCCGATTTCCTCGGAGAGAAAAGGTATCAGCTGCCTAGATGCCCTTGAATAGTTGGAATCATTAAGAGCATCAATGCAACACCGTGAATGGTGACCCCTTCTTCCCCGTCCTTGCTCTCTTCCAACCCACCATCCAATTGCCCAGGCTCCTCCTGCCACACCACTGCATTTGTCCCCTGCACTCATGATGATGATCGCCCAAGAGGTCAAAATCAGTTGTGTCAAGTTCTAATAAAAAGTGTGGAAAAACTGAGTGCTTTC
Organism: Platycnemis pennipes; assembly: GCA_933228895.1. Taxonomy (NCBI): domain Eukaryota; kingdom Metazoa; phylum Arthropoda; class Insecta; order Odonata; family Platycnemididae; genus Platycnemis; species Platycnemis pennipes. Next base: position 113,352,386 of record OW121856.1, read on the forward strand.
TAACTAACTATATTGTTAAAAATTGCCAGAGAAAAAAAGGTTTGCTGAAGGGATCGAACCTTGGACCTTTGGCTTGCCACGCCAATGCTCGGATCACCATGCTTCACAGGAATCCTGATCCCAAATGCAATTTTGGGAGGAGGATCTATGGAGGTCTCACTTACAAACTATCTAGGGTGGCACTAGGAAGGCCAAATGGCCAAGGAAGTCACTGTCTACAAGGACAGACTGTACAAATCATCGCTGAGGACAATAAGCCACGACCCTGGTGGCAATCGTCGTTGTCCCACTGCTGGGCTGCATGGTTGGTAGCTCATTGGTGGATATGCCAACAAATTCCACAGTTGGGCCAATGGAAATTTGTACCATTGACCCAACAAAACTAATTTTCATTGGCCGTAAAATGTTATCGTTGAGAAGATACTTTCTGAGAATCACACAAATACATACGTCCCAAGCAGAAATAAAGAAAAGGCCTGTGAGTGATACCATACAATCAAAACAAATAAATTTTTGACCTCACCTCTTCTGCTTTTGATGAAACTTGGTATGAAGGACACTTATATCAATGCAAGTAATTCTTCCAAATAAAAAACTTTTATTTTCAAAATTGTCCAAGATACAGGGCATAATAAAATTAAAAGTGCTAAAAAAATGGCAAACTAGCATACTTATAAATGGCTGTAGGTATATTTTCTCTAAATACAGTAGTGTAAAAATTTAAATGCCATACAGAGCTTTCTATTGATACCCTATATGACCTGCTTACGACAGATTTAAGTTTTGAGGTCATTCACTGTGAATGATCTTGTTATGAATTGAACTGTGAATATGTCATTCTTGTGAATGAGCGGATTTACATACTGATTTGGCAAACCTGATCAGGTCTGATCTCTTGATTCTTACAATAAAAACAAATCTCACTCCCAAGAGACACGTTAAGCATTGATCAGAGGTGCACATAATAGGTGCCTAGGTCACCCAAATAAGGCTTTTCGAAGGTGCCTAATAGGCACTTTCTTGTGCTTCCTTACATGAGCCTTAAAGGCATCTAAAAGTGATGAAAGGTGCTGAGGAAAAAATAACATTCAGCGTAAAATACGGAAAATTAATTTGGGATAAAAATAATTACCACCATGGTATGTCATAGAACAGAACTGCAAACATTGCTATAAGTGTCCTTCATGCCAAGTTTCATCAAAATGAAAAATATGGCGATGTCAAAACAGTGACAGTTGATCTGACGTGGAATCACTCTTGTATAAGGTTCCAAAATGTCTTGAAACACTCCTGTTGCTGCAAAATCACGCTAGCATCTTGCAAAAAGCTTTAAGACTAGCTACCATCATGAGTGTAAATTGGGAAGCCTTGGGAAAGGCTTGCCTTGGTAATTATGTCCTTGTACTATCTTGGCAAATTTAAATTTGACTATCAACATGCTTGCATTTATGGCTGGTAAGTCTAATAAACCACTAACTCTAATACTGGCTCTATTTATCATTCATTGTGGTGTAAATATATGATCATAACTGCAGCCATATAATGTGAAAATCCACATATGCATATTTATGCATGAAATCGTCATGGTCATAGTTCATTTACTAGCTTAGTTATTTCATGTGCAGCTGGACCATTTCTGTCACTCTACCCTGCCCTTTATTATAGGTTCTCAGCAGTCTCACTAATTAATTGTGAAAACTCTGATTTTCCTTGCCTAGAGGTGAAGGAATATTAATTATGCATATTCATACTGGTCACACTTAATTCTATAAATGATATGAATGTCAGAGGAACATTATAAACCTGACCTCCAACTAATGGATGCAAATGGTAATTCTATTGCTGATGGTTTACAGGTGGATTCTGCTTTGAATGACTTTTACCTCTCTCAACAATTCATCCAGCAATTCTCATTCTAACAAATATCATCTAATTTCACAAACAAGTAACTCATTATTTCTATATACCTGCACTGATCTAGAATTAATGAACATCATCCAAAAATTAGGTAACAACAATAGTCATCAAAAAATCTTTTAATGCAGTGAAGTTCCCTTTACTTTTCATAATTAATGAATCTCTCAGGCTTGGTGAGTTCCCTTCTCCACTCAAAATTGCCAAAGTGTTACCTCTTTATAAGGGCAAAGGCGAAAACAACATATGAATTCTTACCGACCTATCTCTTTACTAAATCAATTCAGCAAAATTTTTGAAATTGTTTTTTTATAATCATCTTTTATCATCTTGGAAAAACATCCTACTACTATCCACATGTCAGCATGGCTTTAGGAATCTAAATCTACCTCCACTGCCACTTACCATGTTATAAATCAAATATTGTCCGACTTGGACAATGGATTAGAACCCCTGCTTTTTTCCCTGGACAATTGATTAGAATTCCTTGCTTCTTTGATTTTTCCCTTTTTTGATTTAGGCTTTTGACCATGTAAACTATCATCATCTTCTGTCAAAACTTGCCAGCTTTGGTATAAGAGGAACATCCGTTGATTGGATTATGTAGGTCCTATTTGAGTGGTAGGCAACAATGTATTTCCATATACAGAAATGGGATTAGATTTGTTTCTCCTGCAAAATATGTCAAAGTTGGTGTCCTACAGGGCTCAGTATTGGCTCCAGTGCTGTTTCTCTTGTATATTACCCAGATAGCACGGGCATTTTCGTATCTGGATACGAAAGGATACAATCAGGATATAAGATAAGTCACACATTTGTCATTTGTAAAAGGCGTTTGTGGAATATTTTGCACCAATTGAAGAACGAATGAGCTTGTACATGAAGAAAATGTATGCAAATCACGAATATGTCGATGAAATATACTTGTGAGTGTTATTTTTTCTTAAAATGGAAAATAAACACACAAGATACATAGTATCATTTCATATCGGATCACGGCAGGATATACGTATCTCCTTCGTATCTGGTTCTGGGAACTATTTTTTGTCTAACTCGTCAGTGCTACGGACAGCTGATACGGAGGTTAGCTCTTTAAAGAGCCTCTAATAAAAAATTAATCCAATTTTAATAATTAACTTTCAAGCCCTTAATCTTTCCTTCATGATAGGATATTGGCAATCTGAATGTACTGATAAAAGTTTTTTAAGCTCATGCATAGGTAGCTCTGCAGCATACAATTGCTGAACGCTATTGATAGAAGCATAGAACCACGACATTGTTGTAGGCGTACGTCAGAGGGTGAGTATATTTAGTTGTTTTAGTGTCAATTTTGTATCTCTGCATAGCTCCTTGCATTATCTTTTAATTTTCGAGATCCAAAACTTTTCCTTTCCTCCTAATACAGGTATAAATAGCATGTTCCAGTGTGTCCTGGTGTGGAATCACGGATGCATCTATCACATTATCGCAATCTGTATCAATAACGCTTGCCCCTAAAGTAGTGCAAGGTTAAGCCTTTCGTGCCAAATGCCGCGCCTATGCGGCGAGGATATTCTTCCCTGAACAACGAATGCCTCATATATGCAGCGTGAATTTTCCTACCTTAACCGACGAATGCCGCTCCTATGCGGCACAGGTCAGAAGAAAGTGACCATGGCGGAAACAATAGACCCACGTACGAGGTCGCCCCTCGAGATCCGGATTAGCGCGAGCCGAGGCCCTTCTTCTGCTGCTCAGGTCGACCCCTTCCTATCCTCTCCACGCAGTCAACTACTGTTATTTGCAGTGTTTTTTCCAACAAATTTTTGTTGCTTACTTTAGAAATCTAATGTTTGAAATGAATTCATCTTTTTTTGCTTACCACATGGAAATTTCAAACGAAATTCTAACGTTAATATCAACGGAGTTATAGAACAGCAATTGAAGACAGCATTAACGTACGTACGCATTTGGAAAATTTTGTGGTTCAATTCAAAGTTCGTTGCAACATTATTCCGTTTTTCTCATATATCACCTATGCCGGTCCAAAGCCCGGATGAAAATGAAGGATGGATATATTTATATAATTTTACAATGAAGGATATATTTTTACAATTTTTTGAGGAGAAAATTTCAACTCCAAAGCAGTTGATTTGGATTAGAAATGTACTAAATCCATCAATATGAACGATAGAACTTCGTTTAAAATTTCTGCACACTCAGAAAAACACAATAAATTCATTTTAAATGTAAAAAAATCGATGCGAACAACAAATATTTGTTTATATTAAACATTGCAATTTCAGTCAGTTGACCGTGGACTCGCGCTGTGAAGGAGTCTTTTAATCCTTCAAGGGTCTGAGACAGCGGCCGAGGAAAGGGATCGGCGACCCACTGAGTTGGGTTCAAAAATGGTTATGGAGGGAACCTCTGCCTTCCGTCGACGCGAGGAAGATTCGTACAGGGGAGTGAAGAAAATTTTCAAGAGACACGTAACGAGGAAGAATTTCCCTCCACGAAGCTCGGGCGCGAAAGGGTAAACAGTACCATCAATAAAAATCGTTCCACTCTGAGAGTGATAAGCAATTTTAAGAGCCACGTGAAAAATGAAGAATGTAGATCAGGTTCTCTCTGACAGAAGTTAAATCAAAAAATAACAGTAACGCTAGAGCACGCCTTATGAAGATCCATGATCGTGGCCGGAATCACAAACTTTGTTTCAGGAATTGCTTGTGCCGAAGGTTTGATCTGAGTGTGGAAAAGTTCCTTATTACCAATTGCTTATTTTTTACGTGCCTTCGTGTTTGTGATTTTATAACGCCTCCATTTCTCACTGTCGCAGGTCCACTTAAGTAAAACTTCTTTACTGCCGCAGTGATGTAATTGTTGTGGTTCATTGCTAGAAGTCACTGAAGCAAGTGAGCTCTCAGCCAGCGGTGAGTTATGTATTTGTTATTAGTAATTTGATCAAAAGGTTCGTTAAAGATGTAAATGCTGATTGGAAATATACTGTTTCGTCACCAACAGTTTTATTTTTCATTTTAGTCAACTTGAGTTAGTTACCTTGGTAACGGGAGATTAGAGAATAATCGATTGTGGGATTCGATGAATATCGACCGTGAGGTTCAAGAATTAACGATTGTGAGAATCGAGGACTATCGATTGTGAGATCTTGGGACCGATGTGGTATTCCTACGCCTCGTATCTTATCGTATCTCCTTCATAGCGGACATTGCTCGTATCTTATCGTATCTCCTTCATAGCGGACAATGCACACCTAGATATCTCGTTCGCATACTGTCCAGTATTGGATGGTATCCATTGCCGAAGCACGGCAGCATGACTTCTTGCAATGATCTTCTTCATCATTGGATAGTATCCAGTTACTAAGTGTATACGTTGGAAGCTGTGCTATGTGGGTAATGATCTCCCACATGCATTAAATTCTGTACCTGGTCACTCCCAGTGCTGTATGCTAACATTTGATGTCTGCTACTTGTATTGACAATTTAATTTCAAGGTCTCGAATAATGCTGGTATTCTTCTGCATGAATGCTGTAATTACAATTCCCTTAACCCTTTGGCTCCCAAGCTCTCCTTAAAAATTTTAAATTGATAAAAAAATTGTAAATCAATGTCTGAGTTCCAATATCAACATTTAAAAAGAAATATTTTCTACTCACTAGATGAATTCTTACAGCAATGATTTTTTTGTATTACGACGTATTTTCTTGATGTGTCCTATATTTGCATGTACAAACAAATCGCTGGAAAAATAAATGCTTATTATTATTATTAGCCTAAGTGAATGGTGTAATATGAATCACATGCAGCTTAGCCCTCTTACTGCCACAGACGAAAAGTGCCACGAGCCGAAATATCGGCTTGAGGAACAAATTAATGTTTAAACTATTTTTGTTGTAATAATATTATAGTTGTAATTAATTACAATAATTGTAATTAATTACATTTATCCTTTATGCAATATAACAGATTACCACAAACAACAAATAATCCATTTTAGCTAAATAACAAAACATTACATTCATGTCTAAAAAGTAACTTCATATTATTTAAGTATATTTTTCACAAGGAGTTGCAAAACTCTCAAAATCATCATGCTGTGGCACTTTTCGCTAGTAGCACCAAAATTCGGTGAAAAAAAATTTTCTTCCCCATTAAAATGAATAAGTAGTTCTAACCAGATAACACTGGACAACAATTCTTTGCAGTACAGAACTCCTTCAGGTGTTATAGGTCTGGTGATTGTGCAACAAGTTTTATTCTCAAAGTCACTAGAAGGTGAAGTCACAGCAAAGGCTAATTCCAAAGCTAAGTGATCTAAAAAAAGTAGATGATGATTTTTGTATGATAATTAACCTGATCGCAGGTGGTGATTATATTATCCAGGCATGCTGAAAGTCTGGTGGGACCAAAGTTGACGCAGTGGAGGTCAAAAGAACTAATTTGATAATTTTATAGAATTGCTGGAGATCGTCAAATATCCACATTTAAGTCACTGCACAGTACAATATTCACATGATTTCCCAAGGCCATGAGATGCTTTAGAGCAAGTTCTAGACAAGATTATCATAAAATAACTCCAGGTTTCCAACTGGAGATCGGTACACTGAAGCAATAATGACTTTGATGGATTTCATAAAAATTGCCACTATTCCGATATGTTTCTCAATGCAAAACTTATTAACATCAGTAACAGATGAGGGAATTTTACCTTTTAGATAAATTGAGACCCCTCCATTCTCTTCGGTATCTCAACAGAAAACAATGGCCACCTGGTAACCCGTTATGTGTTACAGATCTACTTCACAATTATGGAGCCCGTGTTCGTTAAGGCATAAAACATCAGTGATTTTCAAGTAAATTATATAGTGATCATGTGAGAACCACTTGGTATGCAGACATTGCACATTGTGACTAAATATATTCAACCAGGGGGATTCTTTTACATTCGGGGTGTACAAGGCTGTGGGTAGGTTTTTACGACAGTTGTGGCATATTCACAAAAACCGTATACGGTTATATTATAATCACTGGTCACGATAGAAGAGAAGACTCCTATTAGGGAATGTTTTTGTAGACTTGGACTTCAGGCTGCATGCGGTATCTCATCTCTAATTTAACGGAAGCACTGTTAATTACAGAGCTAATGCAATTGCTCTAACTTTAATGTACAGCTGTAGAGAATAAACTAGATCTGGATTTTATCCGGATTAAAGAAAAGATTGTAGGTTGGCTGCAAAATATTCATTAAGTTTTTCAAAGATGACAAGATATCTGTTTACAGTTTCATTGTAATTACGTGATGTGTGCAGAATTGTAGTGAAGTATGAGTATACTCATACTCCACCATATATGGTCAATTGTCAGTTATTTCTAACATAATACTAAACATGTTTGATACTCTGGCATTTCTCTAAATTATGTTACCACTAAAAGTTGCACAATGTTTATTTCCTTTCCAGACCCTCAAAATATCCCCACGTATATGCTTCTCACTTGCTCCCACCAGCAAGCAAAAATTCTGTGATATTGTACGGATTGCGAGGATGGTTTATCAACAGTATACACCTCCCAGCAATAGTAATTGTGAAAGTTTTTAGGCACTTACCCGTAAGTCGCTAGTTCAAGACATGACATAGCTTATCATTAGCACATACCATGAACTTACTCCATGTCCAAGCAATATGAATACATTATTTATTAATTAATTCAATAATTTATTAATAGTCACCTGACAGGGTAAATAAAGTACATACTGTAGGAACTGCCTTTTACTGCTAATAACTACGTTGGCTGGGTTATAGAGCGATAATCTCATGATTTCCCGATAACCTGGGCTTAGAAAGCGCATGACATACAAATCACACCAACCATGCCTTGGGTCTCTCTCCTAGGAACTAACTTCTCCAGCCTTCTAAAATTTTTATTTAATTTATTGAAATAAAATTGGTAAAGAATCGGGCATAGAGATCGACGTCTTCGCGAGTCTTCCCTTCTAACATTTCTCTGCCTTCAATTGTAGTTGACACAAAATGATTTCATTACAAAATTGTAATTGTGAACAATATATATTAGCAAACAATAATGCAATGGTATACATTTTGTACATTATACACATTATTAGAAAAAAGGTATGAATTGTATAAAATGTAAACAGCTCTTTTGAAATGCAAACATTATATATAACCTGTATGCTTTCCGTAGACAATATTTTCATAGGGAATAGCATTCCATGCACATGGGCACGGCAGATACCCTTTATTTTCCGTATAAACCCTCAAACTCGGTATTTTTATTTTTGAAATGTTGGCAGGTTACTCTGTCAGAAGAGGTCCCTCGCTATACGCAAAACGCGTGCCCAAAACGGCCATTCGCACCTCAAATAGCCGATAGAATATTTATAGTTCAACATGGAAATGTGATTAGATTAAGTGAGTGTAATTATTTCCTTACTTTATCCGCATTCGTTATCCGATTATTTTCCATCTCGTTTAAGAGAGTGGCCATCGTTGAGTGTCAGTAGTCCCTATGAAGTAGAGAAAGGCGTAATAAGTGCATTTCACTATATTCCATGCTATATACACTACACACTCGTTCTGTAATGAAATTGTTGCAAATGGTGGTGAACTTCACCCACAGTAGAGTCATGGAAACAGACATTATTTTACTGTACTGGTAAGGTTTAGTGATCGCTAGTGACGAGAAGGTAAGTAACACCATAATAAATTACGTAAAAAGTTTCAATGAAACACTATATTTCCAGCAGTTAATGTTAACCTTCATTGGACTTGAATATGAAAAGAGGAAATCAGCGTTCCCCGATTTGAGTAAGTTTTGCGTTTCCGCGTACTCCAATGCTCATAACCAACCATCACCCATTTATAACTGTTATCAGGCACAACCCACCTCGCCCGTTCTACCACTTGGTGGCACAACAAAGCAGAACGCCGAGGATCCTCGGAGAAACTGAGGTAAATAAATCACGGAAGTAGTGACTCATCAATATTTAACCATTTGAGCAGTAATAGAATTCGAAGGATTAAAAAACGAATGGATCGCTTTCTTTCATCGCTCGTGACAACTCCCACAAGTTCTCCGAGACGCGTCATCGTGGAAATATGCGACTTACGTTGCTATTGGTGATTAAAAAAACTGGCTCGCATTGAGCTTTCAAGGGCATTATTTGCAGTTTATGTCATCCTTATTAGCAATTAATAGCATGGAGAAAGGTTCAGAGTCCTACACGTGAGCAGAGAATTCCCATGCAAGCTTTGTTCACGTTCCTTGCTCCTGAATTTATTCTCTGTATCATTCTCTACTCTCCCGACTCCCCGACCATGCTCGTGCATGGCTTTTGAGACCGAGGGAACCGGCATGAACGAGTCATTTCAGCTGTTCCTGCCCTTTGAGGTGAGAATGTCCCCCCAGCGTATGTCCATGGATGAATAATAGGAGGTTGATAAAAGCAAGTATTGTAATAAAAGTACTAAAATCATCTTGTGTATTAAAATCTCTGAATGAAAGCCTCATTCCCACGTTTTTTCGTTTGCCTGTAGAGGTAGCACATTGAATAAATCGTGATTGCCCTTGTGTGTAGTTCGTGGGGTGGTAATGTAGAGGGGTCTGAATGCACTGATCCAATTGGTCTGCTACAGAAACTTGGAATGCTCGGAATTGTGAATTCGTTTGGCATTGACGATGAAAGTTCTAGTACCAATGGATTTTCGTGATTCTGTCGTCACTCTTGGAAAGATATCCATAAATTAACTGTACCATCAGCTACACCTAAATAGTTTATCAGGTTTGAAAATTCATTTTCCATGAATAGAGGTATATTATTCTCCGTGAAGGTAGCAACAAGATACTTATAAAATACTACGGAGTAAAATTTGTGCTCCTTACTTGCGGCTAAATTTTAACATAATCCTATTATTTCAGTAACTGGCCCTGCAGTTATGAAGGAATGAAAATGTAATATATTGCCTAATGTATCTCCTCCAACATACTGACTGATGGAAGGGAATGTATAACCGATTACTTCTGTAAGCCAATTTTTTAACTAAATGTTTATCCAAGTATTTTTTAGGCTTGATAGGTCAAGTATGGGACGAGTATTTGACTTTGAAGTGTGTTAAATGACTCCCATGAAATTCCTTAAAAAGCAGCTTTAAATCTCTACTCTAATGGTACCAATCTCAGCTGCTCAGTGTTTTCAGTTGTTGGGAAAATATCGCGTGCTACTTTGGGAGGTGTTTGCAATTTTTATACATTTTTTAAAATTGTGAAGTTTAGAACATTATTACTAATCTTTTTCTGCACGATATGTTAAGCATTTTCGGTGTGGATTCACCCCTCTGCCACACACATTTATGGTGGCATGCAGGGTATTATGTAGATGAGGTGTTTGCTCTGTGGTCGTGCAAGCCCAGGTGAAATGACGTCAATTCTCAAATTTTCCATTTCAGGTTCGCAATGGCATTGGTTTCACTTCGTGTTGTTTCATCGAAGAAAGTTTATGCCTAGGTGTTTGGGAAAAAGTTAATTGAAACGTAGGAAGTGATTGTTTGATTGTAAAATCAGTTGACATGTATGACTCACCAGTTTCATTGCAAGAAGCTTGTGTAGATTTCATTTGCGACAACTTGGAAGCTGTGTGTGAAACAACATATCAATTTAACCAAAATGAATCAGCCCTTGGACAGCTGGAAAATGAGGCAGAAACCCCGGGGAAAGACAAGTGTCCAAGAGTGGGTTGCCAGGAGAGGGAAGAGGGTGACAACGTGGAATGTGGGACTGCAATCGCGAGGATCGGTCTCGGCATGGGATTCCCATCTGAGGCAGCCTACGGTACCTTTCGGGTGGCAAGGTTAGAAAGTATCCGAATTTCCCTTTTGCTGTTACATCATGTTCCTTTTTTCCCTGATTGAGCAGGAGTCCGAGAAAGTAGCAGTTCTCTCAGTTAATCAGTTTTCTTTTTCCCCGGTTAGGAGTGGGCATCAACCTCGTCTGGGAGTTCGTCTGTTATCGAGGATTAATGTTGGATTTTTATTACGAAAACTAGTGTTAGTATAGTATTCTTCATCAGGATAATAATTACTTGTAGAGTGAACGGTGATTAATGTTGTGAATGTACTCCTTTCTCAGTACTCCTAGTTTTTTTTTGTGTATTCACCCTATACTGGTCTTATATCGTGTTATTTGCCATGTTGAAATCAAATCGCCTTTACCGAATTACTTCTAGGAGTAAACCATCAGCCCTTATCTCTATGCTCTTTCTTTATTCTCCATAACGTATTCAACAACCGTCAGTAGTAACACCCGGACCAAACATCCTTCTCCCCACTGACAATGTACAAATAAGACAGCTAGACACTACAACTCCTCCCTTAAGGATTCTTTCAAAATACAATGAACCAAAGTGCAAAGAAAACCAAATCAAAACAGTCAAAGCCGAAACAGGATCACAAAATCAATGATGACTGACCCAAGAGCAACACGTTAACACAACAAAGCAAAATAGGTACAATGTAATTAATATCAATTCAACATAAAAGAAACTGTGCTAATACTAAAAGTATTACAAGTTGCAGCAAAGATGGCTATTAAGATTTTCCCATAACGAAATTATCAATGGCAGTCTTATAGTCCTTGCAGGCCTTTGGATGGCCATCTCCAGAGTGGATGGCCATCTGGACCTGGCGGGATGACATCCTTGGATTGAGCTGGACACTTCGGTGTCGATTCTGGAGTTCCCACAAGTATCAACTGTGAATCTGGAATATCCTATTTTTTGTTCTCCAACTCCTGTATTCGAGTAGAAGTGGTTGATCAACCGAATAGGGACAAATCTCGTTCAGGTGCCCTTGTAAGGAATGATTTATTTCTTTTCAGCACTGATCCAATGATTGTCATCACTTCCACTGAGTTTCCACTCCTAGGTATTACTGTATGCTTGTCTGTATTGCTGAACCTTGGAGTTAATTTGCTATTTTTGTTGCTGAACATGAACTTGACCTCCAAGCCAACTTGGTCTGTAGGTCGTGCATGCCTCCTCTCTTCTGTTTATTTCTTTGCCGAGACCTTCTTTCCAGCATCTTGGTCCCGAACTGGAGGTCATTTGCTGTAAGCTGGATTCTGACATCTGTAATCTTATACCTTTCTTCCTTTGAACAGATCTGCAGGAGGTACTCTAGTGGTTGTGTGTGCATTAGTGCAGTATGCTTGCAGATATGTTCTCAGCTCCCTCTTTCAGTCTTGGTTTAGACCCTGAGCAATCTTGAGTCTTTTAAGAAGGGACCCGTTTTGTCGTTTTACTTCGCCATTTGCCTGAGGCCACAAAGGAGTTGAATTTCTAAATTGGGCGCAATTGCTCGACAGATACTCTCTGTACTCTTAACCCTTCAATGCCATCCTACGTGCTGGGCGCCGACCCCTGTAAACTACCCATGTCCTACATGCTATGCACGAAAGTGTCACGCTATGCTTTGATATGATTTTTGAGGAATTGAACATTTTTCTAGCGCATTAATTTTTTGCATACTGATATAATAATTCTTAATGTTTATTTTAAGCAAATCTACTAATGTTTTAGATCATATTTTGAGAATATATTGTGTCTTCATTTGATGCATCTATTTTACACTTTTTCGCGAAATAAGCAATTTACTTCCATCTCTTACTCTTGAAATTATAAGATGAGAAATTTTCAATCTGCTTGGGAAGATAAGGGAGAGCATATTCAGCGCATTGATAAAAATTTTGATGGCCTCACTGTCAACATAAACATATCTGGTCGCTAACGTCTGGTTTCTCCAAGGCCCCTTTGGGACAAGCTTCATTTCAGCTTGGAAAGACGACAATATATATGGATGAGATGAGTGAGAGTTAAGATGTTTTCACTTCTCTTTTGTTTAGCCCTGCATAGTATCTAGGTGGGTCATATACGCCATTTTCATGGCCTAAGATGGCCTCAGGATGGGAACTCATTCAGACCCAAGCGCTCATGACGAAAGATTAGTGTGTCGAAAGGGAGCGTGGGAGAGCAAGTTGTAGATAAGAGACTCAAGATCTCTTTCAAGACGTGCAGCTCAATAAACCTACCAAAGTCAGAGTCAGTCAAACCTAAGTCGCTTTTCTGGAAGGAATATATTAGGGCTGTCATTTTATTTTTACAAACATTTTAGTCTTTCACTTTATATCACTTCCTCCTCAAGTGCTTCGTTCCATAAGCTGTACTCTTCAAATTGCAGAATATTTGTGAGTATTTGTGTTAAGCAGGATTGGCACTTGTGTACCATCAATTATGATGTGTGCAGGAAAGAAAATGTCAGAGGAGTTGAGTGACTAACAGGTTGAGAACGTCTTGCTGGAAAAGGAAGTGTTGAAAGTGTTTTGAGTTCTGATGTGACTGTGAGAATGACATAAACAACGCTCCGAAGTTGACGCGTTGTTATATTATGATTTGGATGAGGTGGAGGATGAAATTCCAGATTATACCTTGAAGGACATTTCCAATTATAAAGGAAAAAGAGAAATGTTCATTGGTAATACCGGTCCACAGGGCAAAGCAAATAATTTGGAAAGCATTGAAGATATATTTGAAATTTTCTTTGATAATGATTTGGTAGGAATAATTGTGGAGGAAACTAATGTTATGCAGATCATATTAGTAAAACAAACAATAGAGCATTTTCTCCTGTACAACAATGAGTACCATGCCTCCATATACCAGACAATAAGCTTCTAAGACCAACTGGAAGGCATTTCATAAAAAGAATATCTCCTAAAGGTAATAAGGCCATACCTCTAAGACACTGCAGTCTGTACCAAACACTGGAATAGGAAAGAGACTGTTTGCTGGTGCAAGCCTTGTGACACCAGACTATGCAGCGATTGCTTTACCACACCGAGCAGGATTTGTAAGGTGAAGTACTTTTATTGTATTTTTTATCACTCAACAGATTTTCAACACTAATTTTTCATCCTGAATAACTTTTAGAATCGGCATATTATAAAAAAAGAATCCTTCAGTATTACACGTAAGATGACGACAGCTATACGAGCTCGGCTACCCAGCTCTTAAAGTGGCCTTGGAAATGGCTCAAACCAACATCTGCCGTGGAGGTTTACATTGCCGCCATAATAGTAGTTTTATTGTATGTATAATGAAGTATCTATGTTGACGTTAATCCGCATTCTTCAGAAATGTAATTCTGGCATATAATTTCTTTCAAGAATGTTTTCTATTCGGTCCAAATATTTGTTTTAATTTGAACAAATTTAAATAATAATAATAATAATAATTTTATTCACTTTGAGAAATGGTGTAAACCATATTAGGTGTCGTCCAATACAAATTACAAACATATAAAAATACATTCTGTGTACAAACATATTTCACAATCAAATATCATTAAAATTACATTCGAAGTACTCATCTATAGAGTAAAGGGGATATCGCACAAGCCAAACCCTTAATCTCCTTTTAAAGATAGCAACATTTTCAGCTCTAATAAGGGTTGGTAACCTGTTGAATAACCTGATATTGACTTTATGGAAGGCGTTATAATTTAAAGACAACCTGCAATATTCAATGTTCAAATTGTTTCTGTTCCTTGTGCTATAGTTGTGAACATTAGATCTGTGCGTATAACGGTCTGGATTGTGTTTGACAAAGCAGAGTGCTCTGAAAACATACAAGCTGTAAAACGAAATGATGCCCAGCTGTGAAAAAAGTGGCTTACAATGATCATGTGGGTTAGCATTACCAATAATCCTTATTGCTCTTTTTTGGAGCAGTAAAACTTGTTTAACAGAAGAAGCATGCCCCCAAATTTCAATGCCATAGTTTATATAACTCTGAAAGAATGAGAAGTACAGAGACCTTAGATACTCAATAGAAATCAAGGATTTCAGTTTTCTTAACATGTAAATTGCCTTAAGAACCCAAATGTTTAAGCAACTATGAATTGATGCACTTTTTCAGGCACTTACCTTTTTATACAAGTGTTAAGTTCATTAAAATGTGGAATTAACATTTATTAGACCCATTTATGCATTATATCATAAATAAATTATTTACATCGTACACTAAATTTGTAAAACCTACTTTAATCTGTGGTGAATTGTGCCATGCTGTACTGGCATTGCACAAAGTCAGCCTCACTTTCACTAAAGTAGTACATCCTTCCAGAACCCTTGGTGATGGGAGGGCTGACAGAGATGATACTACTTATAGGTATGTAGCAGATGCCTTCCTTCTCCTGTGAAGGCCAGTGGAATATCTTGCTAGGCCATAAAGGGTGCATGAATTTTACTTTCACATCACCCTCCTCCTCATGCTTAGATATTACTAATCCAAAAAACCAGTGATCATCATAGGCACATGCAATGTATGAGTTTGTTATGATTTTTGACAACGTAATTGCAGGTGGTGGTCGGTCATTGGCAAAATGGAATAATATGCATAAGTTTTCATCCGAGCTCTCTTAGCTCCTATGGAATTTTTAGACACAGACGTGAAATGGTTAAACGTACATGTGCCAGGAATTGTTTTTGCATTGAGGAATCTGTATTCTAACTGTTGATGGGTTTCTGAAATAATTTCCTTCTTTATCGCCTAGAATTTATGTTTTCAACTCTAGAACTGCAGAAGTTCATGATCTTTTCCACAGAGTTTAAGAAATCTCCTGAGCATCTCTGAAGGCTCTCTCGGGCTACCAAACACTTAACTGTACCACCAATGCCATCAAAAGGGGATTTTCCATGGCTTGTAGCAAGAAATGTCCATGAAGCCATTAAGGAGAAGTCCGGGTTGTGGTTGCAAAGGTTGAGAAAATTTTTGCAGTTCTTATATGGTCCAGCATAACCATCATTAAAATAATGTACTTTTTTAAACGATGGAAAATATTCAACATGAACTGAGATATTATTTTTTTGGCTTTCATATACAAAAGCTACATCATGCTCCAAATCATCTGATAAGATGCATAAACTGGAAACAAGTAGCTGTTTCAACTGATTATCTTGTAAATCACTGCAGGGTACAACTATCACTTGCCCAGTGATACCCTTGTGCCTCATCTTGGATAACATATATGAGTAGTTTTCACTGAAGTCAAGGAGAGCAATTGCTTCATGGGGTCCAAGATTTTCTTTCATTTTTTATGATAGTTTGCCTATGCTTTTGTAATAAATGAATGGGGCACCAGTTTTTCCAGTCGTTCAATTAAAGTTGATATGTACTCGTGAAATGTAACTGTGAAGTTCACCAGTTGTGATCTGTCAGTGGAAACCCACTGACTGTATGACACTTCATCTCCAGGGTCACATTCTTCCAACTTTTTCAGCAGAAAGCTTTTCAAATTTTCATATGATGGACACAGAGCAGTGTTGCAGCATACAGTCTTTATTATGCATTGAACACACTAAGTAACCAATCAGGTCCTGGCATGTTTCCTCTATATTACAGGCATGAAGCAGTAGATTGACATATTGACATTTTGATGAATTGTGCAAACACATAAAGAATGTGTTCCAGGAGATCCCGCTAATACACGCCATTTTGGACGCAGTTTGCAGAATTTAGAAAAGCCAATTTTAATCCTGGGAAAGTCAAATTTAAAAGCTGAATACAATTCCTTCAAATTAGACAGTAATTATCTCTTCTGAACATGTACATTCATATACAGAGATACTAACGGCATCTTTTTTTCCTGGCATCATTCTGAGTATTCATCACTTTCATAGAAAGTACTCACTAATTCTAATGTTTTATCACAGATTGTCTTTCTTTTTCTCAATTCGGGTACAGCTAATATACCTTTTTCTCTAAAACGTTCTCTTGCTTGGCGGACAGTGTATTCACTAACATGGAACTACAGTAGAAACTCGAAAATACGAACTTCGAAATTACGAAATTTTGATTTTTCGAAGCAAAATCTTCGGTCCCAGCCGAAAGGGTATCTAAGTGTATGTAACAGTACGTGATAATACGAAATAACGAAGTTTTAAAATTACGAACCTCGGATCTTGGTCCCGACGTGAAAAAGTTACTCGTTAATATGAATAATGATGGATCACAGTAACGTTTTCCGGCGCTCCTTGTCAGAGTTAAACATCTAATTAATCATCGTCGCCGAATACATTATGCACTGAATGTATTACCTGAACGATATCTCCTTTTTCAATGCTACAATAGTAAGGACGACTTTGAATCGTAGGCATCGTAGCTCATAAAATATAAAACCAATCTGACATAAAATGCGTTCGGCTTTGTAACCACGAGTCCACAGAGTTGCCAACGAGTAAAGAAAACGTAAATTTGTAATTTAACTAAATACACATTCTCCCACATCGCCCAGCCGCGGAAACAGGATGTAGACGCCTGAATGAAACCACCCGGCCGCGTCGTCTAGCCGCGACAGTTGGACGTGGCCATTGGACGCCCCAGTGAAACCAGACCTTAAGGACGACTATGAATCGTAGGTATCGTAGCTCATAAAATATGGAACCAATCGGACAAAAATGCGTTTTGCTTTGTTACCACGAGTCCACAGAGTTGCCAACGAGTAAAAAAAAATGTTAAGTAGTCGTGTACGGATATACTCGCCGGCGAGAGACTAATTGCTACAACCAGCATTTTCCTCTCATGATCCCTGGCATTTTTTGTTACCAGTTTTCCCAAACATAAATCCATGATGAATATTCCTGGTATAGAAATCGTTTGCTGCGCGTTTGCAATAACTATGACATGTATCGGAGATGGTGCTATGTTGTTCGAGCGGTAGATTCAGTCGTGAATATAACCCAAGGAAGCTTTTTTTCTTCTCACTATTTCAGACTGATTACACTCAACCTTGCTCGACGGCATAATTATTCCGGCTGGCAATAGTTATCATCGAAGGACTCATGTTTAATTTACCGTCCTCATTGAGCGTTTTGATGTAGTCATCGAGCAAGGCTCTTCATACGCATTTCCCTTCCCTTCTTCCACCGCCAACAGCAAAGAAAATCAGAGAAAGTATGAGTTCGCATGGTTCATAGGGCCATTTAGTTTAACGCACATTAATTCTAAAGGACATGCAAAATCAATGGGAAAAAACGCTCAAGCACCCATATATATATTTATATCGGAAAATGGTGTACCCTCTCCCCCTTTCACTCCAACATAGCGATCGAAGAAATATCCTAAAAGAGAGATCACTAGGCAGTCCCCACCAGGAAAATTCACCCAGCTCTCCTCCTTTGCTCCAAAACCTCGGCATACTCTCCCCCATCACCTTTTTCTCTCACTTGCGGCTAACCTATCCCTCCCACACTGGCTATATTTCCCCTTCAAGTGACCCTCCGTGTCCTCCCTTCCCGCTCTATGAGTGGGCACGAGCCATCCCCCTCACATCCAAGCCCCCCTCCATGCCCGCCCTCCGGGATATCAGGCCCCTTCGAGTGCCCCTCCGTCCCACCCCCTCAACGCTAGGCTAGCATGAGATGCCCCACGCTGACTTTGCAGGCCCCCCATACCAGCTCTTGGGCCCTTTAAGAAGTTCCCTCCCCAATCTCAAGGAATCTGTGCACGCCGATGGGTCTAACTCAGCGTAAATATTGTTTTGCGGGCATATCTTGATTCATGGTAAAAGCTCCACTCGCCAGAGTCATGTCTTCCCTCTCCGCCAACGCAGCAAATTGAGGTAAGGGAGGAGGAAGATAAGATGCGACTATTCGGCGTAAAGCTGATGATTCATTCGAGGTTTAGTCTTCACGCGCAGCCCTTGGCCTTGAATCCCAGGTGGATCACCCTCACAACAGACGTAAGATACTACGATACCATGGGCCTCGCAGCTGTTTTTGTGAGCGGGCGAATGGAGTAACCCCCACCCACAGCGAGGGGGAAAAGAGGGAAAGAAGGCAGCTTCCAGCTTGAAGCGTGGCCTGACCTGGAGCTGCAATGCTTGGACGCAAGTCTCCTTGCTTGATCGTAAGCAAAGGAAAAACGATTAGCAAAAATATCCCACGTTTCAATTCAATACCGAATGTTTAAAATAATCCTGAGATATAATGAATGAAGAGCAGGCAGGCAGACCTAATCTGAATAGAACCACAACTGAAGCTTTCGTGTAGTAGAGTGAAAAACGAAAATTATTGATTTGTAATGTTAGCATCGTTAGTAGCCGATGAAGTGTAAAAGGAACTATCAACCTTCACCGTTGAAGTGCGTGGCTTGTACACCCTACTTCTGAAAGGAGGTACACAGCTGGACTCTTCTATAAGCTCTTCTTTCAGCTCTATCATCTCGGAAATAACCACGCACAAATAAGCTGAATCTAAGGGAGAAAAACGATTGTTATTTCGGGAAATTAATGGGCTTAGCATTATTTATACAAAATACATAACGTGTATCCATCGCATAGCATCCGCGAGAGAATCTTATTTTCACTGTCTTAGCTTAACGTAGGTAGATACATATATTATGCCTGACGCGGAGAAAGGACCATTTTCTAACGAAATTTTATTCCTCTAATTTCAATATCGGGTGCCAATGATCGCGCAAGTCGCACACTTCCTTATTGTAAGCATCAATCAGTATTACTAATGATTAAACATCGCTCACGCTTCAGTTAAAGAGTTCTCCAGTTAGGAAATAATATAGAAAAATGCGCTATGAAGCTTCATAGGCTTATTCCAAACTGCACAGAAAGTTAGGCAAAAGACGCCTTTGCCTAATCATTCATTGCCTAATTCGTTCATTGGAAAAAAAGAACGGCAAGTTAGTTGCCGCGATGTAAATTTCCGCGGGGCTTAGATGGGAGTTTAATTCTTCCGAGTTTCGGGATTTCCGCCGTGAAAAGATGGAACGATGTGGTGGAAATCCCGAAAATGGGAAGAAACAACCTCCGACAAATTAGTTGCGTTAAACTGTTTGCACCTTGTAGGCATGAACACACATTTAAGTATACTTTTATGAATTATAACTTCGTAAAGCATGCAAGTACGTCGCGAGAGTTCATCTTAATTTAAGGAAACGACAAAGAGCTTCATCGCGATGTTTTTGAAAGATACTCGTTGATACGAAATTTGATATTACGAAGTGCCCATTTATCCGGTCCCGTCGACTTCGTAATTTCGAGTTTCTACTGTATTCCACTACTTTCAACCTGCCCCATTAAGTAGGTACCAATGTTAACAGTTGTACCTTTTCTTGATGCATGTTTGCAGCATTGACTTTTTCTTTAATTAAGTCTATGAGCACATCCATATCATGGACTTTCTGAAGTAATTCTTTTGGCAGTTTTGGAGCCATCCTTTTTAGGAGATAACTCTTTATCAAGAACTCTTTTAACTTTAGTTTTAAAATTAAAGCATGCTGACTCCACTTTTCTTTTGGCATAGGTTGATCTTCTGAGAGACAAAATACAATGAGCTTTCAAAGGTGACTCCCCCATCTCTTGCAGTGTCCTTTTAAGTACCTCAGTTGTTTTTTCTTTGGATATTGACGTTTCAAAAGTAAAAATACTCTCATTACTGTCACTATCAACTACTTCAATGTCAGAAAGCTCAATTCCAAATCTATGATGTTTCTGTACTTTCTGTCTACATGGGTGGCACATTTTCATTCCTGGAACTAATTTTTGGAGTTCAGGGATTTTACTGGCTTTTTCTGCAAATTCAGGACTTGCATATCTCAGTGATTTTTCTATTTTCTTCCCATGGTTCTTAAATGGATCGAGACAGTATAATTGATAAGATTTATACTTTTTCAGATAGTATGTTCTGTGATGTTCGCAGACATTAAATAGGACTTGACAACTTACCCCACTTCTGAGGGATAAAAGTTGTTTTTCAAACACACTAGGTCTCAATTTTGTTCAGTCTCACCACCAGTGTGTAGCTTTTTTTTTGTGGCACTCAGATCCTGTTTCTTTTCCAATGCTGCACAGTTCAACAACACAGTAGGTACAGCATGGCACAATTCACCACAGATTAAAGTAGGTTTTACAAATTTAGTGTATGACGTAAATAATTTATTTATGATATAATGCATAAAATGGGTCTAATAAATGTTAATTCCACATATTAATGAACTTAACACTTGTATAAAAAGGTAAGTGCCTGAAAAAGTGCATCAATTCCTAGTTGCTTAAACATTTGGGCTCTTTTCTCTTCGGCTGCCATGAGGTGTGAATTATTGTTAAAAAAATTATATTAACAAAAGTCACAGTCACTAATAGATCACTAATAGATGCCAGGCCTTTCATTCACTGACCATTATTTCAAATATTTCCTCATGAAGGTATGCTTTTGGATACAGTCATGCTTAGGATCTGTATAATACCTGTGTGTCCAAAATCCCACTCACTGAGTCAGAAAAAAAAGTAAAACCTGAAATACTCACAGTGGCAGTCAAAACACCACCATTTTTATTTCACAGTCAATTAGAACACATATTTAGGTACGATTAAAAAAAATATTGGACCACTTAACTACTCTGCCTTAGGGTGATATTTGTGAAAATATGAAGTAAGGTTTTTGAGTTCAAAAACTTGGTTAATTGACTAGAGTTCGGCCTGGCGACGCCAAAGGGGGAAGACGTGTCTGTTTGTAAGGTTAATCACGTGGTATGGGTAAAGATACTCCGCGCAAGGAACATTTGCGCTCCGCTAAGCCACAACAACCCCAGAGCGGCTCTAATATGAATTCGGAGGAGGAAGAGGAGCTAAATATGGAGGAAATCATTGAGAAAGTGACAACGAGGGTGTTAAATACTCTTAAAAATCGGGAGTCTGCCTCGACATCCTCCTCAGTGCAGCAACCATCATCCACACCGGCGCGGCAACTGTTCCCGACATGCCAGCCGGGAAACCCTGCGCAACCGGAAGTGGACTTTGCTGCCCTACGTCCAGGCCCAGAACCGGGGATACCTACCCCTCCGGTTGATAAAGTGTTTCAAGTCGGAAAAGAATTACAGCTGGCAGCGCAGGCAGGGCGGATACAAGGTAGGGACTTGCACGATGTAACCTCGATATTATACTTGTTGAGCCATTGGCATGCTTTGGAAGAGCAGACGCAGCATTATGCGTTTAACCGTGCCCGCCTCCTGCTTGCCGCCTGCACGCCGGGTTGGCACAACGCCATTGCCATTCAGCGCCACTCAACCAACGAGGCGCTTATGCTGCCTCCCGGATTCGTGCCGTTGCCGCCGCCGTCGACCCAGCAGCGGCCCTTTCGAGAGGGGCCCCCGGCAGCCCCTGCGACTACGTGGCGGGGTCGCTCCCGGGGGCGACGGGCCCCACAGGGCCGTCAACCGGCGGTACCTACCCAACAATCCCAGCCAGGGCAGCAGCAGTAGCCAAACTAACCAGGCAACAACAAGCTCGTATGTGGACACAGGTCTGTGCACTACCTTACCCTCACGAGTGCCATTTTTTGAAATCCCTCAAGAAACTGAGGAAGAAAGTGCATCGGGGCAAGAAGAAATAGAAATTACCGATCTAGTGCGCTATATCACGGACCCGACGCTCAAAGATTGGGTGTCGGGGGATGGTCCGGAGGAGGAAGAAGATTCCGGCAACCCTAGTGATAGTGACAGTGAAACTAGCGAGTCTGACCCGGAACCAGACGACGCAGCAGCAGATCATAGCATTCCTTTTGCCCCAATTATAGATGTTCAGCAAATAGTACAAAATCCAGCTGCAATTACCCCTGTGGGCGTGTTTGCCATTAATCCCTTTGTGTACCAAGATAAGTGGGCTACCATGGTGGCCAACCAAGGTGTATTTCTCCCAAAACCAAAAGGGGCCCCGTTTTTATTTCAACGAACAACGAATCCTGACCCAGTGCTTGTGCGATTAGTGGAGGACATGCTCGATACTCGGGTGCTCAGTGAGGACAAGCCAAAGGTGGCCTTCCGAGCTTTCCTCATCCCTAAACCCAACGGGACACATAGATTTATTCACGACTTGAGCCCGTGGACTGAATATTTTCATTTTCCTAAGATTTCTCTGTATTCAGCGGTGGAGGCGCTCCGGTTTATACCGGAAAACAGTGTATTATGTAAAATTGACCTTAAGTCTGGGTTCTTCCAATTGAAGCTTGACGCCCGCTGCCATAAGTATTACGGTATGTACATTAAAAACAAATATTTTTCCTTTCAACGCTTGCCCATGGGACATGCGATGGCTCCCTATGTTATGCAGACATGGGCGCTATGTGTAAAAGATGAAGTTGAATCCCGGTTTAAATTTGTAACTATGATACCCTATCTAGATGATTGGTTATTCTTTGGACAATATTCCTTTGTAAGATTTCAAGAGGTGTTAACTTTCCTTGAACAAGACCTGGGGGTCACTATTAATTATAACAAGTCTATTATTCGGCCCCAGAGACAATTAATTTACTTAGGAGTGGTTGTAAATACTCAAGAACATACCATCACCCTTACCCAAGACACTGTAATCAAATTTAGACGTTATATAACTTATGTTCCTCGTTGTTCTTTTAAGGACCTGCAAAGGGTGGCAGGGTATGTATCCTGGATATGTTTTGTACTTAATTTACCACGATTCTTGATTAAATTTGTGTTCCATAGAAATGTAAACTGGTTGAAATATGTGACTAAGAAAATTGACTTGGAAAGACCGGTGTTTATGGGTCCTTATGTTATGAACCTCATTGTGTATACTGATGCAACACCGTGGTCATTAGCTTTTGTTGTACCTTCTTACAATGTTTGCAAGGCTTATCGCGTACGTCGCAGGTACGAGATCAATTTTATGGAGATGTTGGCTACACTAGTAGCGGTTCAATATGTGTTGGATAACCTACCGGTTCATCCCAAAGAAGTAATTGATGTACGAACTGATAATATGGCGGTGATCCACACATGTAATAAGGGACGTGGTCGCCTGTTTCTTTATCCTGTTATCCTAAAAATGTATATCAATATTATAATAAAAATGCAAGGCCGCAGGGCGGTCTGGAACCACGTCTCCTCCGAGGCCAACCTTGCCGACGGTGGTGCTCCCAGTTTAACCCCGCCGCCATCTTGGCTGGCAACCTATATAAGCTGGGGGCGCCGCCGGGAGGCCAGTTCGGCCTGGCGACGCCAAAGGGGGAAGACGTGGTTCCGATAATACTAATGGCCGAATGACTAGAGATCCGTGAAATTCGCGAGGTGCGATATCGCGAAATACCACGAAATCGGAAAATAAAACGAAATTTCGCCTTTTTCGCGAATTTTACGTGAATTAGCGAAAAAATCACATGTAAAGAGTCATAATCGATTAAAGTCTAAGCCTTCATTGTTTAACGCTGATGATGTTCATTCGCTCTATCTCATTACGATTCAAAGGTCAATTGGCTTGTTTTGTCTCGCGCATATCGCATTCGGGTAATATTGCGCACTGTAGTGATGTCTCCGCCGGAATTTGCCGTTAAATTAATCACCGCCTCTCTCTTCGATTCACCTTTATCAATCCTGAAATTCTCTGAAATATCTAGAATGATGCGCTTTCTCTCCTGAAGAATCAGATATTCTGAATCAAGAATGTGCTGAACACAGTCGCGGAAGAGCGGAAATGTAAGCTCACGCGCCCGGCACGCATCAATGCCGAGCAGTAATTCCGGTGACTCACCACGACGCAGTAGACAGCGTAATTGGATAACTTGTTGCAGGAAAACCTTTAGTGTGGGCCTAATGTAACAATTTTGTAGACTTAAACACGACAGCTGGCCGGGAACGGAAGCGCTAACAGTTGAGGTAAGGGGGGAAGTAACAGAAAAGATAGGAGGAGAGGGGGTGCTACTTATTAGCGGTTGATCGTCGGATATTCGGCACTCCACTGAGCTTAAATGCAAAAAAAAATCATTTCGACACACCCCTAGTTCAAGTTTCTTTGTTTCCGATTGTGTTTAGTTATGCGTGCTTCTTTTACTGCCTTTCTTGTTATGTAAAATGCTTAATAAAAGTATAAGCATTCACAAAATGTGTACAAAAAATAATAAAACGCCTAGAAATGGCAAAAATTGTAACATTATAATAACACCGCCAAGATTTTCTATAACACCGAAATCACATAGTTTTAAAACGAATTTTAGCAAAAAATAAAACCACTTTCACGGACCTCTACTAATGACATAATAGTGGCTAACATAGCTATGCAAGGGTGATAGAAAATATTTCTATGGAATCTATGTACTTTGTTAGATAAGATGTAAAAATTTCATGGTGATATGTTAATTGGTTACTGAGCAATGAATTTTTAACTTGTGCCCTGTACTCTGAAAATTGAATCCCACTACCGGCACTTCTGAGCAAACTTTGACCCCTCATATCTTGCAAACTATGACGGTGAGAGCGGAAATACTTTACATGGGTTATCACGTTGGAGATATTAGCTAGTGACAAAAATTTCATAAAAATCCGAGTCGGTGGGTGACATTTTGAAAATTTTCTGGATGATTTGACATGGAATGACCCATAAGGAAGGTCTCCTGCCTGAAGTCTTTTCTCTCTTCTCCTCTCAACCTAGGTCCTTAATCTCGCGCAGCTCCCCATATTGCATCATTGTCGTTGGGAGGCCCTCGTCTCTTAACGTTGCAGATATCAGACCAGATTTTAGGGAAACAGCTGCGTGGTCAATAAAAGATGTGTATTGGTATTATACAAGCAAAAATCTCATGGGTATTATTATTATTAAAATTACGAGTCCTACACCATAAATCCTAAGCATGGTGTCCACTGACCGGGAAAACCTGGTAAATCGGGAATTATTCGTGAATTTTCAATGTAGGGAAATGTTCCTGGATTATTCGCAATTTTCTGGTCTGAGTTGGGAATTTTAAAAATTCTTAATTGAAGACAAAAAATCCTTATTTCATAAATAGGATCAACAGCGATGACTTTGTACAAGATATAATGGATTTGCCATTGGTATGAATGAATAAATAAACGACAAAAAAGTAGTTAGGCTAAATGTATCGTCAGTGCTGTGTGGATCGAAGACGTTTAACTGATCGACTGTCGTTGAATGGATGCCTTCAGCATCATGTCAAGTGCCCTTTGTTCTCATTCATTGCTCATCGAACTAAGCCAAGGACATGATACGGAAACAAATGCCTAAAGTGATATTTAAGCCAATACATGTACTCCATATTTTTGGGCCGGTGTAGTTGTTACTTCTACCAGTATTTTGTAACAGTTTTAAAATATCTGTTACGAAAACAGTAGAGTGCTGATTATCCGTGCTAATGAAGGAAGAAGCACAAACATATAATCAGATCACATTCGACTGTGTGGTAGTGTGGCCTTGGGGGGGATTGGGTTGGTTTGGTGGCTAGAGTACTGGCCTCCCATCCCGAGGGCCTGGGTTCGATTCTCGGCCGTGGTGGATTTTTCAGAGGCAAGCCAGTCCCTACTTGAGTGCCTAGTGGACGGCATATTAGGTTCAGTACACTGTCTGTTGGAAGGGAGGTTAAGCCGTGGTCCCATTCGTGCCTTTTGTTAAGAGCAGGCTAATGCCGATGCTGGGTTTCTCTCCACCCTTCCTCCGTTCCCTGAAATGTTCCTACCATTACCCTCAATTACCCACGTATCCTAAATTGGTGTCTTTAAACTTGTTTAAATTACAGGTCAACTGTTCATAACACGAATGAGGAAGGTTATAACTGTATTACTGTGAAAACTTTCACAAAAAATGTAATTAACAATCAACCGTCCAATATCAGTATAACCCCCATTAAGGGGGTTAAACAGGTCATGGTGCGTAGGTGTCAACAAAGGGATATATGTGAGTATGTATAAATGAGTGAGTGATAAAATGTAAACGCATTTTAGTAATTTATTAATAAAAGTCGTAAGATTTTAATTGGCATCCCTATCTGGCTTACAAACTGTACAGATTTTAAATTTGCAAGGTTCTCCAGTGCCGTTATGTGAAATATCAGTTTTTAGGTTCACGTGGTTTTTCCAGCATATTTTCGGGTGAAGGGAGGATATCTCTGAGAACCTCATCACCAGTAGCACCATTCGAGCTGTTGGGGCTTTTGACTCATGCAATAGCTGATCAGACTGATCAGATCAGAAAAACTAGTCGTATAAGGAAGGTCTCCTGCCTGAGGTCTTTTCTCTCTTCTCCTCTCAACCTAGGTCCTTAATCTCGCGCAGCTCCCCATATTGCATCATTGTCGCAGAAAGGCCCTCGTCTCTTAACGTAGCAGATATCAGACCAGATTTTAGGGAAACGGCTGTGTGGTCAACAACAGAAGTGTTTTGGTATTATACATGCAATAATCTCATTGGTAGGTATTATTATTATTCAAATTAAGAGTCCTACGCCATAAATCCTAAGGTTAACTCGTGGAAATGCTACGACAATTTGGAACGTTATTTTCTTCCCTGAGCCTACTCCGAGTCTTAAAACATTGGGATCACATATTTACAAAGCTTCTGCCCACATCGATGTGAGAATCAAAAATGTCAATGAACTCGCTCTGAAATGGCACGAACGTGAAACAACACCAATAAATCAAGGAATCAATTATTTAAGGGACACATACAAATTGGAGGGTGATAATGAAAAATGATGATTTGTGATTTGCTCTTCTAAGTGAACGTCGATTTTTGATGTTATGTCAATGGGTGACGATGGTGGCGAGAGGAGAGTTATGTTCGGGACCTCGGATGTGGTGCAGCAAGAGACGGAGAAACGACCATCTTGAGGGCATGAGAAGAAGACCACCCGTTCAGTAATCCCTTCGTCCCTTCTGCTGAAGAAGGAAAGGAGGAGGGTAGGGGGTTTGTGTTCGGTCAGAGTTTCCCATAGGCTCCACCAGAGGGAAGCCATGACGCAGCGTGGTCAAATCAGCGTCAACACGGGACTTAAAAAAATTTCGGCTCTGAAGGGGTAACTTTTTATTTTGGATGGGTGTACAATATTATTTCTTGTGCTGTGACAATGGCTGGAAGCTTCTATTTTCGCCTTTTTGGGGATGGTTCTGAAGGGTTTGGCCAGAGTAATGCTCTTTTGAAAGGTGACGGAAGAAGAGCATCATTTGATTCTTTCATCTGTCTAGATGTTGAAGCAGATGGTTCATTAGACTTATTTGGAGTGTTGCTTCCAAGTGAGAGATCATCTACAGTAGGACATTTGGAGCCACAGGGCTATCAGGTGAAGGAATCATTTGCCTGCAATGATGAATCAGTTAACTCGTCTTCCAGCTCTGTATTAATATCCTTAAAAATAAAAATTTGTATCATTTATCAGCAGTTTGAAACTTAAATCATGCAATAACCTAATTGTGAATGATTGTGAAGTTACTTGTATTAATTTTCATCTTCTATCAACTTAATTCTTCAAGGAAGAGATGATATCAACAGAAAAATAACAACTGTACTCTTAGCACCGCTGGAATGGCTCTCTCACTCTTTTGAGTTCCATAAGTTCTACGGGTGTGTGTCCTTCACATTTCCAGCCCAGCTACCTTCATTCCCCTGGAAAGGTTCAAGCTCTGGCTTTCCTATCTCTCTCTCTATCCAAAACTTTGGAAAACAACAAATCTTGCTCTTTATCCCTCTGTGAGTATTCATTGCCTTTTTTTCACAAAAACCTCTGTTGATGGTTACAGCAGTAGGATGCCATGGCAGAAGCCTACATACCTGGAAAACTGGAATGGTGGAAGGCACCATTTTCATTATTTCTATCACAGCCCCTGATCTGAGAATTTTAAATAAACATTTTGCCTGTTCTCAGCTAAAAATAGCGACTAAGGCTCAAGTTTTGCATGATTGAACTACGTGCATATAATGTCATTTTCAGGGAAAATTATGCGATGAATGTAGCTAATGATGGTTTTTTTAATCATAAGAGTAAAAAAAGGTTGTTTTCAGCAGTAAATTACATTTTTATACACCAGTAAGTAGCCATTCGATGTGGAATTGGATTTTAAGTTACTATTTATCTCACCGACTGACTCCTCACAGTTACGCAGATTTGTCCCCACCAGATGTCTCTGACCGCAGACTCGTGCACGGAGCCTATAAGACACACACATATATAGAAGGAGGAGCTATATATCTCCTTTTAGCATTCGCTGTTATTAGGGAGCTGTTGTATTGAATTTCTTATTGTTTGCAGCAACAGCATAAATGTTTTTTGAACCTTATGGGGCTAGAACTTTTCCCAGGTTGAGGTTAAGGAAAAAAGCTGTTTCATCAGCATTAAATACTCAGCTGGGCTCAGCTAAAACTTCCTCCAATTTGTTTATTTGTATATAATTTCCTACTTCATGAAACCATTCATCTATATTTTCTTCAGTGATATTTTTTCTTTGTGTGGTCAAATTTTGCCTAATGCAAAATACCAAATCAGGATGTCTCCCAAGAAACAATTGGGACCATTTTTTACGTGGCATGTGCCATTCTTTCCTGGAAAGGATTTCTTCAATTCCAAAGCAAGTTTGGAAACATTTTGCAGAAATAAGTCCTTGGTTACAGGGAATACTGCTGTGGCCATTTTCTTAAGGACAAGGATGTTCTCCTCTTCTGGTGCTAGAATCCCCTCTGGACCAATCTTTCTTTTAATAATTTGCCTTTAATTTTGTCAGACAAGGTAGCACAGGGAACATTATTTTTTTTAGCTCCTGCCTTTCATTATTTTTTTTAACTCCTGCCTTTCATTATTTTTTTTAACTCCTGCCTTAACTGAGAACTCAACTAACATCAGCTATTGCTGCTAGCATGTTTTCTTCCAAGTTTGTGAGAATTTTTCTTGTCCTTGACTCCACTTCTGCAAATGCAAACACCAAACAACGTTCAGTGAGTTATAAAGCATATGTTTCTGCCGCATAAGTACCTCGCCAGTGGATAACGCGCACTCCACATTTAAGATAACAGCTGATGTCCTAAACAAAAGACTACGTAAATCGTTGGCGGATACTTTGATACTTATCTAATTGAAGTTCTTGTTCATAGTTGGGCGTTTTGGTGAAGTTAACAAAAAACTGAATGATGTAGTAAGTGATAATGATAGTCATATTAGTTACGAAACTAATATCTCTGTGATAATGAGAAATATCGTTGAATATGTCCCACTAAATACTTAGATGGCATTAAACTGACATACCTACTGATGGACGGACGGAACCAGTAGTCGGCACAGTAATACCCTTTGGTCGGCACCCCTATGACGACTATTGGTTCGGATAGCTTTATGATAAAATTGAAAACATAAGAGAGACAGTAAAGCATTAAAATCTTTACTTATTGTGCTATTTATAATCAATTTGTAGGAAGAACCAGTAGTCATCACACATGACGACTACTGGTTCCGATGAAGTTTAGCGAAACCAGTGCTCGTCACTCACATTTGGCCTGTTTACATTGCAATGACACTGAATTTGTATTTGCATTATAATATGACAACACTTGAAAAATTTCTATGCGAAAGTTTCAAGCGAATATCACGAAAAGTAAATTCATGGAGTGTTTTTCAAAATAACTTACCCCTTAAGGCAACCATCTACAGAATGTGGAGTTTTTCGATTGTCGTGACAGTGCTACAGAAGAAATTGACCTATCTCGATGAACAATGGTTGCAGACGACAAGTATTTTAGTGATGATGAAATTAAAATGACCCTCTCTCTCCATTTGATATTGTACCGATAAACCTGCTACGTTCCTTTGTAAACATTCCTCTTTTTATTTCCTGATTCATTTCATTCTGGAGGTGGTGACTGGTGCCTTTGCCTTAGTAACGCTAACAATTTGTTGACATTTCCAGTTGTCTCCACATCTTCAACATTTTCCTCCTCTCTTCATGGTTTCCCCTGGATACATCTGTAATCTGATATATTTGTCCCCAGGGGCCTCTGCCATATGGTCTTTAATGATCATTTTGTGATATTATGGAGTTTTTCCTATATGTTTTGTGCTTTTCTTTGGTTGTGACTCAATGATTAGTCTAAAATATCATAATTATACTCCAACATTTCAAAATTGCCACAAGAAACCGTAATGGAGTAGATATGTATTCTCAATAGCCGATTTTCCACAAAGAAGAGAACAAATCAATCACCTTGTTTGGTACCCTGATCACTTTAATCATGTGCTTTGACCACTTAGGTTACCCCAAAAACAGTATCCTTCTTCCCTTCGGATCTCAAGGCTTTAAAGGTACAAAATTCCAAAGAATTTCATATCTTCTTATTTGAGGAACTCATGGGTGTTCAGTGTATTTTTTCTCTGTTGAAGCCAGTTTTCTTTGGAGGTACAAAAAAGTTATCTTTAGGTTTGTACTTAAGGATGCTGTTACATGGCTAAATGTGTTACTTTTCCTGTAAGAGGTTATTCATTGAGATTGTGGTGTTGTGAATCTGGGCAGAGATTTTTGAAGAACACCTTATGAATTAGAGATTGACTAAAGGTACTGTCACTGCTTAAGACTGATGTGATGCTCTTGCAGGCGTGCAGCCGCCCTCTCCACTCCTCCCCCCTCCCGCTCCCTCCCTTCTTCCCGGACTCCCCGCCTCGTGTTTCGTGACCGCGATGCTTTCCTGCCATCGGAGATCTCGGAGCGTCTGCTGTCCGGCCTCTGTGAGCGTGGGCACTTGACAGATGAGACGCTCTCCCTCTTCTCGGGCAGGCAAACCAGGCTGAGGACTGTGCGCATGCGCAATGCTCCTCCGGGCATCACGGCCCGCGGCCTCCGCTTCCTGCGTAACCACAAGGTAAGTGTAGAAGAGGAAATGGTCCATGTCAGCGTATGTGTGGTGAGGAAGAAGGTTGGGGAGTAGGGTTGGGCAAAACTGCTCTTTCCTAGGAGCACTTGCTAACCACAGCTACTACTAACCCAGATGGGCAAGCGCCAGGCCATGTTGACACACTGGTTCCCGTGAGGTCACCGAGGTGAAGCAATGTTGACCTGGGGCGGAGGTTGGATGGGTGACCCTCCTCCATACCTCTACTGTGGTGCTCTTGTCTCGTGTCTGCAATTGGCGGGCGGGTAACACCGCGAGGGTAAATGGTAGGGGGTAAAAAATAGGGGGTTGAAAAAATTAAAATTAAAATCCATAACGACGCCTACATACCTCTCTAATCTTATTCATCGGGTCAAATCTTGAAAAATACGCTAGACTTCTGAATATTTATCTCACATATTTATTGAATCAGTCCAATTAAAATTTCATCAGGAGATTCAATTGGTATTAAGTACTTAACGTATGAAGTAATAACCCAATCTAACTTATCTATTATTTTTGACACACTGCTAAACTTATCGTAACAACTTATAACAAACTTACCTGCTCTTCGCTACAAATTCTAGTTCTCTGATCAAACCTTATTTATTCAGAACACCTAAGTACCTGTGGATTCAACGCATTCAGTTGTCATTTACCTATGATTTAGGAATGCTTTATCGAATTATTCCTCTTCCAAAATATAATAGCCACTCACTTTTTAGGTTTACTTCTAACTGCCGCTTTGTCGCACCACTTTGAATTGCATCTAAACCCCTGCTTCCTAAAAGTGATTCCCTATACTCTTAATTCGATTCTTCCCCGTACACTACCGTGTAGTCTACTCTTACTGCTTATTCCGGTACCCAATGAGCTTATGTATGAAATGAATAGAATTGGAGCTATTACGTTAGCCGATAAATTGGAAAATCTAAATAACACTAATATAAAGGAAACCTACAAAAATATTTTCCAAATATCCCCGGAAGATCTAAACACAAATACTTTCACGGAATCTCTCTAGTACGAACAGATAGAAAGGGGAGAGGACTCACATAAGACGGTATCATACTATGGTATCATTAATATTTCGCAATTCCCGCAAGGTCCACCTTAAAATAGTAAGCTACTAGCAGTAAGAGATAATCACATTCGTCCAACTGAAATCAGTCACACGGATATTAAATAACTGAGTTACTTAGTTGTGTTATTTGAGCAGTTTCTGAGCGACTAGAAATTGAAAACTGATATCTTCCCTCCTGATTCTTAAGGTTGCGCTACTACATTGTCAGCTGCAGAGGGTCCAAGTCCCAGGAGGATCACGTTACCAAGAAAATACTTTCCTTGTGTTCTCAAGTACCTAGAAAAAATATGCCCCTCTCCCCCTTTCCACTCCGAATACGGACACTTCATTGTTCTTGAAAGGTCTTGATGGATTTGGAGTCCGTTTTGTTTAAGGGTGCTCCCTAGTTGCCTTTAAAAGCCCGTTGCAAATGCTTAAGATGAACGTGACTACGACTTCATCGTAGCAGCTGGTATTTTGGAAAATTTTCCCATTGTAGCGAAAGAATTGTTTTTTTTTGCGTGAGTGGAATGGATTTTTTATTGGTTTATTTGTTAGTTTATAAAAAATAGCCAAACTTTCCATTTTTGTCCCTTTTTAGTCGCTATTTGCAAAGCCTAGAATACGAACAGAGGATTTTGCTTCCATTATACTCAAAGCTTGATCCTTCATCTACACATTCAAACAACAACCTTTGATGCTATTTCTATAGCTAGGTCATAATAGTCGACGCTGTGGAGCATGTTTCGTGTTTTTAAACTGGTTGTGCGCTGATGTTCAAAGCGAAGATTACTTCCTTAAGCGGTCTACCCCCACTCCTGCACTAAGGATTTCCACCCCTCTTGTTTACGAAACTCCAGATGTGTTCGCTCTGTGAGAGAGCGCGAGCTTTCTAGAGCGGTGTCAGGTTACACCTTCGAAGATAACACCCCCCAATTGGGTCGACGACGAGCCTCCGGAATAATTCTTTCTGGCCATCGTGGAAATAGGAAAGCATACTTCGATGACGGCTGGTAAGTTTCCTATGGCAAATTTGCGAATATGTGGAAATGTTATTACTACACGTATTAAATAAGGATTCTCCACGAGAAATGGATTGGCAACGGCATGGTTACTTATCACGTTTATCACACGTATCATTTATTTCAGTGAAGAGCACGTGATTCATGAAGAAAATTCATCTGGTCATTATTTTAACATTTTCAGCTATAAATAATTACCGAACTGAATTACAGGCCTCCAATATGATATGTATATGGCTAGGTTACGCTCAAATGGCGGAAATGAATACAATTTTGAACGTACCGCACATGGCCAGCCAAACATTCCTGAATAAGCAAGCCGACATTGCTCCTGCCATACATCATGTTGCTTGGGAGGAGATGAAGAAAGCGGCTATGGATGAAAGTGAACCTGCGATCAAAGCAGGGGAAGTGGATAAGGATGGTACACCTTTGATAACGGTGGTGTCTGACGGATCATGGGAAAAAAGATCATACCGCACAAACTATAACTCTTTGTCAGGAGTGGTACGCATATTGTTCATGGACGCCAAATCGGTCGCTATTAATGCAAACACATTTTCAGGCTTACATTGTGGGATTTATAACTAAAAAAATTCACATTTATTGGAGTAAGAAATAAGTACTGCAGTATGTACGCAAGCAAGTTCAAAAGACCCTACGAATAATGCAAGGCCTCACACATGTTTTAAGAACTGGAGTGCTTCTTCTACGGCAATGGAAGCAGATACCATAGTAGAAGGCTTCAAAAACAGCGTTAAAATGTTTTTTTTTTTAAGTATAATAGACTCATAGGTAAGAAGTACTCCAGTATATGTCAAGTTTTCAAGCAGACGACTATCTGTATGCTCCACTAAATTCAATAATTTTTTCATGCGATGGAGATAGCAGCGTCATGCAAAGGTTTGGGAGAGTATTGCCATACGGTGTAGACCTTCCTGTTCAAAAGGTGGAATGCTCGAACCATTTGCTTCGAAATACTGCCACCGCATCGCACCGCAGATGTTGTAAGGAAAACGAATAACTGGAAAGGCCATTTACCAGTAACTATTAGGAAAAATATTGGAGACAACTTACATCGGTTAAGGAATGCAGTAACTTCTGCCATAAAATTTAGAAAGAGTAAGCTAACTGCTAACTCCACAGAGCTACAGAAAGACATTATAAATGGCTCACAGCTTGTTTTCGGGGATCATTGTAAGTGTGCGGCGTACTTTTGTCGTGGACCAAAGTCGGATGAGGAGACCGTGCGCCTCTGTTGATGAACTTTGGGTTATGGGACGATATCATGTCAGCAGATAAAATCCTGGCCAACCACACTCCCAGCTCGATCCTGGACGTAACCAGCAATCAAGCAGAATCCTTCAACTCATATGTGGCAAAATATGTCGGAGGGAAAAGCGTAAATTTCGCTTTGAGGGGTTTATTTCAAACTAGGTGTGAAGTGGCCGCTTCAGCCTTCAATGCAGGACCAGATGTTCATGCATTGATACACAATAACATCACAAACAAGAGTCCAGGATTTTTTTACAAAAAAATTCAAAATGGCCTCCGAAAAAAGGCAGAGATGCGAGCAAAGCGACGTCTTAAATTTAAAGGATCATTGGAGCATCCTGCACAGCATTATGGCCTGCATGGCCCACAAAAGGATTTTTACTGGATTCTTAAATGGGATTCTTAATTTACATTTTTACTATTTTTAAGTGGGCGATAGCAGAGGGTTGTCATAGATGGTATCATAGATGGACACAATCAAAGTCACATCGGGAGTTCCCCGAGGTAGCGTAGTAGGTCCGCTTCTATTTATTTTATACATAAACGATTTGAGTACCGTAGTAGGTAGTAAGCTTAGACTTTTTGAAGACGATGCGGTAGTGTACAGTGGTATATCAAAAGAAGAGGACAGGAAATCACTCAGCAAGGATTTACATATACATCTACATAATACCCTGCAAGCCAGCATAAAGGTGTGTGGCAAGGGGTGAACTCTCACCAAACTTGCACTACATATCATGCATAAAAAAGATTAGTACTTGTATAGGTACTGTTCAAAACTACGCTATTTAAAAAAAGAGAAAAATAGCAAAGCATACATGCCTGAACATGCCATTAGTTGGGTTAGCTTTAAGTCCTTATACCAACATGCAGCTACCAATGTTATCCATTGCTACACTCGTACTGGATATATTTACCGTTATTCATATCCCTAATAGTACGAGGAAAAAAGGACATTTTGAATCTGCCAGTTCAGCAATCAATTGCTCTAATTTTGTGATTATGGTCCAGTCTACCATAGTAAGTTGGGGTCCGCAAAATATTTTTAACATCATCACTGAAAATATGGTCTTGGAATATAGTTAAGAGATTAAGTCTAAATTTCAACCTGCGATCTGACAATGATTCCCAATTTAATTCATTTAATAGTCTGGTTACGATAATAAGGTTATCATACCGTCCCTTTACAAATCTTGCCGATCTTCGCTGCGCACGTTCAAGTTCGTTATTTAGACCGATTTCGTAGGGATCCCATACACTGGCAGCATATTCCAAATGAGGTCTTACAAGGGAAAAGTAGCTGATTTAGATGCAATTCAAGAGTGGTGCGACAAATGGCAGTTAGAACCTAACCTTAAAAAGTGTGTAGCTATCAAATTTTGAAGAAGGAATAATTCGACAGAGCGTACCTATAAAATTAGTAACACGAAGATCGAAAACGTTGAAACCATAAGATATTTAGGTGTAACAATCACTATGGATTTATTGTGGGGAAGACACATAAGGGAAATATGCGGCCGAGCGAAGAGAAAGATAGGATTTATAAAAGAGTACTTGGAAAATGTGATGAGAAGACAAAAGAGCGATGCTATTTTTCACTAGTTAGGCCCCACCTTGAGTATGCAGCCAGTGTATGGGATCCTAATGAATTAGGTTTGATCAGAGAAATAGAGAGTGCAGCATAGAGCTGCTAGGTTCGTTAAAAGGTGTTACGATAGGTTGAGTAACGTTTCAGAATTAATAAAAGAATTAGGGTGGGAATCATTATCAGAGCGTAGGTTAAAGTACTGATTGAATCTATTAGAGAACTTTCAATTGGATAGCTTTACTGAAGATGTTAGGCACATATTAAAAAAACCAGCGTATTATGCTAGATTCGACCAGATAAATAAGATAAGAGATTGTCATACCGATAGATTCAAAATGGCATTTTCCCCCGTACTATAAGAAAACAGAATAGGCAGCATAACAAAGGGATAGGTAGGGGAAGTATTTTAGAGTATTCTGTAGTGCATGATGCATGTATTAACCCCTTAAATACTAAAGATACTAACAATCAAGTTGTATGAGACAATATAGTTGCTAGTTTGCATGTCAGTAGTGCATGCTTGGTGACCTTCACCCCCTGCCACACACCCTCGCGGTGGCTTGCAGGGTATAGTGTAGATAATAGATGCAAAATATCGAGGAGGATGTTGAAATCGACTTAACTGTGAGAGTTGATTTCCTAAA
Source organism: Platycnemis pennipes (assembly GCA_933228895.1). Lineage (NCBI taxonomy): Eukaryota > Metazoa > Arthropoda > Insecta > Odonata > Platycnemididae > Platycnemis > Platycnemis pennipes. Next base: position 113,389,623 of record OW121856.1, read on the forward strand.
TTCCCTGAAATTAGACGAGAAGCAAACAAGACAACTGGAATCATCTACCAGAACTCAACGCCTCTGTCAAACATGGCACGTTTAGTGGAGAAAAAGGCTCACTGCCTCTACCTTTGCTCGAGTTTGTGAATTAGGAGCAGGAACCTCCCGGGAGAAGAGTGTTCAGTCTTTACTCTACCCGTCTTTTCGCGGAAATAAAGCCACCGACTATGGAATTGCGGGTGAGGCATTGGCGATAACGTAGTACGAGAGAGTCAGGGGCAATAAGGTTAACCCATTGGGTGTTTAGTCGATAGGAGGACCTCTTACATAGCATCAACGCCCAGATGGCGTCCTGTCAGATGTCAATGGAATAGTCGAGGTGAAATGTCCATACGTAAGAATGGATGCGCATCCTACGGATGCTGTCTCTCAAAAGAAATTAGCATCTTGTGAGATTATAGACGGCGAAGTTGCTCTAAAAGTAAAGGGTGATTATTTTTACTAGATCCAAGGTCAACTCCACATCACGGAGTAGAAATACTGCCACCTTATTTTATGGAGCCAGTTAGGTATGGAAGTTTTGAGATGACAGAGATTATGACTTCTGGTCAAAATATATGAAGGATAAATTTTAAAAATTTTACACGGACAGCATTTTGCCAGAAATTCCACATCACATTTAAAAGCTGTGGAACGAGTTTCATGGTGACGTGGGAGAAAAGTACTTACCCTGACACTCAATGAAAAACCATTCAATTTCCTTTTGATAGCTACTCATCTTCTGAGATTGTGGATTTCAACCTTATTTGAAGTTCTTTCATCATTTTTCCTTGACTTTGTTTATTCATGTTCCTTATCCTTTTATAAATACAAACGCAGGCTGAAGTTCTCCCAAAATTTTAATAGCATGCGAATAGTTTTCTCATATTATGTTTTCATATAGTACTAATATAAAAATTATTTTATGCAAATACGTGTGCTTCCCTTGTTTTTCATAGCATTGTGATATTTTGAAAGCTGTTTGTTACAGTTGCTGTTAAATTTCACTAAACATTTCTAAAATATGCAAACATTCTTTAGATAATCCGTGTTTGAAGAGCATATTGTATTTTTGACTTGGCTTATTTTAGGGAAATCTCATAGAACGGCCTATACTGAAACCAATAGCCCAATGAAAGATTTTTGTCATTCGTTATTGAAACTTTTCTTTTAAATTATGCCATGAAAGTTTCCACTTTTATCCTACATCTGTTGTGCATATTCTAACTCGGAGTTTCCCGAGTTTAGACAAAGATGAATTTCATAATAGGCGTAAAATATAGATGAGCAAGCGAAAATCTAGAGATATCCGGGTTTAATTCCCGATAAAGGCGGACGATATTTCCTCTGCGGCATCGTTGTGCTTCTACCTTGCCGTTGTCGCTTTACGGGCAATACCACGGTTAGTTAGTAGCAATCTCAAATAAATTCAACCAGATCGGGGGCATAGATACCTACAAGATTTTTGGTTATCTGCTAGAACGAACGACCATGGCTGCATAAAATTCATAAGGGCTCCTCCTCCTGCTAAGGAAAGCGATATGTATTCTCCAAGGGGTTGAAAAAAAACCCGTCGACTTCGGGATAATTAAATAATATACTCATCAACGGTCCCGCAGAAAATATCTACATACTTAATCTAAGTTTTTAGGAAGAGAAGTTATCTTGAGTTCATTGTTTGAAACGTATTGCTTATTGTAGAGTGGGTGTGAGAGAAATGGGAGGAGGTGAGGCATCATCGGTAACCTCGTGTATTCTATCTACGGGAAGGAAATGGCGAAAGGCACGGGTGAAGGGGATTTAAGAGTATGTATAAGGTTGAATTTCGAGAGAAGAAGATGAAAGAGACAGTGTGTTGCGATCTGAGAGAAGAGAACCTAAGAGAAGTGCACCAACTCGAATATATGTCGAGCTCCATCAACACAGTAAGGTTTTGATTTAATCATGAACCACATTTTGATGCATACTTTCTGTATATAAGTGACTTCCTCCTTGTATATGTAGCCATTGTATGGGATCGGAATGAATAAGTATTGATCAGAGAACTAGAAAGTGTGCAGCGTAGAGCAGTTAGGTTCGTTAAAGTTGTTACGATAGCTTAAGTAGTGTATCAGAATTAACACTAGAACTACAGAAAACGTTAAAATGCAGATTAAATCTATTACATATGTTTAAATCGGATAGCTTTACTGAAGATGTTAGGCACATATTAAAAACTCCAGCGTATTACTCTAGATTCGACCAAATAAATAAAATTAGAGATATATTCGAGTTGGTGCACTTCTATTAGGTATTTAAGAGGAGACCTGCTGAAAGTTGTGGATCTAATTACACAACGTGGCGCTGTCTGGTGCTGAAAATGTGCTAATCTGCATAGTAACCGACAAAATAAGAGATTGTGAGATCAAGTAGCCAAAAAAAATACTTGAAGCTCGATCGGCAAACACAGAAAACATCACAGTGAGAAAATTTGAAGTGATATATTATTACGGAAAGCAAAGACCTATCTTCATCTGAAATCATAGGAAAAATTGCAGTGAATATACCCCCACGCTCCCACAGTTTAATTGAGAAGGACATATTGAAAACAGCAACCGACTTCTTGGATCGGAATTGCCACAATTCCTAAAAGTTTCTGCCCACACACAAAATGTTGAGAGAAATATTCGTCTTGAGAAGGATGCCTCTGCGACAATCTATGGATGAGAGAACAGATTTATAAAAACAATATTTGCTGAGAGAGAGAGAGAGCATATGCCTGAATTTCGTCAAAAAAGTCAGCACAAAGTACATGATTCAAACTAAATACTGAGTGCACAATTAGATCGGAAGGTTGGGTTGGGCACCCAAAGCGTAGCCACTTCATCGTGATCACATCTGGGTTGTTACTGGAAACAGTAGCAAGCGAAGAGCTACGAAGCACTGAAAGCGCTGTTTTCCTATCCTTAATTAAAAAAAAAAATTTCATTGTTTATTGCGGTTTTTCACTCATGTAGCTACTGATAAACCCTTTCTATTTACCTTCTGACAGTTTTTAAGCGTCATGGTGCTCGCGGAGTAAAGATATCCGTTTTTCGCTCGCGTACGAGTCCCCGTAGTCTTATCCATAACTCGGGGCAACAAGGGCCCCAGCATCGCACAAGTGGTAAGCAGACAAAGGCAGGTGTGGAAAAACATTTCAAAGCCACATGGAAGTAAAGGCTGCAATGCTTAAGGAAGAACTGACTTTTCCTGGTGCATCGGCATTACTTTATTCCATGTACATGTACAGAGTAAGAAAGAATTCCGATTAAACATGAGACTGTAAGAGGCAACGCGACAAACTAGTTTCCAAACTCTGGCGCGTCTACAGTTCCCTCGATAAATGAGCTGAACTATTTATAATTACACCATATAAAGACTATTCAACTGATAAGTATTAAAAATCAATCGAGCGTAACTAGTGCTGCGTTGAGAGGGTGGAGACAGTTCAAATAGAAAACGATCTCGCAAGTTATGGCCCATGCGCCACGCCCTCTATCTTACTGCCGCCGGTTGAGTTTTTCCAAATTAATTAGCCCTAATCCACTGCGTTCACGATCGTATTAAGCATCCAAAACAACTATTATTTTATTATGCGCCCTCCCCACCATACTGGAACATCAGAATATTTTTATGGTGCAGCCCCAATAGTCTACTTGTAATTGCGGGCCTGGCTTAAAGTAGGAATTTTTGTCGAAAACTGGACGTTATGTTTATAATGACAACATTGAAAACCTAATTCTTCACATACATCGGGCCGTTAGAAAGGGCACAAATAAGTAGTTCTACAACAAGGTATAAGTAATAATTATATTGATTAAATGAACTGTGCATACAGTATATTTTGACATAGATTTCATTAAAAGAACAGATATTAGTATAAATATTTATCTCACACTAAGAGCATGGTTTCGACGATTAACGACATCATCCTGATGTTTATTCAGTTAAACCTAAATAATTACCAAAAATAAATTCAAGAATGTATTTCGTTAAAAAAATATTTTTTGAATTATCATCCTGGATAAATATATTGTGCACAATTAACAATGAAATCTAACTTTTCCCTATCTCCTCGATAGTATGAGCTAATTTATTAATTAGAAGTAAATTGGACAGAAGATCTTGAGTCAGCGTTAATCTAAGTCGGACCTCGACGATTTATAATTTAGAATATACTCTTTTACAAGTTACCTGAGTGCAAGGAAGGGTAACAACACACTTATCGTGGTGTTTACAAGTTTGTAACTTGTAAACAGCATGAACTTGTAAACAGCACAATAAGTGTGTTGTTACCTTTCCTTACACTGAGGTAACTTGTGAAAGAGTATTTTCTAAATTAAAAAACGTTGAGGACAGACTTAGATGAACGCGGACTCAAGAGCTTCTGTCCACCTTATAATTAATAAATGCCATAAACTATGCTCATTCACCTCACTCAATGTTTCTATTCCCAACCTGCCCAGCTGAAATTGTAAAAATAATCAATTCCTTTCAAAACAAATTTTCCTCAGGGATCGATGGCATCCCAATGCCTGTTGTAAAAGCAGTTGCTCACTCTATTGCAATACCTTTGGCTGACGTGGTAAATTCCTCTTTCCTAAGTGGACAGTTCCCAGCAATCCTCAAATACTCTCGTGTGACTCCTGTTCCTAAAAAAGGGACACGTGATAATGCAGACAACTATAGACCAATATCTGTCATATCTGTCTTCTCCAAAATATTTGAGAAACTATTTCATATTCGGGTATTCAATTACTTGAAGCTGCATAAACTCATAGCTGAAAATCAGCATGGTTTCCAAATCGGAAAATCAACCAACTCTGCAACTTTTGACCTCCTAAACAATATTCTGCATGGTTTAGACGAAAAACTTCTCACAGCAGGCATATTCTTTGATTTAAGTAAAGCTTTTGATCTTATTGATCATAACATATTAAAATATAAACTTCAAAATCTAGGAATTTCTGGTAGAGCACTGGAATGGATTTCGTCATATCTAAGTGACAGAAAACAAATTGTGAGCTATTCCTACAGGGACACCTATATGACACAAACTGCTAAATCTTATCCTCTAAGCAAGAACTCTGGTGTTCCCCAAGGATCCATATTAGGACCTCTGTTTTTCCTCCTTTTTGTAAATGACCTCCCAAATCACCTATCACACTGTAAAATCACCCTTTATGCAGATGATACATCTGCCATTGTTACAGCTGACTCCCTAGATAGGTTAATTGAATACACTAACAACACCATTCGTGAAATGCAGCAGTGGTGCAATAGTAACAATCTAGTTCTAAACAAAGAAAAAACACAGCTCATCCAGTTTATAAGTAAAAACTACAAAAAAAGTAACATTCTAACAGATAACAATGTCACTTGCTTAAACAAGGCAACTGCCATTAAGTTCTTGGGACTCCAAATAACAGATAACTTGGATTGGTCTCCCCATGTTCTTGGAATAGTGAAGAAAATATTTGCTGGTATCTTCATGATTAGAAAGTTAGCTCCTGTTGTTTCCATTGACATTCTAAAAATGGTATATTATGCTAAAGTGCATTCATATATTTCGTACGGCATTATGTTCTGGGGAAATTCAAGCATAGCTAGTAAAGCCTTCTCTGCCCAGAAACAGGCAGTTAAAGCCATGTTCCAAGTCCCTATACGTACCCCTGGAAAACCACTTTTCACTAATGCAAATATACTAACATTGCCCTCTATTTACATTTTGTCTTGTGTTTGCTTTGTTAAAGAAAATCCTGATAAATTCCCAATGAACTCCATATATCATGACTACTCCACCCGCTCAAACAATAACATACATGCCAGTCAGCATTCATACTCCCTTTTTGCTAAAGGCGCCTATCACTCATCCTCAATACTTTACAATAAGTTGCCAAATGACTTTAAAACCATTATCTCTCCAATGATTTTCAAAAGGAGAGTCAAAGAATTCTTAATTAAGAAATGCTATTATGATGTAAGAGAATTTCAAAGTGATTGCTTGTGAATAACTTTGTATAGATATGTCCATTATTTTTGTAATGATGACATTGTAATTTTGAACAACTTTGTACATATATGTTCATTAATATTGATATCATGACATTGTAGTTCTTGTGTGTATATGTCCTGTCCAAATTTCTTGACGAAACCATGCATGTACTTGCTAACGGTGTAATAAAAAGTATTATTATTATTATTATTATTATTAATGCATTCATAATTAACAAAAGCTCAAATGGAAACAGTTCATAGACTTGGGGAAAGCACAAGCGTAAACTATAAATTGTAGCATTTTCTATTTTGGGTGCAAGGAATGAACTCCTTTTCTTTCTCTTCTTCAAAGTTAACTTCATCATCTTCACTGTCTTTTCGAATTTTTTTTAGATTAGAATTTTCTTCTCCTTCATCATATACAACTTTTTCTGTCTTGGCAAATATTTCGTACTGATCTGCAAACTCTTTCAGTTCTATAAGTAAAGAATTTCTTTCTACTTCACACAAATTCAGAATAGCGAATATTATGTCGGAAGGAAAAGTATCTACCTATGCTAATTCGGGAAATTTTTTTCGGATCAATCCAAGAGAACTCTTTTAAAATGTCTCGTTTGGGTACGAATTTCTCTTTAATACTTGTTCTGGTGCAATCATAAATGTTAAAGTAGATCAATATGTACTTGTGAGTGGAAACAATTTCAGCTGCTTTTTCTCCTGGCATAGTTTTCTTTCTTGACGTCATCTACATCTACATAATACCCTGCAAGCCACCACGAGGGTGTGTGGCAGGGGGTGATTTCTCACCAAACATGCACTACATATCATGCATAAAAAAGGATTAGCATTTATAAACTGTTCTAAACTCCACTATTTGAAAAAAGATAAAAATAGCAAAGCAAACATGCAAAAACATTCTGTTAGTTGGGTTAGCTTCAAGTCATTATACCAACATGCTGCTACCAATGTTATCCATTGCTACACTCGTATTGGATATATTTACCGTTACTCATATCCCTAATTGTACGAGGAAGAAGGACATTTTGAATCTGTCAGTTCGGCAATCAATTTCTCTAATTTTGTGATTATGGTCCAGTCTGCCATAGTAAGTTGCGGTTCGCAAAATACTTTTAACGTCATCACTGAAAATATTATCTTGGAATTTATTTGAGAGATTAAGTCTAAATTTCAACTTGCGATCCGACAATGATTCCCAATTTAATTACTTTAATAGCCTGGTTACGCTAATATAATTATCGTACCGTCCCTTTACAAATCTTGCCGATCTTCGCTGCACACGTTCAAGTTCATTACTTAGACGGATTTCGTAGAGATCCCATACACTGGCAGCATATTCCAAATGAGGTCTAACTAGGGAAAAGTAGCTGATTTCTCGTACATGATCGTCACATTTACCCAATACTCTTTTAATGAAACCCAGTTTGCGATTCGCTTGACCCATTATTTCACGAATGTGTTTACCCCAGGAAAGATCATTTGTCAGTGTGTGGACGTCGTGTGTGTTTTAAAATCCAGTTCCACTTCCACGTCAAATGAGTGGCCTAGATCACTTCTAATATTTTCCAGCATACTTCTCGTTCTTTCGTAATGCAATGTAAGTGCTCATCACATCTTTTAGAATTGGGTTGCTGTAACAAACAAACCACCATATTCCAGGCTGTAGCGCTCCCATTATTCTTACTCTGAAGGTATTTAGACTCACGAGAGGCAAAAAAAATATATTAAAAAAAAACAAAAGACTGAAACATGTTTTAAAATGCTCTACATTGGCTTAATTTATATATGGTCGAGAATTTTGATTTGTATAAAAATTTGCAGTGGATATATCCCACAACACACTGATTAGATTGGTTAATTTCCCTGAACAACCAATTTTAAATATTCTCCATCTTCAATCGATGAATGTGCCCTATGCTTAATCCACCACCTTGTAGCACTAATCTTTTGGATTCTGCAGAGAGTGCGATGTTAGACTAACTTAGACGATGTTAGACCGCCCCTGGATGTAATGTGATATTCCTGCTTATGAGTCAGACACTGAAATATCAAATTACCGAATGACATAGCAGTTTTGCTCACAAAGCCTCTAAGCTCTGAGACGTTGGAATCTTCCGATATCTTTCGTTAGTGGTCACAGGTGCAGAGGCAGACAGAGGAGTCGCTGTCCCACGCGGATCATATTACCGAGACTACATATAGATTCATTGTTATTGAATGCCTTGAAAAGAAATATCCCCCCAACCACTCAGAAATCGGACCCTTCTTAGTTCGTAAAGGATGTTGATCGAGGTGGTCGTCTTTGAGGAAGTAGTTATTTACTTAGGACCGTATTGTTCCCGATGTATCCGAAAATGCAATATTATATGAAGATATCCACATACGTATAACCTGCCGAATGAAACATTGTGCATACCAAGTACGAGACAAAAAGCCCTTCGATTAGTGGTTCAAAGTATATTCAGCGTATGCAAATCAACTTGGAAGAATCAGGACGAATTAAAAAAATTAACAATGCGAACTGGAAACAATTGACCTATATTTTAGGGGAAGGTGTAGGTATATTAAATCCCAAGCGGATTGATACAAGTGTATATATTCTTAGCTTTTATCTGGAATCACGTTTGGTTTCAGCCCACTTCAAAACTTTACTGCGATAAAAATTTTTGCATATGGATAAACGGACTAAACTCACTTCGATGAATACCAGAGTAAAATTTACCAACCAAACTCAATTATAATGCACAGAGCATTAAACACTTTTTTTCCGCATTAATGAATTACTTCGAGTAAAATCCCCCACCTCCTCCTCTGAACCAACAAAACTAATATTTTTATCGCACATTTCGGCGTCTATCACGTAGAAATATTTTCACTTACTTTCATTGAATTACTTGTATGCGACGTATTACTTAAAAACGTATGTATAACTTATACAGTCATAACGACCTCTAATGTATGCATTATTGGCAACTTTTCTCCATGTTCCCCATCTTCAATCGACGTATCATTATTTTCCACTTATATTTATTGAATTTTCAATTTCATTTTATAGGATTGCAAAACCTTTAAAACAGTATCTGTGAAGTAAGTTCTATTGCAAAGCGGGTGTATTAATTAAGTACATTTTTCTCGGGTCATGAAAAACTGTGCTAACGCATATTCATCGATACTCCAAAATATACAATTCAAAAAATGCAAGAGCGACGTGGGGTGGGCTCGATGTCCATATCTGAGATGGCTGAGATTAGGCAGGGGTTAAAAACAACAGAGATAAAAAACGCTATATATAGTAGACATATTCCTACAAAACGTTATAACTCCGTCAACTTCATGTTTCTCATCACTGGCAGGTTGCGTTCACAGTTGATCTACTCCATGCACCAAGTCCTTTCCGCTCAGTAATAGACAAATAAAATAAAGAGCGCTTTCAACTATCTTCCGTCTTCTCCTGAACCCTATGGCTCTCAAGGTTCCGAGTGATTTTGTTGATGTGCTCAGGGTGTCGATATATCGGCTCTTGATAAAACTATTTTTTTAAAGCATGGGTTATTAAAAAATGTCTAATTGACCCATGGAAAAATATATAATTAAGGTAAAATACGCCTAAAATATATGCTTAAAATTTCCAACTTCAGGGCCAATGTTAGGTTTTCAAAAATGTTTTTAAAAGAAATAGATCTTTTCAAGTTTAAGCCGTGATCTTTCTGGGAGAGCTAAATATATATGCCATGAGAGCAAAAGAGTTAATTGAATGGTACCACATCCTTGGCAGTTATCTGAACTATTTTTATTTCCAAATACGGCGAATAAGATCACGTAAGTATGAGCATACTAGCCATTTCCTATTATCCCATACTATTCAAGTCTCGAAAAGTATTAATTATGTTTTACTGTTTAGGCACGCACCATTGTAATGCTCAACGTAATGTGTCGGGAAAGAATGATTCTAGAGGCAAATTTGATCCAAAATATGCGAGTGATACTCAAGCAGAAATTTAGGAATATTCGTATTTTTTTAACACAGGAATTATTGTCGTCAATTCTTTTCGAGGATTTCGTTTTGTTTTACCATGCAGTTGATATCCACCACCCACTACATTAATGTCATAGAATTCACCCTTCTCATTCGCAGTTCTCTAAGACGCCCAGATGTTCGCGGCTTCCTTCCACCGTGATCCGATGTGGCATAGACAGAAAGATGAAACTCGACTCTATCTGTGACTGCCTCGCTATCAATGATTCAGCTGCTTGAGAGTCCCACCATCGAGGGCCAGATTTCCTCTCCTGAGTTTCGTAAACAAAGCGGCGTGCGAGCCGCTACGACCCAGATATTTTTCCGTGTCACAACGACGATAGAAATAATTTATCAGCCCTAATGCCCTTAAAATTAGGCCTAGAAAAAAAGCTAAATTTCCAGGGGAAACTGATATCAACGCCTTTACGTTTTTGCCGTCTGCTGCATACATTTGTCCTAGAGATTTAAATAGATTAAAGTATTACTCTCCAAAAACACAGCAGTAACTTAAATAAGTTTATATCTATCTTACTATCTGCTGTGATTTAAAAACTGAAATAGTGCTTCACCCATCAATGAGAATATTCCCTGCCTTGTTCCTGAATTTCTTGATATCGTAAAGCTTACTTTTAGTCGCCTTAGTAAACTTTACTTAAACTTTGTTAACCATATTTTTCCATATTTATCCTTGTGGTTTGCACGGCAATCGTCCTGAAGAAAATATCCTCTTCCATATCAGCGACTGGGAAAGCAAGAACAATACAGTTTTCCGTTTTGCATCGATAATTTCTTGGGGAGAACTTTTTCATCCTTCTAATCTCCTGCGACACAATGAAGGCTCAACTCAACATCTCTGCTCAAGACTGTATGTACCACTGTACCGTGACAGAAAAAGTAACCTTCAGCGCCGCACATCCTGGTGCCTGGTAATGGTAGAAAGAACAAATATGTAGTGTAGTAGATGAACGCTAGCGCACACTACGCTAGGCCCCACCACCGAGACTCACTCCGACGAGAGTTCCTAATAGACTTCAAACGAGAAATCCCTCGAGCGAGGTAGAGCGACGTTGCCAGGCTGTGGGCGCTAGATACGCCACGATGTGTAAGGTGATATTTAGGGACACATTATACGGACTGGTCAGCGCCATTCCGGCCGGGAAAAAACTGAACTAAAAATATACATTTTTCTGATATTTTGCCATCAAAATGGCATCCATACAACTTAGCGTAATTAGGGTCTACATGAAGTAAGCAACCGATTTCAGTGCTTTAATGAAGTTTGTAATCCGGCGTCCGATATACGGGCGCCAGATTGCAGATGGACGCCGGATTAAATGCAAATCGCCTATCAACGGGTGCCAAAATGATACCGGGATTTATTTATATATATATATATATATATTATAAACATCACATCTCCCTCCTTCTACATTCTTCCCAAAATTCACAAAGAAAATATTCCCGGCCGCCCTATCGTCTCTTCCCGCAACTCTCCTACTGAACGCATTTCTGCTTTCGTAGATTTCTACCTCCAACCTTTTGTCCATTCCCTTCCTTCTTACATTAAAGACACTCACGATTTCCTTTCGCAACTAAACTCCGTTTCCCTCCCTCCCGATCAACCCATCATCATGGCCACCATAGACGTCACTTCGCTCTACACATCCATTCCGCATTCAGAGGGTCTTGCTGCTCTGCGCCATTACCTTTCCCAGCGTCCCACACCACAAACGCCTAGCACTGAATTTCTTCTGGATCTCAGCCGTTTTATCCTCACACACAATGCCTTTTCTTTTGACAATAAATATTATCTCCAGGAGACCGGCTGCACCATGGGAAGCAGGTTTAGTCCCTCCTACGCCAACCTTTTTCTAGGCCTCTTCGAAGATAAATTCTTGACTAACTACCCTCTCAAACCCCTCCTTTGGCTCAGATACATTGATGATATTTTCCTCCTCTGGACCCACGACACCAACTCCCTTAACACTTTTGTTTCCTCTTTGAATTCTTCAGCCTCTATCTCTTTCACTTCTTCCTTTTCCAGTTCTAACATCACTTTCTTGGACGTAGACATCTCCCTTTCTGACAGCAAATTCAAAACCTCGGTACACATTAAAGCCACCAACAAGCAACAATACCTTCACCACAGTAGCTGCCACCCACCCCACACCAAACGCTCCATCCCCTATTCTCTTTCCATCCGCGGACACAGGATCTGCAACAATCCCGACGACCTACACATTTACCTTTCTAATCTACACACCTCCCTTCTCCGTCGTGGGTACCCAGAAAACCTTCTCCAAAAAAGAATTCTAAAAAAACCTTACACCCCACAACCATCTCACAGCAAACAATGCAATTCCCCTTCTCTACTCACCACGTACTTCCCTGGCGCACATTCCTTACAACGAGTCCTACAAGATCTTTTCCCTATTCTTTCAGACCACAATTCCACTTCAAAACTTTTCCCAAAATGTCCCCGCATTACATACAAAAGACCGCCTAATTTGAGCAATATTTTCAAAACTACCCGCCCGCTTCTCAAATCCGTGCCACACACTCACGTCCCCCCCTCTCCATGCAAACGTCCGAGATGCAAGACTTGCCCTATATTCTCTTCTCCTCCTGCCTCTTTCCTTCCCACACTCAGGTCTCTGCCAATTTTTCCTTCATCTACTTGTGTTTCCACCAACATCATCTACCTCCTCCAATGCAATTTCTGTCCTGCCTTCTATGTAGGACAATGCACCACCCCTCTTAACATAAGAGTCAATAATCACCGTGCTGCCTGTATTCCGTCATCCCCGCACTCATCACTACCAGTACCTAAACACGCGTCTACTCATGACATGCCTTTCAACCAATGTTTCAATGTTTCTGTTATTGCCTCCCTCCCCCCCTCAGATTCCGCCGTCAACCTGCACACACTTGAACAAACTTGCATACTTCTCCTCAGGGCATGCACCCCCCCTGGGCTCAATGTGTCCTTTTAACCGACACTTGTACTCATTGTGACTACAATGTGTCCTCACCACTTCCCCTCCCCGCTTCTCCTTCTCCCCCTCCCCGACTCTCCGTTTTCCCCTCCATTCCCCTTCCACTCCTAAATACCCTTTCCCCCATATCCTCTCAGTATTCCTTTCTGGTTGAGAAAGACAGCAATGCTGCTCGAAAGCTCCTGTATTATTCGTTTGTGAGTGTCCCTTTTTTGTGTTTTCTATATTTTTTATGTCATCGCAACTAGTGACTATTATACATGTTACACGTCACGTGCTTCCTGAAATTGCTATATATATATATATACACAAATCTTGGGAGAAGCCACAATCGTGGAAAATAAACAATATCACAGGTGTGAAAATAAAACATAGAGACACAGAAAAAGAACACTCACACGTATAGTTGAATATTTCGGTGGTCACAGACACCTTCCTCAACAAGAAGAGGAATACAAGTGAGGAGACGGACGGTTGGAAGGAGAGAGGGAAAAGGATGGCTTGGGGGAGAGGGTGCTCGTGAGGGTAGGGGAGAGGATGGGGGAGAGGGTGGGGGGAAGGGTGGGGGAGGGTTAATGCATCGCATTGATTCCAGGATATTTACATGCATCTAAAAGATAGATGCATGTTAGCTCAATAGTGTGCAATTTAACGGGTGGATCTGTAGGAGGGAGAGAGGAAAGAATTGAAACTTTGAAACACGAGTTGAACGAAGAATCATGTTCAGAGACATGTTTGGGGACAGGGAGAGAGAAGTGCGGAGAGGAGGGATTGCAAGAAGCGCGGTGATTATTCATGCGAATATTAAGGGGTGTGGTGCATTGGCCAATATAGAAAGCGGGGCAGAGACTACATTGGAGGTGGTAAATAACATTACTGGAAATACAGGAGGAAGATGGAAAGTGAGGGAGAGAGTTAAGAAGATGAGAGAGAGATGTGGGTGGTGCGGTGAAAATAGGGCATAAAAGCATGTAACTTTCCAAAAGCATGTAACACAATTTATATCAGAAACACTTCCTAACATGTAAAAGGATTGGAAAGATCGGTAAAAACATCAGAAAACAAAGATGTACTTGTACACTTCTATCATCCTGCCGGGCCAAGAACATCATTTAAAAAGTCCAACAATGATCATGTTTGGATTAAAATGGAAAACCTCTTAAGAAAATTATCAGTTCTTGAACTTACAACAGAAACAGGAAGATCCTACTCTATCTTACCTATCTCCACTGTCCCCCTCGGGGACAGTGGAGATTCCATTGACAATCCAGATCTTTGTTGATAGAAAATATCATTGAAAAGGAAATAATTTTGGCTCACACACAGTTCCATTAATTTATACAATTCTTCTGCCATTTGCGGTTGAATAATGGACTTAGAAAGAATGTCTTTCGCATATGCCAATGCCTCTTGCGCCGGAATAGACGTGAATAAGTTTTTCACATCGAATGACACTAGTTTCTCATTTGGTGGCAGGTTCACACGGCTAAGCTTCTCCGTTAGGGATATAGAATTATTTATGGCATATTTTGGGGTGTACTCTGTGAGTTGTCGAAATAAAAGGTTCAGTTTGAGGGCGAGTTTGTGTACTGGGGATCCTATACTAGAAACCACAGGTCTTATGGGTACTTCGTCTTTGTGCAGTTTAGGCAAACCATACAGTCTGGGCGGTAGTGGGTTCATTGTTGTTGAGAAGAATTTTTCATTACTACTAAACAGAACTTTGGAGGAGGAGATGGCTTTTTTACACTATCTTGGAACAGCTTAGTCGGATCTTTTTGCAGGGTCTCTAAATTATTTGTTGTAATAAAGTCTTGGCACTTACTTACATAGTCAGACTTATCCATGATGACAGTGCAGTTTCCTTTGTCAGCCTTGGATATTACAAGCTGATCTTTAACCAGGTCACTTGAGAGGCTTTCGATCGTTGTAGCCATATTACACAGTCTTCTGGGTGGTGGTGGGGATTTCCTATCAATATCTGCTGAGATTATGTCTAACACTAATTGTTTGATGCCTTTAGTTTCACTATATAGGGCCACTTCACAGTCCGCCGCGAGGTTTTTGTAGTCCTTGGTTGTCGTCGGGAGCGTAGGGGCGAATTTCAGTCCTTTGTTGAGGATGGCTAATTGGGATGGTGTGAAGACTTTTGACGACAAATTCACTACTCTTTGGGAAAAACTGAAATCACTTTGATCTTTAACATTCACATTGGACTGAGGTTCACTCGTGACTTGCTTCTTTTGGAGGTTAGCCAATTTCGCATTCATCGAGCGTAGTTTCCTGTCTCACCAATTTCCTCGGCCAAGTTTCTCATGTGCTCATCCAGGACCAAGAATTCTAAGTAATGGAGCACATGTCAGGATATAGAGAGAAGGGAGTGTAAGAATCTTTGATGCGGCAAAAAGGGGTTTGCCAGGGGTGCGGATAGGAACTTGATGCATAATCTTAATTGCTTTCTTCTGGGCGGAGAAGGCCCTTTTGGCAGCAGTTGAATTTCCCCAAAACATAATGCCATAGGAAAAATGTGAATGTATTTTGGCATAATAAACCATTTTTAGGGTTTCAAAAGACACAACTGGAGACAATTTCCTGATCATGTAAGTACCCACAGAAATAAGACCTGAATATGAGGAGACCAATCCATGCCATCTGAGATTACGAGCCCCAGGAACTTTGTTGTTGTCAGATCAGTGGAGTGATTTATATTGTTAATATGAGGGAGAAGATCTCTCTTGTTAGAGTTTTTAAGGAGGAATTTTAGGAAGAAAGTTTTCTCTTCATTAACGATGAGGTTGTTATTTTTACACCACTGATGCATTTCCTTAATTTGTGAGGTCAATCAAGTGTTGAGCACTCTTGGCTGTGACAATGGTGGAGGTGGAGGATCAGCAGAAAGAATAGTTCTACAATGGGACAAGTGATTTTGTTTTGTTCTACAATGGGACAAGTGAGTTTACTATTGTAAACATTTCTCTGCATCAAATTTCCACAATGTAATTAGAGATACAAAGAGCAGTACTTGAAATAAATAATTAAGTTGATGTATATAACCTAAACTTACTCAATTTTCAGCAACTTTTTGCTGTGCACCGTAAGTAACTGAAATATTAATTTTTGTATTAGGAACTACCAGAACCTTTTACTGGAATGTGGGCCTTATATTCAAAACTTTTGAACAGTCCAGTTGAAGAAACTTCTGTTTCTCTTGACAATGAAGTTGTAGCTTACTTACAAGAAGATCTCGTCTCCTGACATGGATTACTGGAGAAGCTGTAAAAAATACCCCAATTTGAAAATTCTAACAAAAAATGTTCCTCTGCATTCTTCCAGCAACAGTATATTCAGAAAGAGCCTTCAGTACTGCTGGAAATTTGGTTGATAAAAAAAGAAATTGATTTCATCCTGACAGATTTAAAATGCTGCATTTTTAAAATAAAAACTTGTAATATTTTTTCATTAAATTTTCAATTTTATTTAAGAAAAATTAAAATGATTTACTTTAGAAATTACCCATTATTTATATTTGCCCTCGAACGTGTCCTTAATTTCAGTGAATGGGAAAGGCTTCTGGAATTTTCATGTTGCCATGTTATTTTAAAATACCTAATATAGAGTAAATTTACCAGTTATCAAGAATTCCTTTTTTTTCCTCTAAAACTCCTAAGAAGTGATAAAGGCGTAAGGAAACGTTAGATATGTATGGAGGAAGGTAGTGTCTTGCATCAAAAACACATCCCCTGGCTAATTACTGCTACCTAATTTTGGTGTTTTACTAATACTTTTAATTTTTGAAAAGGACTGGGAAAAAGTTGCCAATCTCATGGAGAACCTGGAAAAGTCAGGGAATTTGAATTTTCAGATTTTGTAACAACCATGATACAGTATTGAGGCAGGTTATAGGGCAGTAGTTCTTGGGATCGGACAAGTCTCCCTTTTTCGGCATTAGAACCATATGACCCTCAGTCAACCAAGGAGGAATTAGTTCACTCCCTGACAGAAAGGACGTGAAGACTGTAGCGAATTGTTTTTGGGTGGAAGTGAACCTCTTCCACCTGCAGTGTTCACTGCATCCTTTCCTGGAGCAGTGAAGTGTTCTTGCTAGAAAAAGTCTTCTTTACATCACTTTGAAAGACTGAGAGGGGGGTCCATTCTTGTCTTGTGCTCACAAAACTCTTAGGCTGGGGAGGCTGCACACTGTGGTGTGTCCACACCTAAATGTAGCCCCTTAAGCGGAGGGTGCACCCTCCGTGTGTCCCCCTATTCGTGAAATTACTGCCACTCATGGTTAACATAGTTCATGCTTGGGGCGAAAGTGTCAGAGTGTCTCCATTGAATGGCTCTGACATTTCTAGGATGCCTTCCAGAAACATTCTACTTCCTGGATGGTTTGAGGAGTTTCAATAACAGGCGATGGTGAACGAAAAGAGTTGGGATGGCTGAAGGAGAAAGGTTGCATTCTCCTTCATGGACCTACTCCTCTTGAGGAGTTTTTTCTTGGCCTAGGTGAGCACCCACACCTTGTGGTGCTGCTTAATAGGTAGCAGCACACTTTTATTCAGTGTGTGATCATGACGTCTGAGACTGTGCGTAATGCATCGAACCTTAGGAGTAAATGTTCACCCAGCTGTAATGTATTCGATCACACACTGAAGCCTTGACGCCTGTGGTCATGCCAGCGTGATCTTGGCATCTAACCTCTTGAGCCTCGTAGCTGCCTTCTCCTCCCAAGTGGTTCTTTTGGGAGTATGCCATTACTTTGGCTGCAGCATAGACCATGCAATTGACTGTCTAGAGGTCTGACATCTGTCAGGATCTCCATTGTATTAGTCCATTGATTCAGGGCAGAGAAATATTCAGGTGGATATTGTTCCTCATCATGGGTGATTGTGCTCCTTAGCCACGATCTGAGTTCAGAGTTGGACTGACCAACCTCCCTCTCATGTACTTGAGATATTGACGTAGGCATGGTGCTCAAATCAATCAGTGTGCTTGTGTCAGAGGGAGGTACGTTCAGCTTATGGTGTTGGACTCTGATTTCATGGTTGGAGAAGTGACTCCTTTTGTGGTTGGACTGGTTGTGTGCACGTTCGACTGCTTCGACAGTTGGTGGTGATGTGGATGCATCTCATACCACTGACAGTGTATCCTATCCATGTAGCCCTTGTGATTGGGATTGCTGGCAACATAGCATGCCAGAAAAGTCGCTCCGTAGGTCATCCATCCACCTCATACGAGCTCCCGTATTCAGACGTCCATTGTCAGTGCCATACTCAACTCTGCTAGAGAAGGGATGGTTGTGGGTGCCATTCTTGGTTTTGTGTTTTTGGAACCGGTAGAACTGCAAGTGAGGTGGGGTGGTTAGCCCCACAAGCAGACAATCAGCCTGCTGAAGCAGATGCTGGGGATGGCATGGGGTGGTCCATTTTAGCTCATCTTCTCTGTCAGCTTTATTTCATCATCATCATTCTTTATTCAGTCTGTTAGCTTTATTATAATTATTAAAATATATTAGAGAAATACTACTTATTTACCACATGCTTTTGCACTCCTACTCAGCATCTCTGGAATGACTCAAGGTAGAAATTATTTCATATGTTGACAAAGTTTGTACAGTATTAATTGTGTGTAAATTAGTTAATAATCAGTCTTCCTCTTCAGTCCACCTCTTTAGATAGACTGATAACAAAGCCATAGTGGTCACAGGTCATACCCTATAGTCGAATCTCTATAGCCCCTTGCATAGGAGAGATCAAAATTATATGCATGTTAAGGATATCAGTTATTTACAGTAAATGGCTTGGCTGGTAATTTTTTGGGTTTCTCTCATGGCTGTATTTATTATGAATGCTTTGTTTCAAGAGCTGAGGTTACTGTCATCTTTAGAATAAATATATTGACATATCTTGGAGGTATAGATAAATGTTTGGCCTCAAAAGTTTGGCAGTAATCTAACCCATTGGGAAACCCAAGAATCCCGTCATCTTCTGGATGCATTTGCTTCTGTTGTGTAAGCAATTCATGCTTTTCAATTGTTGCAGGTTGTCCACCTGGAGGCGACAGGTCTTCGCTCAGCCACGGTCTCGGATGTGGTGTCTGCGCTGGGCGAGTGGTCGGTGCAGAACCTCCGCTCCCTCGGAGTTTCCCGCACTCCCTTTGCAGATGTGCCCCCTCGCTTGGGGGGGCAGACTCAGAGCAGCAGCAGCAGCACTCGAGGAGCGGCGGGGGGGGGTGAAGGAGGGGGGTTGCTGGCGGAGCAGAGGCTGCTCGCCTCGTCTCCCATTGGCTCCCCCTCCACCAGCCGTTGCTGCGTCGTTGTCTCTCTCTCGAGGCTGCGCCATTTGAGGCATCTCGGTTAGTCAAATCCTCCCCCCCTTGAAACTCTGCGTGCGCACTTGTGGCAAGTGCCTAATCATGTGTGGGTGCCAAGGACTTGATTGATAATTAAATGCTAGGAGTTGCGAACTAGTTGCAAATATCTTAGCTGAGTCACCTGCTGTAAATGCACAATAGCAGAATTACCATAGAAAAAAGATTGGGGGTGGGGGCCCTAAAGAAAGTGGCTATTCCAGGAAAAGTCTGAGTAGAGATAATTTTGGTGTGGTTATTTCAGCCACTAAATATAAGTTCTGTATTCACTCGAATATGAGACGACCTTTTTTTGGCAAAATTTCCACCGTTGATGTTACGACTCATCTTAAATTTTGAGTACTACATGTTTAGGGTAGGCTGTATGCTGAATTAGTAATGTATCTTTAAGTAATTCATAAGAACTTATTTCAAACTCAATGTAGTATGCAAATTTTAAGCCTATTTTCATGCATCTTCCCAAACTGTCGCTGTGATGCGATGCAAGAAGGAAATTTGGTATAGTTGAGGCTACTGTTGTGAAAAAAAATTTGTAAATGACAAAATAGTGCAAGTCACAGAGTCATTGAGTGGCCCAAAAGCAAAGCAATCCCGTGATGTTCAACGCAAAGTAGTGAAGTTAGTGTATATTCAGTTGGCAGTTGGCATGCCCATTTCAATGGAATGACTGGAAGGCTCTTAACCTTGGTGAAGGATGAAACATATCAATATACAGATTTAAATCCAGCCAAGACTGGTACAAAATCCTGATGCCGTGAAATAATGTTTCCCTATGGCATGTGGTGGGCATACTGCAGCACCAAAACTACACTGTGTGAGAAATTGTATGAGGACTACAGCAAAAATCAAATCACTTAAGTGATCACCTAAACAAATAGTCTTAATACACATTCATAGTAATTACCATAAATGCATAATTAAAGTTTTTGCTGTGTACAGTGAACATTTCAAAACCTGAATAGTTGTATTTGAAATGGTTTCAGTTTTAATAATGTGGCAATTATTTTCAAGAAAAGTGAAGAAAAGTATAACTATTAACAAAAGGCATAATTATTGCGATGATGATGATAATTTTGTCATTTTCTTTTAAAAAGTACTCCTCAATGAGGGCGGTCGTTTATAATTTTATGATTTTGATAATTTAATCTGTCAGGGCGATGTAAAGTCTATAATTCATATGGTGCATTTTTTGGGAGCGATATGTTGCGCAGAGTGCTGAAGTGTGCCTTGTATGGACCCTTGCTGGACTGCTGCCCTCATGGCTAGCTTGCTTGATTTCCAAGTTAGGTCCAGTGCTATTTTTTTCTCGTGTGTTTTGCTGGTAGGTGTCAGTAACGGCCAATCATTGTGAAGCTTCATACCACACAATCAAAGTAAATGTTCTGCCATGGAGGAGCCCATCTGTCATGCTTCGTCTCCCTGGCTCTGCCTCTATATCCATTTTCTAAGAATATTTTCCGAAAATATGAGTTGAAATCTATGTACTTGGTATCAATAGGAGGTACTTATCAAGACATAAAGATAGGAAACTAGCTGATATGCACTCTGCAGACTGAAGTATCATGATAAAAGTAGGGATGGGACATTGGAATCCTCAAATCCATCGAGTTTCACCTCGAATCTGAATCCTTAAAAATTCCAGTCACTTACGTGTGCTCAGGAGACAAAAATCCTCTCGTTCCTTTACTGCCACCACCCGTGATCAAAAGTCGAAAGCGTGGATTCGAAAGCCGTGTTTGCCCAATGGCGCTCTATGCCATGCAGGCTGAAAGAACACCAGCATGAAGGAATCCACCGTCGCAGAACATGCATCCTCCACAGGTCCAGGTGGTCCAGTACGTAATATTTTGCCGGAAAAGGCACGAGTGCAAGAACCACGCTACTACCCAAGATTGTTAGGTTGCCTGTCAAAATGGAGAAACGTCAATGGAGACGTGACGGCAGAATTATACTCATCTCCACACGAAATAGATTCTTTCGTCCGCTACCTAAGGCCTCCAAAACACCCTGGGCCCAGGCTCTTTGCCTTCCTGCGTGAGTGGGGAACTTGTCAACGAGAATCAATACCAAATGAGGCTAAGAACGGTGAGGGCATGTCTAGCTAATGAATAGCCGAGACTTCCTCTTCGTTACATTAACCCTGATGATGCGGCCTGTAATTGACGCCAAACTCTGGATAACCAAGCTCCAAGTGCAGCGGCTTCCAAAAGAGACTGCTGGAAATATATGCAGCACATTGCATATGCACAAACTTGTGCTGATGACGTCTATTGTTTGCATTACAAGGAAAAATTTTGTGCTGCATTTTCTGACCGATGGGTCAAGTGTACATTTTCAACATTCCGGGTGCACCCAAAAGTGGGCTTGTAGATTTCACCATAGTTTATGTGCTTTCTGTTGCTTTTTTCAGGGTGTCTACCAGTCGGGAAAAGTCGGGAATCCGGGAAAAAGTCGGGAATTTATTAACGTCGGGAAAAAATCTGGAAAAGGTCGGGGATTCGCTGAAAAATAATCAAAAATCGGGAAAAAATGGTTGCTTTCAAATCGTCAGAATAAAAATTGGAACGGCAGACATAGCATTACGAAATGAGATATTTTTTCCCTTTTTCTTTATTTGTCATTATCAAAGAGGTGTTATTTTAAACCTCTCTGGTCAGTATTTGTGATTTCGTGACTTTCGTCGTTCGATTGCACTAGACATGGGCACCGTTTCATACATGCCGCCGCGTGACAAATCGGTTTGGTCGGTTGCTGGTTGAAGATCGTATACTTCCCTCCTGCCCATGAATGCTATTTCGAAAGAATGACCTTGACCGTGGTTAACAACGCTCCCAAAGATTCAGGCGATCCATAGATCGTACCCTAGTACGATTGTGACATTTTGCATTTTGCCATGCCTCTGAGGGTGTAACTCGATTAAATTCCACTAGAAATATTATATTTAATCAATCGCGTCCTACGTTTCTATGCTGCGCATCATCATAATCGGGTGGGATTAATTAACTTTACTGTGGAATTGGAATGCTTTCTTTCTCTCATTCATTCAGTAAAGCTTACCGTTTGCCATTTTGTTATTAGCACTTCCCATTGAATTGTGTTGCTTTTATACGTAAGCATAACGTGTTCGTGAAAGAACAGAGATCAGTCCCTGGAAAGTAAAAACATTATATTGCGTTTTGGTGTTTTCCCGGCGGATTAGATGAGTGAAAGTTTCTCGGGTCTTCCACCAGGTCAAAGGCACGATCTCTGCCGACGTTTCCGAAAACGACTAGTTTTCCATCTTCAGGGCTGTGAAGATGTCCCTGGCTCACAGCCCTGAAGATGGAAAACGAGTCGTTTTCCGAAACGTAGGCAGAGATGGAGCCTTTGTCCCGGTGGAAGCCCCGAGAAACTATCACTCATCATATTACGTTGTCGCCGACGACGCCATACGTGCCGCCGCCGACGAATATGTCGTTAGCTCCTGGATGATATACTACTGGAGAACTCGCCATTTGCCGGCTTGTGCAGTGGAATGTCTTTGCTATTCATCTGATGGCGAGCTCGCTAGCTCGAAAGCCGCTGGAAAGTCTAGTTCATCTGTCGGCATGCGCGAGTTTGCAACAAAATCGTTCGTTTTTACTGGAGAACTCTGCATTCGCCAGCTCGACTTCAGTTGGTTCGTCAGTCTTCAAGTTGGTGTGTGCTCAAGAGGTGCCTTTGGTTGGACTGGCGATGGACATCATTTCATTCGAAGGCTCCTTTCACACGGAACGGCGCGAACCCAACCGCCGTGTACGACGCACAGTGGTGCAGGATCCCTAATACTTGGTATTTATGAGTCTAGAAAAACATTCTATATAGGCTTTTTGTGCATATACGTTGAATGCACCAATGGAAAAATTAAAACCATCTTAAGTAAGGACATATCGCTGTTGCTACTCGTCTAGTAGATAATATAAAATGTTGCACTGGTATCAAGTGCATCATATGAAAAGGAGCAGGCACAGCTTCACCTTCAATTCTGTCTAATATAATGTGTATATCCCCGATTCTTGTTCTGAAAAATGGGTTTTGTAACTGAAGGAGAGTGCTATTTAAATGTTTATTAATATATTGCAAAAATAATTTGCAAAATTATTTTTTTACATAATTTCTTGTTCAAAAATAAAGAAATATTTTTTGAAAATTCACTTTTATATTTTTGCAAAATAATTAATTTGTGAAAATATTAACATCGAATTTGTGTTCAGAGATCGTGAAAACCTTTGTGCTATAATTTTGAATGAAACGAGAATTTTGAGTTTTTGTAAATCCAAGTAATAAAAATATTACAAATACTTTTGTGAAAAAAGTAATTAGCGAAAATATGAAGATCAAATTAGCATTCAGCGACTGAGAAAACGTATATTTGTTCACATAAATCGTGATGTTTTAAATAAGAGTTAATTTAAGTAAAAAAATTGCAAAACTTTTTGAGAAAAAATTAGTTTACAAAAGTTTTGAATCTAAATTCATATTCAGCGACCTCGAAAACCTAGATAGACCAAATTTCATGTAAATTGAACATTTTTAAATCCAAAATACCAACTATGTATTAGGGATCCTGCACTGCTGTACGGCATGCCACCGAACATTCCTCAAAAACAGCCGTGAATGTCACGGTACAGTCGATTTCGAGTATACGGCGTTTTAATTTCTAGTAGGAGTTTAATCATGAATGAAGTAGATAAGGTGCTGTGCTTGTACTTTTAATAATGTGGATATAATAAGATGCCAATTCCAAGTGAAAAATTGGACAGGACTGGGCATTGAACTATTGACCGTCACGATGACAGATTAAGAAGTTAGCCTTTTTGGTCTGGAATTTTAAAATTTTTGTCTTGAAAAGTCTTGAAAAAGTCTTGAATTTCTTTTTCATATATTAGTAGACACCATGTTTTTTGTTTTTTTCGCTTCTGTTACTCGGAGCTCAGTTCACTTAGAGAGTCAATTTAACGGCTACGAAAAGTAAGTCATTAAATCTGAAACCACACTTAATTTAATTTATTAATTCAAAAGTAGTGGGTGGAAGGGCATTATTACCAAAAAGATCACGCAGCTAGCAATAAAGTCACTACAGTAGAAGATATGATGCGTAACTCAATGAAATTCAACTTTTTGTAATTGGCCTTGCGTGCAGCAATAATAAGTTTGATTGAATATCAAGAGAATATTCCACCAGAGGTAAGAACATTTTCTTATTTCCGACATTTTTCGCAGTGATAATCCATAGTATTTCTACAATACTTGTTGCTGCGATGCATTTAGAGCTCAAGAACGTACGTTAATGTGCAGGAGTAGGTGTGCAAAATCAATGTGATAGAGTTTGTAAAATAAAAAGTCCTGTATTTTTCGATTTTTTGATCCGTCAATTATTTCTCGAGTTACAAGCGGCGAAAAACTGATGTTTTTAACACTTTTGGAAAAGTGGGTGGTTTGCAACCTCTAATGTATATCGACTTCGTCCAATCGCAACTCAGCCCGCAAAGCTACTTCGCTTTATCGCATAGGGGGGGACCTAGTAAATGCCCCCATTACATATAACATGAAATTTATTGTCATGGACAGTAAATACACCCACGTATTAATGAAGTGAGTGAAAATATCATTTTTAATACTTATCTTGATACAGTAGACTCTTGATAATACAAAGTCAGCAGGACCAGAAAATCGGTACTTTGTAATTTCGAACATTTTTAAACAGTCAGTAAAATGTCAATGCTTTTAAGTTGGCGATTGTAGTGTTGGCAAAATTTCTTCCCAGCATCAAAAACGTTTATAAAACATATTGAAATAAAAAGCTTAACTTTGTAAAACCACATAAATTTATATGCACGACCTAGGTTTTGGCTACACTGAAATCTTCAGGTCCCAAACACTGGACATTTTACAAGTGTATATATAGAGTGGAGGGGGGACGGAGATGGAAGGGGTGGGTGGAGCTAGGGTGAACACGTGAGAATGGATGGGTGGCAGGGGGGGGAGTGGGGGGGAGGGAAGGGGAATGGCAAACTGATGCCCCAGGGGCACCCCCCATGCGTTGCTTAGCGGTGGAAAAGGTTCAGGAAGGGGGAGGCATACAGGAATTTGTTTACAAACACTCATTGCAATGGTCACTTTTTTAAAATCTCTTCACTGCTCTAAACAATCCAATTTTCATCCTTCATTTTCCAGATGGAGGGTCTGTGGTTGAAAGTCAATTTAATGATTCTGCTCGAGAATGTGTTTTGCAAATGATTGGTTCCACATCTATTGAGCTGGTAGAAAGGTTAAAAGCAAAAGCACTAGCAACAACAGTAAAATAAAAGGGAAAGACCTAGCAATTTTGGACCATCCAAAGGGCATATAGTCAGCTCTTCACTGGACGGATTCTCAGCCAAGGTGACTAGTTTCTCATGTTCTGAAGTGAAATAGAGCTGTTTAGTGAAGGTTTCTCGGGTCTTCCACCGGGTTAATGCGTCCATGTCCACCGATGTTTCGATTCCCGACTCAGTCATTGTCTTCAGAGCTTCTGAAGGCCATTTCATTTCAGGCATTGAGAAACCCTCAAGACGATGATGGAGTCGGAAATACAAACATCGGCAGACATGGGTGCAGGAACCCAGTGGAGGACCCGAGAAACCTTCACTCAACAGATACGCCAGGAAAGCACCAGATCTTTCAATAGGACTGTTGTTTCGTTTCCTCAATGCACCACAGGGAGAGTGATGACATAGAATCAGGGAAACCAGAAATAATAGCATTTAATAACGTGACTGTGAGTGGCGTAGATACATGTGTTGTAGCTACTCATCCAGCCAAAGACAAGGAGATGGAAAATGGCAGTGTTTTTCAGGATATTCGATATTTCCTTTGTCAACTCCTTTGTGCTTTAGCAGTCTACGAAAGTTTTAATTTTATGAAATCAATAGCTGCAGAGCTAGTAAAGACCCACTTGAGAAGGAGAATTTCCAATCTTAGACTCCCATGGAAGGTACGATTAAGTATAGGGCAGATTCTTAACCAACCGTTGGAAGAAGCAGAAGAGTTAGAAAGGCTAGAGAAGTGGTTGACATATAAACTTTGCCCATCATAGAGAAATGAAAAACCTCTTTTATATGTTTCCAATGCAAAAAGTCTCTGTGCTTAGAATGTTAAAAGAAAATTTGTAAAGGTGTTCAAATGGAGATGTAAGAGATTTTTTGAAAAAATGTAATTTTGATCAGCTGCAGGTTACAACAAAAAAGAAGGAAATGAGATTATTTCAACCGTATATCATTATTCAGCATTCCTACTTAAATATCTAAGGCCTCATCTTTAACTCTTGCGGAATATTAATATTTAAAGACAAATTATAGTTTGATGTTTTTCAATTCAATTTTTGAACCTAGTCCTAAATTATAATTTGCCCTGAAAAAATTGTCAATATTAGTGATTCATAAAATTAAATATAAGTTTAGACTAAGTGCTGAGAGACATAAAAAATATATTATTGAATAAAAATTGGCATAGTAACATTTTAGTAATAATAATAAAATCCAAGACTTCACTAGTTACTAGTTAAGGATTAATAATACTGGAAAAAAGTGGTTGACAGTAGATTAATTTCATCGAAGGAAATGCATTTAGTGCTACTTAGCTTTTTGTCGAGGTTTGACTTTGTAAAACTATTCCTCAACTGCAGTTATAAGTTTTATATTTGCTACAATAGAAGGGTTCCCATTAGGAATTTGATGATAGTCCGGACATTTATTTTTCACTAGAAAAAAAGGGGGAAATTTTGTAAAAAAAAATCCAAGACCAAACTGCCTGTTTGCTGGAATTGACATCAAATGCAGGAATTTTAAGTTATTACCTAGTTACAAAAGCATTCTAAAGCCAGAGCAAGAGGGGAAATGATGTAAAATCATATGCACATTGTATTGCAACCAGAGAATAACAGGTGCACTCACAATCGAGAATGTTTTAAATATGCAAAATATGCGGGACACACCATTTCTAGTGATCAAAGACACCGCTACAATGATCATATAACCATTTCGCTCCCAAGCACTTTTCCCATGTACATGTCCAAAAATACCAGCCCTTTTTTAAAGAAATTTTCTCTCTTCCTTAAAAAAATTCTATTGCTTTTATTTTACAACATATTAACTTGAAAAAAAATACGCTTATGAATAAATGTTGGCTGTTTACATGTACAATTTTATTTTTCCTCATGCTTCTTTAGTTTTCTTATAAAAAAATAAAAAACAAATTATTTTTTAACTTTTTTAATAAATAAATTTATTTAAAAGTTTACTCAGTAAACCTTGGCTATTAGAAGCGAATTCAAAGTATGTATTTATATAGTACACTTTATTATTAATAAGTTGGCTTAATTTTGTTCTTATTCTTCCATAGGTTATGTTTTAAAAAATATATATAGTATACCTTCACACTAGCGCTATTGAGGCCTACTCTCGGCTCTACATCTTTTTAGTTTACATATTAGTTATATAACCATAAATAATTGGATTGCCAGAGCATATATTTTGAAATTTGTAAAATGTTGACGGATAACTTGCAGCATGAAAACAACTGCTTTTACAGTAAGTTTCTCGGAAGTATTTTCCATGTCAATTAGGAGGTTAGTTGCACTTATGATCTTCACATATGAAATATAAATGTAAATTTGTGAGCTACTCACGGTCTTTCGGGCTAACACTTATGTTTAGCTAAGCACTCGCCGTGCAATCCCCGGTTGCATTGGACGCACACTGTCCTGGATCTTCTCCTCTGTTCCTTTGTGCTGCATACACAGCATCTGGACTCTTTGTGGCCTCCCAATTTCTTAATTAATAATAATAATAATATTTATTTACTCCACAGTTTCATACATATTTTTAAACAGGTGATTTGGAGCTTTAGGCAGCCTCAAAGGTGTCACCTGTATGGAGACTGCCTTCCGTAACTAAATAGTATTGCTGGCATATTACAAAAATCAGTTTTCCAAAGCATAAGAAAGAAAAAATAGCTTGCTAGGATCATTTAAACTTTGCCTATAATGTAAATTTTTCATTTTTTTTACAGTGATAATAACATTTAGAGATAGTAAAGTACATTGATGCAAAAATAATAGCCATATATTATTTCGTAATTGACAACATGATAAATCTCTCGAAGTTTGTTACATTACTGAAATTACACCCAATTTTGTCTTTTTCATGCATATACATGAATAGTAATAAACCATAAAACGTTTTAATTTGTTACAACTAAATTCATGATATTCAGCGAGTATGAATTGACATAAGAAATTATTACAACTCTGATAGATTTTCAATTATGGCTTGTGACAATATCCATTCTCTTAACAACCTGAAAGTTTTGTTTATATTAACTGTATTTTTGATATGTTCCGGTACAAAGTTGAATATTTTAGGACCTAAGAATACAAAGGATCTCTTATACAGAGTGAGATTTGGTTTCAGAGGTCGTATAACTCGTTTTCTTCTTAGATCATAAACATGGTCACTTCCAGTTATCGCGGGCAAATTGCCACTCTTTAAGTAAAACATTTTCAACACTTTAAAAATAAACATGTGTTTTATGGGTAGAAGCTGTAATTGAACAAATATTGGGTATGTATGTTCACACTTCTTACTATTAGTTATAATTCTAACTATCTTTTTCTGCATTGATACGACCGGCTGCAGGGAATTATTGTAAGCTCCTCCCCAACAAATCAGTCCATACCCTAATCTCGAACCTACAAGTGCTTCGTATAGAGTTTTTTGGAATGGTAAAGGACATCTGTTTCGAATGAAGTACAATTTAGAAGCATAATAACGGAGAGTTTTTGCTAGTTCATTTATATGGTTTTTCCATTTTAGAAATGTGTCAATGGTGATACCCAAATATTTTATACTGTCTACTTGGTCGATATTTTTACACCCGCAACCCTGTTTCGGACAGTCTACATCATGATACGTTAAATTAACTATAAATTTATAACAGTTGCTTGGATCAAATGCCATAAATTTGGTTTTATCACTTAGTTCAAGGCCGTTGTAGTCAAACCATCTATGTAGAACATTTAAGTCTTTTTGTGCATTTTTTGCGACGGTGTTAAAGTTACTTTCATTGCAGCACAAGGCCACATCATCGGCGAAAGCGGTAACTGATCCTTGAAATTCATAATTGCACAAATCATTTATGTAAATAAGGAATAGAATAGGCCCTAGCACTGAGCATTGGGGTACCCCTGTCTCCACCAATTTAAAATTGCTGGAGGCCTTACCTACCCGTACACACTGAGGTCTTTCTGTTAAGTAACTTTTGAACCAAGCTAACGAGCACCCTTTAACTCCGGCATCACTTAGCTTTGACAGTAGGGTTGCATGGTCTAGGGTATCAAAAGCTTTTCTTATGTCTATGAATAGGCCCCCAGTGCGATTATTTGAATTGATTTCATTGTATATTTTTGTCATAAAATTCATAAGGGCATCTTCCGCACTCCTTCCACATCTGAATCCATATTGGTTCTTACTAAAGAAGTTTTCTTTTTCAAGGAATCTAATAAGCCTCCTTTTGACTAATGATTCAAAAATTTTTGATATGGTGGGCAGTAATGAGATAGGGTGATAATTTTGAATTTCATTTCGATTACCTTTTTTAAAGACAGGAATAACTGCAGCTTTTTTCAGTACATTGGGAAATTCGCCAGTAGTAACACTCAAATTACAAGCGTATGCCGGTGCTGGCGCTATTGTTTCAATAACTAGTTTTAAACGTTTCCATTTATGCCATCGATTCCTGGAGAGGTACCATTTCTGAGGGATTTTACCGTCTTTACTATTTCGTCTGGAAGTATAGGATCGATGAAGAATGATTTAGAAATACTCCTGCTATCACATGGATTTGTAACAAATGAACATTTGAGATCGTCATGTTTGGATTTAGCACATTCTGAAACGCTGGTAAAGTAGGTATTGAACTCACTTGCCATTTCCAGATCGTCATCAACGACTTTACCGTTTACTTTTAGGGATCGAAGAGTTACACCTGATTTCTCTTCCTCTGTCATTTCTTTGAAGATTTTCCATTGTAAATTTGGTTTTTTGTGGCACAAGGCAAAGCAATTCATGTAATAGGTATTGGAAGCGTATTACGTTACTGGAATGACGTCTACTTTTTTCAAATAAGTAGTTTTTCCTTTCAATCATCTTGAGCAAGGTATTTGTCATCCACGGCTTTAACTTTAAGGGCTTTTTGTCCCCCGTAAGTCGACAACTGAAGGCACTGCTTTAATTTGTCTATAATGGTATTAAATGCTTTAGTGGCATTTGTCTCATTTAATATACAAGTCCAATCCGAGTTGTCAGCAAGAGTTTTAAAAATTTCAAAGTTTATTCTAGTTTTATGGTGGTTAACATTTGCTCGGTTTGCAACAGGGTCAACATTCGCTGAGATAGACAATTTGGTCATTGAATGATCACTTATATCTAAGTGAATAACATCGGCAGTTATATGATATCTGTACATATTGGCGATTCTGACGTGTACATGATCCAAACAGGTAGCTGAGGATCTTGCTATCCTGGTTGGACAGTTAATTAGAGAAAGCAATCCATACGACGACAATAAATTGTTGTAGTCATCTGTTACACTAGTTGTGACATATATATTTATGTTCATATCTCCAACAATTATTAGATTACCTTTGCAAATTTTAAAAATGCCTTCCATTTCACTAAAGAAAAGTTTTTCAGATATATTTTGATGCCTATATACGCATAATAAATCGAATGATATTAGGTCTATTTTTAAGGTAAGCAAGACACAATCCGAAGCTACCGTAGTGACTGGTTTGGTGGTACAACTTATACTGTCCAAGATGTACACCATTACACCTTTGGATCGTTCTTCATCTTTACATAGCGCAAAGCAGTTATATCCAGCTATTTTGTAGAGAGAAATTTCGTATTCTTTTATCCATATCTCAGAGAGAACCATTACTGTTGGCTTAAATGTTAAATTATTTACATGTAACATGAAGACATCATAATTTGACCTCATACTCCGTATATTCTGTTGAATAACAATAACTTTATCTATAGTATTAACCCGGTAACGCCTGAAAAAAAAAGTTTCTCGGAATTCAGTGATAAACTAATATTTTAATTAACTACATTTTCTGATATATAACGTGCAACTTTTATTCTTAAAAAATTGGTAGTTATGGAGATACAGCCTGGTACCAAACGGTACCGCTAGGCGCTTGAGGGTATAAAATGTAACCGATTTGAAGAATCTCCTGAAATTAAACTGTAGCTGTCGAAAATACTTCGTATTTTATAATTTATAACTCGAATATTAATTTATAACATATAATGTCCTTGAAATAACAAGAAATATGCAAACAATTTATTACGATCGTAATAATAATTTAAAATATCAATTTTCCCAAGGTAAATAAAAGTTCATTTCAAGGCTTACATAAATCACTGCCAGAAATGGAATGGCGCAAAACAATACATAATACTAAGTTACATTTCAAACATTCTGTTCTTGTCCTATTGGTGTAATTTTCATGGGTACACCTTCGCCGCAGGGGAGTGGATTTCACGAGGTAGTTGTACCCATCGTACCTTACTACATCGGTGACACAGAAAAGAAAATCGACCGATAGCAATCAAATGCAATCTATTGAAAATAATATGCTATCTGATGATGAGTTTACTAACATCATTCTAGTTTCACGTCCTCTAGATGCAGATGCACGTCCCACAGATTTTGGGGGATACTTGAATCTTTCCAGGTATGTCTGCACAACTGCCCGACGGAACTCTAGCAGGGTTATACCTCTTCATGACTTCCTTATCAACAACCATGCATTGTGCATCATTGCAATTAGTATCCGCGTAAAAATGAGCCACCACAATTTCTTTACCCTAGCACCTACACGATAAAGGGATATATTCCAGTCCATTCGATCGGTGCCCCCCCCCCCCCATAAATGCATTATATTTTCCAAAAATATCGGGCCGTGGCACAAGGATTCTCTTTTTCTCACTTTTAGAGAAGCTACCCACACCAGATAACGGATATATATCGTGGGATGATGATATAGTTGATACAACTGAATTTTCCACCCACTTCACTACAGCAATGTTGTCTTTCACGCATCTTCTAGCTTCAAAAGATCCTCGTTTCATCTTAGCCAGTTCCTTATTGGACTTCAGAGGACAGTCTTCAGGTGTTCTATTTTCCCTCACTGTGCCAGTTGCATAGTATTTCTTTCTGTGGAGATATTTCACTAAGCTGTTACTTGTATAATAATTATCAAAATAGAACAGGTAAGGTGGTTCTTTCTTTTGTAGGTCATCTAACATTCGTATTAGAGATGCTGCTGCCTAACCAAATTATTTTTCGTAACTTTCCACTTTCCTCGGGTTAGTCCCTTGGAATACGTCGAAATTTGGTAGGTAGGGCTATTGAGACACCAAACTTTATAGCCAAATCTTATTGGCTTACCCCGGATGAATTGCTTACATCCGTGTCTTCAAAAATATAATACCATTGACTCATCGAAACTCAAGCACTGCTCTTCTTTGAAATTCTGGCCAAATTTTTTCTTCGGTATGTCCATAAGAGTGCGCATTTTTCTCATTTCATCCGAGGTATTTACAGCAGTATTGTCACAACGATAAATAAATCTGTCTCACCTCATTGAATTACACACAATCTCATTTCTCATGTCGCGTGCTCCTCCCAATAAAATACGGTTCCACTAGGAACCATATTTTGCCCACGAAGGAAAAGAGCAGCAACAAGCACTTTCACTTCTTTAGGTGTAATATTTGGATTAGTGCATTTGCAGAACAGGGCTTACTTTTTCAATTCCAGCACTAGGTGAGAAATGACTTCGTCATCAAAAAACAGTTCAAAAACTGTGGTAGTGGACAATTCACGAAACAAGGAATAATCAGGATTATGTAAAATCGTGTCACGTACAGTAATTTCTTTATCATCCCAAATTATTAATTTCTCGCGTATTTGAGGCCTTTTGCGTGATTTACGGCTCAGACCAGGTTCACCACATGGGGACTAATATTGCGATCTGCGAGGTGTACATACATTAAACTCACAATATAATCATGTATCAATACAAATAAACATTTAAAATAATTATAATAATAATAAAATAAATAAATACATTGATAAAAAGTGTTAAAAACACAATATCGCAAAAGAATCGGGTGGAAATACAAACGCGGAAGGAATTCGCTCCCTGCATAAAAATTGCATGGGAAGCGCCTAGCGGTACCATATGGTACCACAGATATATTACATATTGTAACTTTTCTAAGAATACATCTAAATCCAAAAAATCTAGTCTACCTCATAGCTACATGTATTGAGATTTAATATTATTTGAAAAACTTACGTAGATATGGATAGGACTGGATAAAGTTAAAAAAATCGGAATGAATGCACGACAAAAATCGTTTTTTGGCGATCATTAAAAATTGACCTATTTCAAACATCTGTATGCGCGTTAATTATGGTTCAATAAGAGCGCAATTTGCGGAATAATATGCTCCAACGTATATAAATTGATGTGAAGTTAAAAAAATCAGAAGGAATTTGAAGAAATATTAATAAAATTAAGTTTAGGAATACACTACCAAGTGGTACCAAACGGTACCGCTAGGCGTTAACGGGTTAAACAATGTGTCAGTATTGGTCATGGTTAGGGACACCGAAAAATGGTAAATAAAAATCATCAAAAGCGGTGTTTAAAAATGGCAAATATGGTAAATAAAACAGTTTTAAAAAAGTGAAAGCTGTGTTTAATGTTGGGAAAAAGGAGTCTTAAAGGAAGGTTTTTTTTTAAATATTATTAATAAAGACTTCATACCAATGTGAACAAACAGTTAACAGTCCATACATTTGAGATCCAGTACAGAAGTTATGGCTACCCTACACAACATAAAAAACACAGTAGGCAAAATTAAGTTAAAGGCAAATTAATGAGATAATGGTAATAACAATAACAGAGTGGAGTAGTGGACTGCAGGTAATGAAGTTCGATTCTTACGCTGTTTAAAATTTTTCTTTCAACCATCGAATAAAAAAACTTTATCCCCCTTCATTTCCAACCTTTGTGTGTGGATACTGACTTTTTTGTAATTCTATCGCTTCAACTAGATTTACAAATGCGTCACTCAAAAATACACTGTTAAGTTAACGTAATGATTCCACGATTTAATTCTGTAATATAAATTTTTTCCAATCATTTCCTTTCGCACAAATTTAATTATTTTTTTACTTATAATTTGGCATGAAATTTCTGATAATCTACTTTTTTTAACTGCCTACTAGCATTACCCTAGGAATACAGCACGGCTGTATTCTTAGGTAGTGATAAGGATCGAACTTGCGACTGGCAGTACACTAGCCCTCATTTTTAACAACTACGCTCTCATAGGTTAACGGAAAATATGGCGAATGTGGGCGACCCGCATGACATTCGGCTTAATTTTTTTCTCGCACATCCGGGCCTGTGGAAAAAATGTCAAGACGAGTATTTTTTATTTTGTTTTCCTCGTTAGTGGCACGGAAAAAATCTTCTTCTCATTTCGTGACCCGAGTTACTTAACCTCTCCTTGTTGGTATCTACCATACGTACATTCCATTCGCGGGGCGCATCGATCACGAGGCCGCGAGATGTTAAAATCTCCGATCCGGATCTGAATTTTCACTGTCCCTGGATATGATTTCAGTAGCTAGTGAAATGAAAGACCCGTGGATCTTCGGATCCGACCCGACCATCCTTAATTTATGAGTGGTTCATTTGTAGATCTAATTTAAACAACAAAGTCTAATAAAGTGAGTATTCAGATGAAATGGTTTGAAATTGAATATGATAACAGTTTCGATACAGTGACTGAAAGAAAAAATTAAACTGGGATTGGGATCGAACTTCGCACAGTACACTAGGCTCTCATTGTATGCCTGATCCCGGCGAATGTAGGCTACCCGCACGACATCCTACGTTTTTTTTCCCGTGATGCCGGGGTATCTATCTAAAAAGTCATATATCTTTATTTTGCTTCTAGTTGCACGGGAATGTTTTCATCTAATTACGTGACCTTAGTTACACATCCTCTTCTTGTCAATATCTACCGCACCTACATTCCATTCACGGGGCACTTCGATCGCTAAGCCGCAAAAATTTAAAATCTACGATCCGGATCCGATTTTACTCAGTGTCTTTGGATCCGAATCCGGAACCGAGAAAAATGAAAGATCCGATCCGGCCATCACTAAAGAAAATATTTCATGCTACAAAAATTCGGCATTTGCAAAATATCTCAAATTTCGTTTAAAAAATCGCGTTTCAAAGAAGACACTGTTAATTTCGTGATTAAACCCTAAAGTCGCTTATTTCGTGAATCCTGTCGCAAAAAACATTTCACGAAAATGTCATGACCCTAGTCATGGTGTATTACAAATGCGGAGATCAACGATTGTTTACATCATCCATACATGTGACAATAATTGAAGGCTCCTTTTCCACTTTTCTCAAATAAATTTTGCCACCACGTATCCACAGATACTTATGGTGCTTCTCATTCTGCGCTTGTCTAGCAGCATTAAATACCTTACGCCTGCCAGGACAAAGGGCCTCATTGATGTAAACAGGCGTATCCCTATGAGATACAGTGTCAAAGGTCAGGTGTTGAGTAGAAAAGTTTCTTTTGACTCGGCGCCTGGCCAACAGGTTATCTCTTACGTGCTGATTTAGAAAACGAACATGGATTCCCCCTGGTTCCCCATTTGGCTTCTGTTTTGACCGGTAGCAGTAATCGATTTGGCTTTCACTTAATTCAACGTCAAATGCAGCACTGATATTATTGACTACTTCCATCAAATTTTCATCACTTCTAGTTGGAACACCATGGATTTCCACGTTATTACATAGCAAGCGTTGTTCAAGGTCATCAGAACGGTTCAACGCATCAGACAGTTGCTTCTTAAGCACCACGTTTTCACTTTGTAGGCAGGAAATTTGATCTATGCATTTCTCTAAGTTCTTACCCTGCGATTCAATCAACTTAAAACTATCTTCTAGTTTATCATATAACTTATTTATTGTGTCACCAAGATTTTTCTCGGTGGATTTGACTTGGTTTTTAAGATCTTGGAGCATAACAAAAATCTCTTGAAGGAATTTACCTTCAATATTCCTTCTGTCCATCAGGAATGACTTATGGGTATTATGACAGTCCACACATTTCCAGGATTGTCCACTTGCCTTGATCCCTTCAACGTCCTCTCTTGTCAGTGGCTCTTGTAGACAGGAACCATGGAAGATCTTTCAGCACGTCTCACAGGAGATGGCGGTTGTATTCCGTGTAGACCTTTTGCACACTGCGCACGAACTCATGCCAGAACGTTGAAATGGAGGTTTTGGACGTTGTTTCCTGGTTCACGATGTAGAGCACTTTGTTATAAACAAATAACACTTCCGCTCTGTAAGATTAACTATTTGCACCTATGCCTGGGAACTATATGCTACACATCCAGCAATGCATGACCTTGAGAGAACCGCACGGAGTGAGACCACATCCACACTCGACGGGAGCGGAACGCAAACTGGGATTTACCTTCAATATTGCTTGCTTCCTGATGAACCACGTTCACTCCTTCTGGACTCATCCCTATTCCTCAACCATTCTGTCCCTAACACTTCTATCACATTTGTTGTGTATATAAGTCTCGAAAGAGGTTTTCACTAAAATTTTATTTGTATAATATGTAGCTATTCAACACCATCCTTCCAATAATCTGGAATGCTACCTTTTTCCAATATTTTAATGTCTTCCTTTCATCTAAATATGTGTACAGCATCATGTCTGATGTGTCCACTCCTCCCATGAACTTGTTGTATTCTAATATTATTCCTGGCTTTACATTTTTTTTCTCCCGTCCTTTCCTTACTCTCGTAACTTCTCTATCCTCTGCTATTGACTTGCTCGAAAGGAGCATCACCGGTCCTTTTTGGGAACTTTTTTCCCTAAATGCACATCCTAAGACACATCCAGCACGGCAATAAACCTTCTCACCGACGGAAAACTTCTTCTTGAAAAGTTCTGGTAGATATTTCTGATTTTTCCTGGCAGTGCCTGTAATATATGTACCCATTTCATAAAGAGTATTCACCAGTGGAATTGACATGAAAAAATTGTCCAAAAAAACTTGGTAGCCCTTGTGCAAATAATTATTCACTCCTAGAAGTTTCATCACCACCGTATACCACCGTATCACCACCACTTCCTCACTTGCCCTACCTTTATACGTAAAGAATCCCAGGCAATAATTGGACACCACATCGCAAAGCATCCAAAATTTGATTCCCCAGCGGTGATGATGCTTATTTGGAAGGTACTGCAACAAACTTGAATGGTTTTTTAGTCCCTACTAGACTTTCATCCACGCTTAGTTCCTTGTGAGGGGTATAATGGTATCTAAATACTCTATTGGCATGATCTAAAAGGGGTTGGTACTGGATACATGGATCGTAACCGGGATCATTGCATCTTCTTCTTGCGACTTCTTAGAGTCCACCAAATGAAAAAATCTCACAATTTGCTGAAAACAATTCCTTGGAAACATTTTTCTGAACCAAGGGGTACTTTGGGATGTTGATAGCGACCAGTATGAAGCAATGGTAGTTTTCCGGATTATTCCCATGTTCAAAATACATGCCAAGAATCTTTTCATTTCTGCAGATGAAATGTTTTCCCACTTCACTGATGGTCTTCCAGACTGAGAGGAGATGTACTGTTGGGCGTAGCGATTAGTTTCAGAAACAAAGGAGTAATGAGAAAATCTGTGAAAATAGTTGAAAATATTGAGTCGGAGGAGAGTTACGGGGAGGCACACGTGTGGGGCTGGTCATTTCCTGGAAATGGTAATGTGTGGGAGTTGATTCCTCTGGTGGCACTACTTCCCACCATTCTCCATATTCTACGTTACAACTGTCTTCATTACTGCATTCTAGGGCTGTGCGAGTCTCGACTTTTCGAGATTCAAGCGAGATAAAAGTACTGCTCAAATCTCGCTCGATTTCGAGATCAATACGCTCGAAAAACGAGTCTCGAGCTTGTCTCGAGATCTCCGTTGTGGTGGACGTAATTTTACGGGGTCTTGCGTTATAATGCGACGTAGTAAATTTATATTTATTCCCTTCCTTTTACATGATAATTTCATGATGTCATGCCATAAAATGTAGAGATATCTCTTAGTTCTAGGCCTAGACTCGAGAAGTTAGGAGACCCTAGGCCTCGGCGTAGGGCCTAACAGAGTCCCTGCTCTATTTCGTAATCGGAGGCCAAATACCTACTAGCAAATGACGCATAAAATAGGCACGTATGAACGTAGGCTACTTCTAGAACTAGCATAAACCCAATAAGTAAAAAAAAAAGTTGCAGAAAAATCCTGTTATTCTTGCCCATCTTTAAAGGAAATCTTCAATTTAATCCCGTACTACTGTGAATTTCAACCATAACGAATCAATACATTGCATTTTAATGGAATACAGGTAGTCCCCGACTTACGACCGTCCGACTTACGACCATCCGAAGTTACGACCAATATTATTTCAAAACATATAATTTTAACCGCTTCGAAATTTATTCTGAAAATGTTACGGAAAGCGCGTTCAAAGTATCGCAATGCGTTACCGCCGAGAAACATATATTTAGCAGTGGTATTATAAAGTAAAGGGCCGCTATAACAAAGGTAATTATTTCACTAACAAAGTTTTACGTCTCATGGAATGTACAAACAAAGGAATTATGGTACGTAGAGTTACGGGAAAGCTGCTCCACGCAGTCTTGACTCTGTAAAATTAATATGTACGTAACAAGAGATGGCGTCGCGGAAAATTAAAGCTGCTACGATGTACTCGGGTTCGCTATAATGAGTTTGAGGGTGTCTACAGTGTGTTCGACAAACGGTCGAGCGATCAGCACCGTTGGGATATTGCCAGAAGGCAGTCAAGAGGACCGCTGTGGTAGTTATCAAGTACGCCCGGCCACCATAAGTGTCTTTATTGTGTGTGATAACCGTATGATGTAAAATGCCACCCATATAAGAATTGGTTGTGTTAGCGTCGGTGAAAAGAGATAGAGAGAGGCTATTGATTTGGAAAAAAGCTAGCCATTGTGAAACATTGTTATGCGGGACAAACTGTGACGTCTATATCAACCAGTTTTGGCCAGACGAAATCCACCATTAGTGCTATCATAAAAGACCGACTCCATATTCTGGATGCTATCAAAGGTACTGTACGTAGAAGACAACAATTTTGGCTTAAAAAAAAGGGCCCATCCACGAAATGGAGAAGTTACTCGTGATTTGGATTGAATATCAAATTAAAAAACGGATCCCGTTGAGTTTACCAACAATCCAAGCAAAGGCACGTAGTTAGTTTGAGGACCTCAAAAAAAAAGAGGAGGACTGTGACCTAACATTTAATACCAGCCGTGGTTGGTTTAATCGGTTTAAACAACGTGCGCTTTTGCATAGTGTAAAAGTAAGTGCGGAGGCTGTCAGTGCCGCTGAGTTGTTTCGGGAGAAGTTTGATGAGTTGGTAGCGAGGGGTAATTTTTTGCCTAAACAAATATGTAACGTAGATGAGAGAGGCCTCCTGTGGAAGGAGGTGGCAGATCGTACCTATATCTACAAGGAAACAAAGAGTTTACCTGGATTTAAAGCGCACAAAGACAGATTAACGCTTTTGCTGGGGAAAATGTTGCCGACCAAAAGTAGAAGCCACTGCTGATACACCATAGTGAAAACCCAAGAGCCTTCAAGAGTGTGGACAAGAAAGATTTGCCGGTATACATATTTCCGGTCCAATAAGAGATCATGGATGATGCTTTCGTTGTTCGAAGACTGGTTTACAGTTTCATTCCAGAAGAACAGGCGTACTGTTTGGTGAAGAATATTCCATTTATAATTTTGTTAGTTTTAGATAATGCGTCTGGACATTCCCAGTATTTAAATGATCTGCACCCCGATGTAAAAGTTGTTTTCATACCTCATAATACAATATCTGTCGTCCAACCAATGGATCAAGGAGCAATCGCAACTTAGAAAGAAACACATTTGCAATGGCTATAGAAGCTACGGAAAAAGGAGATTGATCATTGAAAGACTTTATTCTTCATGCCATACAAAACTTAGATGGGGCATGGGACAAAGTGAGTGAAAATTTCATGCGTGGTATATAGAAAGGTGGTGCTTGAAAGGTATGCCGATGGTTTTAAGGGATTTGAGGAAGAAAATTCTGTGACAACCGCCAGTAAAGAAATTTTAATGATGGCAATAGCGCTGGACTTAGCAGTGGATAATGAAGACATAGATGAGCTTCTGGAAGCTGCCAATGAAGAATTATCAAATGAGGACTTAAAGGGTTTTTTAATCAGCGAAGATAGCAGAGCAAGAAAGGCTAATCATTGACGAAGAGAGTAAAATTTCGCTTCCTAAGACATTCTCAGGAAAAACTTTGGCCCAAGCATTTAGCAAATTCAACGAAGGTCTTCAGTTGCTCGCAAGT
The DNA here is from genome assembly GCA_933228895.1 of Platycnemis pennipes. NCBI lineage: Eukaryota > Metazoa > Arthropoda > Insecta > Odonata > Platycnemididae > Platycnemis > Platycnemis pennipes. The sequence goes on from OW121856.1 coordinate 113,430,676, forward strand.
ATGGATGCAAACACGGAACGATTTTCTAAAGTGGAGAGATTGATCCAGGGATCTCTAGCAAGTTAAAAAAAAATTATAATGAGAAGAAAAATGCACAGTGCAACCTCGATTAGACGTTTTTTGAAAAAGAGTTCCAACAAGTCTGTTTCTCCAACACAACCTACATTCCCATGCCTTCCACGAGTAAATCTGGTGAAATCGAGAATGGAGATATGTATTTGTGATATCCCATTGCGTTCCCCCGACTGTTCTTCTTCAGATTAGACTTTCACGAACAATGTTCGTGCGTCCAAAGGATGTACGAAGAGGACCTAAGGTAAATTTCATTTTATGCTAACTTTTTAAATATATTAACCATAAATAATTTTTGATAGTTTTCATTAAAGATCCTAAATTTACGCCAATAGTTACCAATCATTGAGCGACTGTGAACTCAACTGATTGTCGCGCTATTATCCATCTCCTTTGCGACTTTAAATATTTATTAAGGGTATGTTATAATGGCAAGAAAAAGTTGATAATGAGACACTCAGATATTGAGATAAGGTGTGTGATCCTGAGTGAACCGATGAAGGTAAGAAATCTCTGCGCATCAGCATAAAATTAAACGCGTGATTTTATGACAACTCATCTGGCATATTACCGAAACGTATCGAAATCACTTCAACCAAGTCGTTCATTTCGATCTAAATTCGATGGAGGGTGCCTTCGATTTGTGGCGATCGCCACGCCGTGGTGCTTTCGTCTACATATTACAAAAATAAAAAAATAGAATAGCCGTCCATCGCCGGCTATATCTCCTATACGAGGCGAGCCAAACTAATAAATACCAATATGGTGATCGCCGTCTATCGCCGTTCTGAATCGAAGGCACCCAGAGTAAAATCATTCTTCAGGTCATCCAGGAAAGAGCATGGAGTCTTTCGGGTTCGTTTCTTCTTTTCTTCATTAAGTGTGCCAGAACGACGTAATCAGCATTTATGAATATTAGTTATAAATATATCTTTCAGTTCTGGCTATTATTCGTTATGGTTGCAGTTTAACTGTATCGGAGGTTCAACGTCTATAAGATCGTAAAATGTTCAGCGCGTCCATTCTGTTTACCGCGTACCGGCGTTACAAATTAGTAAGGATTTTTAATTTACGAATTATATTACTATTTTGATTTGTGCGTTATTTTAATAATTGTATGTAAATTAGCATTGTATTAAATTAGCATGTATGTACTTACAACATAAAGCTACATCGCTTGGTACATTAGTGGTTTTAGGCAGTGTAATACCTACAGGCACAACGTATGTACTATATTATTCCCGACTTACGACCAATTCGACTTGCGTCCAAGTCTTCGGAACGAAACCTGGTCGTAAGTCGGGGACTACCTGTATATATTATTATTTTATTTTCCCATCTTTCAGCATGAAAAGTTATTGGTTCAAGGTGTTTTCTTGTTTACGCAATGGTAAATGAGCCGGAATCCCTGAATACTCACGCTAAGCTGCTTTATGATCTTGAGATAGCAACCCTGTCAGCTGTTCCGAGAGACGAGATGAAGCTCGCCTTGGGGTCGCCTGTAAGCACGCATGTCTTGACACTTGCACGCGTTGTTGAGCGGAATAAAGTAAATGTTTGTCCTTGACCGATGCCAACAACCGAGGCAATTGGAAAGATATGTGACATTGTAGAATTATATAAAACATCACAACTGATGGTATCAGATGGCTAAAACTCGCTTAAATGCTTGGCAACAAATTTTTCCGGTATAAACATGTTCACTCACTACCTTCCCCATGTCTACGTATATAGGTCTGTTTAAGTTGCGTTTTCTGTACTTTCCCAATCTAGAGCTTTAAGCGGAATTCGATCTAGGTTCGGGTTAGCCAAAAATTAAAATAAATTGAATTGAAGAACCAAGGAATATGAAAATGATAGCGAACACACTGTAATTTAAGACATAGAAATTACAATTTTTAATAAATGACAAAACAATTGATGTTATCGTAGATACTACCTGCGCTGTTTTTAAGTACCCTTTCGCGCCGGAGCCTTGCAATGAAAAATGCTTCCCTTGTCATTAGTACCGTGAGCATATCCTTGTATGTCTCTGTACGGAACTCACTCTTGGCAAGGAATCGGACAGACATACTCCTCGTTTATCTTGTATCACAAGTCAGGGAAGCCGGACCCTTTCCTCGATCACTTGGCAGAGGTGATAACGACCCTCTTCTCAGTACCATCCCCACTCAGCCAACTATTCTTTTATTCATTTACTAAAAATATTTGCCGCCTAATATAAAAATACAGGCCCAGCAGTTCATACCGAATGTTCTGTTCTGCATTTATTAATTTTAAACGGAACTTTACCGTTATTATTAACAATGCAAAATGAACACTCTCGACAATTTTTTTTATAATAGAGTTCCGTTCAAAATGTGGAAATGCACAGAAAAAAACTTTATAAATGTAACTCTGAGTTCATACTTTCCCAGCATGCTACAAATATCGTGATACTTATTGTTATCGTTATATATCCTCCAAGTATGTACATAAATGCTTGACCACGGACACAGTGAAAGCATCTACCATGCTGAGATGAAAGATTGGAGATTACCCCTGTCCGCATGCCACGGAAGGGTCCAGCGAAGAGCGGGGCGGGGAAACGATAAAGTTGTCATTTTTAGGGTCGATCCCTCAGTCGGGGGTACGTAATTGACACAACTAAACCGGTTTTCCCCAGTAGACCCCCTTCACCCAAGAAGAGTTCTTCGTCTATTCGCGACGAAATTCATCTGGGCGTGACTCATTCAGCGAGAAAGAGGAGTAAGTAACCCGAGAAGATCTCTCCGCCTTATCAGTGTCTACCCCCGCCCAGCTTCGCTTCGACCCAGGTGGCCACCACTAGTGGGGGAGGAGTTGGGTCACATTTTTGGGCTTCTGCAGCCAACCCTTTTTATGCTTGCTTGCATCTCGCTTAGCAGCGACATGCAAGCGATGTTGACATGCCGTTAGTTCACTTGCGTGGAAAGATCTACGCCATTTATTAATGACATTCTTATGCTTCAATTGAAAAATCTACGCGTGGGCGCGGTTTATAAGCTCGCTGCGAAAGGGCAGAATATGAAATTTTACCGTTAAAAATGTTGCTTGGATTTATTAGTTAACCCATCTAACAGACGAAATTTAATATGAGAATAATGAATTTTCCTCATCGAAACGGATGAACTGTCAGCTTTCTAACAAGTGCGAAAAAGTGCTACAATGTTCCGACATTTCTATGCACTCGTGCGACGCATAGCTATTTCGCGGATAGATTTCAATGGGCTCTCATGATTTTTCATAAACACATTTGATTTACACTTGATTGCCACAAGTTTAAATGAAGTGCTGCGTGACGATGAAGAAGATGAAAGTGATGAGGGCATCATCCCAAAAAAGAAGACATCCTCCAGCCATTAAATAACTTGCATCATTTCCCATTACTTCACGAAGTTGATGATGATTTTATAGATAATTTAAGAAAAAGTTAAAAAGTAATCCACTCAAAATGGAATGGTAAAAAGTAGTGATGGACGGATCCAGGTTTTTTGTCGGATCCGGAACCGGATCCTTGCCTGGGTTTCGGATCTTTATCTCGGTTTCGGATCCTTAGTTTCACATACTCGATTCAGATTTTCAAAACCTAGATTTTTTTAAAATATATAAATACAGCAACAATAGAATTGCCAAAAAAAAGTGAATTTATTGTCGAAAAAATCAACTTCCAATCATCCTTGTGGATAATATTTTCTTAGATCAAGATTTACGGATGCAATGACTATATCTTATTACTTCTAATATAAAGATCAACTTCCTTATCACATACTCATCATGCAATACATTTTTGAAACCTGTACAACTATTCTTTAGAGTGCAGTTGAAAGAAACATTGTAAGTTTATTTTCATTAATAAAGGAATTATTTTCCAATTATTAATCAAATCCTTGAATGCTTTCAAATTCTTTTTTAGAAACACAAAGTATTTTAATGCGGCCAAGAGATTCCATTTATGGAATACCCGGGGATTCCATTTTCAAGACGAAAATATTATTATAGAATATTTCAAGCTGCTAAACTAGTAATTTTGCAATTCTCATTAATAATAACCTTTAAAATGAAATTTGAGAATTTTATACTCCTAAGGGGAGGTTTTGTAACTCTGATCTTGAAATGAGATTAGCCGTTTTTCATGCTACTAGAAGCAAAAATTAAAAAAAGTCTCGGATTTTTTCTCCATTGGCTCGGGTTTGCAAGAAAAAAGTAGAATGACATGTGGGGAGCATGTATTCTCCAAAATCAGGTAAGCCGACAATAGCAGTTCGATTCTTATCGCTGTTTAAAATTTTTCTTTCAGCCATTGAATCAAAAAATTTATCATCCTTCATTTCCAACATTTCTGTGTGGATACCGACTTTTTTGTACTTCTATCGTTTAAACTAGATTTATAAATGCGTTGCTAAAAATACATGGGAAAGTTAACGTAATGATTCCACGATTTAATTCTGCAATAAAAAATTTTTCCAATCATTTCACTAACTCCAATTTTTACTTATAAATTGACATGAAATTTCTGTAAATCCACTCTTTTTAACTGCCTACTTGCATCACCCTAGGAATATAGCATAGCCTATATTCCTAGGCAGTGTTAAGGATCGAACTCGTGACCGGCAGTACACTAGCCTTCATTTTTAACAACTACGCTATCATAGGTTCACGGGAATCTGGCGAACGTAGGCAACCCGCGTGACATTCGGCTTTATTTTTTTCTCGCGCATCCGGGCGTATGGGGAAAAAAGTCACGACGAGTATTTTTTATTTTGTTTTTTTGGTACGAAAAAATCTTCTTCTCATTTCGCGACCGAGTTACACACCCTCTCCTTGTCAGTTTCTACCATACTTACATTCCATTCGCGGGGCTCATCGATCACCAAGCCGTGAAATTTTAAAATCTCCGATCCGAATCTGAATTTTTACTGTCTTCGGATATGATTTCAGTTGCGAATGAAATGAAAGACCCGTGGATCCGACCCGACCATCCTTAATTTATCAATGGTACATTTGTAAATCTAATTTAAACAACAAAAGTATAATAAAGTGGGTAGGTATTCAGATTTAATGGTTTGAAAGTGAATATGATAACATTTTCGATGCAATGACTGAAAGAAAACATTTAACTGCGAAAGGGATCGAACTTCGCACAGAAAACTAGCTCTCGTTGTCCGCCTGATCCCGGCGAATGTAGGCTACCCGCGTGACACCCTACGTATTTTTTTCTCGCGATACCGGGCTAATGGGGAAAAAAGTCATATTTCTTTATTTTGCTTCTAGTTGCACGGGAAAATTTTCATCTAATTTCGTGACCTGAGTTACTCATCCTCTTCTTGTCAATATCTACCGCACCTACCTTCCATTCACGGGGCGCTTCGATCGCTAAGCCGCGAAAACTTAAAATCTAGGATCCGGATCCGATTTTGCTCCGTGTCTTTGGATCCGGATCCGGAACCGAAAAAATGAAAGATCCGCGGATCTTTGGATCCGACGGATCCGATCCGGCCATCACTAGTAAAAAGTGCAAAAAAACATCACAAAATATTTTTTTTAAAGTTAATTCTGCAAATGAAATTTTACTTTCAGAGGGGTTTTCTTCATTATCATTTTGCCTAGGCAGTTTATTAGTTTGCTATGCAATGCTAGTTAACTTTCTTTGAGTGGTGTACTTTTTCATTTAATTATCTTGGATAACTTTTTTAAACTGCCTTATTTTCAAATTTTATCTCTGTTCAGTTCATACTCTTCCACTTGCATATTTTTACAAAAAATATTCACCACTTTGAAAGAATGCTAAAGTTTTACAAAAATTCTTGTATTGATGCACTACCAAATGAATACCTTCAGTGATTCAAAACGAAATAGAAGGTATGCAAACAGCACTCACACACGTGTGTGGTTGCAAACTAAGCCGTTAGAACTCCACAGGGAAGCACGCAGTCAGAGACTGAAGACCATTTGGAAAGGCGTTCACTCAAAGAAAGCAAAGTCAGCAAGGATAAAATGATTCAATTACGAAGATAACAAAGTATCATTTCACGATAGAAAACTGCAGACAGAACTCTTCTCCGGCGATTCCTCGTAGCATTAGTCACCAGTGTGATGAGAAAAAAATCGTTCGCTACGCCATATGATATTACATGGATATCTTCAATGTAAATGAAAAGCTACATTGTATTGTACCGATAGTTATAATACTAGTCTCCTGTATTACATTTTATATGCAGTTTATTTTACGCATACCTTTTGATTATATTTGAAATGAAGATATCCTGAACTTATCACGTACCAGACGGGGAGGAGGATTATTCGCTATATATTTCATTTCAGGACTAGAAAATTATGTAGATTCATGAACGCATTAGAAAAGAAAGATATAAACTGTAAGGAGTAGTTGGTAGCATAGAATCTCGTAAGGAAAAATCTGTTTCACTGCGAACATCAAGGGAAAATTAGTCACCCGCGGTGGCATTTTCCGCGATGCAATGAAAATGCAATGGATCAGAAATAACGACATAATGTTAGTAGTAATGAACAAACAAAATATTTTTCGATAATATATCATTTCCAATTCTTTTTCCCAAAAGATTTTAATGGAGACTATATAGGGTTCAGATTTATAAGCGTCTATCGAACAATCTACGCTTCACTTCAGCACGGAAAATATTCACGCAAGGTGCTGAAAAAAGTCTTTAAAAATACTCATAATGCCGTAAATATTTTACAATTAGCACCAAATGATGAAGAAAGATGTTGTCTTTCATGCAAAAGAAACTTATAGTGCATAAACATATTTGTTAATGAACAATAATCTCCGAAACTAGCGGCCAATATATCGGCCGCTTGGGAGTATAAGGGTTAAGACCAAACTGCCTCTTTGCTGGAATTGACATCAAATGCAGGAATTTTAAGTTATTACCTAGTTACAAAAGAATTCTAAAGCCAGAGCAAGAAGGGAAATGATGTAAAATCATATGCACATTGTATTGCAACCAGAGAATAACAGGTGCACTCACAATCGAGAATGTTTTAAATATGCAAAATATGCGGGACACACCATTTCTAGTGATCAAAGACACGGCTACAATGGTCATATAATGTTCAAAATACTTATTAGTAACATTCAAGATACTCACTCCATCGTAATATTGGCTGAGATTCATCCCAAAGACTTAATTATAATATAAAGCCACACAACAGAGTACTTACCGCCGCCTTGAACAATTGAGGAAGTGGTGGGCAGGGGGGGCATTCGGCTCCCCCCAGAATTTTACCCAGGCCCTTGAGAAATGAGTCTTCATTAATAAAAATTAAATTTCACTTGTGTCCAGCTTGCCATTCTGACGATATTCTACCACCTTCAAATGCACTTTTAGCGGAATTCTAGTCTCTACCCCCTCCTATCCGCAAAAAATCTCTCTTTACCATGAAAAACTAAAATTTGTGACTCGTGGTCGAGTTAACGCCTATGTTCTACGGGTTATTTTGGAGGGAACTATGAAACTCGCGGCTCTCCAGCACCACCAAAAATGAACTTCATGGATGTGGTAGGTAGCGACAACAGCGCCCCCGTACAAATAACATGCGAAACTTTTCCAGTTGGGCAACCAGTATTAAGGGACCATGGTCCCATCCCTAAATTTTAACTTCATTATCAAACAATGTAGCTAAACATTTGTGTAATTTTAATATTGATTTCATATTTACATGTGATATTTTAGTTCTTTTCAATTTTAATTCCATATGTGCATGTAATGTAAATGTAATCCCGTGTTGGAGGACATCACATTCCTATAATCCCGGGATTGAAAAATCTCTCTGGGATTGCAATCCTTCAGGCCACTGGAAAAGTAAAGCATTGATTTGTAACCCCACTTCCCCAGACCCCATTTACTAATCTTAGAGAACATATTGCCGTGGCCCGAAAGGGGTCTCTGGGGAATATGTAACTCAGCCAGGATGGAAAGCACATCTGGAGGCAGTCCCAAAATGAAATGCAACCCATTCCCAAGTCCATTTTTTCAGTTACATACTTCTAGACTTGCATACGGTCTGCTTGACTTGACAAAGCAGAGGGAGCGAGGAGAGGCGGCAGGTGACTGAAGGAGCGAGAGTGGCAAAGACTCTTGGTGTTGTCCGAAGAGAGGCGTCGCAGGGCCAAGTGGCAGCGTCTCGACATTGTTACGGACAGGAGAGAGAGGGAGTCAATGGTGACCCCTGTTAGTCGAGGGACAATGCCCAAGCTCTTCTGGAATTTTAGACATCAGCGGGGTTGCGTAGCCCTCGGAGTCTCACCCTCGTCTCCTAATGAGTTCATCCCATCCTGTTCTTCTAGATTTCAGAATTACACACTTACCTAATGTGCGCATGTGTTTGGCCTTTCTGGATGTGACAGCCTCGCTTTGAGAAAAGTGAACTGTTTTGCAAAGTCTGAATCCTAAATGCTGGATTCTAAAAAGCTTTTGACCATTAGACGAATGTTGAGATGTCATTTATGAGTTTCTGAAATGTGATCTGAAAAGCTTTTGGGTCGGCCGAGTTGAAATGTCCGTGAAGCAGGTGGCGTAGGTGGGAAGGGGGAGCGATCAAAAGGAGAGGGAGGCTAATTGGGAAATTGGATGGTCTCCCTTCTGTTGGGTCACAACAATATTTCAAACATTGGCAGAAACCAAGAAGGTGGTAGTTCATGACACACAGGACTAAGTATCTAAGAAGGGGTTTGTTGGTAGACACAAGGCAATAGTTGTGGCATAATTGAGCTGCAACCTTCCAAAGTCTACTAACCAAAATGTTTTAGGGAATGTGTTAGTGTGGGACCCATTGCCCTCAAGAAAGTTCCCCGAGTCATCTAGTCGAGATGAAGCAAGGAGCCCTGAGAAAGGAATTATGTGGTTCTTCATTAAGATGCCACGTGCAACAACACCATGATGAGTACATTACAACAAGTCACTTTGTAATACCTCTGCATGAATGAGAACTACCTCTGCACCTGCCATCTGGCTCAAACATGGATATGAATGCAGTGATAACAAGGAAGACAAGATATGATTTTGCCTTTTTGAAATAAGGATTGTGACCAGTTCAACCTCGTAATAATCAAGGCATCAATTCATTTAATGGTCTCGGCAGTTGGTTGTCCACTGAAAAGGCCGGCGAGCACTCAATTGATCACTTGGCATTGTTTAGGGGTTTGTCTTGATCTATGCATTTAGTTGTTGCTTATTTATATTTTTAACATTATAAGTGTTTTTCACTCTTCAGTTTCACCCTTGATGGTTTTGCAAAGTGATAATGGTCTTGCTTGTGATAATTTTTTTCATTTTTCAAAGGTAGTAAAAGACATAAGAAACAGCACCTTAGTATCAATCTTAAAAGAACTTAATTACAGTGAAGGTGCATACAACTGGTTTACTGAAAAACTTTGACAATTAACAATTTGAAACAGTGTGTTATAAGAAAAATACATATTGAATGAAGTAAGAATAATCTTCAGATAAAACACCTTATGGATAAAAATCAGTTGTTCTGGAGAACAAGTCAAATTTATGGGTTAGTGCAAAAATTGCTTTTTATGGAAAGTATTACGCTATCAACAAAAATATTAATTATCTTACATTGTTTTTCTTTACGGTTAAAATAATTAAATTGAAAACTGTTACTAAACTTTTTTTTCTGAGTGAAAACAACAAAACATTGTGTACAGAAAATAAGCATCTCCTCCTCCTCCAGTGATGCCAGATTTTTCAACCCTCAACCTGCCGCCAGAGTGCCCAAAACCCGCCCAATCCCCCTCTTTTCTCACCGCATGCCAATACTTAAACAAAATCTAATGTATAACGAGGTGGTCGTTTAATTTCGATATGAAAATAAACATAATATGGTAAAATGTTCAATTCATATTTATTTTGATGCATCAAATACGCAGATAGGAGCAATTAGTAATAAGGCAACATTTATGAAACACTAAATTGAACAAAATATTAACTATTGCAAGAGGTCATTTCCTAAAAGGCGGAACTGTGAAGTAGGGGGAGAAGTTTTATTATGGAAGTGAAGAAGTCTTGTTTTGAGGTTATTTAATTGTAAGCTATTATTATGGCACCATTGACCCATACTTGAAACTGTTAGTTGAGCAGCGTTTGTTACTTCTAAAAATTTATTGCTAAGGTTCAAAGTAGAGGTGTCGTCAGCATACAGGGTCACCCTACACATAAGTAGGTGATATTTGAGATCATTGATGAAGATGACAAATAAAAGAGGACCCAGGATTGATCCTTGAGAGACCCGACAGTTCGATTTGAGAGCATTGCATCTGAGTGTGTTAGCACCAGCACCAAAAGTTGTATTTAATTGAACAATTGATTTTGTGATATCTCTATCAGGCATCAAGTCGAAACTTCAAACGTTTCTACATATCTATGAATTTCATTTCAATGTAGTTTCTCCAAAGAAACAATTTTATATAATATAATTTTATAACCCTGATTCTTCTTCACATTATTGTCTTTTGATAACAAAAGGGAAACTTGTACAATGTAAGCATGTGCATGATATAGATTGAGTGAAAGATGAATGAGGGGAGGGTTCCTTATCCTTCTCGACTTTTTTTTTGGCAGATGTGTCTGGCACAGAGTTCAACCGCCATGGTCTGGAGGTGGTGTGTGAAGACCTTCCGTTCCTGGAGAGCCTGGACATCTCCAGCACCCTCGTCAACGATGTCTCCCCTCTCCGTCGCCGGAAAACCACCCTCCGCTCTCTTGCCATGTACAACTTAAGGGTGAGGCCATAAGTAAGACAACTCATAGCATGACTCCTCCCTCCTGGGCTGGGCAGGATTGGAGTCCCAATGTCAGTATCCAATATCTTAAAATATTGAAAGAATAATGAAGAAAATGACATACTGAGAAATATCGGTATTTTGGTAAATATAGAACCGAGCAATATTAACATGTCAAATGACAGTAGAACCTCCATTTTACACACGCTAATTTTACAAAAAAATTTGATATTATGCATGTGAAGGAGAAGTCCCTCCTAGCCAATTTGATAAGTATTTTTATGGAAATATTATTTGAAATTACGGAAATGAAATCTAGCATTTGAAGTGAAGCTATTTTGGTCCCCAGCTGAAGTACAGATTTGTTTTTATGAAACTATATAACAAAGCATAATGAATCTTCAGCAAAATCACTCTGAATGTTGTTCACCTTTAATGACAATTTGTAATTTACAATAAGTAATGGCATATTTCTGTGCGAAGCATCTGCAATGTATTACATGTTATGAGTCATTTTAATTGAGCACTTATTTCAGTAATGGGTTTCATATGCATTTGTTTACATTCCTACGGCTACGCCACAATGCTTGCAAAGAAGATCATAGGATGCTGCTGCTCTTGAAATAGTAACCCATCAGCTATCCAGAGTGGCGAGACTATGCTTGCTTTGCCCGTGAGCATAGTGACGTCACAATTGTGCACATTGATCATGGAATGTGATACACTGTTTAGGTTAAAGAAGAACAAAGAAATTTCATTTAATAACCGAGCTGTGTCAAGATGCCTGAGAACACAATGTAATTACAGGCAAAAAATGACATTTTTAATAAATTATGTTATAATCGATGGTGTCATATGCTACGTGAAAGCAACCTATCATCTTCGTAGAAATGGAGGAACTGACGGCTTTCTCATGAGGCATGATCAATGCCATGAGAAAGTGTTATAATGTTAAGATATTCAATCGTGCGATGTGTAACTGCAGTAAAACTTATTGTCTGTGCAACTCTACATTTTCATGTCATTTAAAACCTTTTCTTTAAGTACCAAGGATTTCTATAATTACATAATATACGTTATCCCTTTATTTACGATAACAAACTTTTGAATGTTCCACCATTTACGTTTCACGAGAATATTTTTCCATGCAAATCGTCCTGGTTGCATAACTTGCACAACTCAATGCTCTGTGAAAGACAAAGTTACAACTCATGTGACTACTTGCCTTTAAGAGAGAAATAAAATTTGCACAAATGCACAACCAGTTAGCGTGAACTTGCTCATCTGTGACTGTAATGCTTCGAGAGATTACACCACGTCGCGGCGATCTCGTCCCGGTTGCATAAATCGCGGACTGGCCATTGATATCGCATAGGTGACGAAATCATAAAAAATTTTATCATTTCTTATGTAGCCTTATCTTTCTTTTTTGCTATTATTACAGTTTCTAAAAAATCCTCCAGCCAAACTCTTTCATCCTAATGAAGAAGCCAAAAAATCTCTCTCGTGCTTCTCTTCCTCCACTCCCGAGTAGCTTTTCCCCCTGCGTTCCCCACGTTTGTTTCTCATAATGTCTCACCAGCCAGCTCATCCCCACCTACGCCACTCTCCTCTTCTCTGCCCAAGTTCCCTTTCATGTAGTTAGTACGATGCAGTTCTTCCTGGGGTATCCCTTCCCCCCTGAACCTCTTCCAGTAGCTGTCCTAACTCATGCACCAGTATCCTTTTCCTTCCCTTGGTGCTTGACATCATTCTCACTTTTGAGTGGAGTATTCCTCCTTCTCTCTGGAGCCTCTCAGTCTCCTCACATTGGCCACCACTCCTCACTCACCCTCGCTTCATTCCCCTCCTAAATCTATTGCTTATTTTCTTACATCTTCTTTTGTTAATGTGTGTTTAAATCTTTTTATTTCCATAAGCCCTTAACTTTCTCCTTTGTTTCTGCCGTTACCCTATGGGTGGATTGCAAGAACGAGCTTTAAACCTTGGTTTAGATGATGGTTCCGTAAAATGGCTGAAATCAAGATTTTTTGCTTGCAAAAACAAGTTTTACATCAGACATGGTCTAAACTGCGGTTCAAAAGCCACCAATTTCTGAACCTCCTGCTGGGTAGGTTTAAGTTGCGGTCAGCGTTTGTGAGAGATATCAGGCATGGGTGGCAGCAGTTTGTTGACATTTGTGAGGTGCAGGAAATTGAAGAAATTGCATATGTTGAGGATGCTGACTCTCCACCAATTAGGATAAACAGACTAATTACAGACCAAAGTGACCCTTTTTGTATCATACAACAGTTCACAGTTTAATTGGAAGATTCAATAAAGAATAACTCATCAGCTGTTGGGTGAAATAAACAATCATATCACACTTTCTATGGACCACAGGGGATTCCAAGTGCCACCAATTATTCAATCAGATAAAGATGGGTCAATTCCAGCTTTTCTCGAATCCGAATCTTATTTTACCATTGATCCTAAATTTTATCTTAAATGTAAATGATGCCATTTCCTTTAGTCTCAAGTATAATTTCAAAGCCATATCTTTATTTCCTCCTTAATTTTATATTTTATTTTGAATTCTAATATTAATTTTACACAATTAAATTAACAAATTGAAGGTTCGCGAACTAGCCGCGAGGACCTTAACCGCGTTACCCGCTGGCAAATGATTTTTTCTCTGTGGAATTTCTGCTATTGTACAATTAAATTAAACCTCCCAACTACAAGTATAAAGCATTTAATTACATAAACTGTTTAAAACGATTATTTCGACACATTTGGGATCAAGCCGATTTCTCAATTTATCTCAAATAATGCCAGGTGTGCTGAACAGTCTCACTGAGTTCACTGTTGCCGGTGGTTCTGAAATTTACTTTCTAGCCAGTTATGGGAGTGCAGTAGAGCCTCTATATAAAAACTGCTCTTACGATCCAAAAAACCACTCGCTACATTGAACTCTTGTTACTACCAACAATATTTAAATGGTCATTCCACAGCCAGTTCGAACAAATTTAACTCTAGTTTAACCAATATTGTGGGTGTTTTTGGTGAAAGGCGAAAATATTTTTTGGAATTACATCAATGTAGCTATAAAAAAGATAATTTTGCTCACTTCATTGACCCGTGGTTGTATTTACTGTCGATGGCATTAATATTCATGTTATATGTACCGTATTCCTCCGAATATAGTCCTCCCATTTATGGCAAAATCTTTCGGAAAAAGTCTTGGGGGGAGGGTGGGGGATATCGAGCTCAAGGCACCTACCATCCATTGTAAAATTCCATCCCCTGAGTTTGAAGGCCAATATCGCAAAAATTGCTGTTTTGATTTTTAAATAAAGTACAGTAGAAACTCGAAAATACGAACTTCGAAATTACAAAATTTTGATTTTACGAAGCAAAATCTTCGGTCCCGGCCGAAAGGGTATCTAAGTGTATGTAACAGTACGCGATAATACGAAATAACGAAGTTTTAAAATTACGAACCTCGGATCTTGGTCCCGACGTGAAAAAGTTACTCGTTTATACGAATAATGATGGATCACAGTAACGTTTTCCGGCGCTCCTTGTCAGAGTTAAACATCTAATTAATCATCGTCGCCGAATACATTATGCACTGAATGTATTACCTGAACGATATCTCCTTTTTCAATGCTACAATAGTAAGGACGACTTTGAATCGTAGGCATCGTAGCTCATAAAATATGAAACCAATCTGACATAAAATGCGTTCGGCTTTGTAACCACGAGTCCACAGAGTTGCCAACGAGTAAAGAAAACGTAAATTTGTAATTTAACTAAATACACATTCTCCCACATCGCCCAGCCGCGGAAACAGGATGTAGACGCCTGAATGAAACCACCCGGCCGCGTCGTCTAGCCGCGACGTCCAGACGCGACAGTTGGACGTGGCCGCTGGACGCCCCAGTGAAACCAGACCTTAAGGACGACTTTGAATCGTAGGTATCGTAGCTCATAAAATATGGAACCAATCGGACAAAAATGCGTTTTGCTTTGTTACCACGAGTCCACAGAGTTGCCAACGAGTAAAAAAAATGTTAAGTAGTCGTGTACGGATATACTCGCCGGCGAGAGACTAATTGCTACAACCAGTATTTTCCTCTCATGATCCCTGGCATTTTTTGTTACCAGTTTTCCCAAATATAAATCCATGATGAATATTCCTGGTATAGAAATCGTTTGCTGCACGTTTGCAATAACTATGACATGTATCGGAGATGGTGCTATGTTGTTCGAGTGGTAGATTCAGTCGTGAATATAACCCAAGGAAGCTTTTTTTCTTCTCACTATTTCAGACTGATTACACTCAACCTTGCTCGACGGCATAATTATTCCGGCTGGCAATAGTTATCATCGAAGGACTCATGTTTAATTTACCGTCCTCATTGAGCGTTTTGATGTAGTCATCGAGCAAGGCTCTTCATACGCATTTCCCTTCCCTTCTTCCAACAGCAAAGAAAATCAGAGAAAGTATGAGTTCGCATGGTTCATAGGGCCATTTAGTTTAACGCACATTAATTCTAAAGGACATGCAAAATCAATGGGAAAAAACGCTCAAGCACCCATATATATATTTATATCGGAAAATGGTGTACCCTCTCCCCCTTTCACTCCAACATAGCGATCGAAGAAATATCCTAAAAGAGAGATCACTAGGCAGTCCCCACCAGGAAAATTCACCCAGCTCTCCTCCTTTGCTCCAAAACCTCGGCATACTCTCCCCCATCACCTTTTTCTCTCACTTGCGGCTAACCTATCCCTCCCACACTGGCTATATTTCCCCTTCAAGTGACCCTCCGTGTCCTCCCTTCCCGCTCTATGAGTGGGCACGAGCCATCCCCCTCACATCCAAGCCCCCCTCCATGCCCGCCCTCCGGGATATCAGGCCCCTTCGAGTGCCCCTCTGTCCCACCCCCTCAACGCTAGGCTAGCATGAGATGCCCCACGCTGACTTTGCAGGCCCCCCATACCAGCTCTTGGGCCCTTTAAGAAGTTCCCTCCCCAATCTCATGGAATCTGTGCACGCCGATGGGTCTAACTCAGCGTAAATATTGTTTTGCGGGCATATCTTGATTCATGGTAAAAGCTCCACTCGCCAGAGTCATGTCTTCCCTCTCCGCCGACGCAGCAAATTGAGGTAAGGGAGGAGGAAGATAAGATGCGACTATTCGGCGTAAAGCTGATGATTCATTCGAGGTTTAGTCTTCACGCGCAGCCCTTGGCCTTGAATCCCAGGTGGATCACCCTCACAACAGACGTAAGATACTACGAGACCATGGGCCTCGCAGCTGTTTTTGTGAGCGGGCGAATGGAGTAACCCCCACCCACAGCGAGGGGGAAAGGAGGGAAAGAAGGCAGCTTCCAGCTTGAAGCGTGGCCTGACTTGGAGCTGCAATGCTTGGACGCAAGTCTCCTTGCTTGATCGTAAGCAAAGGAAAAACGATTAGCAAAAATATCCCACGTTTCAATTCAATACCGAATGTTTAAAATAATCCTGAGATATAATGAATGAAGAGCAGGCAGGCAGACCTAATCTGAATAGAACCACAACTGAAGCTTTCGTGTAGTAGAGTGAAAAACGAAAATTATTGATTTGTAATGTTAGCATCGTTAGTAGCCGATGAAGTGTAAAAGGAACTATCAACCTTCACCGTTGAAGTGCGTGGCTTGTACACCCTACTTCTGAAAGGAGGTACACAGCTGGACTCTTCTATAAGCTCTTCTTTCAGCTCTATCATCTTGGAAATAACCACGCACAAATAAGCTGAATCTAAGGGAGAAAAACGATTGTTATTTCGGGAAATTAATGGGCTTAGCATTATTTATACAAAATACATAACGTGTATCCATCGCATAGCATCCGCGAGAGAATCTTATTTTCACTGTCTTAGCTTAACGTAGGTAGATACATATATTATGCCTGACGCGGAGAAAGGACCATTTTCTAACGAAATTTTATTCCTCTAATTTCAATATCGGGTGCCAATGATCGCGCAAGTCGCACACTTCCTTATTGTAAGCATCAATCAGTATTACTAATGATTAAACATCGCTCACGCTTCAGTTAAAGAGTTCTCCAGTTAGGAAATAATATAGAAAAATGCGCTATGAAGCTTCATAGGCTTATTCCAAACTGCACAGAAAGTTAGGCAATTAACGCCTTTGCCTAATCATTCATTGCCTAATTCGTTCATTGGAAAAAAAGAACGGCAAGTTAGTTGCCGCGATGTAAATTTCCGCGGGGCTTAGATGGGAGTTTAATTCTTCCGAGTTTCGGGATTTCCGCCGTGAAAAGATGGAACGATGTGGTGGAAATCCCGAAAATGGGAAGAAACAACCTCCGACAAATTAGTTGCGTTAAACTGTTTGCACCTTGTAGGCATGAACACACATTTAAGTATACTTTTATGAATTATAACTTCGTAAATCATGCAAGTACGTCGCGAGAGTTCATCTTAATTTAAGGAAACGACAAAGAGCTTCATCGCGATGTTTTTGAAAGATACTCGTTGATACGAAATTTGATATTACGAAGTGCCGATTTTTCCGGTCCCGTCGACTTCGTAATTTCGAGTTTCTACTGTATAACCAACTAGATCTTGTATATTTCTACGTTTATTAATGTCAAAAATATATTTTGAATTTGGTCATATTAACCCGGCGTTACTCGCGAGAGATTTCCGATCAAGGTTACTCGGGTGGGATGCTCCTGACACCCCAATGTACATTTTTGTTTAAAAATGGGTTTCACAGCATTTTATTTGTGAAATCCATAAATTTTATTTAAATATATGTTCTTACTTGCAGTGTTTATGCTGAGGAGGATGAGTTGATCGTTTAACTTGTACTCTCTAACCATTGGCGGATCTAGGGTTGGGGAGAGTGGGAAAATCCCCAACCATAAATCCAAGAGAAATAGTTTTTTTTGCGGAGGCTAATTTCTGAGGGATAATGGGGCTCAGCAGAATCAAAGTTGCTTAGAGTAATGTGGAGAATCTCGGGTTGTACACCGGGTCACAGTGTTCAATGTAGCCGACGTTTCAACACTAACCGAGCATCATTCTCAGGGCTGAGATGACTCACCTTTTCCCTGAGGACGATGCTTGATTAGTGTCGACACGACCGCTACAATGAACAATGCGACCCAATATACTACCCCGGAAGGTCCTTGTTCATACATCCACCGGGAAACTTAGATTACACATAATTTTCTGAGTGCTAATTTTGGGGGGAAGTGGGGGGGGCGGGGGGGGGAAGTTCGTCCCCAAAATTTTTGTCCGGATCCGATTCTTTCTCTTACGTACGATAAATTACTTTCTCAGTCTTGAATATGAACTACTGTGAATACTGTTATCATGGCATAGGCACCATAATCCGCTGTCACTGCGTATTCACGAATGTTGCCGTAACTTATCAAAATAGCATCGTCCAGATCATTTTCATTTCCGATGTTATCCTTATAAATGGCTTCGTCAATTCCCTCGTACTTTCTCGTAGGAATGTTGATCATTACATCTTGCTTCTTGGGTTGACGTTATTGTATATAGCAAAAGAACTAATGCCTGCCACTTTTTTGGAGTGGAAAATATTACCATTGGCCATCGAGTAGTGTTTCTTGAAATATTACGTGCTACGCACATCTCATCCACTGTGTCAACACCGAAGTTCCTTATAAAAAGATATTACCTCTGGTTTTTTCTTGTCACCTGTCGACCTGTCTACCCTCATACTACATGCATTGTTGACAACAAAATTAAGTTTTCATCTTTTTTTTGGATGTAAGATAAGATAGTTATGTTCTTTCTAAATCCAAGGCGACTGCTATTCTCCTCCCTCTGTTTTGTGCACACCATCTTAGGTGGCAATTCCCTTTTTTTCATCAGAGTTTCCACCAGTGTCAATTTATTTTGTATCAAATCCTCTGCCAGGGGAACACTTGCAAATCAATTGTAAGCTATGACCCTTCTCCACGGCCCAACAATAGGTTCCACTAAGTGCTTTACCACATCTCTAAGCTTTTTAGGAGTATTATCTACTTTGTAGGGTCCTTCAGGTTGACTCCCTGCATATACCTCTAAATTGTAAATATTGAATACATTAGCGTCAACCAATGAAAATATTTCTATATCATATCTTGCAGGCTTATTTGGGAGATATTGCCTGAATGAATATCTTCCCCTAAAGCCGACTAATTGCTCGTCTACTTTTGTGTACTCTGATATGGCATAGTTATCCTGAAACTTTCTCACAGGCATTTCAAAAAGTTGACGAATCGGAGCTAATTTGTCTATCATTTTTCTTTCTGCCCTACTATTTATATCATCAAATCTGAGCCACTGCAAAAGAAAACGGAATCCTTGATAATACATGGACACGTAAAATATGTCAACACCATCTCGATCCTATAAATCCTCTATATTTTTTCGCCCAGATCTACTTGTTCCCGTGAAGAGCAAACGCCCTATGAAACATTCAATTTCTCCCTCATCAATGGGCCTGGCATCTCTCGCACGCGAATAATTCACTCCTACTTTTTGAATTTGAATATTTATGCATAACGATATTCCTAACCTGAAGTTATAGCATGCAAAGTTGTAAACCATAAAAATTCAGTTTCTGAAATATTTTTTTGTAGTAGGAAAAAAACAATTGAACTTTCAATACTAGGTACGTACTTACTGGGTGATATACTGCACTCGTAATGAAGTTATATATATGTAGAAAAATAGAAGATATATAGAATAAAAATATGGAAATAAGAAAAACAATATTTTTGGAGTTGTACGCAATCGAATCACGCTAAAAATCTGAAAATTGTAATAGGTATATTATCATGACCATCAAAACATGAATATAATTACTATTTCATCAATATTATTCAATGGTGGTATAAAACCAAGAAAAACCTACCTCACATAAAGCACATGCCGAGGAGTCTACGGCGCGGGTGGGGTCAAGGGTCCATTGGGGTGTTCAGGACACCCCGCGCGAGTAACGCCGTGAGTGAGAATATACCGAATGATTTGAGAGGCGTCATCCCGCAGATAAAGGTAAAATACGAGAACACATGTTAGATTGTAACATAAATTTCACAGTTACAAAGTTGCAACCAAAACGATGAGGTATGGAGTAAGAATTGGTAGTATGAGATTGAGTGGCTTGAACATTATCCCCTTTTGAGGCTACCACGCAGGTTATTTACAATGTATACCTGTGAATGTTGGTGTCAAAAGAAAGATAACATATCACATTCCAGCTACTGAAGAGCAGAGGTCAATGGAATAAAGACTAAAAAAAATATACAATGAAAAACAGCAGGGTGGGGTGTTCAGGACACCCCGCGCGAGTAACGCCGGGTTAACTACTTTTTTGACTGAGACAGTAAAAGGCCGGTTTTTTTTCAAGTTGTGGGAAGCAAGTTTAACTTTGACACCTGCTTGAAGAAAAATAAGAAAGCCACTTCTCTTTTCTTTGCATAAGATATGGTACATACAGTAAAACCTCTATACAACGAACCCCCATACAGCAAAATTTTAAGGAAACCTCACTATTTCAAAGTCATTGTCCCGAACCCTTCCAATGGACAATTCACTCAAAAAAACCTCCCGTAACAAACCTCACTAATTACGAAAACCCCCTACAACGAAGTCTGAGAATGGGCCTAAAACATGAAAAGTGCCCCTCTAGAACGAATTATTGAGAACAAACGTAGTATTTTGCATTTACAGGTAATATTTTCCATCGATATTTACGTAATAAGCGGGAAGTAGAACCGCAGTGGAGTGTACCGCGTCTTAACTGTTCTGCTCCGAGCTTCAAAGGAGTTCAAATCCGAGACCTACAGAGTAGAGGGCATGAAGGAAACTTGACGCTCTGGTTCGGTGAAGGCCATAGTCAACTCTGATGGTTCCCACCATAAGAAACGTGTAAGGGAAGCCAAAGCTCCGCTCCACGTGGCTCCATCTATTGCTCAGCTTGGACCTTTGTGCCGCTCCGAGCAGGAGCAACTGTTGATTTTGCACTCCTCTCTGAACCGCCAAGGCGGTTTACAAATCGAACTGGTTTGACCGAAAATCAGCGGAGCAGCTCTTTTTAAATTAAATTTCAATAATATCCCATTGAGCATCCCTTATCAGGGTGTCCACTGACCGGGAGAACCTGGTAAATCGGAAATTATTCGTGAATTTTCAATGCAGGGAAATGTTAATGGATATTCATGATTTTCTTGTCTGAGTCGGGAATTTTAAAAATTCTTAATTCAAGACAAAAAATCCTTATTTTAGAAATAGGATCAACTACGATGTCTTTAAGATACATATATATTATTTGATAACTGTACAAGATGTAATGGATTTGCCGTTGGTATGAATGAATAAATAAATAACAAAAAAGTAGTTAATCTCAATGAATCTTCAGCGCTGTATGCATCGGAGACGTCAACTGATCGAATGTCGTCGAACAGATGCCTTCAGCATCACGTCAAGTGTCCTTTGTTATCATTCATTGCGCATATGGAAGGTAACTAGTCGAATATCTTCAAACTAGACTAGGAAACACTGAAGACATCAAGTCATTGAAGTGGAACATCCTGCAAGCCATTCAGCGTCTGCGTATTGCTTGGGATGGAGTAGAGAGAAGCACGATCTCGAATTGCTTCAGGAGGGAAGGCTTTCACGGAGAGATGGACGCCCAAGACGACCCACAGCCGGAGGAGAGGGAGGAATGGGGTGAAGTCGCTCAATTATTAAACATTGAAGGGGTATCTTTCGAAGAGTATGCGAGTACTGATAATGATATCGCTGTATTTGCCGACAATGAGGATCCCGAAATTTTGGCGAAGACGCAGGATGTGAGCGATGAAGAGAGAGAAGAGCCCAGCAATAGCGTAGTGCGCCCCGGTTGGAAGGAAGTGGTGGACACAATAGATGTTTTGGAGTGAGTTCGTTTAATGTCAGAAGATGGAGTAGGGAATTTGAAGATTCATCGGTAGGTTGAGCAAGCAGCCAGCAAAGAAATGAGGAAAGGGATGAGACAGACGACTTTAGAAAACTATTTTAAATAGAATAATTTTGAATGAATATATATAACTTAAAAACAGCTACCACTTCTTATTTATAAATAAAAAATTGCTTTAAACCTATCTAATTTTTCGAAATTTGTTTTAACTTGCCGAAATATACTCATTTTTAAGCAATATGGAATGTTTCGGCCGAGTTAAGTCGCACGAAAGCTGACTGTATGCACGGCGAGGATGGTAGATGGTCCTGTATTTATATTTGTGAGGAGGTAAGTAAAGGAGAGATAAATCGAAAACCAGATTAGTAGGGGTGTGCGAGTAGCACTTTTTGACCTCGAGTCGAGTTTGTACATTATTGTACATGAGTGAAGAGACCCAGTTCTTACTTAAGTCATCGGAATTGAAGTTATCCAGCAATCTGACTATCAAATGGCAGGTCTACCTACCTAATGCATAGTTATAAACAGTCAAATTAATATGGCACGTAGCGCAGGCCAAAAGACATAATGGAAATTTTCCGGTAGCTCTCGAAATAAGAAAATTACCTTCATTCCTAGGATTACTCAAAAATGTGTAAATTAGCTTGCAGTACGGTACCTAGAGTGTACTTATGCATAATATGAAGCCTATATGAGTGACATGCCCTATTAACTTGAAATGAAAGTAAGCCAGGAGGCAAAATATTTTTTCTTAAGGAATACATAAGCATAGTTAGAAGAGCATTCCTTGTATTTAGCATTCCTATCTATTTCTTTTCAGAGCTAAATGCTTTCTCAGCGATGTTGTGTATGCCGGGGTTAGTCCAACAGTGCAGTGAATTTCATACAGAATGCCTTGTTTGTGCAGTAAATATTTGATAAGCTCGCACCTCAAATTTATGATTGGCCGTTAATTAGTTACTTTTTTAACATATACTTTTCTTCCTCTTCCAATTATTGGCACCATCTCTTCAAAATCAATGATTTCTGCCTAAACATGATAGAACTTAGAATCATAAAAATGACCTGTGTCAATCACCCCCATTTGCACGATGCATGAACACCCAATATCAGCACGGGTTATTTCCAATATCCATTAATGCAAGTTAATAATGTTTGAACAATGAATTTTCATTCACGGATGAATGTGAGCAGGTATATGAATTTTGTATAGAGTCCTGTGGATTAAAGTTTTCGATTTCTAAGGAAATATATTTGAACAAAAATTTATTATAGATAATTATCTATATATCTTTATAATTATCTATGTTAAGATATGACTAGGAACTTGAAATTAATGATGTAATTAATAATCCTAAATAGGAAATAAAAAAATGGAATAGTAAAACTTATAAGTTTTATATGATACCTATATCATTCGTAATGCCCTTATAATGGGATGCCTACCATCTGTTACAAAATTTCCTTCACCCGTGAGTTTGAAGACCAATATCTCCAAGATGGCTAAAGCGATTCTAAAATAAAGTATATCAAATTAAAGCTTGTTTATTTCTACGTTTACTGGTAGTATTAAAATATTTTTACAATTTTTTTTACTGAAGTACGTGTTTAAGAACAGATTTTTAGTGAATTTTTTTTTGGTGCCGGATGGATCCATCGAATTCGCGCATCGTAAGAACAACACAGATCGAGATATCAAACTTCCTTTTCACATATTGTAGCTAAGGGCTTTGTTAATAGTTATACGAAGTTTCATACTATTACGTTCGTCAATATTTTTGTTATTGATGAATTTGTCAGACTGCGTTATTTTCCGTCCCGCACGCTTTCCGTTCCGGAAATCACCGTTTGGACCTTTCTCTTGCTCTCGAGTCATTAATATGAATCCACTTATGAAATCTCAGTAGAATTCTTTGATTATTTGATGTCGATATGTATTTATTTTCGGCTATAAAAGCACGCTCAAATGTCCAGAGCATGCCTGGAAAGGTAGCGCGCGCGTGGAATCATTTGCTGCAAGCAGATCGCCTATTGCTGTGAATGAGTCATGGGGACTCAACAATAGCGGAAAAAAGTATCGCCTTTAAGAATGCAAGTCAGTCTCATTTTAAGAATTGACGGTATCTTTGGAAGCATACCGTCACTATGCCTCCTCGCGCAATGATTTTGGAGACAGAGTTGAAGATAATTTAAAATGCAATTTGTTTCTTTCGTCGAGAAGCCGAGAAATGTGGGGACAAAAGCTCTTATCGCTGATTTTATTTTGGTGAATACTGCAACGTATAAACTTTTATTCAAGCATAGGCAAGGATATTTTTCCTGTGCATACTAGAGAAATTTTCTCGCGTGGTGTTTGGTGCGCGCGGTACCTACGGTAGCTTACAACTTGACAACCTCGAGCAGCTTATCTCTCCTGGCCAAAAGTCCTGTCGCGTGGAGCTCGCTTTCCGAAATAAATATGTACACGATGAAAGCATATCTAATTCTCCCAATTTGTTAAGTCATTTTACACGTTCTTGGTTTTCAAACACGAAGAATACCATCAAATCGAATTAAATTTCCGACTTCCGCATGCTGAGATAGCGCATTTTCAAATATTATTCGTTACGTAATTAGTAACTGAGTAATCTATTTCAAACTTTATTTAGTCTAAGATAAATATATGTTCCATATCTTATGCGAAGAAAAGAGAAGTGGCTTTTCATGTGTATCTTCAAGTGGGCGTCAAACTTGCTTCCTGCGACTTGAATAATATCCGGCGTTTTTATCTGTCTCAGTCGAAAAATTAATTAATATAACAAGCTAAAAATATATTTTTGACATTATTAAACGTATAAATAAACAAGATTTAGTTCGATATACTTCATTTTAAAATTGAACTACTCATTTTTGTGATCTAAACCTTCAAACTCAGGGGATGGAATTTTACAACGGACATTAGGTGCTTTGAGCTCGAATATGGTCCCCCACCCCAGACTTTTCCGCGAATATTCCGGCCAAAAAGGGGGGGCTAGCTATATTCGGAGGAATACGGTACATATGCGGCTTCATGGACCTTGTAACCACCGATTCATCCATTCGTTCACGCAAATATACGTGAATCGATTCATCCATTCGTTCACGCAAATATACGTGAATCCGTTCACGTAAACGTACATGAAACCATTCACGCAAATGTAAATGAAGGTACGTAAGTACATGTTCGTAAGTGTTATCTGCCGTGTAACCAGAGATTTACTCAATTTTGATGATAGCGCTTCCTGTCGGCAGTTTTCTGAACCTATTGGCCTTGGCGGCTCCGTCGACAAAAACTACTCGACTCGACTCGACTTTCGTAAAAATACTCGAGTGCTCGAGTAGAGTACCAACTACTCGACTCGAATTTTCGAGTACTCGCACATCCCTACAGATTAATTATTACAGGAATTATTGTACTTCTTTTGTATGTGTGCCACACCAGTTGGGTTATTTGAAGAGCAGCAGACCACTGGGCCACATTCTATCGGAAACACATGAGCTTTGGGTTAGGGGTTAGGGGAGTCATTGAAGAGTGGAATGGGCGAGGGAGGTCTCCCCGAAGGAACTTGGGAAGGGGAGGGGAGATAAAATCAGCATTGTAGATAAAGAGGCGAGTAAGGGCGTGGTTATTCTTTCTTTCTGAGGGGGAAGGTTATTGAATAATAGGCATTTTGGTATGGAATGTTTGGGAGGGGTTAGTTGGCAATGCACTCTTTCTTCTTACTCATTTCACTGCATGCGCTAGGTTAGATTTCTTGCTGTGTCCAACTCAAAATGTCTCCATTCCAAATTGTTAGCATGCAATTTTACCGGTGCAACTAGAGTTTTCAGAACAGCGATCTTCGCTCGTCTACTTGGTTTAGAAAGAGGTCCTTTCTTTAGAAAGAATGTCATAAAAGACATGAAAAGTAGTGGGATCAGGTTCTTTTACGTTTTTTTATTTTCTTAATTGCTAACATAAGATATATTTAACTCATGTGATTCTGCTTAGCATCTAATTATTCCAGTTTAATAGTTTTAGCCTGCAAAGGGCGCACATTTTGAAATGAGAGACGTTCTGTAAAGGACTGAAAAAGGGGAAACCTGGTTTAAAATTTTCTTCAAGTATGAAGAGGTAATTACTGGATGAATGGCGACAAGGCATGGATTCAAATATTACCTGGCGTACTCAAGGATGGTACTGCGTTTTGGCACTGAACAACGGGTGTGCCAACAGAATACCGATCGTGTCCAGCTTCTATGAAGGCATCATCAATGCATTATCATCTGAGATTGCCATTGTGACCTCAGGGCATTGCCGACTGCCACGTTTTTACTCGTGGTAACTAACTCACCCCACCGAACATCCATCGTTGTTTATTGATATCTAATATATATTGGTCACGAACATAGATATTTACCAGTATTTCAATGGGATTTCAATTTCAATTCCAACAATGCATTTTATTTCGATAGTCTAAATGGCAATATGTGCTCTTTCATGCAAAATTGCTGCATAAAACTGCCGACTGATATTGACTTAAATTATTGCACTCCAAGAATAATATCGACTAGATACTCAGAAAAATTATGGAGCACTTGAAAAATACGTAATCCACAGGCATTAATTTAGGCATTCCCAAAATTTCAGAACATAACTAAAGTAAGTGATGAGGCATAGAGCAGAATGAACGAGAAAAATGATAATGTCAATTAAAAATACGCAGATTGAAAATCACGAGGTGATAGCCACGGTATTTGATGGTAAATATAACAATTGTTTATCATCACTATAGGAAAGGTGAATAAAGCAAGATTAAGAAATTTACACAACTTGCATCGTAAAGCACAAGGAACACTTGGGCGCCCCTGCGATGACGCAACCCACATACCACCTCCATACAACGAAAACCCCTACAGCGAAGTCACGAAATTTGTGGTCTCAACAAATTCGTTTTATGGAGGTTTTACTGTGTATTTATCTTTGACTGAACTAATTTAAAAATAAATTACTCCATTAACTATTACGTTATGACAATTTTTAAAAGCATGCGCTATCTTAGCTTGTGGAAATTGGAAATATATTACGTTTGACGATATTCTTGGTCTTTGAAAACTAAGCATGTGAATTGAGAGAGCTAGATATGCTTTCAACTTATATGTACAGTATAACCCCTTATTTACGCTTTTATTGGGACAACTAGAAAAAAGTGAGAATGGCAGGAAAATGCAAATGGTGGTAGAAGAACAATTATCAGTTTCACATTCATACTTTTACAATGCATGAATAAGAAACTTCAATTAACTGAATTAGAGCAATAATATTAATTATTTCTTAAAGTGTAGAGTTGTCCTGATTTAATTTTGTACAATATATTTCTACCACTGGAGGGTGTCAACTCCATAATTCCCAAACTTACACGTTGTGCAATGCCTTTTCTCTTATGACGAAGCCAGTCACGGTGATATTAGACGATCTAGTACTTAGAAATTGCTTATTACGTTGGTATTCCTTCATATCATGATTTCTTGACATTTCTCTTTTTAGACAGGTGCCTGCTCTAGCTGCTAGCATGTTTCTGATTCACATCATGATTTTTCATAATTGCATCCATTGGAGAGACTGGTAATCATAGATGTTTCTCTATATCAGTGCGAGTTGGATCATGAGGATCAACAATTAATATTTACGCCAAAATGGAAAATATTCTAGTTGCAGCGAAGATTTCCTCAGTGATTAAAAGATTACTCGATGGTTTCCATTTTTTTTCCGCATTGGTTCATCTCACTGCACGACTGTTTCGCCGGCATTCCAGACAGCATCTTCAGGTCCAAAGTATAGGAAATATATAGGTAGTACGAAGATATGGGAAATATATAGAACGAAGATATAGGAAATTTGATGGGATGTGATCTTCGGACTTGAAGATGCCAACGAAACTGTCGTCCAGAGGGATGAACCAATGCGGAAGAAATCCGAAAACCGTTGAGTCGTCTTGAAATATTGTAATTTGCATTCATCTCCCATTTCCAAGTACTATAAAATTTTTATTTTCCGGAGTAATTAAGGATAACATAAACGAAACATGAAAATGTTGAGATACCTCGCTGTTCTCTCTGGGTAAAAATTCATTTTCATTCTTCGCAGTATGAACTTCGGTACAGCTTAAATATACTCCCGCAGGTGTTCCTAAATTATAAATTGTGTCCTATATGCATTCATTTCATAGTAGGAATCTTTTCCTGGCAAAGGGATAGCGAGTGTCTATCATGATCGAAACTCAAGATCGTTTCAACGATTGTGAGTGATATTTCGTCTTTCCGTCACTATTGGCACTGTGTACTGCTCCGCTCTGCCGCTAAGTTCAAATTCTTCCGTGAACGGAAAACATTACTGTTCTCTCTCTTATTTTTTAAGTGTGTATTCAGAAACGGGGTAAAGCCCACCACACACCGAAAGACACGCCACGCTACGCGATGTCTCTTCGTGCGTGTCCCGGGATCGCTTTCCTGCGAAAGCATTGACCACCACAGACCGAACGCTAAGCGACGCGATGGACGTGGCGACACGGGAAGCCACGTGGGAAGGCGATCGCCTCTCGAGCGATTTTCCTGGACGTGTCTTCCGTCGCGCATGCGCAGTAGGCTCTCTGAGGAAAGGGGCGGCAAGTGTGAAGCATTGTGACTGCTGTGCCACCAGTGATAGCTGGATTTTGGAGTTTCGACGAAGGACAGTTTGAAGGGTAGCTGGATTTGAACGCGCTTCGCAGTATGGAACGCCTCATTGAGGAAGTGAAGAAGTATCCGTGCCTGTACGACACAGGATGTGCGCAATATAGGGATAATGTGAAAAAAGAAGCCTCCTGGGAGAATGTTGCCCGAAACCTTGAACAGCCTGGTAAGTAACTTGTTCAGTTATCTTTGAAATGTAATCTTATTACTTGATTTTTCACCTTTAAGCTTTACCATGCATACCATGTTTAAGAACAATTGATCGTCACCAACGTTACAATGGGAAGTGCCCACTTATTGATGCCTGCCCACAATAGGGGCTAAACTTTAACCCAGAAAATATTTTTTAGTATCCTCGTTAGTTCAAGATCATTTTTCATTATCAATGTTTTCGTTAATGGAATGTAGTACGCGCGAACATTGACGAATGACAAGAATTCTTATTATTTTTTAGCTTAACCATTCAAGCTTTTTTATTATAAAAAATGAAAGAGTTTGGATATTTTTTTACAAAACTTCATGCGTTTATTTGTGACATTTGCCAAGATACACTGCCTTCCTGTGATGAAAAGTACTTAACAAACTTTTCTCTAGCATCAAAAGCATTCCTGGAAGAATTTGATCCAAGTCGTTGCAGTGGTTGCAGACCAGATATTTCTACTGAGGTCAATTCTTGATCACTTCCTTCCTTGTCTTCCCCATCCCCATGATTTCTCAAAAAATTGTGCAGCACACATGCTGCTTTAACAATATCGTCCACCAATTCCACTCTGCACTGAAGAGGTCTCTGAAAACATCTCCACTGAGCAGCTAATATTCCAAATGCGTTCTCAACCACCCTACGAGCTCTACAAAGTCTGTAATTAAATACTCTTTTGCTTACATCATCAGTGTGCTGATTTCTAGGAAAGGGGCGCATCAAATAAGTTTTTAATGGGAATGCTTCATCTCCAACTAATACAAACGGTAATTCCATATTATGGAGAACTTCATCAGGTGGTATGCCGGCTGATTTAGTTTCTAGTCCTTTTCCTAGATTACTGTTCATAAATATACCCCCATCACTGTTGCGTCCATATGAACCTACGTCGATGGCAATGAATCTGTACTCGGCATCAACAACAGCAAGTAATACCACCGAGAACTGCTTTTTATAATTAAAATATTTTGACCCTGAATTAGCTGGTGCCTGAATATTTACGTGCTTGCCGTCAATAGCACCGATGCAGTGAGGGAAATTCCATCTCATTTTGAATGTCTTTTCTACTGCCCGCCATCTCTCTTCGTTCGGTTGTGGCATAACGATTGGCTGCAAAATATTCCATATAGCTCTGCACACATCCTTAACAATACTTGATACAGTTGATGCGCCGACTCTAAAGCTGAATGCTATCGTCTGAAATGTATCTCCTGTAGCTAGAAACCTAAAAGAAGAAATACTACATCAATATTTTTTTTCAGTGCCAAATATTAAAAATGATTGGAAGAAGTTAAGGGATTGTTACAGACAAGCAATGCAGCGCAGAATACACAGAACGGGTGAAGCTGCTTCGAGTTGTTCCAGTTGGAAATATGAGAAGCAAATGGAATTTTTACAACCGTTTATGGCTCAGAGGAAGTAAGTAAAAATTTTTCTTGGACCTGTTATTCAACAGAGTAGGCTCTCAAACAAATATTTGGCGTAATTTTAAAAACTGTTCTGTTACTTTTATTTCCATCTAAGACTTCAGTAGGACCCTCGATTATGTTGACATGGGAGAACTATACATTTTATATCCTCCAAGGGGCATATCGCTGCACGGCTTACAGAACATTTAACTATGTGCTACTTTCAATGCCTTGTTTTTTTTAGGGTTCTTGTATCGTTATGTTCTTTCGGCCTTTACCGAATTCACTGCTATCGCCTGCTGTCAACAAATTTGCTGTAAATCACGCAACGAGCTCCGTATCTATCGTTCAAATTTTCCTGTGGTTTTTAATTGTATTTTGACTCGGGGATGATGATATCAACCATAACAGGTCTCCGTTGCTATGTTGAATATTATTTTTTCATAAAAAGGGAGGGATATATGTACTTTGATAGTCACTTGTGTTTAAATTTAAATGTCCACTACGGTTAAATACTATGTTCGAGCATTGTAATTATGGTAGTATTGAAGTTTTGAAACAAAGTGTAAATAATTCTATTAAATTATGACTACACATTGAAACTACTGTGGATAAGCACTAATTTCCTTCTTTAAAAAATGTGGTTACCGTGAAATTGAAATCTAAGCTTGAGAATATAGAGTATATATCTTACACAGAAAAATTGAAGTACAATGTCAGTATTTAAAAATATGAAATTGATAATTCTTCGTTCGTCATTTAGGACCTCCAGTAACATCCCCAACCCTCGACAAGTGGAAGAGGAAACAGCAACAAGCGAAGACGGTGCTGCACCTGAAGATTCCTTTCAGGAGCCAGCAATGGAGCCTCCGCCGAAGAAAAAGATGAAACCACAAGGTGGACCAGTTGAAAAAATAATTGAATATTTGAAGGAGAAAGATAAAACAGAACAGCCACAGAACCTTGGAGACATAGATATGTTCTTTGGTTCAATGAGTGAAATAACAAAGAATTTACCGAAAAAGTACCAAATTAAGATCAGACGGAAGGTCTTTGAGGTTGTCACTGATGTCGAGGAGGAGTATGAAAACGAAAAGGAGAGCTCAAGAATATAGCATCGGCCGGAAAGCTGTGTCGATCATGCAAATTTGCAAATTTTATAAAAATGGCGTTGTAATTCATGCATATTGATAATTAAAAAATTACCTTAAGCATATTGCTAGCCTTTCTTTTGTCGTTATTGCTCGGCGATAGTTGGTATCATATTTATAAATGTCATCCCCAATTAAACTCAGAATCTCATCGAACTGGGCTGGAGTTAGTCGAAAATATTTTCTGAACTTTTCTTCGTCTCTCTCTAGTTCTTGAATAAGGTGATGGAACTCTCCGAAATCTTCCCTTTTGGTGTTCACGGGGTGAACCCATAGTCTGGGAGTGCTCTCTTCAAGAGCAAGAGCTAACAATAATAACTTTTTTTCACTCTCTTTTCTCCGATTCCGGTGACACCACTGTACGTTTAATCTTCTTGCCATTTTAGACGGGGTTCACAGGTTACTCCACCAAATGAACAACACTCACAGTTTTTCCACAGTTCCCACTAGTCCGTCCTTCTTTCTCTTCACACTCTCTCTATAAAAGTTTTCCCTTTTCTCAGCCAAAACCACCAGCTGGTTTTTAAACTTCTTCCGAAGTTACCAAGACTGACCGACTTCCTCTGTAACAAGGGCAATCTTTTGAGTTGAATATGATTCTGTTTCAGCTTGAAAGTGTTTATCGTTGTCAACAAACCCATCTCTACTATCTCTAGTTCCTCTGAGATGAAACAGAACCTCATAATATCTGTCACAATACCCAAAAGAGCCGTAAGACCTAATGAGTGTTTGGGATAGCATATTATCACCAGCGAAGTAATGAAAGATTCTGAAGTCATTTCAGAAGAGGGCTTGTTCACTGGGAGGTGATGAGCCCTGTTTTCTGAAGTTAATTAATGGGACACTTTATAAGACGAAAGTTGAAGATGGAAATACCGCGCCTGCTTTGGCTTGTTTGGGCGGCCAATGATTTCTTCCTCTCTCTCACCCAAGAGATAGCCGAAAACGGGCGACCAGCATTGACTTGCGGAGAGCCTTCTTTTGGTCTTCCTATCCTCCTCTCCGAGGCATTTTTTTCTGAGAAAAGATGCAATCCCATCTCTTGCTCGAAGAGACATGTGGCAGACCCGCGCGAGAAAATGAAAAAAATCTTTTAGTGCGCCTGACCCTTTCTCATGCTCCTTTAGAGCTAGGTGCTGAGTGATGGCTCCTTAGGTCATAAGACCCCTAGTTCTCTTGGTCTGTGAGGTCTCTGCGGCGAGTGAAAATTATTTCAGGGGGGGAGAAAGAAATGTTATTTAGCTGTCTTCTATTTCTCGTCCGATGCACTCAAATGGTATACTGAAAAAAACAGACACAGGTTGACTAGAAATTCTTCACCTTTTAATCTCCTGGAACTGTTTGGTCTTGTAGATTTGCTATCGCTATTCTTTTATGGCGTTCAAGAAATATACAGAATAGTTTTATAGCAATACACTGCCTTGAGAAATTTTGTTTTGCACCCGAGATTGGATTTGAGCGGAGTACTTCTTATTTTAAAAGAAATGGATTGACATAAAATCTTTTCTCAAATATTTAACTGAAAATAGCGTGAATTCCGATGAAAAGGGAATGAGTTTCATGGACAATTTACACTCTAAAATGAAAATGCGGAACTCCATATGCCTTACGACTAATTGAATCAACATTCTTTGGGCATATGGGGTAAGTTTCTTGAAGAGAGTATGAAACTCGGAAGATTCAAAGGATTTTGTGAAAGAGACGATCAATTTCGAACTCAGTTGTTTCCGTTAATTTCGCGTATAATTGACCATCGGTAAATATTTCCCTTCCATCGTTTGCTGGACACACTAACATATTTGGCTTTGGTAACTAACTGTGGGATCACAAATCAATGAAAACCAAACTACCAAAATCATGGTGGCCTGAGTTCACAAGCTCTATAGTTGAAGACTGAAACTCTCCCGAAAGAAATGGCATGTATGGCATGTATCGAGGTTTTTGTTTTATATTCCATTCCCGCAAAGAGGGGATAATAGAGGATATTTGTTGTGTCGAAAAAGCCTGAGGAAGACTCGCAGATATGAGCACGCCAAGTGCCCGCCTGGGCGTTGCGAGGAACATGGCTGGCAGTCACCGTATGGAAAGCGGCTTCCTAATTAAAACCTCTCTTCCGCTAAAATTATTTATAGTAAGTGGATAAGACTTTACCAAAAACTTATTCATACATTAATGATAATTTCCTTCGCTGACACTACCCATGTTTTTCCCACAGGACGGGACTTTCTAACACACTGAAAAATAAGTCTCCCGAACTCAAAATTTCCAGACGCGTTTCTGTTAAAATTAGTGTAACAAACTTCCATGACCGTTAATATTATTTAAAATAATATATTATTCATGAAAAGGCTTTTATAAACATTTTTTAGAAATTTTGTTTGACTTCAATGAAATCTAAATGAGAAATGACAGTTTCAATTTATAAGTTTTTACTCCGTAAAAAAAAACACTTTAAAGTTTTTCGAATAATACTGGAAGCTTAGACATAATAACGGGAAAATATTTATCACATTGTGTTCGGCAACCTTTGGTCTGTCTAAAAACATTTTGTATGTAATATTTACACCAACTTGATATTTTGCATCTTAGGACACGTGTCGTGGCATCGTATGTCTTTCGGTCAGTGATGTTACGTTGTATGGCGTAGTGTGGCGTAGCGTAGCGTGTCTTTTGGTGTGTGGTGGGCTTAAAACAGTGTTTTGCATAGACTGGTCGGAATGACAAATTGAAGGATCGCGAACTAGCCGCGAGAACCTTAAAGGCATTATCCGCTGAAATTGCACAATAGCCTTGCCTTGCCACAATTGCCTTGACCGGAATCGCGGTCAAGGCGAATGATTTTTTTCTCTGTGGAATTTCTGCAATTGGTATGAATAGCTAAATGTCATTGAAGGGAATTTTGTTTTTTTTTTATCTGTAGCATTCTTACCCACATCTAAAGCAAACAGTGGGAAAATGGAAAAGTCATGGTATAAATTCAGGGTTTTCTACATATGTTGGAGATATATATAGGAAATGGAATGGCACCCAATAAAAACGTTGTAAATTGCGGGGAAACGTAAAACACCCGACAGAATTGCTATAAGTACGTCAAGAGGGCCTAACGAAATCTTTAAAAAGAACTTACTGTGATACAACCGCTATTTCAATAAAATTGTTATACATGGTAAAACAGATTATTTTTCAATGTGGACATTACATCAGATGAAAGAAAACGCCCTCCAAGGCAGGATCCCTTCCACCACTTCCATGGTCTCTTTTCGTCTGCTGAAACAAATGTGATACGTTATTCCAAATGACTTCTGCGAATTATCTCGAAGAACGTGAATATACTTACCATAAAAATTAAGACCTTCTAATGTAAAGAGTAAAGGCTAGCAATAAAGGTGATACATTTTTGATTTATCAGTTATAGTTTAAATTTTTGGCGAAACTAATCAAACCTATGGAATGAACATTCGAAAATGGAACGAGCATTGGAAAAGAGTAGCTTGGTCGGTTGTGAATTTGGGAAAATGGTTGGCAATTCGAGGCTTTTTGCATTTTTTGGAGCAGGTATGGTGCTTTTTGATCTAATGCTTAGTTGACAAATTAAGTAGAGATATGAATGATAGAGATAAATATTACTGCAAAAACTTTCCCATTCTTTCGGTATTTGTGACCAGACTCTCTGGATGGAAATACTTCCGCCACCACACCAAACCGATTCCTAGAGAATTGTTGACAATAGGTTTGATGGCAATTATTCATACCAACCCCGGTAAGATGATACTTCAATATAGCTAGCTTGGTTTCCTTTTATGTTGTAATATCATATTATGGACTCATATTCTTACAATTCAAGCCTAGTTTTAGAATCGGATTGCTTTTTTAGTTGAAATTTCAGTACTCTCCAGAGTAAGAGAGGTAAAACTTAACCAGGAACCTAGGTATATGTTTTACCCATAAGATTCGATAATTCTCTTGCCGGGAGAAGTAAGAGCAAAATTTACCAACAGAAAATTTCTCGGAAGCCCCTTCCACCCCTTCTTACAGATGGCTTGTATACAGTTGAGCGACCGCTCGCTGAAAAGATGGTTCACCCCCTCTGGAGGAAGTGCCTCCCCGGCTCGCCCTCTCGGGATTTCAACGGTTCTTTTCCAAAAATTTATGACCCTTTTTACACTTGCATCCAAAACCCTAGCACAGGGAATGGAAGGACATGACAGTGTTAGTTCTCTGCTGTCTTTAGAATCGTGCGCATGTTTTGAGTTTTTATTGCATCTAGGTCTTCCCTAATCGGAGTCGTGCATCCACCTGCAGTGACATATATTTACGATTCCTCGAGTAAGTATAGTTTGATACCATTCAAATAATTAAAATTTGAACTATATCTCGTTCACTCTTATGAACAGAGGCTAAAAATATATTCGCAAAATTTCAGGGTGAGATTGGGTTACTCCAATTGAACCTCTTCCAGGGATCTCGTCGGATAGGAGTATCACTCCACAAATTGACGCTGCGGAGAAGGCAGCGTTATACACAGCAGCCTTTTGTCATTGTGCGGCTCTTTTGCGAGAAGCTGCATTCATTACAGAGCCAGCAAATGAAGTGCCCTCCTCACGTGCCGTTGCAGTTGGCCAAGAAATGTTTTCTCGCATTATGGAGATGATGGAGGAAATGGAATTTGAGGTGGCCGATGATTTGATTGAAGAAAACGATCCAGGTTGTAGGGAAATGTATTTGGAGGTCTTCTCTACCACAGATGATGACGAGAGTGTTGAGGAAAAGTCATTTGCCAGTGATGTGAACATTGAACCTTCCCCCAAAAAAAATCAGGGTCCCGTTAGAGGCGAAAGTGAAAGCGGTGTTGATGGCTAAACTCCATCCTTCATGGTCAATTAAATCACTCCGCTCCCGTGTGACCCATCGCTTGAAGCATCGGGAAGATTTATCTTCCTGGGAAAGAGACATTAGTTCCGGTGGAACCAAAAGGGACAAATGTGACATGATCGACAAGTGGACCTACG
This sequence comes from Platycnemis pennipes, assembly GCA_933228895.1. Taxonomy (NCBI): domain Eukaryota; kingdom Metazoa; phylum Arthropoda; class Insecta; order Odonata; family Platycnemididae; genus Platycnemis; species Platycnemis pennipes. The sequence goes on from OW121856.1 coordinate 113,467,008, forward strand.
ACAGGTTCCACGAGTGCAGGGCAAATGGCGATCATGCAGGGTGTCCAGCAGCGGGGCATTTGATAATTCCCTGAGATTTCCAGGTTTTCCAGACATAAGTTTTATTTTTCCAGAGGAAATATAGATTTTTTTCTCATTAAGTATAAGAGAACGTTGGGTATGTTGGAAATCGAAGTCCACTAACACTGCTATTTACCAGGTTGTGAATAAAATACTAGATGACCTGGACAACAGACAAGAATCCCTTATTCTTATGCTTGATTTCTCCAAAGCTTTTGACTATGTCAATCATAATCTTCTTTTGCAAAAACTTGAAATGTTTGGTATTAGAGGTGCAGCTTGTAATTGGATTGAGTCTTATCTAAGTGATAGGCATCAAAGTGTTGTCCTTACTAGAGATGGAGCCAATTTTGTGTCCCCTGAGAAAAAAGTGGTCTTAGGTGTTCCCCAGGGCTCTGTTCTGGGCCCAGCACTGTTCCTTTTATTTATAAACAACCTCCCTGATATTTTTAAATCTGTAACTGGTATACTTCCAGTATTGTATGCTGATGATACCAATGTTCTCGTGTCTGCCTCGTCATCAAAATGCCTGGCCTTAAGATCTAACCAAGCCGCAAGTCTCCTAAAAGAATGGTGTTATCAAAACTCTCTCCTACTCAATGTGGAGAAATCAAATTTTATTTATTTTCATAATAAGAACAAACATCAATCTTTCATCTCTGTTAATATTGATAGCAATCCTATTCCACAGAATAATAGTTCTTCTTTCTTGGGCGTCACCTTAGACAGTCAAATCTCTTGGGAGGGTCATATACAGAAACTCCGTGCTAAACTGAGTTCTGTCTGTTTTTTAATTCGGTCCATTAGAAGAACTGTAAATGTTGATGTACTGCTGTCAATGTATTAAGGTGAGTTCTTTTCCCTGATTATGTACAGCATCCTCTTCTGGGGCCCTACACCCATTTCTATAATAATATTTAAAATTCAAAAGAGGGTTTTGCGGCTGATAGGTAAAGCACCTCTTAATGCCCCCTGTCACCCTCTTTTTCAGAAATTTGGTATTTTACCTCTTCCCTGTGTGTACATGTTTGCTGCAATTGTTTGTGCTAAAAAGAATATTTCCAATTATGTAACCAATAACGAATATCATTGTTATTTTACTAGGAGCTCTACCAACATCAATCAAACTTTTGTAAGAACTAAAAACTCTAGTTATGCCCCTTGGTATATGGGCCTTTTGCTCTTTAATAAGCTTCCTTCAGAAGTTAAGAGGGCAAAGACTATGGCCCTTTTCAAACGTAAGCTCCATGAATTTCTATTGAGAAATTTATTTTATTCTATTGATGAATTTCTTCATTTTTAACTATTGCATTTCACTGTTTTATGTATTTGCCTTGACGTGGCCTATATTTGTAGCAACAAATCTCCAGACAAATAAAAATTATTATTGTTATTAAACCTGTCGAATCATAGGTTAAAAAAGGGGCCAAGGTCGATTTTAAGGTCTTCAGATCCCTCATTTCATCCCTTGACCGTCAAGGGTTACTCAGGGGTCAAAGGGTGACAAAAGGTGAAATTATGCTAAAAATGTATCGAATCATAGGTTTCAAAAGGTGCCAATGTCGATGGTAAGGTCCCCAGGACCCTATTTTCATCCCTTGACCTTCAAGGGTAACTCAGGGGTCAAAGGTCACAGTGGTTACAAAAGGTGAAATGAGGCTACAAAACTGTCGAATCATAGGTTTAAAAAGATGCCAAGGTCGATTTTAAGGTCTTCAGATCCCTAATCCCTTAGATCCCTTAGCAGTGTAACAATGTGGAAATTCATGGTCAAATAAAGATTCCAACAACTATGTATATTTCCACTTAAATTTATTTGGTAACTCTAGTTTCAAAACATGGGCATCATCTTCAGGTACAACTCAATATTTCTGTGTCGCTGGTATATACGATATATTTTGGCAGATAAGATGATAGTTGAATCATTAAAAAAGGCCCCCAAAATCCAGGGTCGTCTTATAGGATAGGTACAAAAAAATAAGATTGAAATTTATATGATGAACGCTGATTTAAACTGAATTCATAGGCCGCTGATAGTTTGGGGGTCATCTTTTAGGGCAGATAAATGCTTAAACTATAAAAATTTTCTTACACGTCTTATCTCAAGGTCATCTTATCTGTGGAAATATACGGTATACCCAGAAGAACTCTTCTTCTTTTGGGTATACCATATTCTTAATACATTGTACAAGAATACTCTCCCCTCCTCTCCTTCTTCTGGGTGTATATACCAGTGACGCAAAGCTCTCTCTCAAGTTCCTCTTGCTCTTGCGCAGGTGAGCAACCAAGGAGGCGCTGCATCTGTAATCTCGGAGCTGGGCCAGTTGCGGCACCTTGATCTATCAGATGAGCAGGACAGCCACCCTTTCGAGGTGTTTGCGGCAGCGGCGGTAGCCAATGGCCGACAGCCTGCTGCAGCAGGGGGTGGCAACAATGGAGGAGGGGCAGATAACAATGGTGGCTCGGTAGGAGCCCCCATTCGGAGGCTGGCTGGAGAAATCCTGTCGAACCCTCGGGTGCTTCCCCTTCTGGAGAGCCTGGATGTGTCGGGGCGGGAGGAGGTGAGGGGCCTTTGCACATTCGCGCAAGTGTTTCTCGGTGACATTAACACGTTCAACCCAACTTATCAAACAATACATTATAAAACCTGTATAACTATTATTTAGAGAGCAGTTAAAAGAAACATTTTAACACGTTCAACCCGACGGACACGAATGCGCGTCCGAGGTGCATTGCCAAGACACCGAAGGACGCGCATTCGCATCTGTTAATGACCTCTCTGATGACCTCACTGAAGACCTCTCTGAAGACTTCTCTGAAGGACGCAAACTCATGTCTTTAAGAAATTATCGAGTTTTGTAATAAAAATATTTTTTTAACTAATTTTAAAATTACACTTAATGGACTGGCCAAATTAATGTGGAGGAAAAACCTTTCCGTTTTTCACGATTGCACACTAGAAATATTCCGGGTTGAATGTGTTAAGCGAATGAAGAATAGTGACTATTGAGCAGAAGCATTGTGGGGAGAGGACTTGCTTATAATCAATCTTTCAGTTATTATTATCGTGGGCCTCTGTGGCCCATGGCATTTTTTACTATGATAATACATGGGAATTTATTAAGAAATAAAACCAGTAAATAAGAAAAGTCATCATTGGTCATCAATTCTCAGATTGGTTTGATACACCTATCCACTGAATTCTTCTGTAGCTAGTCTCTACATATTTACGTATTTCTTCTCTTTAACATCCTTCATCAATTATTCCATATATCTCACATTCCTTTGCCATTCTTCCCATCAACTTGTCTTTCAACGATTGTCTTCATCAGGCCATCGTGTCTCAAGATATGGCCAATTAAGGCATTACTTACACAACAACTTCTGCCTACTTTTTAGAATTTTCCCACAGACTTCTCTTTTCTTCCACTCTTCTTAAGACTTCTTTGTTTGTTACTCAGTCGATCCATTTATCTTCATCATTCATCTGTAGCACCACATTTCTAATGTTTCCACCCTTTTCTTCTCTGCTGCTGTCATCGTCCATGCCTCACTGCTGTAAATAAACATGCTCCAGATGTGCATCCTGATGAATAGTTTCCTTACTTCTACGCTTGTACTTCCAGCTGTAAGTAGGTTCTTCTTTTGGTAGAATACCCTCTTTGCCTGGGCTATTCTACTAACTATTTCTTTCTTGCTTCGTCCATCGTTGGTTTACTTGCCTTTCCAGGTAGCAGAACTCTTTCACCTCTTCCAGGTTTTACTACCCTAGTTTAACGTTGGTTTTGGCCTCTTCTCTTTTGCTGCATACCATTACCTTAGTCTTCTTCTTGTTGATCTTCAGCTGATATCTGGCCATTGTCCTTTCCATGGTTATAAGAATCTAATTCAGATACCTCTCTGTCTCTATAATGAGTGCTATGTCATCAGCAAATCGCACCATGATGATTTTTTCTCTGTGGATAGTCACTCCAGAAGACTTCCCTTTGATTTCATTGATGGCTCACTCGATGTAAACATTGAAAATTACTGGAGACAGTGTCTCCAGTAATTTTCAAGAATAAAGAAAGGAGTGAGGCAAGGCTCGGCCTTGTCTCACTCCTTTCTTTATTCTTGCTTCTTCACAGCGGGGTCCAGATTTAATCACAGCTACTTGGTTTTTATACAAACTGGATGATTTTTCAGTCATTGTAGGACACTCCATATCCTTACAGATTCCCAATCCATGTTGTCAAAAGCCTTTTCTAAATCCTCAAATGTAATGAAAGTTGGTTTGTTCTTCTCCATTCCCTTCTCTATGAGCAGCCTAAGGGCCAGTATTGCTTCTCTTGTAACGTTACTTTTCTTGAATCCAAAGTGATCTTCATCTGGGAACTCCTCAGCTCCTCAGGATTGCTGACCAATGATGATGCAGATGATCAGTATTTGGTATGCTTTAAAGTTAATACAGTGTTTTTGTGGGGTAAAGACATTTTGCATGCTGTATATGATGTTATTTAGTTAATTCTCATTTCTTTGTCACTTTGTGAATGATCCACAAAAATATTGATGATATTTCAATGTTGAGGAACAAAAATGTGACTAATGGTTTCGGGCTTAACTATGTAAAACCTCTCCATATCGGAAGTGATGACAAATAGACTGTATGGCTATTAGAGAAGTTTATTGAGTACGACCCAGGTTTCAATTATGTAATGAACTTTGAAATGTTATTGTCTGTTGAAATGATGAAACATGTAGTCAACCTGCAGGAAAATTCCTTTGCTCTCATCAAAGTATTGTGTGTTGTTGGGCAAGTAGTTGAAATCAATGCAAGGCATCGCTCGCGTTGTGTGTGGATAATGATTTGCTGTGCCCCTCTGTCCCGCAGGTGGAAGGGGGCACTGTGCTGCGCACGTGGATAGAGGCCCACCCACAGCTGCAGTTCATAGGGCTGGTGCAGACGGAGGCTTGCTACGATGAGATATTCACGGACCCCTTGGTGCCTACATTCCGTCCAAACCTTGCGGTGAGAGGTGTTATCCAATAGTGTTGAGTGCTCTCCACATTGCTTGCAGTGATTCCGTTTAGTGTGTGTTTTGGGAAGGATGGACGCAAATATTGATTTCACTTCTTTGCAAGTGAGACTTGTTCATAGGGTTCTTAACATTTTGATGAGTCTATCTTACCCCATTATAGACCCATTATGTCGCCTCCTAATGCCCCTCTTCTGACTGTCCAACTTTCTGTGTATCATGAGTTCTCTTATTTTGCTCGTAGCATCTACATAAAAATTGAATAATAATAATAACATCAATGATAATGATTTATTGGTCACAAAGGATATGCAAGTATAACTAAGGTTTAACTGTGGTTTAAATTTCCCAATGAACACTGCCGCACAAAAGACGTAAATGCAGGATGGAGTAAGGGTCTTATTTTCTTGGTAGCATCTACTTAAACAATTGAATGTCCTCCAGGATGGAGTTCCGATGCTCTTGTTTGGTTCAAGCTCAGCTCTGTTATGACATGTAATCATGTGTGAGAGACATTATTTCACTCGGGCCTTTAACTTGACTGCTGTCAAGAGGATGGAAGGGAGGCACCTTTTTTGGAAACCTGAAGAAATGAAATATGTCCTCTCACAGCACAGATTAGGTGAAGGTCTCTCTTAGGTTTTGGGGGCTCCTTTGCCAGGAAGAGTCCAAAGGTTTCTCAAAGTGGAGAGAGGGAATCTCCGATCTTGATGTGAGAAAACTCACGTCAGTGTAGGCGATGAAAATTTTATGAGGCAAAGCTGATCATTTTCACCAGAGTGAGTGGAAATTCTCGTACCTTCCATTAATGGTGGCAAGAGCAGTTGTGTTTTGTAAACAAACCCTTGGCAAAGAGGTGTGTGGGTTATGTGTATATAGGCAATTTGTATGCACAATTTGCTTCCTGGTAATTAGGGGAGGCTGATCTTGTTTTTAAGATTAAAATAGGATTGATTTGCGTGCGTACTAATTATTTTGTTCAGTGCAGTCATTAGAAATCACCCCAACTAAATACAGGTTAACCGCCGTTTACCACAGAGATACATTACAAAAAAAGGTCATGTTAAGCAGATTTTTGTTAAACAGATATTGAACAGGCTCAAAGAGCTGTGTAATTCATGGGTGGTATGTTCGAGGAATCTAAATTTGGACCTAGTAATCATATCTAAGAGTTTAATAACTTTTTACGAGTGTCACAATGAAAGAAATGTTATTATCAGACATTTTTACACAATTACAGTTAAAAGCAATAATATTAATTAAGAGTATATTAATAATAGTATTAATTAACAAAACCAAGGCAATAGTTTATTTGGAAGTACAGTCTGCTCCATAATTAACATCTTCAAATTTAATGTTTATTCACATTTAACAAAGGTATTTAGTGTCCCAAATTGTTTCATATTTAAGCATTGTAAAAAATATCCATATTTAACATTCCTGCATTCTGCATTTCTCCGCATTCTACATGCTCAACTTAGAGTCCACATGAACATTTTTGTCTGATTTAATGTTTTTGTGAGTGTGCTTGGAAATAATTACTCTCAAAAATTTTAATGATTGCCATCTTTAGGTTAATACACTAGGAACTTAAAGTTATGATCATCGAAGTTATGATATTTTGATTTTACGAAGCAAAATCTTTGGTCCCGTCCAAAGGGGTACCTTAATACCTGTAAAAGTATTCGATATTACGAAATAACGATGTTTTGAAATTACCAACCTCGGATCACAGTCCCCCCTCGTGAAATATTTACTCGTTTTTATGCATCATGACGGACCATATCAACGTTTTCCAGACACTCCTTGCCAGAGTAAGGTTCCTAATCAGTCATCGTTGGCACGCACATTATACACGAAATATGGATTGCTTGGACGATAATACTTAAATTTTTCAATGCTAAAATATTTAGGATGACTTTAATCATAGGCTAAGTAGTACATAAAATATGGCACCAATACGAATAGTAGTCATAGTGGAAGGATATCCTCTTTCTAAGCAAGCATTGTCCTTACCTTCATCTATCGCTGAGAGCCAGAAATTATAGAAAATACGAGCTCGCTTGGTTCATACGATCACTTACTGTCCATGTAAAAAGTCAAGATACTCAAGTTTGAAGTGTAAATACAGTAAAACTTGTTTATAATGATCACTCATTTAATGAAATCCTGCCTATGACGAGGTGAGTTCACGGTCCCTTGGACTTTCCTATGGTTGTATTCCATGTCCAATCAACCAAAAAAATGGTAAAATTTACCTCACCCTCTGCGATTTTGATGAAAATTGGTAAAGTTGTTGGTCCTACAGAGAAACTGAATAATACCAAGTATTACACCCCTGGGCCAAATACTTTGTTAGAAAATTGGGTCTAAATACTGCCCAAAAATCAAATTTTAGGTCTGCAGTGCCGTTTTTGAATTGTCGTAACTCTGATACAAACACACTTAGAGAGTTGTGTGAGGTGTCATTTTAAAGCTGTTAATATTGCCTTTCATTTGATGTACATGCCGAGGTTAAAAATAATTATAGGTCAAAGGTCAAGGTCAACATAGTTTGACCTTGAATTATAAAAATGGGATATTTTATTTTGCTTAATTTTTTTTTCTTAACAACATACATATTTCATTAATATATGTACCAACTTTCAAAGTGGGACTCCAAGTACGACAGGAGATATGAATTTTTTTGTACAACTACGACACTGGAAAGTTATCATTTCATCATATAATGTTTGGCCTATATACATGCAGGGATCATTTTAGACTTCAGCAGATATATCCTACAAATTTTTAGTATTGGTATGCAACAAATGTCAACAATAAAAAAATGTTACCTTTTCATTTATATCCGGAATCAATGTATTGCATTAATCCCATACAATATCTCTGCCCCCTATTGTCGCAATTATAATTTTCCTCTACATTGCAACACTGCTGCATTTCTCACTCACGCATGTTATCTGAACGAATGTAAAAACTGCCCTGGGCCGAGCAAAATTCGGAATTCAATAGAAGAACACCTTGAAAAAAATTTAATTGATTGCATTACTTACCTTCAATGGGTGCAAGTTGACCGTTGCTCACTAGAAATTTTTACAAAATCTACTGTTAACTTTCTTGAAACTTTTATTGATAAGTTACAGAAACTTCAGTCACATGACTACATTGCTAAAAATCAATCTGAATTTCTTAGATATGTTAAGCATAACATCCAAGTGGGGTAGGTCCTCATCATTGCAGATTTTTCAGAAAATTACGCTTTCGTTTTACAGGACAGCGTGCAAGGTATGCACTAGAATAACGACCAAGCAACAGTTCACCCCTTTGCTTGCTATTACCGTTCTAAAGTCCAAGATAATGTAATCCCATTGAACTACATTATCATATCAGACAGACTGAAGCATATAGCAGAAACTGTACATTTTTTTTCAAAAACTTCTTAAAATCTTGAAATTGAAAGTTCCGAAACTTAAAAAAGTGATATATTATTCAGATGGAGCAGCTGCTCATTATAAAAACAAGTATAACATTCAGAACTTATCTCTTCACAGGAAAGATTTCACAGTCTCTGCAGAATGGCATTTCTTTGTTACATGGCATGGTAAAGGGCCAAGTGACGGACTGGGAGGAACTTTGAAAAGACTAGCAGCAGGAGCAAGTCTTCAGCTTCCATACGAAAAACAAATACGTACACCTATAGAACTCTTTAATTGGGCAAAAGATCATATTTTATGAGTGGATTTTGGCTACGCAAAGAAAGATGAAATTGGAAAACATTCCGATGTACTTGTGAAAAGATTTTGTCAGGCAGTTAGTATGCCAGGCATTAGGGAGTTTAATGCAGCAATACCCGAACCAAATGAGGTGTTTTTAATGAAGAGACTCTCTTCGTCCAAGCAAGAGACCAGGATTAAGCTGTAGTTGCAGGCAGGAGTAACAGGATCCTCAAATAAAATAATTTCAAGAGGACACCTTCTTACAAGGAAGGACACCATATGCTTACGGAAAGCGTGCTAACTTAGCCATTTTACATTTGGTTTGAATACAAGGATATTGCTTTCTATGTAATTAGTTTTCAATCGATTTGCTAACTACTACGACACGTAGTAGTTAGCAAAATTTTTCACGCAGCGAAATTGGGGCTAAATGGTAAATTTCTCTGCAAATGTCCATTTAACAGAACAAATAACAACTGTTGTTAACATTTATAGATTATAATATATTTTTATATCATATCACGACCTTGAGCTATTAGGAAATTTTTAGGCTTGCATCGCGTCTGCTGCAAGTATTCCAAATGGGGGAGCCGACAGGGCCAAGCTCGTGGAGTGCGAGAGAAAATTGTAAAAGTTAAAATATTAAAAAAAAAACACATTTATGAATTGCCACTAAATTTTATTTCTGGAATAGTTAGCTGGGTATGTTTAGATTACGGGAAAAAAGTTTTGGCCGATTCTGAGATGGAGTATTTGAGAAAAGTTTACTACAATTTTTTAAACATCAGTAATTAACAACAATAGGGTGTAGAAGAAAATAATTTTTTATTGATATATTTGCATTCAATAAGAATTAACTTTAATAAGAGCTATTAATCATTGCTGTATGACAATTACAAGCGGACATATAAGCGATAATATAATTTAACGCTCGGATTTTTGCTAAAAATGAGAAAAAATTAAAATGTGTATAATTCGCTCAAAAATTTTTTTGTCACAAAACTGTTTGAGGGTATTCAGTTTGAGTTGATTTTGTACCCATACACCAATTTTAATCAAAATCTGAGACCCTAAGGGACAAATGTTTGTTGAATTGAGGTGGAATGACCCTTTGAACAAGCTTAAACATTTTTTCCAGTGTCCTAGGTATTAAAAAAAAATTCGTATCTCCTGTCGTACTTGGAGTCCCACTTTGAAAGTTGGTACATATATTAATGAAATATGTATGTTGTTAAGAAAAAAAAATTAAGCAAAATAAAATATCCCATTTTTATAATTCAAGGTCAAACTATGTTGACCTTGACCTTTGACCTATAATTATTTTTAACCTCGGCATGTACATCAAATGAAAGGCAATATTAACAGCTTTAAAATGACACCTCACACAACTCTCTAAGTGTGTTTGTATCAGAGTTACGACAATTCAAAAACGGCACTGCAGACCTAAAATTTGATTTTTGGGCAGTATTTAGACCCAATTTTCTAACAAAGTATTTGGCCCAGGGGTGTAATACTTGGTATTATTCAGTTTCTCTGTAGGACCAACAACTTTACCAATTTGAATCAAAATCGCAAATGGTCAGGTAAATTCACTGGTTGATTTGACATGGAATGACCCATATGCTGAATACCCCTCATATAATGAGTACGATTGATACAAAAACCCTGCTATAGTGAACTCTTCTTTGGTCCCTTGGGCAATTATTGCCTCTTTTATAACGATAAGAGTGGTCACTACTGAAGCCTTTTGACAGGCAAGGCAAACTGCCCTTCCTGGATGTAATGGTGAGCAGAAAAAGCAATGGGAGTCTTGGTCATGCTGTATACAGGAAGCCAACTCACACCGACCAGTATCTCAGTGCCACTTCACATCACCATCCCTGTCAAAAGGCTTCAGTAGTGACCACTCTTATCCACAGAGCATACAGCCTATCCGATGCCGACTCCTTAGAGACTGAGAAGAAACACCTGACTTCAGCACTTCGCAAGAATGGCTATACTGATGATATGGTCCTAAAAAGGAGCGCGAATGTGGAGAAGAGACTAAGCCAGCCACCCACAGAAAACACAATTGCAGAGGAAACCACCAAACCTAGAGCCCGTTGCACCATCCCGTTCATCGCGGGAACCTCAGAAAAGATCGCCAGAATCCTAAAGAAGCATGACGTGGTGACTAGGTTCAACTGTGTGAAAAAGATTGCCAGCACCCTGCCTGGACCCAAGGACAACTTACCACAAGAGTTATCCGAAGGCGTGTATCGAGTGCCATGCTCCTGCGGTCGTTCTTACATTGGCGAAACATGCAGAGCCATGGGCACACGCATGAAAGAACACCAAAGGGCGACCAAAAATAAGCAATTCAGACTGTCAGCCATTGCCGAACATGCATGGAGCGAGCCTGGCCATGGGATTAAATTTGAGGAGGCGACAATAATAGCCAAGGAGAGCCGCTATTATCCCAGGCTCATCAGAGAGTCAATAGAGATATGGAAAACTCCCACGAATTTCAACGGAGAAGATGGCTATCCCCTAAACACTGCGTGGAAAAGAATCATCCATCCCGGCCAATCACAGCGCAGCACGGACTCTACCAGCCCTATATAAGACGGCGAAAAAGCAGCTTTCCTCACCTTCGACCTGAAGATGCTAGCAGGATGGCTAGCGAAACTGTTGTCACCCCCAGTCAACAAACGCGGACGCAGAACCCACGATGCAGAGAACATCTGAACAACGCCGCGGAAACCTTGCACCAATTCCCTCTTACATTTGTAAACATTGAAAATTCTTTTTAAGAAATTAAAGCTGCTGAGCATGCTCATAATTGAATGTATTGCTCATTGACACATTATTGACACGGCTGCTGAACATGCAAAGCAGTTAAGGGGCCATGGGAGATGATTATTTTTTCGCTTCCGAGTGCTGAGATGATGGAGATGGTTTTTCCGTCGACCGGTAGAGTTACCAGAGTCGGCGCCTATCCAACCAGCCATATTTTTGTTTAGTGTTTCCTCTACGCTTCAATTGCTTTGCGCAGAGGTGATGAGGCAATAACGACCCTTCCCCTTCATCCCCTCCGTCCGCGGAGTTTTCGTACCATTGCTGACCACTAGACGCAATGTTGCCATTTCAACACACGATTGGACCAAACTGCTTGGTAGACTCCACATTATACCATGTGGCAACGTGGAATTTGCTGAAATGTGCTCGCTACGATTTTCTAAGAACCGAGCCGGTCTGGCAAGTCTGGCCCTAGTGGGGTTCGTAGCTGCAGGAGAACGCGTCCGCGGTCCAAGTCATGAATGGGCTTCATTTTTCGGGGTAGCCGCGTTGATTGGTTGTTGTGACAACAGTTTAGCCCTAAGAACTGCAGAACTGCAACAAGTAGGAGGTGGTCTCAGCTGGTAGCTTGGCCTGCATGTGTTAATGTCTAAATGTGGTAATTTGAAAGTAATATACGTTCGTGCCTACTATAGATCACCCCATTCCAATGTACACTCAGTATTAGAACTCGAGAAACAGATCAGGTACATTAATTCCCATAGCAACGAAAGACAGATTATTGTTGGAGGAGATTTCAATACACCATCAATAGATTGGAAAACATGCAGTCATAAGTCTGGGGGTAGGGACAAAGAAACCTGTTCGCATAATACGCAGTACATCAAATAGTAAATTTGCATAATAGAAGGGAGAATGTTCTCAATTTACTTGCCTTAACCCTTTGAGTGCCACACGACGATATATCGTCGTTTGCAGAATGTGCCAGAAGTGCCAACGACGATATATCGTCGTCTATGAGGAGACCTGTTAAAACAATGTTTTTCTCAATCTTTAACTCTTGTAAATTGTGCATAATACAAGAATGATCTTTTAATAACTACGAGGAACAATAATTTTGATTGTTAATGGAAATGATCAACAGCTTTGGTTATTTAAATAACTGTATGTCGGATTGAATTTTCCGAGCGCCACATTTGGTTCTCACGAAACTGCTTCTGGTGCGACACTTTGGAAACTACATTGTTTGTTAGCTTTCATGAATGCGAACTCAAAGAGGATCCCACGTAACGGAATTTGCATTAAAACTTGCGTTCGCGGTCAGCATCCCGCGATACGAGAGAACGAGAATTAGGCCCCAGCTGTTTCGGAGAAATATTGACTACTTTGGATGACTTGCATGATGGAAGTAAATTTGACAGAGAGTCGGACTTACCCTTGCTTCTTGTCTGAAGAAAAAATTAAACAGATTTCAGAGATTAATTATTGTAATGATTCTGGTCACAGTGATGCTTCAAGGTGTGGTGACAGACTACGGTGCTGTAAAAGGGTGCATAGAATGTTAAGATAGAAAGTGTAAGAAGTGAAATAGCCTGGGAAAACATGTTTGTAAAGTGTATGGAGTGTGTTCATAAGTATGACGGGCCCGGGCCCAGCCGAATCAGGAGAAAAAAAGGTTTTATGGATGGAGTGGGGATTGATGAACTGATCTCCGATCACAAACAGAGACTAAAAATTGAGATGTATTTAAAAATTCTGGATTCCCTGAAATGCCAACTAGAAGACGGTTTCTTTCTAACCACATTGCTAACATGTAATTTATTAGGGCAAGCCTGGCATTATTTAATATACCTACCTCTCCGTATTATACTGTAGTGGCAGTGCACTGCCCTGTGATTGGGTTTTTTTCGAGGAATGTTATCCTTTATTTTCCATCTGAGTTATTTTACGTCTTTACGCACAAAAATGTCTATTGAATAGAAATATCCAGTGAGACTTCTGGAATAATAATAATAATAATTTATTTTCCCCAATTGACAAACTACAAAGTAAGTTACATACAGTTTGCAATTGTATAGGGTACATCACAAGTAAGTTAGCTGAACAATGTTTTGCTGAAAGCACATAAAACAGAAAAAACACAAGGGAATACACTTGAAGAAATAACGTACAGTTAAATAGTACTTTAGGTTGCGATAATAAACAAACCATCTTAACTTAGGCAACTTTATCTGTCAGAAATTCATTCAGTGAATAGAACGACTTCATGAATAAATAATATTTTACCTTTTGTTTTAAATCAATGATGCATGTTGTTGATTTGATGCTCTCAGGGAGTGAGTTGAACATTTTTGTTCCCATTGCAAATACACACTTACTAGATATTAGAGTTGTGGTGTGTCACATGGATTGCATTTTTATTTCTAGTACTATGTGAATGAATGTTATTGTTGAACCTGAGAAGATGTAGGTTATTTTTCACAACTACAGCTGTACAAAAAATATACAAGCATGGAACAGTTAAGATATTTAATTTTGCATACAGAGGTCTGCAGGGAGCGGTGAAATGGACTCCCATCATGCTTCTTATTGCCTTTCTCTGCATTAGAAAGACTCTTTGGAGTAGGCTCACAGAATGAATTGACGAAATTAATGCGATAGGCATTCCTTTACTTAATTAATGGATGAAGGCGATACTTCGTGGAAGTTGCGAACATTAAACATAGTAAATGAAACAACTTTGTACTTTCCACTCAGCTTTATATGTTCCCTGATCGATTTCGACGACTGAGTTGGATTGGGGAACATATAAAGCTGAATGGAAAGTACAAAGTTGTTTCATATACAGTGTTTAACATTTCTTTACTGAAGTCGTTTATGATGCAATGGTGATCATTTTCAATTTTCATGTCAATAATTTCTTTTTTTTTTGACATTTATTGTATAAGTTTTAATTCTTCACAAAGTTATGCATTATATATTGTGACCTCAGTCACGTGGGGGGTGGGGGGATGTGGGGGGGTTTCGAGGTGCACGGGCCGAAATGCGGGACGGGTAGGGGGACGTGTGGGTGACCCCGGGCACCTGGGTTGGGAGGTGGAGAGGGACGGGGAGGAGGGTGGGGAGAGGGGAGGAGATGTGGGGGAGGTCCGCCGATGACTGGAGTGGATGCCGAGAGAAGGAAAGCTTTGACAAGAGTTTCGTGAATTGCATTTAATGAGATCACACACACTTAAAACAAAAAAAACAAGAATGGAACAATACTTGACGATGTGACTAGTCACGCAAAATACAATGAAAAGAACAGTGAACAGCAAAATAACCTCGGTGAACCTAGTCTTTAGTCCACAATATTCCGGTATCCTTGAAGAGGACAACAGAGAAAAGAAATTGAAACAATACAATGAAAAATACACGCACGAACCTCGATGGAACTGGTTTTTAGTCCACAAAATTCAGGTATCCTTGAAGAGGACACCAACGAAAAGAAATTGAAACCATACAGTGCAAAGTACACGCACAATCACACGTCGGGGGGGGGAAAGAGGGGGGAAATGGGATCTTCTTCGCTGGGTAGGTGGCAGTTCAAAGGGGAGGGGGGGGCTCGGCGGGACTCCTCACCGGGCCGCTGTCGCGCCGAGGGCTGACACCTCCGTGACGGCTCCTTCGTCGGGCGCTTCACTTAAAGGGGTCGGGGCGGGCGGTTCTGGGTCAAAGGGTTAGCGGGGCTTGTTACTTATCGAGCCTCCGTCGCGCCGATGACTGAAATCTCGCTGGCGGCTGCTCCTCCGGGCACAATACCGGACTGCAAATGCACCTTCTTCAACTTCGCCGGAAGCCAATCCCTTGTATTCTGAGTCGGAGAACGGGCACAACCTCTTTTCCTCTATCACTTCAGCAATTCTCCTCTCAGACTCGGGGGCGGGATTACTTCGTATCGGGCGGTGTGTTGGGTGCTTCTGGCCTAGACGCCGGACTCTCCGCGTCGCGACCTCGCAGCGCCGCCAGCTAGTGTCTCTTCCATGCTCTCTAGTCTCTCCCCTCTTATATACTCGTTGCTGGGAAGGGGGAGGGGTTCTTCCTGCAATTGGGGGGGGGGGGGTTTCTCCCGCAATTGGGGGGAAAGGAACTCCTGCAATTGGGGGAGGGGGTGGACTACAATCCTGGAGGCCGCAGAGTCATGTCCAAGCTCTCTGTGGGGGCGGGGGACGTGAGGAGGGGAAGGGGGGGGGAACTGTCTTCTCTCTTCTCTGGGCCACTCTCGGGGCGTTCAAGGGCACACACCGGAGGGGTCAAAAACACGTGAAATCGGGGGAAAGTGGGAGGGGGAAGGATGAATCACTCACTCAAACCAGTACTTAAGGAATTTCAGGCATGCAGAGCCAACAATAACTGACCTACACCACATTTCATTCTCACACAACTGCACACGAAAGAAAAACATACTCTAAGTCGAACAGAACAAAGGAGAAATCAAACTTTCCTTCCCTCAAGCACCCATATTCCTTACATAATGTGACCGGCCAAACGGCAACGGTTACAATATTTTTATATGACATTTTTTTTAGTATGTTCAGGCCATAGTGAATCCATGAAACAAAATGAATACAATTAAAGTTGTCTTCAAATACAAGAACTGAAAAGTTTTCATTGAACATAGTAACAAATTGCTTCATCGGGTGGTACTTGAACCTAAACACAGCATGATGAGAGCTGTTTAAAAAGCATAATTATTAGTGATAGACGGATCCGGAGCGGATCCTTGCCTGGGTTTCGGATCTTTATCTTGGTTTCGGATCCTTAGTTCCAAATACTCAATTCTGATTTTCATTCCCTTTTTAATCCTAGATTTTTAATAAATATATATATACAGTAACAATAGAATTACCAAAAAACAAATATTTTTTGTAGAAAAAAATAAACTATTCTTTAGAGTGCAGTTAAAAGAAACATAAGTTCATTTTCATTAATAAAGGAATTATTTTCCAATTATTAATCAAATCCTTAATTGCTCTCAAATTCTTTTTTAGGAGCAAAAACTTTTTAATGCGGGTTGGAGATTCCATTTATGTAAAATCTGGGGATTCCATTTTTAAGACAAAAAAATATTTCAGAATATTTCAAGCTGCTAAACTAGTAATTTGCAATGTCTTATTAATAATAACCTTAAAATGAAATTTGAGAATTTTATACTCCTAAGGAGAGATTGTGTAACTCTGATCTTGAAATGAGATTAGGCTTTTTTCATGCTACTTGAAAATTTTTCTTTCAACCATTGAATCAAAAACTTTATCATCCTTCATTTCTAACCTTTGTGTGTGGATACTGTATTTTTTGTACTTCTATCGCTTAAACTAGATTTACAAATGCATCACTCAAAAATGCATTGTAAATTTAACGCAATGATTCCACGATTTAATTCTGCAATAAAAATAGTTTCCAATCCTTCCACTAATGCCAAATTTAATTATTCTTTTGACTTATAAATTGGCATGAAATTTCTGATAATCTACTTTTTTTAACTGCCTACTTGCATTACCCTAGGAATACAGCATGGCTTGTATTCCTAGGCAGTGATAAGGATCGAACTCGCGACCAATTTTTGTTCATTTTGAACAACTACGCTATCATAGATTCACGGGAATCTGACGAATGTAAGCGAACCGCGTGACATTTGTCATATTTGAAAAAGTCATATTTGAAAAAGTCATATTTTTTATTTTGCTTCTTGTTGCACGGGAACATTTTCATCTAATTTCGTGACCTGAGTTACACATCCTACACTTGTCGATATCTACCGTACCTACATTTCATTCACGGGGCGCTTCGATCTAATAGCCACAAAAATTCAAAATCTACGATCCGGATCCGATCCTGCCATCACCAATAATTATATATATCCACACCTGACTAAGTATTAAAAGTAGATACAGTAGAAGCCCGGTATAGTGAGTACGGCTTATTGCGAGAATCGCGTTATAGCGAGTGATTGTCTTTGTACCGCCAAAAGGCCTATGTTTTACATGTAAAATAAAGTGGATATAGCGAGGCCAAAAAGTTCCTTCCACGGTATACGCTCGGTATTACGACAGATATCTCTCGAGGGCGATGCACCGCCTAGAAAAAAATAAACTATTGTGTTTTGTATTATCTGCTAATTAAACTAAAAATACAAGATGTGTGCCATATCTACAACACCTAAAGCCAGTTATGTCCAAACATTAACGATTTACGGCCTTCATTTCGTTCTGCGCACTCCCATTTTACGTTCTTCTAATGTTAGGCCCAGTCATCAGTGGGAGTAGGCAGACGACGAGCAAGATGAGAGTAGGAGAGGGGGTTAGGTCTAGGCATGGGCGATATTGATAATTCAATATCGGGATACGATAATTTTAGCAGATCATAAGGTGGCGATAACGATAACTCAGCGTGACGATAAACATCGTCTTATCGTGCCCCGATATGTTATCGGGGCACGATAAGATATCGGGGCGCGATAAGATATCGGGGCACGATAAGATGTCGGGGCACGATAAGATGTCGGGGCACGATAAGATGTCGGAGCATGATAAGATGTCGGGGCACGATAAGATGTCGGGGCGCGATAAGATATCGGGGGCGATAAGATATCGGGGTGCGATAAATATCGCTAATCGGTATCGCGATAAACATCACGATAAATATCGTGACCATGATAAATATCGCGTTAAAATATCATGATATCGCGCCCCTATAAAATATCACGATATCGCGCCCCGATAAAATATCACTATATGTTATCACGATAAATATCGCGATAAAATATCGTGATATTGCGCTCGTTCAACCATAGCGTGTTTGCGCCCGATGAATTATCGTGATATTGCTCCAGTTAATCGAGTCGGAAAAAGACAGCCGTAAGTTGGCCTTCGCTTAAGCTTGAAAAATATCTTCGACCCCCGAAACATGCCGTATTTCAGTGAACCTTCAGGCCAATTTTCCCAACTGATGGACGTACTGGTTAACATTCGAAAACTCGACAAACCTGATATTATCGTCATGACATATTCGCAAAATTATCCAAAAACTTCCACAGTATACCTAATATTTTAATTCTGACTAGTTACGCTGTCTTTACAGCTTTCTTCGGCGATCGAAAAATAGAAGAACTGGAAGAAAAACATCGAAACTAGGGGAATTAATATTTTATATAATGGAAAATGTCCTGTTTCTTTCATGAAATATGTTGATATTCTACCAGAATGTGCCTGAAATGACTCTTTTGCTGTTTACCTTCGTCAAATACCACGGAAACAAAAGAAAAACTGTAAATACGAACGACTATGAGAATTAGGTGGGTTTTTTCCACACCATCGGATATAACGAGCGCTCGATTTAGCGAGTGATTTCCGAGGGATTATGAGCACTCGTTATACCGGGATTCCACTGTATTCTCTTTTGTATATTCTGTCTCCTAATTAATTGGAATTTTTATTAGTATTTTTATATGATACCTTGCATAGGAAGAAGTTCGTTATCTGAGGTAATGGAGATGAATCTATTTAAATAAAATATTTGCTACTTTATGTAAAGAGGTAGTACATGTATATCAGAGCACCATCTTCTCAAAGTTTTGGTTACATTATCCATTTAGTTTGTTAGTGTTCGCTTACCATTTTGGCACTATATTTTAAAAGAAGACTTGTTCAAATAGTAAAATAATGACCATTTTTGCGTGTACTGGGTGTTCTTATCTCTGCATATACATACCCCACAATTATATTTAACACAATGGCTTTTATTTGAATGGTTCTGTCTGATTAGTTATGAAGGTTAATTTATTTTTTGGAACTGATGGAGGGAAATTTTCATAAGCCAAAATTAAGACTGACAGTGAAGGGGACCAGTGGGGATTCAAATCTGGCATTTAAAAGTGAGAGTTTTAACTGGTCACTGTTTTCCATAAGTGAGGTCATTGTTTTCTTTAGTTGTATATTGTTGGTCGTTGCATATTGTGTGGGTGGTGAATGATTTAATTGCGGACTGGCAACTCTGAGCTCAGAGGCCTCCCATTGTGCAGCCTCTCTTCACTGTGCTCACCCATGACCTGTCCACTGACTTGTGGTGTTTCCTCTCTCTCTCTCTCTGCAGGTGAGTGGGACTGCTAGTGAGTCTCAAATTCTGGAGGCGCTCCGGCGCTACTCGTCCCGTCCCCTCTACGTGCAAAAGTGCCTCTACAACCTGTTCCGACTCACTCCGACTTTCACTGATGCCAGGGTGGATGTCATACAGGCTAGTACTTTCCTCTCTATGTACTTTCTCTCTTTCAATGCAAGCATTCTTTAAGTCATTAGTTGCCCAGATTGCGAATGGAGAGTTATTGGAGCGCTGGCTGTAAATCCATAGGTTGTAGAAATGGATGTTGAATGTTCATCTTAGGCCTTCAGTATTCTGTTAGGTGTGGTTACCTTAGCTGTGGAGCACCTATAATTCTAAAAATGCCTCTACTGCTGCCAGATGCAAATCATTTTTTGATGTTAGTTTAGACCAGGAGTCTCCAAACTATGGCCCGCAGGCCAGATGCGGCCCGGCAAGGCCCTCTCATCTGGCCTGTGGAGACCTTTTCATCTTCGGAAAAAAATTATGGAAATTCACCTGTATCCTGCCAAGATCAACCGTCGCTTAGGCATAACGTTTTTACCGACTTAGGAAAGAGCAGCAGTGCTTTATGTTTTCCAACCATTCACTGCATAGAAAAACCTTATTCATTGCTTACCTTTTCTACTTCTGTTCACAGTCAATGACAAGAACACTTAATAAGTTTAATACAGTGTTCTTGGTCAATGAGATGGTATAACGCCATCTAGTGGTAGAGTTCTTAATGGTTTGCTGCTTGTTCAAGACTTAATTATTTTGATCTCAGTTTGCCAGTTGCGGTTGACTGCTTTGATGAGGAAAGGCTGGTGTCAGTTAGCGAATTCTAATTGCGAAACATGTTGCACACTATTTTATTTGGTGATAATTTCCGTAACGTAAAAACTTAACAATGTGTATAAAGTATTGGGAGTGTCGTTCGTTTAACAAGAATTTTCAGAATATTTTGAAGAGGGAATATTAAAAGAAACAATCTTTCTACTATAAGTGGATATATTTTCAGACTGTATTCAGGTATGTTTAGTTTTAGAATTCAAGAAAGAATTTTTTTTAATTGTTTCGGGTTATTTCCAGCTATAATTGCGATGAAATTAGTGTGCATAATCAGGTTTTTACGCGATATTTTGTGCAACATACTTTCCGTTTCACTATTTATTGACGATGAAGTCACTTTATTTTAGTGCCCAACAATGTCCGAGAACAGGAAAAGAAAAATAGATGACGAGTGTCGGCAATTTCAAAAAGAATGGAGTTTCAAATACTTCTTCATCAAATCCTGTGAGAAAGCAGTGCGTGTGATTTGCAACGAAACCATGGCTGTGCTGAAAGAGTACAACCTGCGCCAAGCTTTTCAATTGTAATCATCGAAGCAAACATCAACGAAATATGCACAGTTGGAGGGTAAAGTCCGTGCAGAAAAAATTTTCTCACAAACAAAATCAACTCACATGTCAAGGACATTGTTCAGATAATGCTCAAATGAAAATGTATCCTTAACTAAGGCCAGTTACAAAGTTGTCTAGGTCCTGGCTAAAAGTGGCAAACCATTTACAGATGGTGCAGGAATGCTTGTCGGAGGTGGAACTCTGCCCAGAAAAGTCAAAACGATTTAAAAATGTAGCTTTGGGTGCCATGTTGCAGACATGGATGAAAATATTGTGACTCAAAGAACGAAAAAAGCAAGCATGTTTTGCGATTTTTCAATTGCAAGGTGGGCAGCTGTTTCACCTCTCAACTGCTTGTGTTCGCTATTAGAGGTAGGGATGGGACACTCGATTCCTTGATACCTCGATACTTCAATTATCGAGCAAGTACTAGCAAAATGTCTATAGTATCGAGCAAATGAATACTTTGACCAAAAAGATTTATTTTTCACCATTAAAAGAATCTATTTCCATTTAATTGACTACCAAAGACAATTACCGTATTTCTCCGAATATAGTCCCTCATTTTTGGCTGAAATGCTCGCGGAAAAAGTCTTGGGGGACTATATTCGAGCTCAAGGCACCTAATGTCCGTTGTAAAATTCCTTCCCTAGTGTTTGAAGGCCAATATCTCAAAAATGGCTATTTCGATTTTAAAATAAAGTATATCGAACTAAAGCTTGTTTATTTATACGTTTATTAATGCCTAAAATTTCTTTGAAGTTGGTTGTATTAATTAATTTTTCGACCGGGACAGCAAAAAGACCAGATTTATTTCAAGTTCCAGGAAGCAAGTTGAACTTTGACGCCCACTTGAAGATAAACAAGAAAAGCCACTTCTCTCTTCTTCGCATAAGATATGGAACATATATTTACCTTAGAATAAACAAAGTTTAAAATAGATTACTCAGTTAACAATTACGTTACGACAAATTTTAAAAACATGCACTATCTCAGCTTGCGGAAGTTGGAAATACATTGCATTTTGATGGTATTCTTTGTATGTGAAAACTTAGCGCGTGCAAAATGACTTAATAAATTCAGAGAATTAGATATGCTTTCAACGTGTATGTATTTATTTATTTTGGAAAGTGAGCTCCACATGACAGGACTTTCGGCCAGAATAGGTAAGCTGCTCAAGGTTGCCAAGTTGTAAGCTACCGTGGATAGCACGCACACCAAACACCACGCGAGAAAATTTTTCTAGTATGCACAGGAAAAATATCCTTGCCTATGCTTGAATAAAAATTTAAAAGTTGCAGTATACACCAAAATAAAATCGGCAATGAGTGAGATAGCTTTTTTCCCCACATTTCTCAGCTTCTCGACGAAGGAAACAAATTGCACTTTAAATTATCTTCAACTCTGCCTCCAAAAACTTTGCACGATGAGGCATAGTGACGGTATGTTTCCTAAGATACCATCAGTTCTTAAACTGACACTGAAATGCATTCTTAAAGATGATACTTTTCTCCGCTATTGTCGAGTGCTCATGACTCATTCACAGCGATAGGCGAGCTGCTTGCAGCAGAAGATTCCCTACCTTTCTCTTTCAGGCATTCTCCTGGCAGTTAAGCGTGTTTTTATAGGAAAAATATATATATATTGATCTCAAATAACCAACGAACTCTATTGAGATTTCATAAGTTGATTCATATTAATGACTCGAGAGCAAGAGAAAGGTCCAAACGGTGATTTTCGGAACGGAAAGCGTGCGGGACAGACAATAACGCAGTCTGACCAATTCAGCAATGACAAAAATAATGAAAAACGCAATAGTATGTAACTTCGTACGACAATTAACGAAGACCTTAGCTACAACATGTGAAAAGGAAAGTATGATGTCTGGATCGGTGTTGTTCTTACGATCCCCCAAATTTGATGGATCCATCCGGTACCCAATTCCATGATTTCATCCGGTACCCAAAAAAATTAGCTAAAAATCCGTTCTTAAACAGGTACTTCAGTAAATAAAATTTGTAAAAATATTTTAATACCATCAGTAAATGTAGAAATATACAAGCTTTAATTTGTTTTTTAGTTTAATTCAAAATCGCATTAGTCATCTTGGAGATATTGGTCTTCAAACTCACGGGTGACGGAAATTTTGCAACGGATAGCAGGCATCCTAATAAGGACGTTACGAATGATACATCGCATAAAACTCATAAGTTTTACTATACCATTTTTTTATTTCCTATTTAGGATTATTATTTACGTCATTAATTGCCAAGTTCCCAGTGACAGCTTATCTATGATAAATATTTGATCAAATATTTTTCCTTAGAAATCGAAAACTTAAATCCACAGGACTCTATACAAAATTCTTATACATGTGCACATTCGTCAGCAACTGAAAATTAATTATTCAAAAATTATTAACTTGCGTTAATGGTTATCGGAAATGACCCGTGAAGATTCTGGGTGTTCGTGCATCACGTAAACGGGGGTGAATGACCCAGGTCCTTTTAACGATTTCAAGTTCTATCATGTTTAGGCAGAAATCCTTCGATTTTGAAGAGATGGTGTTACTAATTGGAAGAGGAAGAAAAGTATATGTTTTAACCGAAATAGCAGACATTGTCTATTTTTCTCTACGAAATGCATCTCGAAATATTATTCGGCCCCCAATACAAATAATAGAAAAGACAAGTAAAATAATAAGAACTAAACAAATCCCATCCCCAGTTGAGTAAGTATGTTAAAGTATGAAATATTTGGTAAAAGGGCCCATGAACACCTGTGAAGACTAAATGTCATACTGCTGCCAAATATGTACTATTGGACAATGGCTATTATGTGATTACATACACAAATGTGGGTATAATGAAGCTTTTATTTGAAAAAAGAACTACCCACAACGTAAAGCAATACTCAATAAAGAAGGTAGAGATTTAGGAATTTATGTCCTTTAATAATAACGTCATTCCTTTTTAAAATAATCCTTCACTGCGATCTCACTAACCTTGAGTTCTTTAAACCCATGCGAGTGTACTCATGATAACTACAGAGGGTGGCATTTTAAACGAAAAAACATTTGGTCGCCTTGATTCCCAACGCACATACGGCATGTGGAAATATGTGAGCCACAGACATATTGTTTAAGCATTTAATCGTATCCACTGAGAGATGCCATGCTAAACTATTTACAAAAGACTCAGTAGTGCGGTTTTAACATTGGAAAATGGGCACAACATAATTGAATGATTATGATGCTAACATGTATTTATATTGAATAAAACAAAGTAAATGTACTCAGTTATCAGATATACCTACTTGTTGTTTTTTTAATCCTCCAGATTCTCTTCAAAACTGATATTATTGTTTCCTTGTACCCAGTTCTATAGTTTTTCCGTTTGAGATGTTTTTTAAACCAAAATATCTTTAAAATTTTAAATTGATTCATAATGTTTGGTATCGAGTAGTATCATGAGTACTTACTGGTATCGTACTCGGCATCGAGTATCGAGAAAAAATGGTAATGACCCATCACTAATTAGAGGTGGGAATGAAGACATGAACATAACAAAAGAGCTGGCTTCCCTGCATAGCTTGTATGGGACTGTTACTGAAGAGGATGTGTTCAATGAATTGAACAAAGAATATGCTGATTATAACTTGGACTGAACAAACCTCAGTTGCCTGACTGTTCATGGAGGAAAGAACTTGAGTGGCATAAAGAAAGGCTTGGTTGAACAAGTGAAGCAGATGTGTAGGGAGAAAGACATTCCACAACCAATGTTCCCGCATTGTATTATTCACAAGCAAGCTCTGTGTTTTAAATATGTGGACATTAGCAGTGTACTGAATCCTGTGGTGAAGATGGTAAATTTAATAAGGTCGCATGGGCTCAACTATAGACAGTTCAGAGACATGTTGAAAGATACAGACACAGAATCGTAATATTTATCGAATTACACAGCAGTAAAATGGCTAAGTTGTGAAGAAGTTCTGAGCAGAGTATTCGAATTATGAAAGGAAATAGGTGACTTCCTGGAAAGTAAAGGCAAGCCACAGCCATTACTGTCTGATGAAGATTGGGTATGGAAATCGGCCTTTGCTGCAGACATCAACTAATCATTTAAATTTTCTGAACCTACAACTACAAGGAGAGAAAAATCTATTTTCTGATCTATATACCCACCTAAAGGCCTTAAGATCTAAACTTGTCTTGTTTTTGGACCAAGTACAGGCCAACAACTTGATGCACTTTCAGCAATGCAAGGTCTTAATGTCTGAAGCAACAGCTGAGTTCCCCACTTAATTTGCAAGCGAGATCATCAAAGACCTCCAGCTGCAGTTTCAGGAGCTGTTTTCTGACTTGGATTCAAAGGAAGAAGTAGTGAGACGGTTTCAAAATCCATTGGAAGCAGATGTGGCCAGTTGGCCAGATGAACTGCAGCTGGAGGCCATTGAGTTGCAAGCAAATGACCTGCTGAGGGACAAAGAAGGACTGGTGGGTGTTCATCAGTTTTTGCCCAAGGAAGACTTTCAAAATGTCAAAACTTATGCATCAAGGTACCTTTCAATCTTTGGAACAACATACTTGTGTGAACAAACATTTTCAAGAATGAAATACGTGAAGAACAATTTGAGAACAAACTTGTGTGATGATAATTTCAGATCACTGTTAATGGTAGGGACGGGTCATTCCATGTGAATTCAACACACCACTCAACCCGACCATGTCAGATTTTTTTCAAATTTGGTACATTCAATCATCCTGGTAAGAGATGGAAAAATACCAATTTGCAGAAGTAAATGATGATTGTGACAAAAGTTATAGGTCCGCGAAAGTTGGAAATTGGTCGAAATTTCAACATGTCTGTCTCAAGATAAATGACTATAATTCTGTGTGTGCCATCTTGATATTTGGCATGCATATAGTAAAATGTATGAGCAATAAAATATATTTTTATTAAAAAAATTGAAGGGGGGGTGTTTTGAGATATTCGAGGTCAAAGGTCACGGTTAATGACATCAAGTGTGGAAATTCTTATAAACATGTCATGTTGATATCATTGTAAAGCCCTACGTATTACCTTTCCAAAAATGTGTGTTTCATTTTTGTACCTCGAATAGAACCAGAATTATAGTCATTTATCTTGAGACAGACATGTTGAAATTTCGACCAATTTCCAACTTTCGCAGACCTATAACTTTTGTCACAATCGTCATTTACTTCTGCAAATTGGTATTTTTCCATCTCTTACCAGGATGATTGAATGTACCAAATTTGAAAAAAATCTGACATGGTCGGGTTGAAAATGTTACTTTTCTGTGTTGAATTGACATGGAATTACCCGGACATCAAATCTAAAGCCGGATATGTCTGCTATTTTGGCATCTGGCATCCAGTAAACAATTTTGGCATTCCCACTAATACAGGTGTTAATGTTCAATGTGTTATTAAATAATAACTGAAAAAAATAATATTAAATAAAACAATAAAAACAACATCTGTTTTGATTCTTTTTATTTGGACCTCAAATATTTAGTCGGCCCCCAAACTGCTGTTTGGTAGGTAATGCGGCCCGCGGGCTGATAAGTTTGGAGACCCCTGGTTTAGACCGTGGTGACAAGTGCCTTTTGAGGTGTCTGCTATGTGTTGAGATAAACATAATAAGTGTAAATCCTTTGGCTGAGTATTCATTGTTTTATAGCTTGTGTTGCCTGGGATGAGTGAGCACCGCGAGCAGTTTGGGGTGCAGATGGCGGCCACAGCTTGCCTCTACAACTTGACCAAGGGGGACTTGGCGCAGAGGGTGCACCCGAGCATCCTGCGCCAAGTGGTGCACCTGACTCTCAATGCCATGGAGACGTATCCCAACCACTTCCAGGTGAGTTTGTTTGTCTCTCTCGTTCACCTCCACACCTTTCTCATCGTTTGGTTATGACAATGAATAAGTATCTTTTGTGAAGTGTTGTGAATGTCTTTCACCAGCATTTTTCACACAGGGATCTATTCATGATTCATCATCATCTATTACATGATTCATGGCCATCGTTTTGAAATACAGGTCCCCAGACTGATTCATCAAATTATTTTACAGTGTTGCATCTCTCTTTTTGTTCTCCCAGCATCATTTACTCCTTCGATTACTTTTATGCCACGAATAAGTCAATGGTTGAGCCTTCTTTGAACAATCATGATCATTTCTTATAAGTAGGGACATGGCATTTTCGGGAAATGTTTTTTTGTGACAGGATTCACGAAATAAGCGACTTTAGGGTTTAATCACGAAATTAACTGTGTTTTCTTTGAAACACGATTTTTTTAACAAAATTTGAGATATTTTGCAAATGCCGAATTTTTGTAGCATGAAATATTTTTTTTTGGATAGCCGGATCGGATCCGTCGGATCCAAAGATCCACGGATCTTTTATTTTTCTCGGTCCCGGATTCGGATCCAAAGACATGGAGTAAAATCGGATCCGGATCGTAGATTTTAAATTTTCGCGGCTTAGCGATCGAAGTGCCCCGTGAATGGAATGTAGGTGCGGTAGATATTGACAAGAAGAGAATGTGTAACTAAGGTCACGTAATTAGATGAAAATGTTCCCGGGCAACTAGAAGCAAAATAAAGAAATATGACTTCCCCCCCCCCCCCCACACACTACTTCAGTATCGCGGGAAAAAAATACTTAGGATGTCGTGCGGGTGGCCTACATTCACTGGGATCAAGCTGACAACGAGAGAGAGCTAGTGTACTGCTCGAAGTTCGATCCCTATCGCAGTTGAATTTTTTCTTTCAGTCACTGCATCGAAAATGTTATCATATTCAATTTCAAACCATTACATCTGAATACTCACTTGATTATACTTTTGTTGTTTAAATTAGATTTACAAATGTACCACTCATAAATTAAGGATGGTCGGGTCAGATCCAAAGATCCACGGGTCTTTCATTTCATTCGCTGCTGAAATCATATCCGAGGACAGTAAAAATTCAGATCCAGATCAGAGATTTTAACATCTCGCGGCCTCGTGATCGTTGCGCCCCACGAATGGAATGTACGTATGGTAGATACCAACAAGGAGAGGTTAAGTAACTCGGGTCACGAAATGAGAAGAAGATTTTTTCCGTGCCACAAACGAGGAAAACAAAATAAAAAAATACTCGTCTTGACCTTTTTCTCCATATGGGATGTGCGAGAAAAAAATTAAGCCGAATGTCATGCGGGTCGCCTACATTCACCAGATTCCCGTGAACTACAGAGCTGAAGAATACAGCCGTGCTATCAGAAATTTCATGCCAAATTATAAGTCAACAAAATAATTAAATTTTGCGAAAGGAAATGATTGGAAAAAATTTATATTACAGAATTAAATCGTGGAATCATTACGTTAACTTTACAGTATATTTTTGAGTGACGCATTTGTAAATCTAGTTTAAACAATAGAAGTACAAAAAAGTCAGTATTCACACACAAAGTTTGGAAATGAAGGATGATAAAGTTTTTTATTCAATGGTTGAAAGAAAAATTTTAAACAGCGTAAGAATCGAACTTCATTACCTGCAGTCCACTACTCCACTCTGCTATTGTCGACTTACCTGAGTTTGGAGAATGCATGCTCCCCATAAGTCATTCTATAAGTGCCTACTGTGTTTTTTATGTTGCGTAGGGTAGCCATAACTTCTGTATTGGATCTCAAATGTATGTACTATTAACTGTTTGTTCACATTGGTATCAACTCTTTATTAATAATATTTTTAAAAAACCCTTCCTTTAAGACTCCTTTTTCCCAACATTAAACACAGCTTTCACTTTTTTAAAATGATTTTATTTTCCGTATTTGTCATTTTTAAACACCACTTTTGATGATTTTTATTTACCATTTTTCGGTGTCCCTACTTATAAGTTTTCTCCTCTTTCTCCCAGTAGCATCAAACTTTTTTTAATACCATCCAATATATACAGATTTGTAGTTTTTCAAGAAAGATATTGCATTTTTTATTGTGATGAGAATAACTCCATGATACTTAATTCTATCTCCACATTTACTGGTGTAAACCATTCTAATTTAATTTTGATTGCTGTTTTGCAGGGTGTGCACTGAATTCATACATCTATTTTTGTTCCAGGTAATCAGAAATCCGTTAATCATGACCACTCCATTGCTTTTATTTATGGACACTTTATTAAAATTAATTATACCAGAGGCCTATGAATCTGATGTGACTGATCGAATCATATTCCAAATTCTGCCTTAATATTTCAGATTTATGAGTAAGTGTAATAAATAATTGATTCAAATCATTTGTAAAACCAATTCTCTTTGGGTTATTCGATCCCAAGATATGATTTTCAAATGCACTGATAGTGAAATCTGGGACCTTAATTTTAGGAAAACACGGTTGAAAGTGCAAGAAGAGCTCTCTTGTTAATGCAATGCCTTATCCTGTATGCAAGTGCATATGTATTTGAAAGGTAGCATATTGCCAGATCTTGATATTAACAGAGTTCATTTTTTTATAGTTCTACAGTTAAACTCCCCGTTAACGAAATTCAAGGGACCCAAATTTTCCAGTGCTCGTTCACGGGGAGTTCGTTAATCGGAGGGCGTGGCGGGTTGCATGCCTCCGTATTTTTCCAGTGGCTTTTCTTGTCGTAATCTGGAAGTAGGAGTAATTGAGCAAAATTAGCATGGATTTTATATGGTATTTGCCTAGTGACATCATAAATATATGTTGTAGTTTCTTGTACTACTTATTGAAGAATTGCATTGTAAATAACTATTACCTATTATAGAAGAGGAATATAATTGGCCGTCGGGACAATGATTGTTTTACATGACAGTACATGACGTACTGCCTGGCTCCGCGGTTTTTTCGGTAGGTGATGTACAAATTGAGTAGTTTTTCGTTTTGCTTGCTGCGTTCTTTTAAAAGTAAATTTCATTCTTTATATAACATCGCTTGCGTTTTACACAGCTGCCTAACGAACTGCATACGAACTGTATGGATTATTTAATACTATACATCGCGAAACTACTATTTCATTTTTTTATGGTCAATAACAATGGCAAAAGAAATCGGAAGCTTGCAGGCAAAATTGTATTTTGATTGTGGAAATAGAAATTGAGGTTTCGCGATTGTCGTTGTTCGCAGTCGAAAATCTGCTGAAAGTTTTATGAAAAAATTACTGTTTATAACTCGGAAACTATTCCATCTTTGCGATATTAAACATTTTCCACGCCATATATATTCTCATCTCCATTGCCATAATATTAATCGCCACTCTTGAAGTAGATATTTTTAAGCAAAATGTGACGTTGCAATAACCACGGAATATGCGGAATTTTTAACCTTCCTTATGTTAGATAGCATAGGTTCCACAGAGAAAAAATCATTTGCCTAGACTCGTATGATTCTGATGAACTTGACTCGGGACTCGGACCCCTGATATAGTAAGCACCTAAGTACTTCTCAAAATTCGGCCTTAACCTTTTGGACGGCTCACGCCATCGACTGCTTCCTGACATATGCCAAGCAGTTCGAGTACATCTTGTTCCTTTAAGGCTTCTAAAATTCCAGAGGGAAAACTGTTTACTGCGGTGAACTGCGAACTGCGGTACCCTAATTGATTAAAGCGCCTGACCAGAAATCAGGTTATCCGGGCTCGAGTCCTGGTCAAGGCGAATGATTTTTTTCTCTATGATAGGTATGTACTTTTCCTATTGTGCTATTTCAGTGGGCAATGCCATTAAGGTTCTTGCAGTAAGTTCGCGGTCCTTCGATTTGTTCTTTATGTTATCATCATACTTCCTTGAAAATTTGAGCTTACACATACATCTTAAATTGGTGTTTTCTTCCATAGCAGTTCGATGAATTAGACTCAGCAGAGGCAAAAAATTCGAACTGGTTACTTGAAAAAATCTTTTTATATTTGCATTTGTATTACTATAGACAAAAATTATTCGAAGGAAGAGTTAATGGTTGCCAGCTTTAAACTATTCTTTCTCTCACGAAGAACAGCATTCTCCACTTTCCGGAATGGTCTAATCGGGATGATGCCTCAACCACAGTTGAGTGTTGTTTTGTGGTGGCCAAGTTCCACCTTCTTTCTTCTTCTACTCTAAGAATGGCATCCTTGTTACACTCTCCAGCAGAGAGCAAGAATTTCTCAGTCGTGTCCAGTGCTGGAATGACTTCTCGGGACTTGCGTTTCACAAACTCCCTCTCCGGATCTTCATTATCCTCTTCGCTCTCCGTCCTCTTTTTCACTTGCCTCACTTTCATCAGAGCAGGACACTACACCTTCGTCGATATTAACGACGTCATCAAATGAAACGTCTCGAATGCTTAGCTTGCCCATCAGCTCCTCTCAATCTCCTCCCCTGACTTGCATTCACTTCACAATTGGATTCAGTTTCATTAAACCCTGCCCTAGCGAAGTAATGTCTTATTATAGCGAGCAGAACGGCATCCCAACAAAGACAAGGATGCTGCCAGTAGCATGGAGAATGTCCCATCTGAGAAGAGTTGGGTTGCTGGTTCCCTGCACCCTTCCAAGTTAATACTGCACCAATTGTCGTCAGCACACCCTCTCTATGTGGAATATGACTCCCTGGTCTGCTGTAGCCGACTTATGCAGTTAGGCGGGAAGAAAACCACCATTTCTTACATTTATAGCCTCCGATTTGTGGGCCGAGCAGCTATCAACAAACAACAGAATTTTTTGACCTCCCATTTGAGCTTCTACTCCAATTCCCGAGATATCTCAGCGGTCATCCAAGAATTTGTGTTCGTAGGGGCATGGTAGTTGTCGTATATTTTTTTAAACAAATATTTTTGTTGGATTTTCCAATTACAAGCGGAGGTAATTTGACTGAACCATTGCTGTAAGCAAAATAACATAATAAATCTCTATTGTAGAAAAATCGTGCTACATCAGCGTTAACAATGTCTTTCGGTTCGTATTGCCTGATCAGCTTTGGAAACTTTTGCCTCTAATTTCTCTCAAATCGGGATCTACTGATGCCTCAACCCCAGAGTGTTTTGTGGTCGCCAAGTTCCACCTTCTTTCTTCTACTGTAAGTTCAATGAATCACAATTAACGCATGCAGAGATGCCAGAAACATAATTTTCCCCCTTGACACTCTTACATGTACAATAGCCAATTTAGGTGCTTTGAAGTCACCTTTATGAACTCGTAAGTTGTCATTTGATGCAGAGCATACGATATTTAGCTCAACATATCTATCAACATATCTATGTCAGGCTTCTTCGCAGCATATCCATTTGCTGTACGTCACCTAAAAATACTGCGCATTACATTTTTACGATTGCTGACGTTCCGTGCGCAGCAAACCCTTGCGATACGTCCAACCTCCCGCGGCAACGCTAATTCAGTCTTTGTCGCTACGCTATTTGCAGCAAACCTATAAAAAAACAACAGTATAACACGGCAAAAACGAAAGGAAACAAAAATGACGTGCGTACTGGTTCAAGACTTATTTGCTTATGTCATGAAAATTTGTGAAAAACGATCACGTTGATGCATAAAATTCCACGAGAGACACGCACCCAATTTTTAACGAACGTTTTTAGGAAAACAGCAAACTCGGATTTCAAGAGTAAATGACAGGTCACGTACTTCTGAAAAAAAACGGCATTTGACGAGAAAAAATTCATCCCAAAGAGGTCAGCCAGTGCTCACGGGACTGGCTCTTCACCTCGTTGTCGGGAAGTTCTCATTGTATGGGAGTTCGTTGTAAGGGAGTGAAAATGCGTGCTTTTTGATGGCAGATTGACGGAACCAACTCCATTTGCTCATTAATCGGAGGTGCTCGTTGTAAGGGAGTTCGCTAACGGGAGGTTTTACTGTATTTACTTTGTGACCATGCAATGAATTTCATATTTTTGTATTCTACATATTTTCTGGTGCATTTCCTCCTCTAGTGAACTAAGCTATCCTTTTTGGCATTGCTCAATTTGTTGTTTTATAAGCATAGCATTGTTGTTTTATAGCATAAGGCATTTTTTTTGCTTCAAGTTTTTAATAAAAAAAGAGCATTATAACATGTTTCGGATCAAGCTGATTTCTCATTTTATGTCAAATAATGCAGAAGTCTCTCTGAGTTGCTGGTGGTGCTGAGAGGTACTTCCTAGCAGGTTTTGGTAGATCGTAGAAGCTCCATGATGCGAGAGCTCTTGGGAGCCAAAAAATCACTCGTTATATCGAACTCTCAAAGACATTTAAATAACTATTCCACAGCCAATTCCAGACACTTTAACTCTAGTTTAACCAATATTATGGGTGTTTTGGGTAGGGTGACCAGACGTCCTCTTTTTTGCAGACATGTCCTCCCAATTTACGTCTCTGTCCTCTGTCCGTGAACAATTTTTAAAATTGTCTAAATGTCCTCCTTTTTATTAAATTACTATATTATCGTATGAATGTATGTATTTTTTAGTATGTATTTATGTATTTTAAGAGTAAAAAAGAGACACTTTTTTCCCTTAAAAAGTGTCTCTTTTTTACTCTTAAGTCTGCTTTGAGCCGCTTTAGTCTGCTGTCTATGACCATGCTGTCAATATCACCGAGGCAAATAGTAGGAAAAATAGTAGCGCTGCACACCGGTAAAAAATTAAACTATTGCCATGCCGCCAATATAAACTGCGAAAAACTAAAAAATACATACATTCATACGATAATATAGTAATTTAATAAAAAGGAGGACATTTAGACAATTTTAAAAATTGTTCACGGACAGAGGACAGAGACGTAAATTGGGAGGACATGTCTGCAAAAAAGAGGACGTCTGGTCACCCTACCCAAAACACCCATAATATTGGTTAAACTAGAGTTAAAGTGTCTGGAATTGGCTGTGGAATAGTTATTTAAATGTCTTTGAGAGTTCGATGTAACGAGTGATTTTTTGGCTCCCAAGAGCTCTCGCATCATGGAGCTTCTACGATCTACCAAAACCTGCTAGGAAGTACCTCTCAGCACCACCAGCAACTCAGAGAGACTTCTGCATTATTTGACATAAAATGAGAAATCAGCTTGATCCAAAACATGCTATAATGCTCTTCTTTTATTAAAAACTTGAAGCAAAAAAAATGCCTTATGCTAATAGTTGAGGTGTTTACTTCAATTTTATGGGTAAAAATAAAATTCAAAATAAAATATAAGATTAAGGAGAATATAATGCTTTGGCTTTGAAATTGTGCTTAGGATACAAAGAAAAAGTAACATTTAGATTTTAGATGAAATTTAGGATTACCGGTAAACTTAAGATTTGGGTTTGAAATCAGATTTAAGGGAGAATTTACGATTTGGGATTCAAATTCGAGGAAAACTTGTCTTTACCCATATCTAGGAATTACCTATGTGATTGCAAACTTTTTATTGCTGAGGTTGAATTTAAATGCCTAAGCTAAAGTGACTTGGTGGGACCTCAGCATACTAGAGAAATGAACATTGGTAAGTGGGTGAAGTTCCTCCAATTTAACAGTGTGGAACTTCACTTGGCACCTAGCACTCTAAAACTTTACTTCTGCAAATGAATGAAAGGTTAAACTTTGTAATTCCACAATAAATTCTTCATTATATAGTGACCATGGTTTCGACGGTTAGCATCAGAAGAAACTGTATCCGGGGGGTAACTTGGTGGAAGTTTTCCAAACTGGAGAAGAGAAAAACTAAGAATGCAATCCTACAATCTTTTCTTTTGACACGACCGTGGTTTTGCTGCGCATCTTCAGGTTCACCTGAAGTTTGTGGAATTGCATTGTTTGTCTTCACCGGTTAACGTCATCTTCAGGTCCTTCAGTAACCGTCAAAACCAAGGTTGTAGTAAAATAATAAAATTATTATGGAATAAAACATATATGTAGTTAATCATGAATATTAGCAAGTTGCATAAAGTGACACCAGAAAGCAACCTTTGGCATCCTTTGGTAGGTGGCCCTCTCATGCCATGGACCAGTTCCTTCCACAACTTGTAAAGTGGGTTGAAAAACTAATTGGGTATTTCTCGGGGTTATGCGAGCAGAATACAGTGCAATCTCGGTAATCTGACACATATGCAACCGTGACATCGCTGGATTATTGAAAATGCCAGATTATTGTAAATGCACAGGAAGCAAATACAATAGGGTAGTTTCCTTCAGCAAAGAAAACAGACTTCAATAATTGCGATTTGTGCCCTGCCATAAATGTTTTTAATTTACGCAAAAAGTTTGTATTGAAAAATCCCAGTTTACCAGAGAATTAAATGTTAATTTTAAGGCCATTTGAAAAAGCTCTAAAGTGGCGGGGTGCACTGCCTTCTTGCTGACGTAACAGGTAGGTAGTTTACGTTGCGAGGCATAGGAAAATTCATCTCCTGAACTTATCATTGTATTTCAGGGCCCCTCAGCTCTAGTGAATATGTATTAGTGATAGCCTGTGAAAACTATCAATGCTCGAAAAGTCTTGTCTGCTAAACATTGTATTAATAGTCGTTTTATAGGCTCCAGGGCATCCTGATCGTCGTGTGTTCTGCTAAAGCGAAGCTTGGCGTGAAGGTCGCATGGTGATGGGCGAACTATAGGGTATGCTTGTAGAAGGAATACTAACTGTTTTTAAATGAATCAACTGCATAAATAATATTAAATAAATAAATTAAAGTTAATTATAATAAATTAACAGAATAAAGACACCTACGATACTAGTTAATAAGCTTTAACGGAGTGCAGCGTCTACTTGGAAGCATCCGCAGCACCACCTGGTGGCAGGTAGAGGAAATAGTTTGATGTCACACGTAGGATTAACACGCAAGCAATAGTTTGCTGTCGTATTTTCGTGCCAATGATTTTTTTCACATTTTAATTAATGAGGAAAAATACTTAACGTCATTTAAAAATCGAACGGCTTAAAACACGTACTCCAGAGGCTATAAACTTTCGATCAAGACGATAAAAAAATAATAGGAAACTACCCTATCCACCAAAAATACTTTTGTAAATATTAATTTAGCACTTAAATGTTGTGATGCTAACTCTCTCATTCTGACTGCCCCGGGTGTAAGTTAAGAGAGATATCCGAATGAAGCTAGCAAATTTCCATGAGCCATACAGCAAGCTGTATGTGCAAATGTTGAGTGTGTGGCAGACTGGTACTGCAAAATAATGTCTGCCATATGCCCGCCTGATCTTATGTTCTTAGATAACTTGTTTTCTTTTCCAGATACAGTAGGTACGTAACCAAAACTTCATACAATCCTGTATGAATGGAACTGATGCACATCGACATACATAATAATGAAACATATATTTACTCTGTATTGAAAGATCTTTCATTGAAAACTGACAAAATTATGTTAGTCAAAGAGAGGTCGCCAGCCCTGCGTGCCGGATTACTGGGTGTGTCAGATTACTGCAAGGGTGGATTGGACTCTCTTTGAAGTGCCGAGTGATGACTCTGGCTATATCTCGCTCTCGTCAGATGGCTGGTGGCATGGTTTGTTGTTTTGGGAAGTGGAGTTCTTCTTCTCTGGTTGGAGTAACCCCCTCTCTCTCTCTCTCTCCCCCCTCACAGCTACAGAAGAACACTCTGCTGACGCTGTGCAGTGACCGCATTCTCCAGGACGTGGGCTTTGACAAGTTCCGCTGCGCTCGCCTCGTCATGGAATGCCTGTGCACTGTGGACGACCCCTCTATGAACAGAATGTCGGTGGCCATCTGCTCCATACTTGGTGCGTATGTTCCCTAGTGGTTGTCATGGTAACCCCTCTGCATCTATGGCCACAGCATTCCCAATTTCAGATTTCCGCAGTTCACTCTGCTGAGTAAAAAATGCAAATTCCTGAAGCCATTAAACCAAATTTTAAATACAAATACAGTAGAATATCACCTGAACGAGTGATTTTTTCATCCTTGTTGGTCCATTGTTCAAAGCATACAGAGTGTTGTTGGTTTTTACGAATGGTCATCCCTGTCAACGGCCACAGCTCATTGACAGGTCAGACTGATCCTCCATTCTATTGGCAGCCTGTCTCTCTCTCTCTCTCTCTCTCTCTCTCTATGTCATGCCATGGTCAGCTACATTTTTCTACTGTAAGTTTTCAACCCTATCCTTTTTGCACGTCACAAAATTTTCAACTGTGAAACAAAATCCTCTTTTTATGCTCATGATTCAGAATTTTTTAATGTAACTCTGTCATCATTATTTATGGATCTAGTGAAATACCATAGACAAATGAGATTATACCATGGAGGAGGTGTAATGCCATTAGGGCCGAGAATGAGGAAAATGAAGACAAAGTGAAGAGATGGAAAGAATTTTCAGGAGGAGTATATAACGGAAGCAATGGGACGCCAGCAAATGGATGTGGCTCAATCTAATCTTAAGGTAGGAATGTGATGTGGCAGCAGTGGAGGGGATCAGCCGATGAATGAGGTTAACGATATTCCTGTTGAGCTAATTAAAAATGCAGGAAGGAAGACATTAACCAATCTATAAACTCTAATTTACAAAACCATTTGTGACATGTATTCAAAAAGAGAGACAACCCAAGACTTTCGGAAGAACATCATTATTCTTTTTCCCAAAAAGAAGAGTTGAGAACGGAAAATTTTATGACCATAAACCTGACTACACATGCATCGAAGATATTAGCAAGGATCATATCCAGGTGAATAGGGTGAAAAGCAGATGAGTTCTTGGATGAAGACCAGTTCAGGAAATGCAAGGGTACAAGAGAAGTGATATCGGCCCGTAGGGTGCTCATGGAGAAGAACAAACTAATGTTCATTGAATTTGTGGATTTGGAGAAGGTATTTGATAAAGTGGATTGAAATTTAACGCTTGGATTTATTGGTACTCAAGCATTAATTTTCGCTACTGTGAACCAAGCATTGATTTAAATTTCATTGCTATTAATGTAAACTTGATGGTTATCAATGGCTTTAATTTTTTGCGGTTATCATTCCCTGCACACTTATGGAAATGTTTAACTGGGCAAAAAAGCTACTGCATACCTTAAGTTAAGCGTGTAGAATGTGGAGGAATGTAGAATGCAGAAATGTTAAATACAAAGTTTTGCCTGAGACATTGTCGAATTTGGTTCACTGAAAACAATTGGGAGCTATCAAGAGAGAGCACACTGGACTTGAGAGGTGACAAGTAGATGCTTCTAGTTCTGCATTCTGTGGGGTACGAATCTGAAACGACAGATGCATTTGTACATTGTTGTGGAATTGAATGGAACTGGAGATGAAATAGATTCCTTGAATGGTCTGAAATCTGAGTGAGTGATTAGAATTTTATGATAAGGAATTCTTGTAACAATA
Organism: Platycnemis pennipes; assembly: GCA_933228895.1. Lineage (NCBI taxonomy): Eukaryota > Metazoa > Arthropoda > Insecta > Odonata > Platycnemididae > Platycnemis > Platycnemis pennipes. The sequence goes on from OW121856.1 coordinate 113,505,419, forward strand.
CCATCTTAGTAAGCATTTCGCAGTGGATGTTATTGCCAACTGGTGGGTTCGTTTGAAAATGGCGTCAATGGAGAAATGATCATCAACTCACAGTGCTGTCTGGTACTCTGTCCTCGAGATTTCTGTTGCATTCAGTTTGCCCTATCATGTGAGCCACGCGGTACAATGTAACCTTGATAGAACAAGACCTGGCGTTGCCAAAAAAATCATTCATTACATTGAATTCTGGCTCTGTCGGGCAAAATCAGAAGTGAATATCCCATAGGGAATATCATTTCCAGTGAAACTGGAAAGCAATATTTCCCAAATATCAGCCTAAAGTGGGTATGCTTCTCAAGTTAAAGCATTATATTAAGACATTAGACATAAGTGTCCTTGCTATTGTTTGACATGGTAAATAAGTGTTTTTAAATTAGTTGTTTCATGTTGAGTGTATTAAATTCCCTTGGCAGCCATTCTATAAATCACTTTGCAATTTTTCTGCAGGTGATGTCCTGTATATTTATAGAGGACTGCGGATCAAAATTGTTGGCAGCTGATGTAAAACAATGTCTCACAGTTGATATGGTGGAACTGTTCCATTATGGGATGGATGAATGAAAAGCAATTTCCACTTGGATTGTGGTAGTACATGTATTGACGACTAGTTTCGACGACAGCTATGTCATTTTCAAAAGTCCTTGAACTTAACTTCCTTACCCCCAACTTCCAACTCAGCTGGAATTGAATTCCAATATTCATTTGGTGCACATCAGTGGCTACTTTCGAAATTTTATACAATGAATGGGGGCGTTTACTCGGAACTGAAATCGCAATTTTGTACACGAAATCGTTATATGGAAACGAAAAACGAATTTTAGTGAAAAAATTAATCTTCTAACCACAACCATTCACTCATAAATCAAAAATTAAAATAAACAAAGGGTGACGCCCACCGAAAATGCTGCTGTGATAACCTTGACGTCATTTTCCTCCCGTCCTTGACTGCTTTCAGGGGAGGGGGAAGGGAGTGGAGGGGGGTTCTCGGAAGGTCTGTTCTCACAGATGCTGTCGAAATCGCTCCCATTGGCCGAGTCAGCTGTGTCCCCCCCTTTGCGATAAGGCGAAGTAGCTTCGCGGGCTCAGTTGTGATTGGACGAAGTCGATATACGTCAGAGGTTGCACCACACCCACTTTTCCGAAAGGGTTAAAAACATCAGTTTTTCACCGCTTATAACTCGGGAAATAATTGTCGGATCAGAAAACGGAAAAATACGGGTCCTTTTATTTTACAAACTCTATCAGATTCGGCAATAAAAAAAAAATGGTAAACTACCCCATTGTGGTTTTGTGCATTAAAGCAGCATAACCAGCACTTGTAGCACCTGAAGGTCTTGTACAAAAATATTCAGCCATGGCCTTTAATGCTTGGCCCCAATGGCTGGGGTCCCTGCCAAACCATTCACCAAAGATTTCTCACCAGAAAATGGAATGGAAAGAGTTCCTCCAAATTACGCAGTCACTTGTCAACAGATATATACCTCATAAGTATAAGAGTGAGAATAGGTGGTACAATGGAACCAAGGTGGTACAACACTGAGGTTAGAAAATGTTTAAAACGCCTGAGAGTTAGCCATGCGAAACTGAGAAAAATTTAGCTAATAGCGATCTAAAAAATATTATTCAACATATAAAATTTAGTTGCCAACAAATTTGTAAAGCAGCTGCAAAAACAGCCCTTAGAAAAGCATTTAGTGAATTCAAGAGGAAAGTACTCGGAGAACAACTGGAGGGAAATCCGAAAGCAATTTGGTCATGTGTTAGGGAAATATAGGGAACTAAAAAGTCAATGGTTAATTCCTTGAAAAACCATATGGGCGAAATAGTAACTTCCAGTTTAGACAAGGCTAAATTGTTGAATTATTTTTTTCAGACCGTTTTTAATCAATCCAAGCATAGTTTGCACGAAACCATATCATACCGATTTCAGCAACTTATTCCCCCGATCGATATATCTTGTAGTGGAATCGTATCCTTAATAAAAAAAATTAGTCCAAACAAGTCCTCAGGTACTGATGAAAATCCAGCTCATGTGTATAAAGAATTAGCTCTCGTAATGGCTCCGTATTTTAAAGTAATATTTAACAAATCCCTCAAATAACACGCAGTTCCCAAAGACTGGAAGATAGCAAACATGACCCTATTTTTCAAAAGCTGCGATAGGGAACAGCCATGTAATTATAGACCAGTATCATTAATGTCACTATTATATAAAGTTATTGAGCATATAATAGTTACATCAATAATGGGACACTTCGATAGCCAGGATTTATTGATAACAAACCAGTATGGGTTCAGAAAGGGACAGTCTTGTAAAACTCAATTAGGTCTGTTAGTTCATGATATTTTTCTGGAGAAGGTAACGTACAGGTAGACCCGAGCGTTTCTTGACTTTAGAAAAGCATTTGCAAGGTTCCCCACTGTAAGTGTCTCGCGAAGTTAGCATCATACGGGATAGACAGTAATATGGTAGTGTGGATAGGAGACTTCTTACATGAACACGTTCATAGGGTGGTATTAGATGGTATCGGCTCAGGCGAAATAAAGTTATATCGGATGTTCCCCAGGTAAGCGTGATGGGCCCAATTTTATTTCTTCTCTACGTAACTGACTTGAATACAGTAGTTCAAAATAGCAAGCTCCGTCTTTTTGCTAATGATGCAGTAGTGAATAAGGAAATTAGAAATGAAGAGGACAGTCAGTCTTTAGCTAAGGATTTGGATGTGATCGATGATGGGTTGATAGTTAGTTGGCAGCTAGAATTAAATTTGAAGAAATGCACGATAATGAACATTTGGACTAAGAATAGCTTTCCCCGAAATAATTATTGCATCAAAGAAAGGAAAATATCTAACGTAGAAGCTATTAAATAAAATTAGTAAAGTAATAAAAGTATTATTAAGGTATTAAAAATACTTAGGCGTCACCATCACTGAAGACATGTCACATGAGAAACACATCAGGGAAATAACTAGTGTAGCAAACCATAGATTAGGATTCGTAAAAAAGGTTGTAGGCAAATGCGTTGAGAGTGTATGAGAAAGAAGCTACTTTACACTTGTCAGACGTCATTACCGTAGAACCTCTATTTTACGAAGTTGAAGGGACCCAAAAATTTGAGCTTTGTAAATCAGAGGGTTTGTAAATTGGAGGTTATCTTCCACTAACTCCTCTGTCTCCAGAACTGATGTGTCACCAAAACCAGCTGATCTCCAACAGTTGGAAATAGTTTTTGCGGTGACACTCCCATGCTCTGGCAATACCTCGCACAGCATGGAGCAATGTCCATGGAGGCACATCATGCACATAAGAGGCTTGATCTGCGACAAATGTATGTCTACTAAAACTCTGCTGACAAGAATGCAAGTATACTTTCAATGCAATCAAACACTATGCTGTACTGAACTTGTCAAATAGTTATGTTAGGGTTGAAATAAAACTAATTACAATAACAAATAATAGTCATCAGCTCATTCTGGGAAAAAACAACAGATATTACATTTTACATGGTTTTCCTATATATAGAGATCGGGACCGGCGGAATTTTTGGTAAATTGGTGTCATTTCGTAAATTAGAGGTTCGTAAAAAAGAGGTTCTACTGTATACCGCTAGTATTTGGGATCCTTACAAGGAAGGTATGATAAAAGAATTTGAGCGTGTGCAAAGAAGATCCGCTAGATTTTTTAAAGGCCGTTATGATAATTGTATAAGTGTCGCGAGTTTAATAGAAGAACTAGAATGGGAATTATTATCAGACCACAGGTTAAAATTTAGGTTAAACATTTTAAGTATTTTAAAAACAGATTTCTTCACAGATGACGTTAGATATATATTAAGAACCCCTGTGTATTAATATAAGTTTGATCAAATCAACAGGATTCGGTAGATAGATTGTCGTACAGGTAGATTTAAAATGACATTTTTCCCGCATACCATAAGAGAGCAATAGGCAACGTAGCAAGGGATAGGTAGGTGAAATATAGTCAGAGTAAGTAGATTGTAGTGCATGATGCATGTAATAACAATGAAAATAATAATTTATTATTATTGGCCTAATAATAATTTATCATTATTATTAGGTCATCTACTCTCCGGCTGCAGCCTTTATGCGAAGAACGCATATATAAACCGGCACAACTAAGCTCTGCGGGTGTGGTATTACCATCTAAGACAGCATTACGGTATAGATGCGAATCCGGTGTTGCCTTAAGTCCCTGCAGACATCGAGTCCGTCGTGGAGAACGATAAGTTTAAGATCTGGTGGAATTATTCCTTCTCCACCAACAGGCAATTGGAGGTGACAAAGACTGATATCGTTCTCCTCGACAATCTCTCTCATGCCATGTTCGTGTTCGAGTTTTCGGCACCGGCCGAAACGAACATGGCAGCGAAGGAGATTGAAAAAAGGACTAAATATCAAGATCTGCTGTGCGAACTCCGGCAAATGTACGCGGGCTACTCTCTGAAACTGGTCCTCATCGTGGGCGTGCTTGGTGGTGTCAAGAGCTCACTGGTCGAAAATCTCAAGTGCATTCCGGCGGGCAGGGTGCAAGTGGATGCGCTTGCAAGTGCAATGCAGCAGGCTGTCCTTCTTGGGTCTCTCCGCCTGCTTCGTGCGCATGACCCTAATGCCGGGTAGCCACCTATCCACCGGTGGCGGGCGTGGCTACCCCTAGGCACGACCCCTCTCGAGTCCCCGGCAATTATGACGGCAACGAAACCTGATGCTAGCCGGAGACTCGGAGGTGGAAGTTTCTACTTGTAACAATAATAATTTATTATTATTATTATATGTTACAATTAATAACTTCCTCCTTAACAGAGGCTGAGTGAAACACACTCAGCCTCTAATTTTTCACCCTGTGGCAAGTTGTTGTACTGTTATTTATGCTCATTAATCTTGGGTTAATTAATACCCTTTTGTAACTAGATGATATCACATGTATGTCATGACATCATCTAGTGTTAGCTTAGGAGTGAATTTCATAATTTACAAAATCAGCCACATTTTATTAACATATTTTGCTAATAACAAACATAAACTAGAAACACTGTTAATATCCTTAATCCTTTGAACAGGGGTCAGCAGTAATTCCTGTAATGCAGTTTACACATGGTTCTTACAAACTTCTTTTGGACTACAAACACATAAAGCATATTACAAGCACATAAAAATCTTGAGTTTTCAAAGCAAATAATCAGGCACGTGTGAATTCCAGGTCATCATCTGTAGCACATGTCATATGGCTAAAAGTGCTTGACTTCCTGTGTGTATCACCTGATAGTTTTCATTGAACAGATTAAGAGTCTATTAAAGTGTAACATCCATATGTAAGGTAGTAGAAGTGCTGAGACGTGATGTATTGCTGATGAAAATAGGTTCAAGTGTGAGAGTTTAATTTCATCATAGTCGTGCTTGCTCTCATTGCTTTCCCAGCTGCCAAGATTTCGACTCAGGAGACATCGCTGCTGGGTGCACAGGCCAAGTACATGCAGAAGCTGCTGGAGATAGTGAAGAGCAAGGTGGATGCCAAATGTGTGGACATCACGATGAAGTTCACCCTGAGTGCCCTGTGGAACCTGACAGGTAATTTTGGGCCTCCTCCTCCTGCTGATCAACTCCTGCCCTTGCTTTGGACTCCACTGCCAAATGTTGTCAGAGAGAGAGGCTACTTGTGATGACCTCATTATTGTGTTGACAGTCTCCATCTTTCCAAAAAACCTAGTTTTTTTCTACTCCTCCTCCCAGAAAAGATTCTCTCACTTTACCTCTACATAATTAATTACTTATTCTTTTGTTGCGTAGTTACCTTTCTTCGGTTCTCATATTCTTGTTTTCATGTTTCTTCCCTCTTCAATCAGTTTTGTGTGATTCAGGGCTTCTTTTTGACTACTTTCTTTCCTGCCAAGAGCTTAATTTGCAGCTTCCATGTATCCAATATTTTCTTCCATTTCTCTTCTGCTGAGTTCTCTGGCCCTCTCTCAAATTGTTCTTGGGTTCTCATCGAATGGTGAACCTATATCGGCTGTTCTTACTGATTACATGAATGAAATTGCGTGCAACTGCATTTAATGCAGAGAAGTCCAAGGGATTCAAACCTGGCCTGCACAAGAACATGGCTTCCAAACAATCATCTACCTTGTTTTCATTGTTTTTGTGAATCATCTACCTTGACCAGGATGTCTACTTCTGCATCCACATGATTTGTGGCTGATAAATTTTTCTTTGGCAATCTTGTTACTGTTCTTAATTTAGGGTAACTCCCGTAAGGTTTGTTGTGGCTAGAATGCATTTGTTGACACTTTCAAATAGGTCAGTTAGGAGGTTAGATTTCTGGAATATCAATGTTCACTGCGTGCAAATTTGTGTTAAAATGGCTTTTGTGTGGGCTGGTGCACCAACCTACTGAAAAGCATGACGTTGATGCCATCCACATCTTCCTACTTTGTTGAGTTTCTTGCACCTCCAATTGGTGGATTGCCGCAGGTTCTCTGAAATCAGTTGTTGAGCCCATTCAATGACCGTGGGGGTCCTGGCAGTGAATTCTACTGAGGGCTTCTTACACTCTGCCATATTATAAATAGTTGGGGTGTAATATGGATGTAAATACCACATTTGTACGAATCTAAGTCGAACCCGTTTCTAAGGTGACACTCCTTTTCTGGAACTCCGCATGGGTAAGAAATGTAATTTTGAAGATTTTTCTTTGAAAATAGGTTGAGCGTGAATGGACAGTGTTTTAAAAATATTCAGTATTGACCTGAACTTGCACCGCAGTACATGCTCACAAATGCAAATTGCGCTTTGCAGTCCACTGCTTATCCAGGTAAAGGCACCTTTCATAGCTGAATTTCTATATCTGATTGGCGGAAAATTAAGAGGAATTTTTTCTGTTACTGCAATCCATTTGCAGTTAAGGATTTGCTTCTCATTGTAAGATGAACACATTTTTTTGGAAGACTGGAAAATTATAAAATACATCATCTTAGATTCTTGCAAATATAACATTATGTCGAAATGTCATGATCAGTTGATGTTAGTCATTATAATGATAATCAAAAACAGACCACCTCATGGCATCCTTGGTGCCTGCTAATGGCAGTCTGCTGGTCTGTCTGCTTGTGGGGCTAACTACCCCACTTGAGGATTTACTGGGTTCTGCAGAATACAGGGAAAGCCACCCACAACCAGCCCTTCTCGGATGAGGGCCCTAGGAAAGTTGGGAGTGGCAAATTAACTACAACAACAATAAAGGGAGCTAGCATGGAGACCCAAAGGGGAGACCTTCTAGCTTGCCATGCTGCCAGTGAGCCAAATCGCAGGGGATACATGGCGAGGATGTGCTCTCTTTGGGGTGTGCGATGCATCCTGAATATGACCATCTGTCGCAGCAGAATCTGCGCGACCATGCAAATCACCTGCACAAGAAAACGACACCCCAACCACAAGATCAGAGTAGTATACCACCGGCCCAGGCACCCAGGCCAAGGCTCTCCTACAAAGGCAGATGTACCTCCTCCTACTGCTGGTGCTCCTGCCAATCTTTCGGTGAAGGGAGATGAGCCGAAGGCCGATTCTAGTCTACTCAAGTGGTTGGAAAGCATGATAAACTATGATGAGACGACTACCTGGCAGAGAAATATCCATGATAAAATTTCTCTGTGGGACTGGAGCTGTCCCAGTTGAACGGCATCATAGAAATGACCTTGATGGAAACGTCCAGCCTCTGGGAAATAGACTGCGTGGTATATGCTGCCGCCATACTGTTTAGCCTCTCCCTGAGTGTCTGTCACTTGCGAGACAAAAGCAACAACTAGGCTTAAACAGCTTAATGCCAAAATCATGCATTGTCCTTCCAGTATGATCAAGGTACAATAGCATAGGAATGTGTTAAAAATTGTTTCTGTATTTATGTACATAACTCAACAAACTCATGATTAGAGGAAATCTTGGAACTTTCCTTAATATTGGGGCCCCTAGAAGAAGATGATGATCGGAAAAAAGTACCGTATTTGCTCGTGTAAGCCGCGCACCTTTTTTCCTGAAACGCCGGTGGAAAAATAGGGGTGTGCGGCTTACACGAATCCTCAAGATTTTCGTGTACCTAAGCCGCACACCATTTTTCCTCAAATTCCTGTTGTTTTTTTCTCCTAAGTTTCGCATTTTATGAACATATCGACGTTAATTGGTAAGTATGGTCTAGTAGTAAATCGTATATTGTAAAGTATTCTGAAATTTTGAAGTAATTAGTAGTAACAATCGGCGTTTGACAAAGTCTGAGCGTAGAACGGTACTTGAAAAACCGCTAGATCAGAAACACCACTTGACAAAGCAATAGATTTATCGCGTATAGATCGTACGTATGACAACACATTGTAGCACTGATATGTATTTACAACTACATTGTATCCTATAAGCTGCCGCAAGGAGGGCGGCGTCTTAGTCTTCTCAAACTCATAAGGGGAGTTGGTTTCGGTATCACGCATCTGTAGCAACATTTTTACGCAATAGATAGCTAGCTCCTTTTGCTTACATATTAAAGGTACATAACAAAGACACGACAGAATTTGTATCATAGTGGCAAGAGTCGTATGCTCAGAGATTATACCTTCTTACTATCCATGCTTTCTGCTCCGTGCGTAAGAGTAGTAAACGAGTTCGATTCGATCATTTACCATTTTAAAATAATTTGATATTATCACCCTAAAAATGATTTCTGATGTCAAATTGCGATCGTTTCCTGTGAGTACCAAACTGCATATTATGAGCGATGCCGAAAAAATAGGAAATCGAGCTTCAGGAAGGAAATATATTTCAGACTCACCGTATACGGTGAGTCTGAATCTAGCAGTGACGAAAACTAAACCAAAGAAGTCACGATTGAATATTCATTAGTGATTATGATCCTATTTCCGCAAAAGTGTTTTTCTTTAGTTTTATAAGAATTACAATTGGTATTACACTGACATTAGTTTTTCCGTGTGCTCCCAAGACTTTCGGGTGTTGTTAAATCGTCCCAGTCCACAGCTACTGCGTAGAGAGCAGACGAGGCCACCGCTATCAGCTATGGATGGCATTCTGCTTTTATTTGTTGATGTGCCAACGAGTTTCCGTAATGATAGAGTAATCACGGGTTGAAATTGTATGTATTTCTGCAATTATTTCAGCTGGATGTTATATTAAACAGATGATATTTTTATAGCTGGATGATGTGATCGTATGTAACTGTGATTACTGTGAGATGCTACGAGAAAAAGATGCACAGTAAAATAGGCCGTGGAGTTTGCGTCGATGCACGACGCGATGACGATCGTGATGATATTAACACGTAATTCAATCAATTAATGAGAAAGACGTACACGTAATTTACGCACAACATTAATATTAAAGAACGTGCATTCATGTTATGACAAAATGATGCAGACTCAAGGACAAAAATATAATTTTTTGATAGAAATAATTTTTTTCCTCTCGAGCTTGCCCGAAAATAGGGCTGCGCGGATACACGAGGGCGTGGCTTACACGAGTAAATACGGTAGTTTTTCATGAATTCCAAGAGCCGTGTTTGAGTTCGTCGCCGTAAGCGCCAGTCGATGATCTGTTTTTCCCAGCATTCAAATAGCACTTGCACTGCAATTCAAATCGGTAAAATTCAAAAATGGGTTGCATCTAGGTTGGCGTAAATTTAATTAATGATACAATTCTACTTCAAGGCATTTGCATCCAAGGCAAGGAAAAAGTACCTAGGGAGGTGTATATTTTTAAATTATTCCTTAAATAAAATATGGTAATGGTAAATTTTATGGATTATCATTAATATATTTGCCAATACATGAAATTGTTATTCCCTTTTTCTATACTCATATTATAATTATGTCAAAAAATAACAAAATAAAACTTGGTCTGGCTTTGGGCGTCTCAGCATTATTGAAAAAGTATCCCTTTATTCCATTAGAGGGCAACTTCTCTTGGGTAAATTTAATGTAATAAATTGGTAAGCCACTTCTATTGTAAGATGCTTACCTATTATTTCCTTTCAACTTACAGAAATGGCTTACACTGTGCTGGCTGGGGCAATATAGCTGTTTCTGTTACAGCGTATTGGGACTGAATGTAGATGAATCTCAATGCTTGTGTTTTTCATACAAGACTGTGACAGAGTGGAGGCTTGACCTTTCCTTTCTCTCTCTCCGTGGCCCCAGATGAGTCCCCGACGACGTGCCAGGTGTTCTTGTCGGCTGGTGGGATGTCTCTCTTCCTGGAAGTTCTTGAGGCATTCCGTGGAGAGTCTGCCGTGGAGACCAAAGTGCTTGGCCTTGTCAATAACATTGCTGAAGTGGCCCACTTGAGGTCGGAGCTCATGGTCAGCAAATTCATGGAAATCCTGAGGCAAGTGACCAACCAATTGGATGTGTTTTCTTAGCAAGTGTTGCTCTTACAGACTCTGTGCCTCCTATGAACTTCCTCCCCTCCTCCAGATCTTTTTTTTACCAACCACTTATCCATGGTGACACTTGTCTATTGAAATGGTTGACTCTTGCAGGAATGTTCACTAATTGGCATGCTAGTTAAATGTTCGAAGGAAGGTTTTTGGACTGTCAGTGCTGCGGAAAAATGTTGAATTTTTGCTGGTGACTGATTTTGTCTGTTTTTGATTTTTTATAACAAAAACATTGATTTGATCACTGATTTGTATGAAAAAATATTTTATTTAGTTTAGATATTGTTTTATTTGAGTAAAGGTCGGGAAAAATTGATAAGCACAGTGAAGTTAGTGGATGACCAAGCGCTATTCAGACAAGCAGGCAAGGGCTTACAAAAATACTAGATGTGTTAGAAATACTGTAAAAGGATAGGGAATAAAGATAAATCATAAGAAAACATACTATTGAGTTTTCAGGAATAAAAAGAACCAGGTTAAATGTAAAAATAGGAGGGCAGAAGCTAGAGAATGTGGAGCAATTCAGCTATCCAGGTAGTGTGGTAGAGGAAAAGGGGTGTAGCAAATGAGAATCGCATTGGCAAAAGAGTAGGGATGTGCGAGTACTCGAAAATTCGAGTTGAGTCGAGTAGTTGGTACTCGACTTGAGTACTTCGAGTATTTTTACGAAAGTCAAGTCGAGTATTTTTTGTCGACTGAGCCGCTGAGGCCAATAGGTTCAGAAATCTGCCAACAGGAAGCGCTACCATCAAAATCGAGTTACACGATAGATTAACACGTACGAACATGTACTTACATGCGTTCATTTACATTTGAGTGAATGGTTTCATGTACGTTTGCATGAACAAATGGATGAATCGGTGGTTACACGGTGCATGAAACCGCATGTGTACCGAATTCCTCCAAACCCCCCTTTTTGGTCGAAATCTTCGCAGAAAAAGTCTGGGGGGGACTATATTCGAGCTCAAAGCAACTAACGTCCATCGTAAAATTCCATCCCCTGAGTTTAAAGGTTTATATCACAAAAAGCATGGTTCAATTTTAAAATAAAGTATATCGAACAAAATCTTGTTTATTTATACGTTTAATTATGTCAAAAATATATTTTTAGTTGGTTATATCAATTAATTTTTCGACCGAGACAGATAAAAATGCCGGATATTTTTCAAGTTCCGGGAAGCAAGTTTAACTTTGACACCCACTTGAAGATGCACAAGAAAAGCCACTTCTCTTTTCTTCGCATAAGATATGGAACATACATTTATCTTAGACTAAACAAAGTTTAAAATAGATTACTCAGTTACCAATTACGCTACGACAAATATTTAAAACATGCGCTATCTCAGCTTGCAGAAGTCTGAAATTTAGTTGGTTTTGACGGTATTCTTCGTGTTTGAAAACTAAGCATGTGAAAAATGACTTAACAAATTGAGAGAATTAGATATACTTCCAACGTGTATATACAGTTGAGCACCCTTAATCCGGGAACCCCTAATCCGGGAACACCCATAATCCGGCAATTTTGCCATGACCAACTGCCTGGTACTTAGTGGAGAATGCCGAAACCGTGGCCGAAACATTGCTATCTACCGAGATATTATTCTTCTATTAATACCGAGATACCATTCTTAGCGTTAATTTTCCCATTTCGAGAATCAGAATAATTTAAAAATATTAATTTCTAGTACTTCGTGTACACTGGAATTATTCTGGAACTTGAAGTAAACATATAAATTTGAATACATCGCCGAGACGGACTACGACATCGGCCACTTTCAAAGGCGCGCGCATTTTTGATTGACCACTAGACGTTATTTTATAAAAATTATTTGTTATCTGCTTATGTTTCACCCAAAACATGTCTCATCCAATAGTTGTGGCAACAGCACAAAACGTTAACCATCGCAGAAAAAGTGCAAGTTGTGAAAAAGCTTAACGCCGTTGCATTAGTAAAGCGTTTGACTGAAACATACTACGTGGGATCGTCAACAACATAACACATTAAGAAGCTGAAAGAGAAAAATCATCCAAATTTTACTGTTAAAGTGACACGAAATCGTAGATCACAGAGAGAAAAACTATGAAAGAAGATTTAAGTGCTGATTTAGATAGCCTGGTTTCGATTGCGTCGGAGTGAAGGGCTTAGATAGTATTTCTGACCAAATGCTAATGGAGCAGGATAAAATATTTCAGAAATAGACGTGATCAATCCAAAAAACGTGATGTGGGAAATTTCACGCGCATGCAATGGTATTTCGAAATATATGATCACTGTCCGTTCTAAAACACGCGTGGTTTAAATTGTGGCTCGCTTTAAGGTTTGATATAGACGAAATGAGTGGCGATTTAAAAAATTTCATGTTTCTGAGGATAAAAATATGATGATGGAGTTTGCAAACATCATCCATAACCCTGAATTAAAGGAAATGGAATTGGTAAATTTAGACGAAAAGATAGATAGCGGCCACGATATTCTCACCACATAGCATATGTTATATATCATAGATGATGAAATCATTGAAATGGTAATTAATAACAATAAATCCGAGTGGGGATGAAGATGATCAGCCTGAAATTGTTGAAGGAAGATTACTAATGATGATGGTCTTTAAAGAATAATCCAGTCCGGTCGCCCGCGGTGACGTAGTGATGGGCGGCCGTACACACGAGACCCATGCGTTGACATCGCGCTGAATCAGCTGATAACAAATCAAGCGCGGTAGGAAATTATGTTACGCAAAGCACAGCATAAGAAATATCAAATTTTATACCCTTTCCCAATAATAATATGAAACTTATACATGTTCAGCATTATGCACAATGCTCAGATTCCGTTTTTTTTCACTCACTGCGCAACGTCGATAATTTTAAATACCTAATAACTTTGTGAATTAAGAAACCATTTCTTTCTGATTATTCTCAGTGACTCTTTTTAAAACAATGTTCAGGAAATGGAAAACGAATATATTTTGTAATAAATAATTGACTCCTTTCAATGAAAACATCCCGGACGTCAGAAATAGACCAGTTGCCATGCATGACCCATAGTCCGGCAAAATCCCTAATCCGGCATCCCTTCGGTCCCGACTGTGCCGGATTAAAGATGCTCAACTGTATTTATTTAGGAAACGAAGCTCCATGGGACAGGACTTGTGGCCAGGAGAGATAAGCTGCTCGAGGTTGTCAAGTTATACGCTACCGTAGGTACCGCAGGTACCAAACAGCATGAGAGAAAATTTCTCTAGTATGCACAGGAAAAATATCCTTGCCTATGCTTGAATAAAAGTTTATAAGTTGCAGTATTCACTAAAATAAAATCAGCGATAAGAGAGATAGCTTTTGTCCCCGCATTTCTTGGCTTCTCGACGAAAGAAACAAATTGCATTTTAAATTATCGTCAACTCCGTCTCCAAAAACTTTGAGCGAGGAGGAATAGTGACGGTATGCTTCCAAAGATACCGTCAGATCTTAAACTGACACTGACTTGCATTCTTAAAGACGATACTTTTTTCCACTATTGTTGAGCCCTCATGACTCATTCACAGCGATTGGCGATCTGCTTGCAGCAGAAGATTCCACACGCGCGCTAACTTTCTTTCAGGCATGCTCTGGGCAGTTGAGCGTGCTTTTATAGCCTAAAATAAAAAATGTCGACATCAAATAACCAACTAATTCTACTGAGATTTCATAAGTGGAATCATATTAATGACTCAAGAGAAAGGTCAAAATCGTGATTTCCGGAACGGAAAGCATGAGGGACATAAAATAATGCAGTCTGAAAAATTCATCAATCACAAAAATATTGATGAACGTAATGGTATGAAACTTCGTATGACTACTAACAAAGCCCTTAGCTACAATATGTTTAGCTATCTCGATCTGTATTGTTCTTACGATACCCCAATTCGTTGGATCCATCCAGTACCAAAAAAAAATTCGCTAAAAGTCCGTTCTTAAACCCATACCTACTTCAGTAAAAAAAAATTGTAAAAATATTTTACCCCACTAGTAAATGTAGAAATAAACAAGCTTTAATTTGATGTACTTTAATTTAAAATAGCATTAGCCATCTTGGAGATATTGGTCTTCAAACTCGTGGTTGACAGAAATTTTGTAACGGATGGTAGACATCCTATTAAGGGCATTACGGATGATATAGGTATGGTATAAAACATTTAAGTTTCACTATTCCATTTTTTTATTTCCTATTTAGGATTATTAATTACATCATTAATTGCCAAGTTCCTAGTAATATGGTATCTATAATAAATTTTTGTTCAAATATATTTCCTTAGAAATCGAAAACTTTAATCCACAGGACTCTATAAAAAATTCATATACCTGCTCGCATTCATCCGTGAATGAAAATTCATTGTTCAAACATTATTAACTTGCGTTAATGGATATCGGAAATAAGCCGTGCCGATTACGGGTGTTCATGCATCGCACAAACGGGGGTGATTGACCCAGGTTCTTTTTACTATTCTAAGTTCTATCATGTTTAGGCAGAAATCATTGATTTTGAAGAGATGGTGCCAATAATTGGAAGAGGAAGAAAAGTATATGTTAAAAAAGTAACTAATTAACGGCCAATCATATATTTGAGGTGCGAGCTTATCAAATATTTACTGCACAAACAAGGCATTTTGTATGAAATTCACTGCACTGTTGGACTAACCCCGGCATACACAACATCGCTGAGAAAGCATTTAGCTCTGAAAAGAAATACATAGGAATGCGAAATACAAGGAATGCTCTTCTAATTAGTATTCCTTAAGAAAAAATATTTTGCCTCCTGGCTTACTTTCATTATAAGTTAATAGGGCATGCCACTCATATAGGCCTCATATTATGCCTATGTACACTCTAGGTACCGTACTGCAAGCTAATTTACACATTTTTGAGTAATCCTAGGAATGAAGGTAATTTTCTTATTTTGAGAGCTACCAGAAAATTTTCATTATGTCTTTTGTCCTGCGCTATGTGCCATATTAATTTGACTGTTTATAACTATGCATTAGGTAGGTAGACCTGCCGATTTGATAGTCTGATTCCTGGCTAACTTTAATTGCGATGACTAAAGTAAGAACTGGGTCTCTTCACTCATGTACAATAATGTACAAACTCAACTCGATACTTGCGAGTACTTACAACTCCACTCGAGGTCATAAAGTACTACTTGCACATCCCTACAAAAGAAGCTTTTACTTGTAGGCATCAACTGATGACAGGGACGTTAAATGGGGAAGTAAAGAAAAGACTTGTGAAAAGTTTAAATGGAGCGTGGCACCATATGGCATGGAAACAATGGTTTTAATAAAAGAAGATTAAAATAGACGGCTATAGAGATGTGGATGTGTAGAAAGTGAAGTGGGTTGTAAGGAGGACGAAGTACTAGAATTGGTAAGAGAGGAAAGAAATTAGATTGATAGAAGTTGGAGAAGGCAGGCGGGGGAGGGGCTAAAGAGGGTGGGACATGGTGTGCAATGTAGGCAATCTGGGGAGAATTGAATCTCCATTTAGACCTAAAGAGCATTCCACATGTAGTTGACAGAATGTGCTCTTATGGAGATTCGATTCCCATGTAAATCTCCATAAGGCCGGAGGTGCGTCGTTGCCAATGACAGCAGGAAAATTAATACGATGCTATGCAATAGAAAAATACATTTCCTGAAGCAGAAAAAGATGCTACATTTAGTGGTGGCAATAATTAAGTGATGTATTTCAAAATAAATACAGTAAAACCTCGCTTTTACGTCCCCGCAATTTACGTTTTCCCGCCATTAACGACTTTTTCTTCATGTCCTAATAATGTCCATATATCCGCAATGTAACGTCTTCCCTTTATTCACGCTAGCAAATTTTTGAATGGTTCGCCCATGGAACTAATACATTAGGTAGGTCGCTCCCGAGGACGAAAATGCGTCCGTTCTGCGCAGCTTCGCCGTGACGTAGTGTGGAGGACAAGCTGCGGCGGGCGTTTAAAATGGAGCCTAAAGACCGCTTTGCACGATACAATTTGTTATACATTCTTGCACAAACGCTTGTATAAACTGAAAGAAATTGTATGTTTGTCTGAATGGAATTAGAACAGGTTCTAGTTTCCGTACAGTCAATCAGACATTCGCACAAGCAACCATACAATTTGCCGCTCTACACGGTACAATTTCCTCATACAAGCGTTTGTACAATAAATTTTGTCGTGCAAAGCGGCCTTAATACTGTTGATAGTAAAAGCGTATTTGACATTATGATATTGTGCATCTCTTAGATAATGCTGAGATTTGTGCTATGATATTTTCGTGCGTGTTGGCGAAATTCGTACCGGAAAAAAAATCTCAGTGTACGAAAACGAAGGTTGAGTTCAAGAATTAGTACGGTGGTTGAGGCTATCGCGAACTTATAGTACTCACAATAAACTGAGTGAATGCCCGTTTTATGGTTGGTTTCGAAATATATATTTGAAAAGAATGCAGAAACAACATATTAGTCAGCGCGTGAATGCAAATTGTCAGCATTCAACTTGTTAATGATCGCTACTGTACGATATAAATAATGACCAAATTTCCAGATAAAATAATTTTTCTAAAAAGTATATTTTCTACTTATATTATTCTATTTTCACTATCAAAGCACCTGGAAAAGAGCCGTGTTACCTCTCGTAATGCACGTTTGTACTCCAGTGAACTCGAAAAGATTCATGCTGCTAAATTTACAAAGAGGCCATAACATTTTGTTTGTCAAGGAAAAAAAATTCAAACAAATATTTATTTAAAGGAAAAAAAACAAAAATTCACAATACAATAGTCAGATTTTTCAAGTACAAGATATAACTTCTTGGGCTAACCAACATCGAATGTAAATATACACAATGAATGAGTGAGGTCAAAAATGGAAAACCGATCTGCAAGCAAGCACAATAGCAAGTCACAACTATTCCAGTCAGAAACTGCCACTATACTTATTCTTGATTACAGGAAAGTAAATAACAAATGGTTTCCAGAAAATGCTTAATAAAAGGTCCAGCAAACTTGCAAGTCTATCCGTAATAAATGAAAAAAGAAAGGCTGGGTGACAAGTTCAAGTAAATAAAAATTCAACATATTTCCTAATCGATATGCATTATTTTTGGAAATTTATCCAAGCATAATAGATTATTGAAACACCTCAACAAATGACAAATTTTTACCACGATGAAACCACTTTCTTTCCCTTCAAGTAGAAAATCAAGAGAAAGCAACAGAATAATGGCCAGATTGTGACTCTCTCAATAACAAAAAGCACAACACAAAATCGAAATTTGTTTCCAATACCACAGGATTAAAAGGTCAACAGAAACCTGAAAAAATATCTTAAATTAGATAAATAAGAATTGAAAAACTTCACAGAATTCAATTCTCTAATTAAAAAACTTACTACAATCCATTTTTCACAGAAGAAAGTAATATGCAGTATCGGCATAATACATGATATAATAATTACCTAGATTTATTGTGAACACATAGAAATGCCAATAATGTCTGGGGACATAATAAAATAAATACAAACATAACATAGAAATATCAGATAACTCAAAGGAAATAAAATTTTTTTGCCACAGAGGTAACCAGTGCACAAATCCTTCATCATAGACTGCTGTACAAAAGATCAGCATCAATGATTTTACGTTTTCCATCATACATGGCTTAGTAAAATAAGAACTGAGGTCAATTTCACAACCAATACTCATTTCTCATACTTCAAAATCCAACATCCACAACCAGCATCAATAGTTTATCAGCGTACGAATCTTGATAAAACCTGGGAAATTTTGAAAAGTGTGCATATCAAACAAGCCTAACAAGATTCTCACAATTAGTGGACTAAAAATAGAAATTGAGAGCTCCTTATAACAGACAACATTTGGCTCCAACAAAATGAAGAAATGAAATAAGATTTATTCCACTCAAGCATTCTGCATACACTACTCATTATTCAGCATCAATAACCAGGATTAACAGTGTCTCTCCTTATGAATCTTGGTAAGATACTGATCTTGGCAAGACCTGTGCCATCAACTAAGAATCCAATAACATAGCACCACCTGCAAAAGCACCTGGAAAATTTTAAAAGTGTGAATATCAAAAACCTTCATCATTATTAGTCATCAATCCTCAGATTGGTTTAATGCAGCTACCCACTGAGTTATTTTATCGGCTTAATCAAACCATATTACACCATGAATTTAAAGTTGCACACAATCAATGGACAAATGACTTAGGCCCTCTACACACGGAGCTACTAGTTGGTAACTCAACCAGTTGGTAACTCGAGTTTCTAACCAGTTACAGACTGATTGGTGACTTGGCTCCACACACGAGGCTACTCATCACTAACCAAAATCTCTGATGTTCAGTACGATCATGGATATCGTAGGTGACATGTCGGACAGTTCAAGTGGTGACGAAAACATAATATTGTATAATTACATAAGAAGGAGGAGAAGAAGAATAATCAGAAGTTGTTGGATACACCCATACCTTGAGAAGAGTTTTCAAAATAAGTTGTACTTGTAGGTTGTACTTGAACATACCTGTCAATTTTACGACGTTCCCGACTTCTGCCCACGCCTTCTCCGTTTCATGTTTCCTTGAATAACCAGGAAGGTTGAAATTATACAAAATTGGGTATTTTTCAACTTCTTCCACTAGCAACAGGTTGATCTGTTGGTCACCCATCGCTCGAGTTTGCAACTGGAATCACAGGTGACTGGACATGCGAGTCACCAGGGAACTAGTTACTAACTGGTTTCTGTGAATCACATTTCAGTCACCAACCAGTAGCGCCGTGTGCGGCGTCCCATTGAATTACATAGAAAGTGACTCAAAGTAAACTGGTTAGTAATTCGCGTCACTGATCAGTTACTTTTCAGTAGCTTCGTGTGTAGACGGCCTTACCCTCCAGTAAGAATAAGTTCCTTGTAACAAATAATTTCAGCTACCACAACATGATGAAATCTAATATTTTTGATTCCACTCAAGTATTCGGGACACACTACTCATTCTTCAAGATTAATAACCAGCATAAAGAGTTTCTCTTATAAGCTCTTGGTAAAACCTGGAAAATTTTTAAGGTGTTAATCAAACAACCTAACACCATGAATTTAAAGTTGCACACAATCAATGGACAAATGACTTACCCTCCAGTAACAATAAAAGTTCCTTGTAACAAATAATTTCAGCTACCACAACATGATGAAATCTAATATTTTTGATTCCACTCAAGTATTCGGGACACACTACTCATTCTTCAAGATTAATAACCAGCATAAAGAGTTTCTCTTATAAGTTCTTGGTAAAACCTGGAAAATTTTTAAGGTGTTAATCAAACAACCTAACACCATGAATTTAAAGTTGCACACAATCAATGGACAAATGACTTACCCTCCAGTAACAATAAAAGTTCCTTGTAACAAATAATTTCAGCTACCACAACATGATGAAATCTAATATTTTTGATTCCACTCAAGTATTCGGGACACACTACTCATTCTTCAAGATTAATAACCAGCATAAAGAGTTTCTCTTATAAGTTCTTGGTAAAACCTGGAAAATTTTTAAGGTGTTAATCAAACAACCTAACACCATGAATTTAAAGTTGCACACAATCAATGGACAAATGACTTACCCTCCAGTAACAATAAAAGTTCCTTGTAACAAATAATTTCAGCTACCACAACATGATGAAATCTAATATTTTTGATTCCACTCAAGTATTCGGGACACACTACTCATTCTTCAAGATTAATAACCAGCATAAAGAGTTTCTCTTATAAGTTCTTGGTAAAACCTGGAAAATTGGTTTCTTAAGATAAAGGAACTTTAAACACGTATTACCATTCACGAGCAGCTACATATTGTACCTTTCATTTAAAGCACTTCTACTCAACACGGAAATTAAAAGGTATATAAACACAGCTGCCATAGTAGGCACCAAAATATTTTTAAATTCAGAATTCACTGATACTGGATGTCACCGACCTGTTTTAACATTAAAGTCGTCCTTTCGCCGGCATGCTCGAACCCACTTCATTTTCATTTCACTATCATTAGGGACACGAAAATACTTCAATTTTCCCTCACAATTTCGGCGGCTATTGTTGCAGCCAAATACAGTACAGGAAGACATCTTCTCCGATGGTATTTGTCCCCAGAGAGTAAAAATACCTCCAAAAAGCGACTCACCATTCAAAGTAAACAATGATCAACACACGGAATTCACTCGGTCTGTCCTCCACACTACGTCACACAATCGAAACTGAGAGGTATCGATATATGACCGACATGCGCAATGGCCTACCTAATGTATTAGTACCATGGGTTCGCCATTTACGTTTTACGAGACGATTTTGCCGTGATTGTCGTCCTGGTTGCATAACTAGTGGTTGGACTCAACGCTCCGTGAAAGACAAAGTAAAAACTCATGCAGTAAGTTACCGCTATGAAAGAGAAATAAAATTTGCCCAGATATACCACCATTTATCGTGACCTCGCTCATCTGTGCAATTGTAATGCCGCGAGGGATTACAGTACACGTACGTCGTTTTTCTCGCGATTGTTGTTCTGGTTGCATAACTCGCGGGATGGCCGATGCTATCGCATTGGTGATGAAATTTTTCATTTATTTTAGAAGTGTATGCTTTTCAGCATTTGCGGTCTTGTCTTTCTTTTTTGGAGGCATTAATACAGATTTTAAAAAATCCTCCAGCCAAATTTCATCCTCATATATCCTACGAACACTCCCGTAAAATCATCTCATTCTTCTCTAGCTCGATTCTTAAGTAGCTTTGATAGAATATCACTATAGTCTCTACAGCTTCTTTTCTCATAATATTTACCCTAACTTACTAGCATGGTTGGATCAAGACTCCTGGCCTCAGTTCATCCTTATCTATGTCATTCTCCTCTTCTATTTCCAAGTTCCCTTGTCTATCTTTAATGCCATGCAGTTCTTTTCACATTTTCCTTACCCCTATGCTGAATCTCGTTAAGTTCTATCAGCAGCTCTCCTGACTTAAACAGTAATGAACAGTGTCTTGACCACTCTAGTGTCTAATATACCACCCACCCCCCCCCACCCCCACCCCTCCCCCCCCCCACCCTCCCCTGCATCCTTTCTCAACTGCTTGCTGTTCTGCATCTTCCCTCATACACCTGTAAACTAATTCCTGATATTCTCTCCAATTTAAAACTGTACAATTTTTTCACACTCTTCCTAATCTTGGCCCAACCATATGTAATCTAGTCAATATATCTCCCCATGCCCCCATGCATTTCAAATAAAAGATTTTGGAATTATTAAAGAGTTTTTGTTGGAATTATATTTCAATTTTAAACTTGTCATTCAATGAAAGCAAGAATAAGGCAGGCAAAATCAAGAAGCAAGGAGTTATTCTTTCAGGCATAACTTTCATATAAAATTGCATACCCTCAAATTACACTTTCCCGCGATTTACACTTTTTTCTCTAGTTCCCCTCAAAAGTGTAAAAGAGGGGTTTTACTGTATCATAAAAAATATTTCCTTGAATTTCCGTTAGTAATGGCACGCTTCTGATTTCATGTTCCTCCCTCAGTTGCAGACAAACGGTTCTCAGTATTTAGTTAAAACTTTAGATAAAAGTTTTTTATACATTTCCCTCCATATTGGTGAGCTCTAATTTGTTTTTAACTGAGTTTCAACGTTGTTATATTGATTATAATATCTTTTGGACAAAATATTTTGAATTTTGCAATGTAAAAAGCGGTCGCCTACCTACTTTCGTATTTCACTATGTAGATCCATATATGCTGCATATGTTATTTAGATAAAACTATGTATTTGTTTTTGGTGTAAGAATCGTAACTTTATCTTGATTACAAAGGGAGTTATGAATTTTTGATTCCGCCAAATATTTCCCACGTGCCGTAATTCCGCTGCTCGCTCTGTCCTGCCAGCTAACCTATCGTGTGGAAGGAAGATTCTCGGTCAGAGAATGAGCTTGATACTTTAATTACTTGTGCCTCTTTATTAAAAAGGTATCGCTTTTTGTTTTTAGATTTTAGTAAAAGCAATAGCAATATATTTCTTTTGAAATATATTAGTTTCAAGAACTTGGCTGATGAAAATATATAAACACTGAACAGGGTGTCCACTGACCGGGAAAACCTGGAAAATCGGGAATTATTCGTGAATTTTCAATGCAGGGAATTGTTCGTGGATTATTCGTGATTTTCTGGTCTGAGCCGGGAATTTTAAAAATTCTTAATTCAAGACAAAAAATCCTTATTTTATAAATAGGATAAATAAAGATGACTTTAAGATATGGATTTGCCGTTGGTATGAATGAATAAATAAACGACGGAAAAGTAGTTAGGCTCAATGTATCGTCAGCGCTGTGTGGATCGAAGACGTTCAACTGTTCCACTGTCGAACGGATGCCTTCAGCGTCACCTGAAGTGCCCTTTGTTTTCATTCATTTCACATCGGACTAAGCCCATGATACGCAAACATATGCCTAACGGATGGCCGGATCGGGTCCGTCGGATCCAAAGATCCACGGATCTTTCATTTTACTCGGTTCCGGGTTCGGATCCAAAGACTATAAAATCGTATAAAATAAGTATACAAGTATTACAAGTATAAATTCGGTTAAACAAGTTTAAATTTTCGCGGCTTAGCGATCGAAGTGCCCCGTGAATGGAATGTAGGTGCGGTAGATATTGACAAGAAGAGGATGTGTAACTCAGGTCACGAAATTAGATGAAAATGTTCCCGTGCAACTAGAAGCAAAATAAAGAAATATGACTTCCCCATTACCCCGGTATCGCGGGAAAAATTACGTAGGATGTCACGCGGGTAGCCTACATTCGCCGGGATCAGGCGGAAAACGAGAGCTAGTTTACTGTGCGAAGTTCGATCCGTATCGCAGTTTAATTTTTCTTTCAGTCATTGCATTAAAAATGTTATCATCTTCGATTTCAAACCACATCTGAATACTCACTTTATAATACTTTTGTTGTTTAAATTAGATTTACAAATGTACCATTAATAAATTAAGGATGGTCGGGTTGGATCCACAGGTCTTTCATTTCATTCGCTACTGAAATCATATCCGAAGACAGTAAAAATTCAGATCCGGATCGGAGATTTTAAATTTCTCGGCTTAGTGGTCGATGCGCCCCGCGAATGGAATGTACGTGCGTATGGTAGATACTGACAAGGTGAGGTTGTGTAACTTGGTC
This sequence comes from Platycnemis pennipes, assembly GCA_933228895.1. Lineage (NCBI taxonomy): Eukaryota > Metazoa > Arthropoda > Insecta > Odonata > Platycnemididae > Platycnemis > Platycnemis pennipes. The sequence goes on from OW121856.1 coordinate 113,529,161, forward strand.
ACGAAATGAGAAGATTTTTTCCGTGCCACAAAAACAAAATAAATAAATACTCGTCGTGACTTTTTTCTCCATAGCCGGATGCGCGAGAAAAAAAAAGCCGAATGTCATGCGGGTCGCCTACATTCGACAGATTCCCGTGAACCTATGATAGCGTAGTTGTTAAAAATGAGGACTAGTGTACTGCAGGTCGCGAGTTCGATCCTTAACACTGCCTAGGAATACAGGCTATGCTGTATTCGTAGGGTAATGCAAGTAGGCAGTTAAAAAAAGTAGATTATCAGAAATTTCATGTGAATTTATAATTTAAAAAATAATAAAATTTGGCGTTAGTGAAAGGATTGGAAAAATTTTTAATTGCAGAATAAAATCGTGTAATCATTATGTTAACTTTACAATGTACTTTTGAGTGACGCATTTGTAAATGTAGGTAGTTTAAACGATAGAAGTACAAAAGTCAGTATCCACACAAAAAGGTTGGAAATGAAGGATAAACTTTTTGATTCAATGGCTGAAAGAAAAATTTTATGCAGGGATAAGAATCGAACTTCATTACCTGCAGTCCACTACCACTTCGGCTAGTGTCGGCTTACCTGATTTAGGAGAATACATTCTCCCCACATGTCATTCTACTTTTTTCTTGCAAACCCAGGACAATTTGGAGAGAAAATCCGAGTCTTTTTTTTTAAATTTGTTTATAGTAGCATGAAGAAAGGCTAGTTTCATTTCAAGATCAGAGTTACACAACCTCTTCTTAGGAGTAGAAAATTCTCAAATTTCATTTCAAATGCTATTGTAAATAAGACATTGCAAAATTACCAGTTTAGCAGCTTGAAATATTCTAAAATAATTTTTTCGTCTTAAAAGTGGAATCTCCGGATATTCCATAAATGGGATCTCTTGGCCGCATTAAATTTTTTCTGTTTGTAAAAAAGAATTTGAAACCATTCAAGGATTTGATTAATAATTGGAAAATAATTCCTTTATTAATAAAAATGAACTTATAATGTTTCTTTTAACTGCACATTTGATGTGATGGGATACTTTACTGTAAGTACTATGTAAGTTGGCTTTCTGGTAGGCTTTGCAATATATTTTTTATAGACTTTTCTATAATTTTTTGAGAAATCTAATTGCTGATGTTTGTTAGTCTATACATTCAAGATGCGCTTACTTGAATAAGGATTTTTATTACATTACTTTTTGTTAGAAAAAGATGGTGTAGGATACTAAAGACTGCTATGATTTCACTTTTTTCTATATAGACTACCGGTATAAAAATGTTACATTCTGATTCTGAGTGAACAGAAAATTGAGGCTTTTAGACTTAAAATAGAAAAGCATGGCAAAAAATATTAACGTAGAAAATCATCATTTCAAGAACAGTGGTTGAATGCTAAAGATTTTAGCCAGTGGGTTCTTTAAGTTCCTCTTGTGGAAGAATTTGTAATTTCTCATGGCAATGCTAATTTAGAAAGAGGGTGTTCAATCAAAAAGTAGTTTATCCTTCCAAACCAACAAAGAGAGTCTCTTACTACCAATAAAACTACTTATTTAATTACTTAATTTATCAATTATTTCTTATTTAATTACTTTATCTATATTATGCTATGGGTTGAACTACAAAAAATCCATATTCTACATAGAACTTGAAAAACGTCACTTTTGACTCGAACAAGAACCACAATATATTAGCCTGGAAATTTTTATAAATTTAGCCTTGAAAACCTTGAATTATGCTTGAATTTTATAATTTGACTTTTGTGGACACCCTGACTGAAGTATTCAGCAAAAATTTTAACAGCGAAGGAAGAAGAGGTAAACGTCTTACGTGCCTTTCGGCAGAAAATGAGAATGGATTTGTACGAGGGATATTCTTATCCTATTCTCATCCTTTGACTGTATATTGGGTATTTCCTGAAGTTCCATTAAGAAGGGGCCATAAAACATTGCTTTAGAAGCGACCCTTCAGTGTTAGGGACCAGGGATAGAAAGGGTGAGGGATTTAGTGTCTCGTCAGATTTCTGTGCGTGAACAAGTGGTGTGTGGTGTGCAAAATAGTTCAACAGTGCTGTGGAGTGTCCTCCAGATCAATTTGTTCCCAATAGTGTGCTATCTCAATCTCCGAAACGAAGAGGAGGAGGAAAGGGGAGAAGTTGAGAAGCCGTGAAAGAGAGATGGTGTTTAATGTGTTCAAATATTTCAAGCAAATGCTCAATGTTGCTGAATCCTGCAAAGAAACTTCGAAAGCCACTGGGTGCTCACAGTCTGCTATCTATAGGGTAAGAAAGGAAGCATCCGGCGGTGCATTGGTAACTCCTTCGAAAGAAATTAATCAAACATATAAGAAAGCGAGATGAGTGATGTATGATGATTTCGTAAGATCTGCAGTTCGAAGGAAAGTTCATGAATCATTCATGAAAAATATTCTTCCGACTCTAAGAAATATTCTAAACTCTGTAAATTCAGATAAGGATCTTCCTAATTTCAAGGGGACCACGTTATACTGTCCTCGTCTTGACATAGGCTTCGTATATGAACGTAGGGGCAGACGAAGCATACTTATCAATGTTGGACAGACGATAAACATGGCTTGGCGTGATAAAGAAATAAAAACACCTCATCAGGCTTTCCTTACTGGTCTGAGTACTGATTTGAAGGCACCCACCTCCTGAGGAGGATGTTTTGCCATAATTCATGCAGGAACCGAAAATGGGTTCGTAAAAGGTGCTGCGCGCTTCTTTCTTTGCAAGAAGAACACTATGGATGAGCATGATGAAGTTGATGGAGAGTGTTATGAGAGTTGGTTTCAAAACTCACTTCTCTCGAATGTACCCAAAGGCTCTGTGATAGTTGTCGATAATGCGTCTTATCCTTCCAGGAAATTAGAATCCTTGCCTTCTACAAGTTGGAGAAAAGATTGTATCAAAGAGTGGTTGATAAGTAAAAGAATTAACTTCAATGAGGACAGATTGAAAAGAGACCTCTTATTTTTGGTTAATCAAGTACGGGAAAATGTTGAAAAATTTAGGATTTAGGAAATAGCAAAAACATATAGTTGCACAGTACTAAGACTACCACCATATCATTGTGATTTGAATCCGACTGAAATGGTTGGGACCCAAGTAAAACACTACGTGGGAATGAAGAATTCGACATTTAAGAAGAGAGAGGTGGAAAGACTCATAGCCGAAAGCTTTGATACCATCACCCCATAAAATTGGAAAAACTATGTCAAGCACGTCAAGAAAGTGGAAGAAGACATGTGGTATGCAGACAATTTGCAGGATGGCATCGAAGAGTTAATAATTCACCTGACGTCGTCATCATCATCTCAATCGACGTAACTCTCATAACACTCTCCATCAACTTCATCATGCTCATCCATAGTGTTCTTCTTGCAAAGAAAGAAGCACGCAGCATCGACCTTGCCTTCTATATGCGCAATGAATGAGAACAAAGGACACTTGACGTGATGCTGAAGGCATCTGTTCGACGACATTCGATCAGTTGACGTCTCCGATGCATACAGCGCTGGAGATTCATTGAGCCTAACTAATTTTTTGTCGTTTATTTATTCATTCATACCAACGGCAAATCCATTACATCTTCTACAGTTATCAAATAATATATATGTATCTTAAAGACATCGTAGTTGATCCTATTTCTAAAATAAGGATTTTTTGTCTTGAATTAAGAATTTGTAAAATTCCCGACTCAGACAAGAAAATCATGAATATCCATTAAAATTTCCCTGCATTGAAAATTCATGAATAATTTCCGATTTACCAGGTTCTCCCGGTCAGTGGACACCCTGATAAGGGATGCTCAATGGGATATTATTGAAATTTAATTTAAAAAGAGCTGCTCCGTGGATTTTCTGTCAAACCAGTTCGACTTGTAAACCGCCTACAGATTCCATAGCATGGGGGTGAAAAACAAATTGAAGTATGCTCTGGGATCAGCTGTCAACGATGGCACATGCTTGGGACCTGGTATTTCTGTATAGGTGAAGGCGTTAGTATTCCAAGTGTCACGGCCTTCATATATCCCGTTGAACTCTGGTTGTGGAATTGCATCGGTCACTTCATTGGTTGTATCATCTTCATCACTTTCCTCAATAACTCTCAGCCTTGTTCTCTGCATCACAATGTCAGAATTGTCAGAATCGGAATTCTCTTCATCCTTCAAATGCTCGTTCTCATCATCTTCCTCTGAGTAATCATCATCGTCACTTAGTGATAATAGGTAATTTACCAATTCTTCATCTTCTTTTTTTAGAAGTTGCCATATCAGGTACTCAAAACGACACAAAAATGAAACGCAGATGTTTGCTTAAAATCGCTTTTGACTCAATCACACTCTCACAAGGGAAAAACCTCACTGAGCTTCCTTGGCCATAAGAGTTGCTTTCCTTATGTTCTATTGATGATGTATTCACCATCTCAAGGCAGAAAAGGAATAAAGCCCTGGCACACTAAGAAGTGCTGACAATGTAACCCCATTCCACAGGGGATTACAAGCTAATCACATTAGTGATTAGCTTGGAAGGATGGAACATGGCAGCGAAGGAGATAGAAAAAGGACTAAATATCAAGATTTGCTGTGCGAACTCCAGCAAATGTACGCCGGCTACTCTGTGAAACTGGTAGTCCTCATGGTGGGCGTGCTTGGTGGTGTCAAGAGCTCACTGGTTAACTGATCTCAAGTGCATCCCAAGGTTCAGGGTGCGAGCGGATGCACTTGCAAGTGCAATTCAGAAGGCTGTCCTTGTTGGGTCCCTCTGCCTGCTTCGTGCACATGACCCTAATGCTGGGTAGCCACCTATCCACCATTGGCTGACGTGGCTACCCTTAGGCGTGACCCCTCATGAGTCTCCAGCGATTATGATGGCAACGAAACCTGATGCTAGCTGGAGACTCTGAGGTGGATGTTACGTTATAGTAACTTATTAAATAATATTTTATTAATTCAGTTTACATACACTGTACATGTAGGACAAGTCAGATTAAATATAATTGGACACCCAGTTTACACCTCTGTCGTGTCCCGATTGCTCACTACACACAAACAGAAACTGAGAAAGCGACCCAAGTGGCTAAGTCGACTCTCTCTAGGGGTATTAGGTACTAAAGAGTTGAAACTCAAGCGATGCTAGTGGGAAGAGACTTTATTTGGTTCTGGTACAATGTCCAAAGGACCATAGCCTTCGGCAAGCGAGCGATGGTCTCTCCCCCCGAGTCTATGGATTTGGGGGTTTATAAACGATTTCCCCGTGAGGGGGGGGGGGGGGTTTCTCCACTCAGGGCTATCTTGGGAGAATCCCGCATAAGGATCCACTTTTCGTTTCCGTCTCCACTAAAATGCATCCTTGAGTGCTGGGGAAGTTTATGGTTCCCTTCAGGCTCTAATGAGACCTCTTAATGAATTTATGAATTTAGTTCCTTTTCCTCCAATCGCTGCAGATGTCCACTCCAGGGTTCACAGCTGTCCCCTTACTAGGACACACTTGCAGCTGGTACATAAATAAGATGCTGAGGGCTCTTGCCCAGCTGACAACCTCAGACACAGATGCCTTTGGTCGTAATGCACAACACCTCAAACACTACTCATCTGAAATAATGCTGGAGAAAATAATTAATTTTTCTTCTAGTTACAGTGGAATCCCAGTATAATGACTACTCGCAATCTCTCGGAAATCACTCACTAAATCGAGCGCTCGTTGTATCCGAAGGTTTTGAAAAAACCCACCTAATTCTCATAGTCGTTCATATTTACAGTTTTTCTTTTGTTTCCGTGGTATTTGACGAAGGTAAACAGCAAAAAAGTCATTTCAGGCACAATCTGGTAGAATATCAACATATTTCATGAAAGAAACAATAAGACGATATTTATCGTCACGATATGAGTTATCGTTATCACCACCTTACGATATGCTAAAATTATCGTATCCCGATATTGAAATATCAATATCGCCCATGCCTAGGCCTATCTCCCTCTCCTACTCTCATCTTGCTGGTCGTCCGCCCACTCTCCTCCCACTGATGATTGGGCCTAACAAAAGAAGAACGTAAAATGGGAGCGCACAGAGCGTACTGAAGGCCGTAAATCGCTAATGTTTGGAGATAAAAGGCTTTAGGTGTTGTAGATATGGCGCACATCTTGTATTTTTAGTTTATTTTGCAGATAATACAAAATATAATAGTTTATTTTTGCTAGGCGGTGCATAGCCCTCGAGAGATATCTGTCGTAATACTGAGCGTGTACCGTGGAAGGAACTTTTTGGCCTCGCTATATCCGCTTTATTTCACATGTAAAACATAGGCCTTTTGGCGGTACAAAGACAATCACTGACTATAACGCGATTCTCGCAATAATTCCTCTTCTGTGTATTCTCTCCATTGGTGGGTGGAACCATGCCTTCGCGCCATCTCTTGGCCGCTTCTATGGGCTCATCTGGGGGGCACTTGGTGCTATAAACCCCCGTCGAATTCCCTGGACATTAGAGTAACCTTGGTAGCGTGGTGGTCTATGCAGTCGCCCGGCAAGCGGAAGGTCCGGGTTCGATTCCCGGTCGAGGCGAAATTTTTTCCATGTGTTTTCGACCATCATTTCATCTCCACACCACCGTTGTGTTCACTGTTTTATGTATGTTAACTATCTCTTTCTTTCACCTACTGTTTGAATTTATATTTGTGTATTTGCGCCTATGGCATTGTGTATGAATCGTTTGTGTACAAATTTGTAGTATTATTATTTGTATATATATACAAATATATACCAATATATTAAATATATACCTCAGTATTTCCCTCCCCCTTAGCACAAATCTCTGATACATTACCATTGAACTCTATGCCTACCCTGTGTTTCAACCATAAAAACCCTACCACCCCACTCTTATCCCTTTGGTTAAACTCCCCCCTCTCCTCCCATATCCCCCCCTCATCCCACTCCCCCTTCCCCCCTCTTCTCTCCCCTAACTTGTTTACATATGTATTTAGTACAGTTGAGCACCTTTAATCCGGCACAGTCGGGACCGAAGCGATGCCGGATTAGGGATTTTGCCGGACTATGGGTCATGCATGGCAACTGGTCTATTTTTGACATCTGATTTCATTGAAATGATTCAATTATTTATAACAAAATATATTCGTTTGCCATTTACTGAACATTATTTTAAAGAGAGTCACTGAGAATAATCAGAAAGAATTGGTTTCTTAATTCACAATGTTATTATTTGTAAGTATCGAAGTTGCACTGTGAGTGAACATAATGGAATCTAAGCATTGTCATTATTACTGCACATGTAAAAGTTTCATATTATTATTGGAAAAGGGTACATAAAATTTTATATTTCTTATGCTGTGCTTTGCATAACATATTTCCTACCGCGCTTGATTTGTTATCAGCTGATTCAGCGCGATGCCAACGCATTGGTGTCGTGTGTACGGCCGCCCATCACTACGTCACGGGTGACCGAACTGGATAAATCTTTATAGACCATCATCAATAGTAGTCTTCCTTTCAATTTCAGGCTCATCATCTTCCACCCCACTCGGATTTATTGTTTCAATGATTTCATCATCTATGAAATGTTGTGTGGTGAGAGTATCGTAGCCACTAACTGTAATTTCTTAATTTATTTTGTTTATAAACAATATTTATTCGTTATGCAACTTGCCTATCTGTTGTTGAACACAGTAAAACTGACTCACAACACAAATAAACATAAACAATATAATAAATTACCCTCCTAACCTTTTACAATATCACATTCACTTTCTTCTCTCTTCAGGCTCAAACTGACAGGCCATAAATCACTTCACATATAACTAAGAGCCACTTCACTATTCACTTTGCACATACATATCATCAAATACCCTCTTAAAATTACTTACATATTATAGTAGTGGGGAGTGGACCGCTTTATCCCTATGGTACGCTCTGGAGTTCCCGGCTGTGTCCTTCAATATGCGATCCCTGCCTCCTTCTGCACCCTGACTTCTCCGCCTTGGCTGAAGATCCGTCGCCTGTCTCGAATTAGGTCCAATTCCGCCAGATGATTCCCCGACGTGGATTCAGCTTCCCACGGGCCAATTCCTAGACCTCAATGGCTTTTTCCTATATCATACCCCGACATGGGTTCTGCTCCGATCGGGAGTATTGTTGGACTAGAACCCCTGTCTCGCTCTCCGTTCCTCTTTATATAGTAAGCTCGCTCATTGTTTACGCTCGGCCCAAATTTAATTTCCCTGCGTAACTTGCCAAGACTTCAACAATAACAACGGATACAATTCCTATTGTTGAGGACTGCAACTCGGGAATGCCCCGGATCACCACGCTCAATACTAAATTAGCCATTGTAGAGCCCGACGCCATTTTTCCATTCCGCCATTAATATGGCGGCTCCTTGAATCCCATGCATGACATGGCTGGTAAATGACATGTTACATAACTTATCCTTTCCTCTAAATTTACCAATTCCATTTCTTGTAGTTTAGTGTTATGGATGATGTTTGAAAACTCCATCATAATGTTTCTATCCTCAGAAACATGAATTTTTTTAAAATCCCCACTTATTTCGTCCACATCAAACCTTAAAGCAGGCCACAATTTAAACCACGCGTGTTTTAGAACTGACTGTGAATGCTATTGCAGGAACGCGAAATTTCCCACATCACGTCTTTTAGATTGATCACATCTATTTCTGAAATAGTTTATCCTGCTCCATTAGCATTTGGCCAGAAATACTAACTAAGCCCTTTACTTCGACGCAATCGAAACCACGCGATCTAAATCAGCACTTAAATCTTCTTTCATAGTTTTTCTCTCTGTCATCCATTTCTTCGTGTCACTTTAACAGTAAAATTTTGCGGATTTTCTCTTTCATCTTCTTAATGTGTTATATTGTTCTAGATCCCATGCAGTATGTTTAATACAAACATATAAGAAATTGCTAGGCTTTACTTTGTGGAACCACATATTGATAACGTAAATGAATTCACTTTGTAAAATTCCACAGAATTTTATTAAAACCGACCTAGGTTTCGACTTATACAGTCATTATCAAGGTCTGATAATGACTGGTTAAGTAGAAACCTGGGTCGGTTTTAATAAAAGTCTGTGGAATTTTACAAAGTGAATTCATTTGCGTTATTCAGACATGCTTTACTGATGCAACAGCATCAAGCTTTTTCACAACTCTCACTTTTTCTGCGATCGTTAACGTATTGTACCGATGCCTCACTCCTCTCTGTTGACACAACTGTAGAGATGAGACATGATTTGGGAGAAACATAAGCAGATAACAAGTGATTTTATCAAATTACGTCTAGTGGTTAATCAAAAATGCGTGCGCCAATGAAATTGGCCGATCTGTAAATTAGTTGCAGTCCGTCTCGGCGATGTCTTCAAATTTATATGTTTACTTCAAGTTCCAGAATATTTCCAGGGTACACGAAGTACCAGAAATTAATATTTTTAAATTATTCTGATTCTCGAAATGGGAAAACTAACGTTAAGAATGGGATAATACCTCGGCGGGTTATGAAGCAGTGTTTCAGTTAAAAATGTTTCGGCATTTTACACAAAGTACCGGGTAGTCGGTCGTAGAAAAATTGCTGGATTATTGGTTTTCCTGGATTAAGGATTCCCTATTAAGGGTGCTCAACTGTACTATTTTGTGCAAGAATAGCTACTTTTTCACCCAGTCGTTGTTCATTCGTGGGGAAAGTTGTTTGACACTGCCTCTCTTTGCAGGCAGCTGCTCCACTCGAAGCCCATTGACGTGAGCTACTTCGCTGCAGGGATCATTGCTCACTTGGCGAGTGGAGGTGTTGAGCAGTGGACTTTGACCGACTTCTGCCGTGATGAACTCCTCAATGAGCTGGTAAGTGTTTGGCTAAGATGGGGTCACAAAGGTGCAACTCACTCATAGTGGGGAGGCAGATGACCACATTGACTCAGTTGGCTCACCCTGCAACATGCCCGTTGACATTCAAGAAGAGGGAAAAAGTTTTAAATACAGACAGTATTTTTAAAAATTTCGATAAAAAATTTCGATTTGTGCACTGCTGCTACCATTTTCACAAATTCTACTCTAGAATTCTAAATCTAATTAATGACAATGTAAGTACATAAGTATTTCCAGTAAATTAATCCGAACAAAACCAAGGATAGTTTTCTGAACGTTTCCAGCTACGCGAAACCAAGTGGGTTAAAAAGTACAGGTGGGGGCATGCTACCCTATGGGTGAAAATTAGAGGTGGGACGAATCCTAAATTTTCTCGAATCCGAATCCAAATCCTAAGAGGTTCTGGAATACCTCGAATTTCTCGAATCCTACATATAAAGTTGATAATAACAGGAAAGGAAAGACTTTAGCAGGCTGCATTCATTGAAAAACAAATTTAAGAATAGTTTTCAAAAATACAACTCTTTATTGCAATAATAAAAATAAGATTTGAAGAGCTAACATAGATAAGATATAAACATGATACATACATTTTTTTGCATGAAATGAAAGCATGTGAAAGTTCTAGGAGGCATAGCGATGATATGTTTCCAAAAAGTTATCAAACTGATACTGAATTGCATGTTTAAAAACGATATCTTTTTTCCAATATTGTCACGTCTTCAAGACTCATTCACAGCGATAGACAAGCTGCTCCTCGTGTGTTAAACATTGTATTGCATTGTATGCAGGGGGACACGGGGAAATATATTAACTAGATTACATATGGTTGAGCCAAGATTAGGAACAGTGTGAAAAAATTGTAGTTGTAAATCGGAGAGAATATCAGGAATTACTTTACAGGTGTATGAGGAAAGATGCAGAAAAGCAAGCAGTATGGTGCAGTAGACACAAGAGTGGTCAAGACACATTGGGTGTTGGCACAAACTAAAGGAAACAAGCGATAGACTTAGGAGGGGTATGAAGAGAGTGAGATAAAAGTGGCAAAAAGGTCAATGTATATAGGTTGAGAGTTTCCAGAGAGAGAGGGAGAAATAGGTGCCCTTTACTCAAAGGTTAGAAGGTCATTCAGCAGCAAGAAGTGGAATACGATACTGTGCATTAGTGTTAAGTCAGGAGAGCTGCTGATAGAACTTACAAGAGATTCAGCATAGGGGTAAAGAATACGTGGCAAGAACAGTATGGCACTAACAATAGGCAAGGGAACTTGGGAATAGAAGAGAAGGATATAGATAAGGATGAACTGGGACCAGGAGTCCAGCCATTCTAGTAAGTTAGGGTAAACATTATGAGAAAAGAAGGTGTGGGAGACTATAATGTTATCCTATCAAAGCTACTTAAGAATTGAGGCTCAGAAGAACGTGATGATTTTACTGGTTTGTTCGCAGGATGTATGAGGATGAAGTCTGGCTGGAGGGTTTTTTTAAATCTGTATTAACACCTAACCAAAAAAGAAAGAGAAGGCCGCAAATGCTGTAAAGCATACACTTCTTAAATAAAAAATTCAAAATAACAAATTTCATCGCCTAGGCGATAGCATCAGCCGATCCGCGAGTTATGCAACCCGGACAACAATCGCGACAAAAGTTAAGTGAGTGTACTGTAATTTCTCGCGGCATTACAATTCCACAGATGACTGAGGTCACGATAACTGGTGGTACATCTGAGAAAATTTTATTTATCTTTCATGGTGGTAACTTACTGCATGAGTTTTTACTTTGTCTTTCACGGAGCGTTGAGCCCATCCACCAGTTATGCAACCAGGACGACAATCACGGCAGCATCGTCTCATAAAATGCAAATGGCGAACCATTCAAAAATTTGCTAGTGTAAATAAAGGGAAGATGTTATTTGCGGACATATGAAAATTAGGACTATTAGAATTATTAGGACTTGAAGGAAAAGTCGTTAATGGAGGGAAAACGTAAATTGCGGGGACGTAAAAGCGAGGTTTAATCTTATTTGTAATGAACGTTTTTATCGGTCGAAACTAATCTGTCCTAAGTTATTACATAAGGAATTCGGTGTTTATTTATATTTTAGGATTCGAATGTTGAAAATGGCACAGAGATTCGAGTATTCGTTTCTCGAATCTTTTTCAAGATTCGAGGATTCGAATGTCCCATCTCTAGTGAAAATCATAGAACTTAATACATAGAACATAGAACAAAATATATTCGTTTGCCATTTACTGAACATTATTTTAAAAAGAGTTACTGAGAATAATCAGAAAGAAATGGTTTCTTAATATACAAAGTTATTATTTAAAATTATCGAAGTTGCACAGTGAGTGAAAATAACGGAATGTAAGCATTGTGCATATTGCTGCACATGTAAAAGTTTCATATTGTTTCATATTTCATATTGGAAAAGGGTATAAAATTTGATATTTCTTAAGCTGTGCTTTGCGTAACATAATTTCCTACCGTGCTCGATTTGTTATCAGCTGATTCAGCTTGATGCCAACACGTGGGTGTCGTGTGTACGGCCACCCATCTCTACATCGCCACGGGCAACCGGACTGGATTATTCTTTAAAGACCATCGTCAATAGAAGTCTTCCTTCAACAATTTCAGGCTGATGATCTTCATCCCACTCGGATTTATTGTTATTAATTACCATTACTAGATTACATGACTAGAACTATGATTTCATCATCTATGATATGTTGTGTGGTGAGAATATCGTGGCCGCTAACTATCCTTGCGTCTAAATTTACCAATTACATTTCCTTTAATTCAGGGTTATGGATGATGCTTGCAAACTCCATCATCATTTTTTTATCCTCAGAAACATGAAATTTATTAAATACCCACTTATTTCTTCTATATCAAACCTTAAAGCAAGCCACAATTTATAACGGACTGTGAAATGCTATTGCCTGCACGTGAAATTTCCCGAATCACATCTTATGGATTGATCACATCTATTTCTGAAATAATTTATCCTGCTCCATTGGCATTTGGCCAGAAATACTAACTAAGCCCTTCACTTCGACGCAATCTAAACCAGGCTATCTAAATCAGCACTTAAATCTTCTTTCATAGTTTTTCTCTCTGTTATCTACTTCTTCGTGTCACTTTAACAGTAACATTTTGATGATTTTTCTCTTTCAGCTTCTTAATGTGCTATATTGTTGAAGATCGAACGTAGTATGTGTCAGTCAAACGCTTTACTGATGCAACGGCGTCAAGCTTTTTCACAACTTGCACTTTTTCTGCGATGGTTTACGTTTTGTGCTGTTGCCACTACTGTATGGATGAGACATGTTTTGGGTGAAATATAAGCAAATAACAAATATTTTTTATCAAATTACGTCTAGTGGTCAATCAAAAATGCACTCGCCATTGAAAGTGGCCGATCTGTAAATTAGTTGCAGTCCGTCTCGGCGATGTCTTCAAATTTATATGTTTACTTCAAGTTGCAGAATAATTCCAGTGTACACGAAGTACCAGAAATTAATATGTTTAAATTATTCTGATTCTCGAAATGGGAAAATTAAAGTTAAGAATGGTATCTCGGTATTAATATAAGAATAATATTTCGGCAGGTTATGAAGCAATGTTCCGGTTAAAAATGTTTCGGCATTTTCCTCTAAGTACCAGGTAGTTGGTCATGGCCAAATTGCCGGATTATGGGTGCTCAACTGTAATACTCTGAAGGAAAGTACATAGTGTCATCTGCATTTGAGATACTCGATCGGCCAATGTAAAAACTGCATCTTTGCAATCAACATGCCCAGTAATAAAGTTGGTGCCCTTGCAACTTCATGCTTTCAGAGTGTCCGAGATATTATTTGTGAGTATTGCCTCTGTTGCAACCAACCAGATGTTCTTTTGGCAGACCTGACTTTTCAAAGACATTAAGGGTGTTTTTTTCATTCTCTCTGTTTTAGAAAAGTCACACAAAGCTTGTCCACATTGAATAATTCTGTAGTGCATTCTAGATTATTAGCACGTTATCCTGGCTTCCCGTGATTGATGTTCCCTTTTTTATTGCGCTATTTTGGAGTGGGAAGCAATCGTTTTAATATCTTGTTCATGAGAGAGGAGATATTTCACGTGTGAAGAAATTTTCTTACCTTAAGAAGACTGCTCTTGAAGATAAGGGGTGGCTGCTACAGTAGCAGTTGCATTTGGTTAAAGGCTCATTATATGTCACAGCATGGTAGAAACATTGTGCTCACTATGGGAATCCAAGGATATTAGGATTTAATTATTTGGAGAATATTTGAAGGTTTCCTCATATCAAGTTTGGGTCTTTCTCATTCCACAAGCAAGTTGTGAATACACTTTTCTGAAACTCATATGGCCTTGTATGCACTTCACAATCGAGGAGAGTTTATTCTGTTTATGCTGGCTAATTGTGTAATAGCATTAGAAACTCTGCCTGTTTTGAAGAAACGTTGAACAATAATCCATTCCTCTTGGTCCTTCAGCTCCTCTGTTTTGTCAAAAGACATCGAGGCCCGAGATCCTATGTTTGATTTCACATAATGCTGAGGTCGTAATACCTAGTTCAGTTCCCGATGCTCCTCTTAATGTTGAGAAGAATTCATATTGCACTGAATGTTGCCCCTTTTATACGTTTCCACCCCCTGTATTACATTTTCCAAGTACTTGGCGATGAATATGAAGCAACAAACGCAGTTTTCTTTCCCCAAAAATTTGTCTCCCTTAACTTTTAAGATCAGGACATTGGGCCCACAGATTTTGTGAGGAGAATATGCACCCTGTGATTTGCTGATGATTTCACAATTTGATACTCTACTGCTTCCAATACTCCTGCTAAATTTAAAATTGCTGCCCCTTCCGGAAATATATTCTCTCTCCCTGGCCCAACCCCTCTGCTGCCTGGTCTAGGGGAAGTCAGCAGCTATTGCGTTGAGTGCAAACCTTCACAGGTGGCACTGCAGGCACGAAATGTTGAGGGTCAACTGGAGCCAATTGGGCTCCTCTTAGATTGTAAAGTCACCGCCCTTTCTAGCATGGCAGTCAGGCGATTTAAATTACCCTTGTCATGTTATGAATTAAGAAATTTAATTTAATACAGGCATTACATTGAAATGCACTTCTACCTTCATTATTCTCACCAAAGGTACATGTCGCATTAAAGTTATCTTAAATATGTCCAGCCGTATCAATAATGTTAGTTTCTTTGACCAAGCATCTGATGTAGGCAAATGCAAGTTATTTGGCTGCTCACAGTTGATTTGTGCTGCAAAGCATTGAGTGCAGCTCTCACAGTTGATTGTCAGCATCGCAGTTCCCAACAAAGAATGAGGATGTTTTTTTATCTTGCAAGGTACTATTTTCAATTCATAGCCATTGGCAAGCTCACTCGTAGTTTGGCCAGGAGAGGATGCAGAAAGTGACAATGCCATTGGTTTCTCGATGATCAGAGACCACTGGAGCTGGAGTTTGTCCTAGTAACTGCTTGTTTGGATCTCTGGAGATCTCACTTGTGACTTGTCATTTTTCGGTGTGGAGGTTGAGAAGTCCATCCGTACAATGTCAGAGTCACCTTTGCTTCCACTATGCTTTGCCTTAACTGGAGTATTTTGGGCGAAAAAAACTTATTTGGCCAATGTGGTTCCCCCAAACTGTAGCGTTAGTCAAGCCATTCTTCAAAGCACACACTGTCTCTCTGAAAAGTTCAATAGGATGATTTTTAGATTAAAATATTCATAATTATTAAAAATAATTAGATTCTTAGGTCGCGAACCTCTAATTTATACGGAGGAGAAGGCGAAATGATTTGCTCAACGTGTGTCACGCTTCAGAGATTTAATTGCGAGTCTAGTTACAAAGGCTGGGTTGCTTTCCACGACCAGCTCGGCAGACTGACTGGGCAAGAGGGACTGCCTTCAGCATGCCGGGAACCGTCTCGGCTGCTTCTTGATTCTCCTGCTACTGCGGATGGGGTCTCCCCAGTCGGCGAGCGCTGTACGAGTTCGCCGACCGGGTTCATAGTTGCTGCTGCAGCGGTAATTGGCAGTGCCACCGGCGGGAAGGCCCGCTGGTGCCACAAATATATGGGTCATTCTACATCACTTCGACCAGAAAATCAGCAGAAATGACCCTTAGGGCATCCGATTTTGACCTAATTTGGCAGATCGACAATATTTAATGAGGAAATCAAAATACCAAAGATGTTTTGCAATAAATGCAGCTGTTTATGAGAAATTGCAACCTAGCAAAATACAAATATTGCAAAAGCTAGTACACATTTGATGGTGTATCTCCGAGACCAGTAATGCTACAGATGTGCAAAAGATCTTATTTTAAAGACCATAAATTTTACAAATGTCAAAAAGGATTATATTATAAAATATGAACAAATTATAATGTTTATAGTAATTTTAAACTTTCAAATCGGTTTTTGACTATGTACCTTTGTCCTCGATTTTGCTCATTTTTTTAAGTTGTGGATACAACCTTCCCTCACAAATAAAAGAATTTTGGCAGAGGTAATATTTCATATAAGAAATAAAAATATTTTTGAGTGTAGGAGTAATGCCCACCAGTCAGTCGCCCATGGCAATCCGTGGCTGGTGCACCCATCATGATATGATGTGATTTTATTATAGTACTCTCTTGTCTCCAGATCTTAGTAAACTTTCTCTTTCATCTTCTTTTCATCAATTTTAACTATGTACCAACTCTAAAATCCCCTTTGCGTATTGCTATTTGCTTCCCTCAGCTGTGACCACCATCTTAGAAGCCACGAGGAATAGCACAAGACCTTACAGCAGTCAGTCCCCCATAACAATAGGCAAACCTAGTCTTAATAATAATATAATAATAATATATTTATTGGTTCCCAAAAGACATGTCTTATCCATGTATGGAACAGGTCACAAAAATCAATTCAAAGAATCGAAAATAGATAAACAATCAAATCACCATACAAATACCAACATCATATTATCAGAATAAAATAAAAAGAAAAAATATAAGAAGAGAAACAGTCCAACATCATCCACCCTCACATAAATACCTATAGGAAATACATAATATAATCAGAATACATGGCATACAGACATAAACTCATCTATTGAGTAAAATGGGTGGTCACAAAGATATTGATAAAGATGACATTTAAACTGAGGAAATTTTTCCATAAGCCTTAACCTCCTGGGTAAGTGATTAAGAAATTTTATACCAGCATAAATGGGGTTCTTGCTGAACAGAGTGGTGTTGTGTGTTATAACCCTAAGATCATCACACCCCCTTGTGTTATAATTGTGGACATCATAATTAGCTCTAATGTTATATAATGGGTCACCACCCTTAAACACTGGAATGACTTAGCGGCCTTTAATCTATTGGGAAAGATGCCAAGTGACAGAGATTCATTAATCAAGTACATTAGCGGATGGATGACAGAGAATTTGGCAGTACCTTTTAACAAGGAGCAGGGAATATCATCATATCCAGCCGAATGTTTTTTATTAATCTTTTCAATTATGTTATCAATTTCTCGTATATCAGTTGGATAAAGAAAAATAGAATGATCATAATGAGGCATATGCTTCACTGAATTATTTATTGTCTGCTGTTGACTCGTGCTCTTAAGCAGTGTGTTAATGGAGCTGAGGAAGTTGTGATTGAGGATGTTAGCAATTTTGTAGTGATCAGAAATCATGTTATTGTTATGGAGAATAGTCTTGATGCTAGACCTATCATTATCCGAGGAGCAGGTAGCATTTTTTATAAGGTTCCATGCAGATTTACTTCTATTACTGGAGGAATTAATTATGGACATATTATGTTTTCTTTTGGTATCCAGGATTAGGTCAATATGTACCTTCTTAATTGACTTATAGTAGGTCTTAAGAGTCTCAGAGTCACTAGATTTAAGATCACGGAAGACTTGTTTTACTCTTGCAGAAGAAGCCCTGATTTCTGGAGTAACCCATTTACACTGCATTCTTTGGGGTACAGGAGGTTTCACAGCTTTCAAGGGGAAACATACATTGAAACAATACAAAAATAAATCAAGAAAATTGCTAAATTTAACATCAAAAGCATCATCTGTGAATACACAATCCCAGGATTGTCTCTGCATTAAATTTTCGAATTCAGTTTGTGCTTGGTGTGAGTAGTTCCTTTTGTATTGAACCACATTATGCATTATACTGGGGTCACTGTAAAAATAAAACTTTGAAATCTGAGCTTTGTGATCAGAGAAGTATGTATCCATGTTTGAACTTTCATATGGAAGCAAGGTAGAGAAAATGTTGTCAATGAGTGAAGAAGAGGAACTAGTAACCCTAGTTGGCTCACTTATAGTAGATGTTAGGTTAAATGTCAGCAAACTATCCAACAGATATTTCTTCTTTGTAGAGAATGAGTTCAGATCTATATTAAAGTCACCACACACAATAGTATTTGCTGCATTTTTCACAAAGACAGGTAGGGCATCAAGAAGGAGATCCATAAAAACTGAAAAATCGCCACTAGGAGACCTATAGATACACATTATAGAAGAAATAGTATTTCCAAAACTCAGCATTGTCCCACAGCATTCAAAGTCCATCTCAATACTAGGGTTCTTGAATTGAAAATGACGTTCAACAAGGTGACTTTTCACCAAAATTAGTACACCACCACCTTTGTGTATCGATCTACAAAAGGATGAAACGATTTTGAAGCCCTCAATACTGATTAATTGAATTTCATCAGAGTGAAGCCAATGCTCAGAAATACAAGCGACATCAGGCTGATGGTCAAGCAGGAATAGTTCTAGAACATTTATTTTTGAACGTAAACACTGAATATTTAAATGTAATATTTTCAAAGCACTTAGTTTAATGTTTTGATTACCATTCGCGATGTTTTCTTCACAGAACACACCACTAACGTCAAAGTTCCGGGCATCTGGGCCTAGTCACAGAGTTACTGGAACGTTTCTGGGTCTAAGGAATTTATTTACTATAACCCCATTCGGCCACAAGCTCGAGACCGACAATTTATTGTAATCGTCATAGTCAATGCCGACTTAGAAGGCGCCATAAGCACTTTTGCCGTTAATAACCTCACAAGATTCACAAACCACATTGAAACTGTTTTTCACATGATTAACCACTTCATCAGCAGTAGTTTCCTTGGCCAGACGACCGATATACATGTAAATAGTTCTCTTAGCAGCTCGGAGACCGCCTGAATTTTCATTCTTAGACTCACCTCGACCGACGATGAACAAATTACGCTTCTTCTTGCGCTGAACTAAGGTGAAATTTTCATCGCCAGTGTCGGTGTTGCTTTCTCGTAGCTTGGAGTCCACGGCAACTTGCGGCTTCAATGAAAGAGATTCTGCAACTTCTGCATCTCGTTTGTCCTCAGCATGGGTAGAGCGGGTTGATGATCCACGTTGGTCCTTATGTAAAGTGTCGCGTCCCTGGCGATCTGCAGCTTCAGTTAATTTCAGTGCAGGTTCAGCAAAACTCACTTTTTTCGCAGGTTGTTTAGGAAGATGAACTTTAGTTTTTATGTCAAGTATTTCGGCCTTAAGGAATTCGATGTCGGCCGCCATTTTAGCTACGTTTTGGCCGTCAACTAAGCGACACGATAAACACCGCCAAAAAACCCCCGGCGCATCTTCAATGGCTTTAAGGTTGATTTCCTTCAATCCGGTACATTTATGGTGGAAAAGTTGCTTACAGCTATCACAGGAGAGGACTTTTTCCCAGTTGGAAAGACATTTTTTACATGCGTGACAGTCAATGCCTACTACCGGTGACGCCATCTTGCTATAGTCACTCTCTTGCTATAGTCTTGCACTGCCCCTTGACTTTTCAGTTTTTAAAAATGATATTTACTTGATCTAAGGATTTTAATTAGCAACAGCAGGTTTTGATCAACGATTTCAAAGTCTTGTTCAAATAGCTTATTGCTTTTTTCCCCAGGCGTACAGACTACTGGTTTTCTTCTCCAGGTTTCATAATAATAATAATAAATTTACTTCTTGCGACCAACACCTTTGCGGTTCCGACACTGCTCTACACCTTCGGTTGCATCAAATGGAATGTCAATGAGCTGCAAAACCTCGACAGGGGAACGAGGAAAATGATGACCATGTATCGTATTCTTCATCCGAAGTCTTCTGTTGCCAGATAGTATTTCCCGAGAAAGCTAGATGGATGAGGGCTGATAAGCCTGGAGTGCCTTCATGACAGAGTAGTCCTCAATACAGCTTGCTGTGTGTTCCACAGCAAGGACCCCCTTATGCTGCTCGTAAAGAAACACGAGAGTGTCAGCAAAGGGGCGTTCCTATTCCAGGAGGCGAAAAGGGCAGCAGATGGCCTTGGTTTGGACTTGGACCTTTCTTCTAGCGGAGAAGCGTGCAACAAATCAATCTTGTCGCTGAAGACGGACGAATAAAGAATGCGGAGCAATAGACCCTGCTCCGCAAGCATACCGAGAACCCCATTCCTTGAAGTTTCCATCATAATTTGGAAACGCATGGACTATCGATGGCGCTCACGTTCGCCTACCTGCGCTCCGCAGGTCTGAAACCGAAGGATTCGTGCTCGCGTGCCAAGATGGTGTTATCAACACCCTCGTGTACCGTTGCCTCATCTTTGGAGCCAAAGTGACGGACACGAGATGCAGAGCATGTTGAAGGCAGCCGGAGATTTTAGGTCATCTACTCTCCGGCTGCAGCTTTTATGTAAAGAACGCATATATAAACCGGCACAACTCAGCTCTGTGGGTGTTGTATTACCATCTAAGACACCATTACGGTATAGATGCAAATCCGGTGCTGTCTTACGTCCCTGGTGACATCGAGTCTGTCGTGGAGAACGATAAGTGTAAGATCTGGTGGAATTATTCCTTATCCACCTCCAGGTAGTTGGAGGCGACAAAGCCTGATATCGTTCTCCTCGACAATCTCTCACATGCCATGTTCGTGATTGAGTTTTCGGCACCGGCCGAAACGAACATGTCAGCGAAGGAGATTGAAAAAAGGACTAAATATCAAGATCTGCTGTGCGAACTCCGGCAAATGTACACGGGCTACTCTGTGAAACTGGTAGTCCTCATCGTGGGCATGCTTGGCGGTGTCAAGAGCTCACTGGTTGAAAATCTCAAGTGCATCCCAGTATGCAGGGCGCGAGCGGATGCACTTGCAAGTGCAATGCAGAAGGAGGCTGTCCTTCTCGGGTCTCTCTGCCTGCTTCGTGTGCATGACCCTAATGCTGGATAGCCACCTATCCGATGGCGGTGGACGTGGCTACCCTTAGGCACACCCCTCTTGAGTCTCCGGCAATTATGACGGCAACGAAACCTGATGCTAACCTGAGACTCAGAGGAGGAAGTTACGTTGTAGTAACTAATTCCATAATAATTTTATTTGTCCAGAGATCATATGAGAGTGAGTACACAATGCATTGATATAGGACACATCAATAAGTTAAATGGACTTAGAAGTACATGTTTCATCAATACTTAAGATGTACTACACTCAGAATTAAATGACAAAAAACAATGAACAATTTAGATAAAAAACAAGGTTTTTTTTAGTACAACAATCAATTATTACGATAGAACTCATTTAAGTTATAGTAACATTTTTTTACAAGGTATTTTTTTAGTTCAGCTTTGAACTTATTTGCTGGAGTCTTAATACATCTTTGGTGCGGGGGGAGTGCATTAAACATTTTGGAGCCTATGGCGATGGGACTCCTGGATGCTATTTTTTGTTTATATAGAGTGACATGCAAGTTTGATCTAGTCCAGTGATTATGAATATCACTGTTAACCTTAAGTTTTTGTAGATTAGCCTTAATAGGGTAGTTTCCTATTATTTTTTGCCTTGATCGAAGGTTTATAACCTCTGGAGTGCGTGTTTTAAGCCGTTCGATTTTTAAATGACGTTAGATTCGATCTTTAAATGAAGTATTTTTCCTCATTAATTGAAAAGTGAAAAAATCAATGGCGCGAAAACGCGACACCAAACTATTGCATGCCGGTTAATCTTACGTGTGACGTCAAACTATTTCCTCTACCTGCCACCAGGTGGTGCTGCGGACGCTTCCAAATAGATGCTGCACTCCGTTAAAGCTTATGAACAAGTATTGGAGGCATATTTATTCCGTTAATTAATTATAATTAACTTTTATTTATTTATTTAACATTACTTATACAGTTGATTCATTTAAAATCAGTTAGTATTCCTTTCACAACCATACCATGTAGTTCTCATAATGCCGCACGACCTTCACGCCATGCTTCGTTGTAGCGGTCGTAGCAAAGACACAGTGAGCAGGATGTCCTTGAGCCTATAAAATGACTAATAATACCATGTTTGACTGTGAATACTTTTCCAACTTTGATAGTTTTTACAGGTTAATACTAATAAATATTCACTAGAGCTGAGGGGCCCTGAAATACAACGGTAAGTTCAGGAGATGAATTTTCCTATGCCTCGCAACGTAAACTATCTACCTGTTACGTCAGCATGAAGGCAGTGCACCCCACCATTTCAGAGCCTTTTCAAATGGCCTTAAAATTAACATTTAATTCTCTAGTACACTGGGATTTCTCAATACAAACTTTTTGCGTAAATTAAATACATTTATGGCAGTGCACAAATCGCAATTAATGAAGTCTGTCTTCTTTGATGAAGGAAACTACCCTATTAAAACACTTAGTTTATAAATGTACAGGGATGGTACTGTGAGGAGTCCTAATTTCACAAATAATGGTCTACAGGGGTGTATTTTGATTTCTCCGAAATGATTCTTATTGCTCTCTTTTGTAAAAGAAATACCTTGTAAAGGAGTGTATGGCCAATAGTATTATTACTATTAGCTTGACTATTATGATGTAGTTCTGTCATATTATCAGCAGAGATTATAAAGGTAGCATCATCTGCATACATTATTGGTTTAATCCTGTTGCCATTTATGAATGATGGCAAATCATTCATGAATATAAGAAATAAGAGAGGGCCCAGAATACTTCCCTGAGGAACACCTATGTTCATATTATTAGGATCAGATTTACCCTTTACATTATGTGATACAATTTCTGCACAATGCGTTCTGTTACTTAGACATGAGTCTTACCATGATAATGCTACACGTCTTACTCCATAGTTCGAACATTTGTTGAGTAAGTAGGATTTGATGGTCAACCATGTCAAAAGCCCTGGAAACGTCAAGGAGGAGAGCTAAAACTCTTGTCTCCATTGTCTACGGAATCTGAGTTGAAAGTCCAAGCATCTAGAAGAGCATCACCTGTTGACCTTCCCTTCTGGAAACCCCACTGAGAATTGGAAAGGATATTATACTTATCTAAAAAAGAAATGAACCGATTGTAATTTATTCTTTCAAATACTTTAGACAGCTGAGACAGTAATGAAATTGGTCGGTAACTGGCAATATCATCTTTGTCCCCTATATTTTTATACACAGGTACTACACAACTGTTTCAACTGTCTGGAGTTTCAACTGGTCTGGAAAAATACCCAGTCTCATAGATGCATTTATCAAATGTGTCAGTGGTTTTACTACAGTATAATTAGTTCCACTTTCTTTCGCGGTGCTAATACATGCCTCTGAGACCCTTTAGATGTAATTCCTGATGTTAGCACCGTGTGAAGGCTCAAATGCACCATAAACGGTCCTCTAGTAGTCGTCCTCAAAGGTATGCTCTGATTATTATTAACTCCAGCATTATTACTGACCTATTACTTCAGCCATCTATTTCTACTTGATGAATTTTTCCACACCCACTTTACATGTTGATATAGGTTTAAAAAAATGGACTCAGGAAAATTGCTGTGCCTAAACAACTAGGATAAAGTATTAAGATATTTTCTGTTCTGGTCAAAGATGAAGGGAAAATCTAGTTTAAGCGATAAAAGTACAAAAACATTGGTATTGGCATACAAGGGTTGGAAATTAAGGATGAATACATTTTTGATTCAATGGCTGAAAGAAAACTTATAAACATTGATAAGAATGGAACTTCATTACCTGAGGTACACTACTCCACCCTACTACTATTGTCGGCCTAGTTCAGAGAATGCAGCCTCCCAGCATGTCATTCCACATTTTGTCTTCGCATCAATGGAGAAACAAGCCGAGACACTGATTTCTTTATTTTCCTTCTAGTAGCATGAAAAAAAGGCTCATCTCATTTCATGATCGGAGTTACACAACCTCTCCCTATGAGTACAAAACTCACAAATTCCATTTTAAGGGTTATTATTAATAAGACATTGCAAAATTACTAGTTTAGTAGCTTGGAATATTTTATGATAATTTTTTCATCTTAAAAATTGAATCCCCAGATATTCCATAAATGGAATATCCTGACCTCATTAAACTTTTTTTTGTGTTTCTAAAAAAAGGTTTTGAAAGTATTCAAGGATTTTATTAACAACCGCAACCCAAGTTAACATAAACCGAATGTGCACTGAACTAATTTTAGGTTTTTGATTTTATTATTTAATATTCTATATTATATTATTTTTGGCATGTGACATGCTCGGAAGTTTTTTTGTATAATTACATGTATACCTTTCTGGATGGAGGGTGATACAGTATGGATTCACTTGTATCTTATATTTTGGAAAATAATTTAAATATTAACACACTCAATGCTGGCCTATTTCATGAAAACTTTTTTTTTTCTTTTATATGAATAAATATATTATTATAAATGCCTTAAACATAAAATTTTTGCAATATAATAATAATTTTTTACTTAGCAACAAACAAAATGGGACCCCATGCCTTGACGTCAAGGCATCCGCTTCCCAGGGTAACGAGGCATGCCTTGAATTCAAGGCATCCGCGTTGAGTGTGTTAATGAAAATGAACTTATGTTCTTTTAGGTACACTTTAAAGAATAGTTGTACAGGTTTCAAAAATGTATTGAGAGCCACTGCCTGAACAATCAGAAATTCCCCTGGAAACCGGGGCGGCCGCTCTATTTAAGCTGTCGCCCCTCCAGCAAAGAAATGGGGGAGGGGAATGTAGGGGGTGAATTGTGGGGGTAGGAAACTTGTGCACACACACACTCAGAGACCCACTTGACTGAGGTGACCCCGACACGCGCTGCGCACCGTGGTGGGTCTGACTCCGCTAGTCACCTCCCGCTGCACACTTGACATGCCATTCACTTCAAGGGGAAAAGGTCACCACTGCTGGAATCCTGTCTTCCGGACACAAAAGAAAGGGATTTGGGGAGGGGAGGGATGGGGAAAGCACTCACACTCACTTAAAAAGTCACATTCATCCCATAAAATAGATACCTAATCTTAAAACACAAAACAACAACATCCTTCCTCGATCGTTTTCCCTCACATGTCGCCGCATCCAAATGGGACCGGTTACAATATATATGTGTATATATATGTATCTTTTTGCACATCTGTAGCATTACTAGTCTTGGAGATACTACGTCAAATGTGTAGTAACTTTTGTAAAATTTGGATATTGCAGCATTGCAATTTCTCACAAATGGTTAAATTTATTGCAAAACAGCTTTGGGGTTTTGATTTTCTTATCAAATGGTGCTGTTTTGCCAAATTTGGTCAAAATCTGTTGCCCTAAGGGCAATCACCTGGTCGAATGGACATGGGATGACCCATACACTTTTAATTTGTCAATAACCTTGGCCCAGGTCAAGTTCTTTAATCATAATTTGGTCAAAAGTGTTGGATACATTGTGAATTTGGCGAGACTGCCATACACAATATTTTTGTAGAGATAAGACTGTTCTCGGGTTATGTTCAATGCACTAAGGCTGGACTTATTTAAAAAAATACGTTATAATGAAAGTGAGGCTGACAACCATCTTCATAGACAACAGCACTTCTATCTTTGTTGATATTTTCAAGAGACAAAGCACAACAATCCACATTGGTAGTGATCATCAAAAAAAAAACTTTTAATTTTAATTGCTTTAATTTTTTAAGCGTCAATTGCTGTAATTTTTTAAGCGTCAATTGCTTTAATTTTTTAAGCATTAATTGCTTTTAAATTTAGTTGCCAGGATAACAAAAAGTTGTGTGGTGCATAATGATTAATGACAAATTCAGTTGTCACATTTGCATGCATCGCTGCTTTTCCTGATCGCACCTTCGGCCTTTGCAGGGCAGTGTGGTGCTGGAGTGGGAGACTCCCGAGGGCGAAATGGTGGCGTACCGCTCATTCCATCCCTTCCTGCCGCTTCTGTCGCATGCTGTCGCCTGCCAAGTGCAGCTGTGGGCTGTCTGGGCCATCCAGCACGTGTGCACCAAGAACGGTGAGACTGTCACTTCCCACCATACCTCTTTGGGGTGAAGGCCGTTTTACATGCTGCAATTACTTGTACAAACGCTTGTATGAGAAAATTGTACTGTGTAAAACGACCAATTGTGTGAATGCTTGTGCAAATGTCTGAATGGCCTGTCTGAAAAAGAGAATGGTATGTATACTTATTTGACACATCGACATTTGGGACTAAAAATGATATTTATTTCTCCAGTAGTCCACAGTATTATGCATTGCTGAAGTGCATAAAGCAAGGTTAAGAGGGCAAAGAAATGCAGAATGGTAGAATGCTCACTACAATCTCTTGATCATTGGGAAGAGCATCTTGTTGCAGAGATTTTACTTTCGCACCCTTGTAAAAAGAATTATTGCTGTTATTTACTTCCTGTATGACAGTTTTATTTGTCAACCGAGATTCATTTAAGAGTAAAATATTAGAAATATTCTTTAATATAAATGGAAAGGGAACAATTTGCTATGCTGACAAGGAGACATCGCGAGAGTGATGTTCTGGATCCGAATGCCGATGTTATTTTCTGAAACTATAAAGGAAATGTAGAAAAAGTGTCACGGCTTTCTTCCCCATAGGCCCGGGTTCGAGAGATAAAAGCAAGTAAAGATTTGGCGCGGAATGAATATCTTTGAGTGAGGATAGTACTTCAACAACTGCCGTGGCCGAGTGGGTTGAGGCGCGCAGCCAATACCTTTTGCCCCGAGCGACCTGGGTCCCGGTGAAGTCAATTTTTTTTTCTTTCTTATAATTGATGGAATCAATGTTACAACCCATCCCCATTCATTTAAGTCAGTTACGTCAGTATTTTTTCTACTTTCAACTCATTTTATGGATTTTCAATGGACCGAGGACTTACGACGCGAATTAGGGGATTTTATTTTCCCATTACAGGCTCACATGCCGCCCGACGCATTAGGTTTGGATTTCAAAGATCCGTGAATACTTCTATGAATACCAAGGGCTTCAATTGTTCGCTGGACTACCTCAAGACCGTAAAGAATGAACTAAATGCTTATTAGACTGCGACGGTTGCCCTCGTAAATTCCTCGGAACCGCCTTGGAATTTTCACTTTTATCACTTAAATTTTCCTAAAGTAGTAAGCATGATATCGGCAGAAAATAGAAGGGCATGTGAAACATATTTAAAATGATTTTCTCACAGAAAAACATATTTTATTGATGTGAATCCTCTATCGTGGGCGAAGACTATATAACAGCACGTGAATTTCCTGGTAATGCGTTCTTCTACGCCCCTCCCTCAACCCCTTCATATATTTTTGATCTCAACTCTTTCTTGTCACCAAATAAACACAACTGGCTATCCTCACATTCAGTTACTAACCCTAGCCAGCTTCCCCCTTTTACCCTTAGGGGGCCGTCAAGTGCAATGACCCTGCGTTCCAGTAGTCTGCTCAAAGCGGTCTCGAAGTCATCTTTGTCTATTCTCCCTCCTTACTATTATTCCCTCCAACAAATTCTCCCTCCTTACTACAGAATGTCCTTCCATCCACCCTGTCTCCTTTATGACATGCCTACTTGCGACCTTCAAAGAGTTCCGCCCCCAGCAACCCTTCCTCCACAGCTGACCCTTGCTAATCTCTCAATGAGGCACCGAAGCCCAACCGTGTGAAGATGGGTGCGAAAGATAGACAAAGATGACTTCGAGACCGCTTTGAGCAGACTACTGGAACGCAGGGTCATTGCACTTGACGGCCCCCTAAGGGTAAAAGGGGGAAGCTGGCTAGGGTTAGTAACTGAATTTGAGGATAGCCAGTGGGGTTTATTTGGTGACAAGAAAGAGTTGAGATCAAAAATTTATGAAGGGGTTCAGGGAGCAATGGCTGGGGCGTAAAAGAACGCATTACCAGGAATTTCATTTGTCGTTATATACGTCCCCAAATTCGTGTGGTAAGTCACCATTCGGAGGTCCATTGAAAATCAATAAAATACGCTGAAGATAGAAAAATGCTATTGTAACTAACTTAATTGTATGGGATTGGGTATGTAACAACAATTCCCGCGATGAAGGAATATGCCTTACTTCAAAAGTTTTATCAATGCCTATAATCAAATAATGGGTAATTACACACCACGAATGAAAATTTAAATTCATTCATTGAACCGAAAGAAAACATGAGGTGGGAAGAAAAATAGTTTTATCCCTACATCGTATTTTTTTGTGTAGGAATTCAAAATCTTCCCGTCGCCCACGATAAGGGTTCACTTCAATAAAATACGTTGTATCTTGAGAAAATCAATTTAAATATGTTTCACATGCCCTTCTATTTTCTGCCGATATCATGCTCACTATTTAAGGAAAAATAAAGTGATAAAAGTGAAAATTCCAGGGCGGTTCCGAGGAATTTACGAGGGCAACCGTCGCAGTCTAATAAGCATTTAGTTCATTCTTTACGGTCTTGAGGTAGTCCAGCGAACAATTGAAGCCCTTGGTATTCATAGAAGTATTCACGGATCTTTGAAATCCAAACCTAATGCGTCGGGCGGCATGTGAGCCTGTAATGGGAAAATAAAATCCCCTAATTCGCGTCGTAAGTCCTCGGTCCATTGAAAATCCATAAAATGAGTTGAAAGTAGAAAAAATACTGACGTAACTGACTTAAATGAATGGGGATGGGTTGTAACATTGATTCCATCAATTATAAGAAAGAAAAAAAAATTGACTTCACCGGGACCCAGGTCGCTCGGGGCAAAAGGTATTGGCTGCGCGCCTCAACCCACTCGGCCACGGCAGTTGTTGAAGTACTATCCTCACTCAAAGATATTCATTCCGCGCCAAATCTTTACTTGCTTTTATCTCTCGAACCCGGGCCTATGGGGAAGAAAGCCGTGACACTTTTTCTACATTTCCTTTATAGTTTCAGAAAATAACATCGGCATTCGGATCCCGAACATCACTCTCGCGATGTCTCCTTGTGAGTATCAAAAAATACATGCATGTTCTATGCCTGACTAAACAGTCCAGTACTTACTTTCGCATTAGGTGTATTTTCACTGATGCGGCCAATCTCCAGTGACTTCTATCGGTTCCTCTGTGACTATTGCACAAACAGTAATTGCTAACCTTTACGCCCAAAATGTGCATGTTCATGCCTGCATGATTTGCTTTACCACCAACCAACGCTTACTGCTATGCTTTTGTTTTTCATTCGTCTGCAGCCGTATCAGTGTCCGAGCGCTAGCAGTCCATTCCATTTCTCTAGTACTCATCGAGGCAACAACATTTGACACTGGAGTGCCAGAAATACCTCTCCATACGACATAAGTTTTAAATTCACGGGGAACTTTCTGGTTACCTTTGCGATGAAGAAAAAAATATTTTGAGTTTACTAATAGAAGCGGGACTCCTTAATATTTTATTAATCATATAGGCTGGGCTCAGGGCTGAGCTTAAAGCCACCAGGTGCGTCCACCGGGTTGTGGATAGTGGGTTGACCTCTAGATATAGAGGTTAGCTGCGAGATAAGTGAGTTTACTCGTCGAATAAGCAGTCGTGGACAAAAACGACATACTCCAAGGTGGCATTGAGTAGGGGAGGAATGCTGGGACTAACTTAAGGTTGACATTCCATGCACCTTTCACTTCCACGCACGTGCCTAGGTCACCCTGCGTTTGGAAGATGCCCAGATCATTTCCACATTCCTTCCCACAGCCGCATTCACTTGCAGCATTGCGATATCTGATCGCTCCTTACGCAATATACCCCCCTCCCTATCCATCTTCGCAGACAGTTTAAAAGTGCGTTAAATCAAAGCGAGATATAATCGCTGACAAATATTGGACACGTGAGGATGTCTCCCTTGCTCTCCGTGAAAGCTGAGCTTGGTGGGAAGCATCAACTTGTGGTGCGCAAATTGAAGGATAAAGTAATCTCAGCATAGAATTCAATACTATGCAGTGTTCAAACATATGAGCAAAGCCATAGATATCGTGGTAAAACATGTAGTATTCTCAGGGTTTGAAAATCCTGAAACAGAGGAAGTGGAGCGTTTCAATGTCTCCACGATCAAGCAGCTGACACTCGAGGGGGATAAGCAGAGAAGGCCGAGAGACAAGACCCATCCATCATGTGTCACGTCTTGATATAAAGAAGAACAACATCGCCTATTTGAATGTAAACGTAAAGGGAGGAGGATCCGAGTTTATTTCAAAAGGTGGGAGAATGTCAACAGATGGTGACCAAACCAATTTCACCCCACCTGTGACATTCACTACTGGACAAAAGTCAAGAATCAACTACCATACAGTTAACGAGGAAAGTATTTGGGAACGTATACTTTTATACTGAATATTCTTTGTTTTAAATAAAAAAATTAAACCTTCTCATCTAACTATCATTTCTTGATACCTTGTCCTTAATATTTAGAGGAAGGGTTTTATAAATAAAACACAAAGCATGTACGAGGGCAGGTTTTTTTCAACCTCCGATGGGACATTAATAAAAGACAAAGCGAATATTAAAAAATGCTTTTATCACTAAAAGTTATGAACTCTTATGGCTACTTTTCAACATAATCACCTTGACCATTGAGGCAATTGTCATACCTGTGGATAAGCTTAACAATACCCTCTTCTTAAAATGTTGCCGCCAATGAGTAACAATGAGTCTTGACGTTGTCTTGAAGCTCCTCGTTGGTTTGGAAATGCTGCCCTCCTAGCCGCTTCTTCAGTTTAGGGAAAAGATGGAAGTCACTCGACGCTGGGTCGGGACTGTATGGTGGGTGATCGAAAATGTCCAGTTGGAATCACTCAAGGAGCCGTTGGGTTGCCCTGACACTGTGAGGTCGGGCGTAGTCATGGACCAAAACGATTCAGGAAGTCAGCATGCCTTTTCTTTTGTTTTGAATGGCTTTCTGGAAACGTCGTAGCGTTTCACAATAAACAGTGGCATTAATCATTGTTCCTGGCTGCGTGAACTCCACAAGCAACACCTTTTTGGACCCAAAACACGGTAATCATAACCTTTCGATTGTTGAAGGGTTGTTTGAATTTTTTTGGTTTGCTTGGTGATGTGTGTGCATCCATTGTTGTGATTGTCGCTTTGTTTCGGGTGTGTCATACTGAATCCACGTCTCATCCCCTCCGGTCACAATTGAATTCAATACGTCTTCTCTTTCAGCGGCATCATGGTTAAGGAACGTCAAAGCCGAAGCCATTAGGCGATTTTTGTGGTTTTCAGTCAAAATTTTTGTGACTCAGAGAGCCCAAAGGTTTTTGTAGCCTAAATTTTCCATAACGATAGAGTTCATAGAAGATATTGAAACTTCCAGAAATTCCGTAGACCTAGCACTTATTGTGAACCTATGGTTTTCTCTAACCACTCATCAACTCGTTGAATAAGGCCATCTGTAGTGACAGACTTGCGTTCTTGACCCCCTTCATCATGCACATCAGTTCGGTCGTCTTTAAATTTTTGACACCACTCACACACAACACCATTACTCAAAGTTTCCATCATACACTCGGCTCATTCTTCGATGAATTTCTGCAGCACTATTCCGTTCTGCTTGCAGGAAATGAATAACGCTTTGCGATTCGCACTTGGCGGGAGAATCAATGGAGGTGGCCGTGTTTATGTGACAGCTACTCAGCACAGACTGATGACTTTCAGTCGGCAGTGACTGAGCATGTGGAATGGGAGATGCGCAGTTGCCTACTGTGCACCCCACCCGCCTGTCGCTTGTCTGGCATTTATGCTGTGCGATTGGAGGTTGAAAAAAAACTGCCCTCGTAGGTTTGACAATTTATTGTTTCAAAAATAAACATCTCATTTTTAACACATCAGTCAACCAGCTCGTAACCATTAATTTCCTGGCACATTATTTTTGAGAATGTGACTTGATTAAACAGTATTCATTTGTCGCTAAAATGAAGGACAGCCTAACATTTCCAAGTTACCTGCACAAATTCCTTTGGAAAGAAGACTAGTTAAGAACAATGCCTTTTCTGCACCTTTAGTGAATAAAAACTGAAATTGTTGTGTATATTTCAATAATATGCTCACCAATTCCGAATAATCTACATCTCCCAAGGGTTCGGACAGACTGTGAAAATTACTTTTTATCGAAGAGGCTTTTCTTGCGTACAGTGCTGGTGATTTAATTAGCCATACATTATAACACCTGTTTTGAACGTTAATTACAGCCAATTCCTTGATTATGTATCGCCTGAATCAGACATATACTGCATGTGCTAATATTGTCAACACTACAGGAACACTTTGAGCTTTACTGCCATCAACCAGAATGCAATTTCACAGCTGAAACTCAAAGAGGAATCATTAATCAGCGAATTATTGGGATGTATACACCGCTAATGCACTCGTAAGGAATACACACATGATACGCAAGTAACTCACGTCTCCACGTCACCTGAACTTTTTCGTCGTCCCAACCAATTTAATTTAATATCGGCTGGCAAACAAATTTGGGGCCCCTTCGTGAATGGTGTAAAGGACTGAGAAAGCTAAGAGGGCCCGGGTGCCTCGGCAATTCCCGACCAAGCTAGGCCGCCCTGTCCCAACCTAAAAAGTGTTTGGTATCCTTGATACAAAATGTCTACTGGCAATGGAAAGAAATTGATTATCGCAGTAATTACCGTAACGGAATATTCTCCAAAGATGAAATAATTCTTCCATTTCCCTAGGTGGATACATAGAAATTCTATGGAAGTTGTGCGATAGTCATTTGGACTTAAATGTAGGTATCACTAGAATTTGAATCCTCCCATCAATATCGAAAATACAAATCCTAACAAAAGAATTGGCAGAGATAAGCAACGCTTGGCAGTTTAGGACTTCAATCAGGAAATGTAAAGTCTAAGAATAACAGCAACTAGCAACAGAAACACTGGCGATCAGTTGATGTCAATGAAAACTCCATTACCAAACTGATAAAAATAGGAAGTAAATAAGCAGTAGAGTAATCATGCTGACAATTTGGTCCTATTTATTTGAAATCAAAACTTTACACAACATATATGTTATAACTTACTATTGTCACTCACAAAAAATACATTACTCATATTAAAAACTATATTACTCAGTGCCTAAATACTTTATCCTGGCTGCTGTTAATTACCATCTAAAACTCCCCATTCAAAATAGAATCACATTACCGTATTTACTTGTGAAAGCCGCGCCCTTGTGTATCCCGCGCATCCCTATTTTCTGGCAGGCTCGTGAGGAAGAAATTATTTCTATCGAAAAAAAAAAATTTTCCCTTGAGTCTGCATCATTATGTCATGACATGAATGCAATTTCTTTAATAAAAATGCTGTGCCTAAGTTACGTGTATGTCTTTCTCATTAATTGATTGAATTACGTGTTATTATCGTCACGATCCTAATCGCATCGTGCATCAATGCACGGCCCGCACGGCCTCTTTTACTGTGCATCTGTTTCTCGTAGCAAGTCACGGTAATCACAGTTACATACGATCACATCATCCAGCTATAAAAATGGCATCAGTTCAAAATAACATCCAACTGAAATAATTGCAAAAATATATACAATTTCAGCCCGTGATTACTCTATTATTACGGAAATCCGTTGGCATATCAACAAATAAAAGCCAAACGCCATCCGTACCTGATAGCGGTGATCTCGTCTGCTCCCTCCGTAGTAGCGGTAGTAGCTGTGGACTGGGACGATTTAACAACACCGAAAAGTCTTGGGAACACAAGGAAAAAACTAAGCTCAATGTAATAACAATTATAATTCTTATAAAACTAAAGAAAAACACATTCCCGAAAATATAATCATAAATCACTAATGAATATTCATATCATAACAGTTCTCATTCTTAGTTTTCGTCACTGCTAGTTTCAGATACACCATATTTCCTTCATGGAGCTCGATTTCCTATTTTTTCGGCATCGCTTATAATATGTAGTTTTTATACTCACAAGAAACTATCGAAATTTCACATCAGAATTCATTTTAGGGTGATAATAGCAAATTATTTTAAAATGCTAAATGATCGATTCAAACGCGTTTACTACTCTCACGCTTGGAGCGGATAGCACGGATAGTAAGAAGGCATAATCTCTTAGCATACGACTATTGGCACCACGTAACAAATTTTTTGTCGTGTCTTTGCAATGTAGCTTTAATATGTACGCAAAAGGAGCTATCTATTACATAAAAATGGAACCACAGGTACGTGATACCGAAAAAAACTCCGCTTACGATTTTTAAAAAACATAAAGCCCCTTGCGGCAGCTTACAGGATACAGTATATTTAAATACATATCAGTGCTACAATGTGTTGTCCTACTTACGATCTATACACGATAAATCTATTGCTTTGTTAAATGGTGTTTCTGATCTTGCGTTTCTTCCAGTACTGTTGTACGCTCAAGACTTTGTTAAACGCGGATTTTTATTATTAATTACATACTTCGAAATTTCAGAATACTTTACAATGTACGATTTACTACTAGACCATGCTGCGAAGACTAGTATACCACTACTACTAGTCTACTAACCATACTACTAGACATAATGCGAAACTTAGGAGAAAAAACAACAGGAATCTGAGGAAAAATGGTGCGCGGCTTACACAAAATCTGGAGGATCGTGTAAGCCGCACACCCCCATTTTTTTCTCCTGCGTTTCGGGAAAAAAGCTGCGTGGCTTACATGCGTAAATTTGGTAATTATAATGGGATAATAGTTAAACATGCTGGATGATAATTAGGAAACTCCATGGTTACAAAAACATGCATTGTTGAAAACAAGTTGTAGCGACATAGCGAAGGTAGGTCTCCAAGGATCTGAAACCAGAAAACAAGAATCATGATGGGTGAATTACGTCGGACAGTATTGCACCAAAAAAAATCTCTTATTCATGCCTGGCAGCTGAGATACCCAGTGATTACACAGTCTTATTCAGGTTACAGCAAATTTTAATCTCAAAATCTACGTACATCAAATCAATAGGTCAATCTATCAAGGACAAATAGTTGCAGTAATGTGGGCTACTAAATGCTGGTAAATATGGTTGATCTTAAAGCCTTATTCAAACATCCTTTTGTGGGATGAATCTCAGCAGATTTTCATCTCAAAATCCATACACATTAAATCAACAGGTCAATCTATCTAGGACAAATAGCTGCATTGTGAAGTAGTAGTAACAGCATTGCAAATCCAAGGATCTGGAACCAGAGAACAAGAATCACGATAGGTGAATTACATAGGACAGTATTCCACCAGGAAAAAGAAATCTCAAGAAAAGAAAGACTTGATTACATCGAAATACAATTTTTTGTGGAAAATCATTTGATTTACTAGCATTTGAAATTGATATTTTAATATTAATACCATCAGTACCACTTCACTGTTTACACACACAATACCTTTACAACCTCTAAAACGTGTTACTTTCACTCTGGCAACCAGTACAATCATCAAATGACCTCATACTATTCACCTTGCGTAGAGTAATATGATACAATTTAAGGAATTTCACCTTATCATACTTCACCTGAGGGGACCTTCTTACCTTAGCTTTGAACAGGCTTCTGTTCCGTAGGCCCAACTCCTTATTTCGCTTTTTGGCACTATCGTACCCAGCATCGCACCCAGGAACACAACAACGGCGGATAGTCCTCATAGTAAAATACTTGCCAAGAAGACGTAAACAGTTTTCACTGGCAAAAACACTTCTTAAAACAGATTTCGGCCGAGCAAAACACTTCTTAAAACAGATTTCGGCCGAGCAAAACACAACCACTTGCACTACCACTAATGAAGGAAGTCGGAAAGGACAGAATCGCTCGATAAAATCAGTGCCGCTATGCGGCTGATTTTGGCGAATAAATAAAAAGCACGCGAAGTGACAGCATAAATCCGCTTTCCCGTTGATTTCTGGGGCCTCCTCATGTAGCCTCCATGGTTAAAATATTCGAAATACAAAAAAAGATGCCAATGTCGATAGAAAAGTCATCAGATCCCTGTAGTCATCCCTTGATCTTCAAGGGTAACTCAAAGGTCAGAGGGGTGGAAAGAGTGAATCGAGGCTACAAACGTGTCGAATCACAGGTTTTAAAAGGTGCCAAGTCAATCGTTAGGTCTTCTGATCCCTCTTTTCATCCCTTGACTTTCAAGGGTTACTCTAGGGTTAAAGGTCACTGGAGTGACAAATTTCGAATCGGGGCTGCAACGAAGCATTTGTTTTAAAAGTGCCCAATACGATGGTAAAATCCCTCCAGGATTTCCTCCAGAAATCCCTCCAGAATCCCTCTGGCCTTGAACGGTTGGGCAGGGACCAAAGTTCACCGGGTGTAGCGAATAAAACATTTCCGGGCATCGAAGAAATAAAGAAAGAAATTACAACGTGTGCAGAGTCCATATCTCCGAATATAATAATAATAATTTATTCACTTTTGGCAAGAATACTTGCATAGTTTTGTCAAATCAAATCAATCACAAATAATCTGTCATATACAATCAGATAAAACACTCAATATATGTGCATATAAACATCTACATAAAAAGATTACAGAACAAAATCACACAATACATGAATAACACAACAAATATGATAATTCAGACCTTGCCTTACAGCGGACTTTCCTTACAAAGCAAAAAAAATTCTTCAACAGAATACAGTGGTTTCTGAAGCATAAAACGTTTCAGGGCAGTTTTGAATTTTTTCAGTGAACTCATTACCTGAACATTGTGAGGGAGTGTGTTGTATAATTTGGCTCCTTTGTGATAGGGTCCATCAGCATTCAATGTAGAACATCTTGTTTCCATGTGAATATCCAACTTAGACCTGGTGTTATGATGGTGGATGTCACAGTTTAACTCATATATAGTCATATTTCTTTTCACAAATAATATCACTTCATATATGTATAGAGCAAGAAGAGGCATGATTTGTGCCTTACAGAAATAAGGTCTGCAGGACTCCCTGTAAGGCAAGTTATAAAGAATGCGAATGGCTTGTTTTTGTAATTGAAAAAATATGCTGGAAGACATTCACACACACTGTTATCGGGCGAATTCAATTGTGTCCGGCATGGAATGTCGGGTATGTAGAATGAATAAAAATTGATGTTGATTTAATTTTGGATACTTAAAATACTTTTTTAAATTAAACACATGATAAAATATTTTTAATTGAATAAAAGAAATTAACTTGAAATTACAATTGAAAAGTGAAAGAAAAAAACTGGCAATTTTCCACAAGAATAAGGATTTTTACTTGACCGGTTTCGGTGTACAACACCATCGAAGACGGGTAAAAATCCTTATTCTTGTGGAAAATTGCCAGTTTTTTTCTTTCGCTATGATATTCCACCAAATCAAGCCTGAAACAACTACCTTTATTACAATTGAATTTTGTCATTGATTAACCCATTTTCGGCCAAAGGTGCGAAAACGAACCATTTTTGTTTTAGTTAATAACAAATTCACTAAGAAGAATTCTCCACCTTTTCTTTTATTTATTCTTTTATAAGGTACTAAACTTATTTTTCAAGGCATTATGTTTTTGATTCTAGCTAATGTTTCTTTTTTATTGATTTTTAAATTTGCCTAAATTCAGGTTCAATGAAGGGTGATTAAATATTTTTTTTATAAAAATGAGAATGCATGCATATGATTAATTGAAGTCACCAAAATAGAATACATATAATCCCACGTCACATGAAGATTCATATAATCATTTATTTTATCATTGAATAAAAAAATTGTTTATTGAATATAATGGTTCGTTTTTGCACCTTTGGTGAGAGCAGGGTACAACAGCAGACTGGTTCTGGAAGGAAGAATTGGCAACCGTGGTCTTATAACAGTGTATATCCTTATGTAATGGTGTAATGGCATCTATTTTATTTAGAATGCATACAATGTTAAAGTTAAACTGACAATGATAGATTGCCATGCGAAAAAATTCACCTGGACCGGGAATCTAACCTTTGGCTTTCCGGGCCACTGCGCAGACCACTACGCTACCCAGGATCCCTAATTCGCATGGCAATCCTGGGTAGTGTAGTGGTCTGTGCAGTGGCCCAGAAAGCCAAAGGTCCGTGGTTCGATTCCCGGTCCAGGTGAATTTTTTTGCATGGCAATTGATGTGAATTTCACCACCGCCGTTCACGCGGCAGCACCTTGCATACCAGCATGCAATATCTTACATGACAATGATAGGTTTACACATAATTTTTTTTACACAGTACTCTCAGAGTACCCTCTAATGCAACAGAATTGCATCGGATTTTTGATAGATGAAGCGAAATGATCTCATGAAAGATCAATATCAAACCGTAAGCAGTTGTCTCACATTTTATGGCAGTTTTTTTTTACCAGAGCTGCCTGATATTATGCTTGGAAGATAATCCTTCTGCCAAGCAGCTGGGTATAATGGTATATTCATGGGGGAATGTAGGAAAGACTTGTAACTCCCTCAACCAACTCCATCTAGGAAATTCAGCCTGCGCAGGAGTCCTCGTGCACTCTTATTCCTTGAATATCAGACACAGAAGGACACCTATGTTACCGTCAAATAATTTGTGTTTTCATCCCTATTCTCACCCTTTCCGCGATATGCCGGGTGGGTTTTTCAGAGAGCGCGTGGTGGTGGTTCGGCACGAGTGTGTGTAGTCATAACAATGAAGATGTACAAGGATCTTCATTCTCCAGAGACCGCAAGAGAAAAGAACCTGAGGAATATACCGGAGAAATTAGGATGTCAGTTATGGTGTGTCTGCTCTTCCGAAGGGTATCTTTTCCAGGTGTTTCCAAATGAAGGGGCAAGGGCAAACCCTGATAGGCTGCAGTTAGGTTTGGGAACTCAGGTTGTTTCAGATTTCTTGAAAGTTATTCCTGATCCGTCGCATCAACGATTTTTATTGATAAATTTTTTGTTCTCCTTGTTCCGTGCCTATCTGGAAAAACTGATATTTTTTGCAACTAGTACGGTTCAGGGAAATAGTACTGGATAATGTCTGCCAGAAGATTCAATGATCATCGGAAAAAAAACCTTGTGGATGTTTTGATTATGTATATGATGCAGAATCTAAATGTCTGTTGTGAAATGGAATCATAATACAGTTGTCATTGTCGCAAGAAATAATATTACAGTTTTTCCACGACGAAGTGAAAAACATTTAGCCGAAAGAGGTGGCTTTTATCCCCCCGCCTCATGTGATAGGGAAGTACGATAAGTAGGATACCTCGGAGTAGGCCTTCACGGCAATGCAAATGCGAACTACTGAGTAAAATCAGGGGAAAGAAGTAGTGGCCATTATTTATTTATCAATTGGCCAGTGTATGTACAAATTCCTGGAAAATATACCGAAAAGCTACAGGGAATAATATATCACAAATTGAGTTTACATTGTATGTTGAAAAATGAAAAGAACGTCTCTACGGCTGTATGCAAGTAACAAATGAAGAAATATATCCCCAAATCCGTATTCTTACGGGGGCAGAGGAATAAAAAAGGGGGAGAGGGGTAAGGAAGGAGTATATGCAAAGTAAGGGAGCTCTCATCCACTCGAACAAAATCAAGCATACAGGGAAATTTAAATGGAAGTAAATGACATAGTCGCACACTCACTCATATTGTTACAAACAATCGTCAAACTCAAAATTACGGGAATCAAGGTAAAAATAAAAACGAATAGTGACTCATATAATCACTCAGGTTTGTATACTAAATACAGTCACCTTCATTAATTCAATCATTCACACAATCAGGGTTTACGAGGATTTATCCAATATCAGTGACCCGTCATACCCACAGAATAAAAATAAAAGTGGGGGATAGTAAGTTGAAAAGAATAAAAAGGAAAACTAAATAAAATAAAATTGATAATGACTTTCAAGCACTCATTCACATGGGTTTGCATACGATACACAGAGTCACCCTCGTAATTATCATTCACACATACACATACATGCAGGGTTCAGGGACTTTTTCCTCAATCACGCACTCGGGTTTGTACAATCACAGAGTAGTACCCCCTCATGAAACACATTCACACACGCAATAAGGGTTTACGAGGAATCTCATTCGCAAGTGACCCGTCACACACACAGGAGAAATTAGTAAGGATGCCCAACATCAAAAACTTATCATAAGTTGCGCTGACCCAAATGAAAAGTAATAAACTAATGTTGGTCAAGGAGCAGGAATGTCAAGCCACCCAAAAATAGGTGGGCTATCGCGTTTTTCCTTACCACTGTACGTAAGAAAAGATAAAGTAGATCATCTAATTGACAAAATGAATCCAGGAGAAGGTACAGGTAATGCAAAACTCACACAACATTCACATGCTTAAAACGTACCCCTGCATCCAAAATATTTTCTTGATTTTCAACCATGAAAAGACCACAGTTATGAACACTTTGCTTTCCAAAACTATTGTATTCATTCTTAGTAAGTATATAAACTGTCATAAAACGTTTAATTACTCGAGTTATGACTATAAATGCAAATAAATATAGCAAAATAAATTATAATTTTAGTATCACCTCAGCATCCAAGAAGTCTAAAACTGCCAAAGGTGCAAAAACGCACCATTATTTTTTTTGCATAAACACATTTTTTAGGGCATCAATTTTGATATATTTTCTTTTCTGGCATATATTGAGAAGGAATATGAAGAAAAAAGTTAAATTTTTAGTGTAATAATGACCTTGGCCGTAAATGGGTTAATAAACTCAAAATCAACGACTACCATATGACCCAAAGGCTTAAAAGGATGGCAGTTGGGATCTGAGTACCTTAGCATTGACTTGGGCAGCCTAAATAATCTCATTCATCTTATGTGTTTCCCCATCTTGTCATTTTGAACATCTGTGACCAATGATCTCAGTGTAGCGCTTTGAGGTCAGGGGACAACAAACAGGACCAAGGAACTTCATCTAATTCATCACCATTTCGAAGCTAGAATTCAACGCGTCTGTTGCCCTAAATCTTGGATACACCTAGTGACCTTTTACCCTTTCCCAACTGTTCAATGTCAGATAATTCCTGGAGGGACTTTACCATCGTATTGGGAACTCTTTGAAAACTATGATTCGATACTTTTATAGCCTCATTTCACTTTTTGCCACCCTTGTGACCTTTGAGTTACCCTTGAAAGTCAAGGGATGAAAAGAGGGATCTGATGACTTTTCTATCGACATTGGCACCTTTTGAAACCTATGATTCGACAGGTTTGTAGCATCATTTCACCTTTTGTAACCACTGTGACCTTTGAACTCGGAGTTACCCTTGAAGGTCATGGGATGAAAAGAGGGATCTGGGGACCTTACCATTGACAATGGCACCTTTTGAAACCTATGATTCGATACGTTTATAGCATCATTTCACCTTTTGTAACCACTGTGACCTTTGAACTCGTAGTTACCCTTGAAGGTCATGGGATGAAAAGAGGGATCTGGGGACCTTGCCATCGACAATGGCACCTTTTGAAATCTACGATTCGATACGTTTATAGCATCATTTCACCTTTTGTCACCCTTTGACTCTTGAGTAACCCTTGAAGGTCAAGGGATGAAAAGAGGGATCTGAAGACCTTAACAATCCACCTTGGCACCTTTTTAAACCTATTATTCAACAGGATTGAAGCGTTGATTCATTTTTTGTAACCCCTGTGACCTTGACTGTGAACTTACTGGAGTCACAGTTGCAATTTTCGACCTCAAAAGTTCTTCCATCGTGTTTTTCGTGCCTAAAAACCTTTTAATCGAAAGTTTCGCTATATAATTCAGTCTTTTTTGTATTTCGAATATTTTAACAATGAAAGCACAAGGCAAAATTTGAATTTTAGGTTGGACCCTATTTCTGGGGTCAAAAGGTCATAATTTTAATATTTTCCTTGGACCCAACAAAACTTACAAACTTTTTCTAGCCAGGTACAAAATTTCATCTACGTGGCTCAAAAGGAAGTGTCTAAAAGAACAGGTCAAAAATGACACACGATCAATGGTACACTCTTGCAGCGTTTCTCGATAGAAGAACAGCCGTTCACGAGAAACACTTGTCCAGGGGACAAAAATTCTTTCCAAGATGGGTGAGCAAGATGAGGTCAAAAATAGAAGAAACACCAAAAGTATGAGAATCTAACTAATCAAACACTGTATTTCAACAACAAAAGACAAAGTACAAACCAACATAATTGAAATACTCTTCACAAAATCAGGCAAATGCTAAAACCTTGCACCAAAAGTCCATGGCGCTAAGGAGACTCAACAATCACCAAGTCTCCGCTGACCTAGTGGACTCGTTGCCGTCTCGACTGGAACAGAGGGCGTAAGAGGGGAGGTATTCTCTGGTGTAAGGAGGGGGTATTTTCTGGAAGGTCAAAGTGCAATGGGGTTTTACGTGGAATTCCATTGGTGCAATTTGAGGGGAGGAAAAGGTGGCATGATGTAAAGAAGGCGAGGTGGAAGCTTATGGGTCATCCGGAACTCTTTTTTTTTCACTCCCGCGGGCGAACACCAAATAACGGCTTGTACGATGGCCTAAGTTCTGGTCTTCTTCCGCACTCTGGGGGCTATATAAGTGGAAGCGGATGTGGTGAGGGAAAGCAGCGGCTGAAAGGAGCGGCTGAAACGATGCAGACGAAATCAATGCATTTTGGAATCGTAGGCATTGTTGGCGTCATTGGCTCCGCCTGTCGTTAGCTACGCCTGTCGTGCAAGTCCTTCGGCTAATTCGGGTAATTAGTCCGCCGAGGGGTTATGTCCAACGAGGGGGGGAGGGGGGGGGGGGGGGGGTACCAAAAAATGCCCCACTCTGTATAGTGTAATAATTCATTTTCTGAGAAATTATGTTGTTGGTATAATTAAATGTAATTGTCCTTAGGACTCCTCAAAACTAAAAATGTCACTGCTTATAAAAGACAGTACCTAGCCTTTTCCCCACCATAAACCCATGAGATCGATTTCAGGGTACCACGCAGAGATAGTCATAGGATGCACCCACAACATATTACCCTGTTTGTGGGAAATTACTAATTTTTGCAATGGATGTGTGCTTAGGATCCAATTATTGGAAACGTGACAGTTTTTGTCAGGACGGAGTCCATGCACTTCCCAGAGAGCGAATGAGCATTGGCCAATTTGAGCAGGCATGCACAGGGTTGTGGTCTGCATGGAATGGGAAACTGTGAGGAGGAGATTCAGTGTTGTATCCATGGTGTGGCACTAGAAACTTGCCGACATGTTGGTTGTGACTGTGTTGTTTTCCTCTGGCAGCCAAGCGCTACTGCCCCATGCTGGTGGACGAGGGCGTGGACCACATCCTCCGAGAGCTGGTTGAGGCTGAGCAGGTGGACCTGAGTGTGCGCGGCATTTGCCAGTCGATCCTGCGAGTGCTGGCAGCAGAGGGGTTTGCTTTGCGCGGCCCTTGAAGAGCAGCGCCGTGTTCAACTGGTGTCAATGAAATAATTCCTAGAATGGTGAAGTGTGCAGTAGGTACCCGAGGGATCATGTAAAATGCTTCATGCTTTTATTTAATGCAACGTGCAAAGCCTTCTGTCATTTCTGCAAGTAAATAAAATAGATACATTAGGGATTCTTTTGTTGGCCACTTTGTTGGTTGGGTGGAGAAGATGGCTTTTGATGAGTGGATTTCATTGCAATCCGTGTTGAGCTGGTGTCCCCTTGTGGTGGTGACCTGACATGAGTCACCCATTTGCAGAGCATTTTGATCGGTATGTTGACAAGTCATTCCCGTTGAGTGGTCTGTAGGAAGTTTCTCCTGGGGAATGTAATGTGTCTGGCATGTGTTGGGGGGCAGGGAGGATGAATTGACCTTTTCAACCAAGCATTTGTTGTCGGAATCTAAGGTATTCCAGGTGAATGCCATGCTGCAAGCCCCTCTGCCACAAGAAGCAATGCCAAAACTGTTTGCTTTTAAAAATATTTCATGGTTTTTACAAAACTGTGGCAACTTTTTAAAAGTTATCTCTGTGATTTTTATTAGGAGACTTAATCACCTTAACCAAAAGTATAATGTGCTTGTCTTATTTGATAGCCATGTCATATTCGTTGCCCTAGTCTCTCCTCATGCTCGATTCCTTTTGTAAATTCTCTCACAAGGGAGGAGAGGGGAAAAAGTTCCAGCCCTGATAAATCTGTATATTCATCTATCTTATGTGTAACACATTAATACAACATGTGATGTATATGAGGAACTTGAATTGACTGCTTCTGCATTGAGGTAGAGATCAGTGGCAAAGGTTTCAATACAGATAAGTCAGTAGATTAACTTCAATGCACACAGGTCATTTACATGGGCATTGTGTTGAAGATCAGCAATGGGAATGCTACCATAATGGATCAGAAATCATGGTATTGCAGTTTCAAGAAACTTCAATGATGGTTTCCACATGAACTCGAGTGGTAGGTTATTCACAGATGATGAAGCATAGTCCAGAGTGTGAAGCTGTATGGCACATGAACAAAGCACCTCAATTCTTCTGTTTGCGAATTGCAATTGTTGTGCAGGCGCAGGGAAAGAGCCACTGTGGTGCTGTGAGAAGCACCACCATGGCTGAGACTCCCATTGAAGTGGTCATTCGCATATTGCACTTCATGCATCAAGTATTTGCGTAATCATCCATACTCACAAGGGGAGTGTCCGAGTTCCGGGTCTAGGATTTTGACGAAA
The DNA here is from genome assembly GCA_933228895.1 of Platycnemis pennipes. NCBI lineage: Eukaryota > Metazoa > Arthropoda > Insecta > Odonata > Platycnemididae > Platycnemis > Platycnemis pennipes. The sequence continues at coordinate 113,574,072 of OW121856.1, forward strand.
TTTGCCAGGCAGGTAGTCCTTGATGAGTTATTTACGAATCACCCCCCATATAGGGTTATATATCCAGAAACTTCGTCAAAAAACGAGTTTGAAATATTTGATTGCAAATATAAAGCCAATAATTTGCCGTGTTAAATCAGTGCAGTTTGGGTTAGGGGTAAGGTACTCGCTTCACAATGTTGACGTCCCTAGTTCGAGACTTTACGAGTCCATTTTTTTTTCATCGCAATTTCGTCGTACGACTTTCCCTGGTTTTACATATTTTTAATCTGTTTACCCGGGATGCATTTTAACTATTTTACGTAATAATTACGTAATTTGCTAAAATTACGTAATTAGTACGTTAAATAGTTAATTACGTTATTTACCTAAATCACGTAATTAGTACGTGGCGGAATTACGTCCGCACGCCCTGTCGTTTTTTGTGTATGAAATTAACGGAAGAGCATAAAGTGTGATCGTGACTTTGAATTTCCGTATCTTTGGCTACGCAGTCCCGATGCACGTAGAACACATGTTCTAATTCGCCTGGTGCCGTGATTTTCCAGCGCTGTGATTTTTTGGAAAAACTAATCGCAAGAGAAAAAAAGAATTTAGGTTTTGTAATCATACAATTGTAAGTGACTACCGAAATGTTCGGGTGATTCTAACATGCTCCTGAAAAGGTGCAATACATTAATTCTTCAAAATTAATTGTTACCTCTGGCTTTTTATCAATTTCCAAGCGACGTCCTTGATTCGAAACTCTCTCCCACCCGAATATTTCGCCCGATCACCCGAACATTTCGGTAGATACTTACAATTATATGATTACAGATCTTAAGTTCTTTTTTTCTCTTGCGATTAGTTTTTCCAAAAAAGCACAGCGCTGGAAAATCACGGCACCAGGCGAATTAGAACATGTGTTCTACGTGCGTCGGGACTGCGTAGCCAAAGATACGGAAATTCAAAGTCACGATCACACTTTATGCTCTTCCGTTAATTTCATACACAAAAAACGACAGGGCGTGCGGAAGTAATTCCGCCACGTACTAATTACGTGATTTAGGTAAATAACGTAATTAACTATTTAACGTACTAATTACGTAATTTTAGCAAATTACGTAATTATTACGTAAAATAGTTAAAATGCATCCCGGGTAAACAGATTAAAAATATGTAAAACCAGGGAAAGTCGTACGACGAAATTGCGATGAAAAAAAAATTGGACTCGTAAAGTCTCGAACTACGGACGTCAACATTGTGAAGCGAGTACCTTACCCCTAACCCAAACTGCACTGTTTTAACACGGCTAATTATTGGCTTTATATTTGCAATCAAATATTTCAAACTCGTTTTTTGACGAAGTTTCTGGATATATAACCCTATATGGGGGGTGATTCGTAAATAACTCATCAAGGACTACCTGCCTGGCAAATTTCGTCAAAATCCTAGACCCGGAACTCGGACACTCCCCTTGTCAGCTTTGTGTACCATGGTTGTATGTATGTATTTGTGTGCCCTTCACATCTGGGCTTATGCGAGACCGTTTATGCAATAGTTGGAACACTACCCTATCCAAAGGGTCCTTTGTGTGTAACCCTCAAACTATGTGCTTATGGTTAAATGTTGAGGAAATTGCATTTGCAAGTGGCTCTCTCCTTGCGGCACTTAAGAATAAGGACTGCACCCCTGAAAGCTTACCCCACTTGTTGGGGAGCCTGTGCATCTGACAGTCAGTTGTTGAGGCATGATCTGTGGAGGGCAATTGGCCACAGGGCCACATTAATGCTCTCTGTGCTGCTGGGATATTTCCCTGCTCGGTACGTTGAAGTATTTTCCCTGGTTATTTCCTGAATCAAGTGTGTGTGATTTTTTAATGGACACCTATTCCCTCTGTGGCCAGTCAGTGGTGCCCTTTGGACGGCTAGTCTGGGAATAGTATTCCAGTGTTAGAGAATCCATGAATTAAATGGTCGATTTTTGTATGGATTCCTTGCAAAACTGTCGGTTGATGTTTGCAACCACTAGATGCATCCATGCAATGAGCTGTGATATCCAGCAGCTGCGTATGTCGCCAGTGCTGGTTGTAGTGGCGTCTGCGTCATGGTGGCATGAAATGTGCACTCCCTGAGGCCGCTGTCAATTGATTGCCTTGGGGGAGCGCATTGAGGAGGAGTTGGCTGCCCCCAATGCAGCCTTCGCGAGACACACAAGATGAAGGGAGCGTTCTTCACTCAGGGGAAGAGTCTCTCTCTCTGAGTGCAGGAATCCTCTTTCCCTAGAGGCCTTGATTCTATGAGTAGTGGAAACTCTCTAGCTGCTGAATTTATGCATGCACCAAAGTAGAATAATGGAACCAAGTTGTACAAATTATTCAAAATGAATGCATTGATGAAATTACTGCAGTTAAATTACTACAAATTATTCAAAATGAATGCATTGATGAAATTATCGCAGTTAATGTTTACCATATGTTTTGCATGATGGTTTCTCAAGTTAATTGGTGCAACATGTGGCTGTATTTTGTGTGAAACCCCCCAGTTTATACACAGTCTCTTCTTCCTGCAAATTACTTGATTTAATTGTGTGTGTGTTTGAGCAGCTGTAGTTTCCAAGGATGCTTTTAAGTTTTGTTGAGCCATAAAATATAATTTATCTAATGAAATACATGTAAATGATGTAATTATGATGTTCCTGGGCCTTAAAAATGAATTTGTTCAGAATGCTTGATCACTAATAAAGGAACAAAGTGTGAATGATAACCCAATAGCCTCTTCATTTGTGTGAGTTCACCTACTGCCCAAAGGCACCAACCAGATCAAAAATAAGACCAAGATCGGTCTTAAAAAGCACACTGCTTCATTCCACTATGACCAAAAATGCATTTTCACGATTTTTATTCTTTTTGTAAATATTAAGTCACTCCATAAATTCCATGCTTTATTTAATGCCAGGTTTCAACAGTTCAATGTTATGATCAAGTATATCACTGTGTATGTATATATTTTTTTTACTTTTCATAATGGCTTTCAGTGTAATTCCATGTCACAAAGTCCAATAGTTATAAAGATTTGCTATGATAACAGTAACTTCATATTCAGGCCTGCTCTTCATTGTCAGGCTTTGTCGTTTCGGCAAGTGCACCAGTGGAACTTCTCGATATTAGGTTCAATTCCAAATTTAACACAGCCATATTATGGTGAGAATTTGATAAAATTCAATAATATTTAAATGGTATTCATAGTAAATCCATAGGTGTACCATGCCTATACAGTAGGTTTGACCTCAATTTCCTCAAAAAGTAAAGAGTTTTTTCAGTGAGGTGTCAGAAACATACTTGAGACGTGAATAAAAATACTCTTTCTTTGGCAGAAATTGGTAGGCCAGCTATGTATGAGACCAAATTGAGATTGCATATCAATTATTTTTTTTTAGTTGTGGCATGTAGATTTTTGAAGAGGAATTAAACCTTAGGAAGCATCTTCAGTCAACCATTTCCTTTGGACAGACCTGTGCATCTTCGCAGGGATGTTGACGACACGTTTGCAAGAGATCGGGAGTCGAGTGGCTGCCTCCCGTCTCGTGTGGGGAACTTGGCTGGAATGATTACTCCCCTGGGTGTGTGTGTGTGTGCATTACCTATTTATTATAGGATAGAAGTACAATTATCCTCAGCACGTAGAACAGTGTGTACACCCCAGATTGTTGGGAGTGCGACTCCGAATGCAACCTCTCTTCTGTCTCTGGAGAAGCCCCCTCCCCACGCCTCCGTCTGCTCCTTATATCCTCTCCGATTGATTGTACACCCTTATCACATGACTTCGAAAGTTCTCGAAGCATCAACGTTCACGAGGGTGCCGAGGGCATAGTCCACCGTTGCGTAGCAACTGCCCGCATGTGAGCATGCGAAACCTCCCCCCCATCACCTACAGAAGAAGTGCCTACATGATTCTCTTGTCATGCATCACAAAAATAAAAACAATTTTTATTCCACCAGAAGATTAAACAAGAACTTGGAGTTATTATGTCCATATAAAGTAAAAGTACAAAATTCACTAACATTTCCCTATATCTGGCATCTTGCTCGCACTCCTCCATGGTGCTAATTGCTGACTTGACTCAGGGAGGGGCACCAGCGGTATATATACCGCATTGGTGGGCGGATTTGGTTGCATTTCGAAGAAATACCTTCAGGCGTAACTTTGTGGAATTGAATCATCATGAAAAAGTAAAAATGACTTTGTATATTCCACACTTTTATTAACAATACCAATAATGTGGTAGTGTAGTGGTACACTATATGTTGCCTTGACAATGACGCTATAGCCGTCTAAACCGCGGTCGGTATTGTTGATAAAAGTGTGGAATATACAAAGTCATTTTTACTTTTTCATGTTGGTTGCATTTGTTCAGTAGAGGTATAAATCTTACTTACAATTCTTGGCTTGAAAATTACACATCTTTGCAATCATGTTGTCCCATGTCTTTAAGATGAGAAAACCACCTTCTGATACAGCGTTTACAACAGCAACAAAATATTATTATAACCATGAAAACAATCAAGGATAAGTAAGTGAGGACAGACATGTTACTGTGCTCACACAGGTGATCTTGATCCCATTTCTGTTTTTATAACAGTTTCTCTGCCTCCGAGATATTTACGCCGGCATATTTTAAATCATCTAAATGCTGAATTACAGGTACAAGCAGCGCTTGCAATTTTAAATTAGTAATAGATAACAATTCCTCCTCTGACAAACAACAATCAAAAGTCAACGAAAAAGGCGGTATTAAATCATCCTTGGAACTATTATCACTAAGATTTGGATTACCCTGGAGGATAGTACCAGTACTGTACCCCATACAGTAAATGTGAATCTCGCTAATTTCTTAAGTGAATGACAGGAATAATCTACATTTCAAGAGTATTCATTCAAGCCATGATAGTTATGCTTCAACCAAGATGAGTGTTTCGCGTACAGTAATATTGCTGGCGATATGAAAAGCCACACAGGCATTAAAACATTTCGTTTGCACACTAATGAAAGCCAATTCCTTGATTATGTAACCACCTTCATTTTTGGTGAATCTTTGAAATTCGACAATGGCACTCATGGTGTAATTTCTCAAACTTACAAGGTTTAACATCCAATGCCAGAGGTTCAAGAGATTACAAGAGTTTCTGACTTAGAGAATTTTACCTCGTGCCAGAGGTCAGAAACCATATACACACGTAATCAAGGTACAATCAAGTTATACCTTTTGATTACCAGACACATCATTCAAAATGAGTACCATCTCAAATTCCAACCTTTCCAGATCAAATTCAGTGATGTCATTAGATAATCCGGTAGTGATAAATTGTCTAAACTTATCATGGCTGCCCGAAAGTCTCCGGAGGAATAGATTTATCAGATTGGAGAGTTTGTTCAGAGCTTCCCATTCATCGACATTTAGATTAAATGAGCCCTTTGATAAAATGTTTTTAACAGACAAATGTCGCTTCCCAAAGTACTTTGCGTAGGACAAGCAATTTGAAGAGAGTTGATCTTTTAAACCAATATATAAGTAATTACTCACTGATTTTTCCAAATTTATAACATAAGTCCATTCACCGTGCGTAACAATAACACTTTTCTTATTTGTCTGCTTCAATTGCACCACTGGTTCTAACTCTCTGCTGGGATCGTAACCCACAAAAACACTTTGATTTCACACCATTCAGGTAATACACTGTTTGAAGCAGAAAATTATTGCTGTCACAAGATGATGTAGGAACGGGGGGATGTCCAGACGATCTTTTCACTGGAGGAGACTCCTTCTGCGACAGCGATAATCGAGGAGATATTATCTTGCTTCAGAGGGATTAGGTGGAGGAGGGGTGGGGGAACAGTCGCTGGAGTAAGGCTCAACTTCTGCTTCGAGGATTGCATCCATTGAGCGAGGGAATGAGCATCTCGGAGTGCGCATGTGCTGTTACGCAACTTATGACATGGGTTTAGACAGGAAAAGGTGGGGAAGGAACATTCTTCAGGTGCTGGACAATGGAGTACTTTCTTTAAGGAGAGGAAGGTACGGTCTGTGAGGTCGGAGAGGAACTCACACTTGGCTTCGCAATATGCATACAGAGAGGTTGCTCCTACAATGATGGCCTCCAAGGCGGGTAATGTAACCGCAGCTTCTTTCCACCGGCGACCCATGCTTCTGACAACTCCCCCAAAACAGACGATTTGAATCGACACCCACTGCAGCCAGCTCTATCACCACCCCACCCTTGGAGAAGCACATGGAAGTGACGATCTGCATTTCGGAGAGTTTCTCTCATCAATGACGTTTCTCCCCCCGGATCATGGTATTTATTCTCGAGCAGCAATGCTGAGCTGCAGGATGACACCTCCTTTCACTCCTCAACTCGTTGAAGGTTAAGTGAAACAGCTTCAGAGCGCGGCAGTCGTTGAGATGAGGGATGGTATGATGAAATTGTGTGAGGAATTTGTGTAGGGTCCTATAATGGCCAATAGATGGTGCAAAGGTTCACCAATAGGGTAGTTTCCTATTATTTTTTTATTGTCTTGATCGCAAGTTTATAACCTCGGGAGTACGTGTTTTAAGCCGTTCGATTTTCAAATGACGTTAAGTATTTTTCCTCATTATTAAAAAGTGAAAAAAATCAATGGCGCGAAAACGTGACGGCAAACTATTGCATGCCGGTTAATCCTACGTGTGACGTAAAACTATTTCCTCTACCTGCCACCAGGTGGTGCTGCGGACACTTCCAAATAGACGCTGCACTCCGTTAAAGCTTATGAACAAGTATTGGAGGCATATTTATTCCGTTAATTAATTATAATTAACATTTATTTATTTAACATTACTTATGCAGTTGATTCATTTAAAATCGGTTAGTATTCCTTTCACAAGCATACCATGTAGTTCGCCCATCGCCGCACGACCTTCACGCCATTCTTCGTCGTTGTAGAAGACACAGCGAGCAGGACGTCCTTGAGGCTATAAAATGACTAATAATACCATGTTTAACTGAGAATACTTTTCCATCTTTGATAGTTTTTACAGGTTAATACTAATAAATATTCACTAGAGCTGAGGGGCCCTGAAATACAACGGTAAGTTCAGGAGACGAATTTTCCTATGCCTCGCAACGTAAACTATCTATCTGTTACGTCAGCATGAAGGCAGCGCACCCCGCCATTTCAGAGCCTTTTCAAATGGCCTTAAAATTAACATTTAATTCTCTAGTACACTGGGATTTCTCAATACAAAATTCTTGCGTAAATTAAATACATTTATGGCAGGGCACAAATCGCCATCAATGAAGTCTTGTCTTCTTTGATGAAGGAAACTACCCTATTCACGTAGTACGCGGGGTTATCGCTTGGTAGCGTGTCGTCGTTTTTATTCGTAGAGCCCCTTCTCATTAATTCCTAGCGAGCCAATCCGGTCGGCGTTCATGTATTTGGAGACCGTCTCTCCAGTATTGCGGACATTTCTTCACCGTATCTCCCCGGGATCTTCCTTGTATCTTCACCCCATCTCCTTTTCGTAGGGAGACGTAGTCCTTGGTTTCTGCGGACAGTCTCTGCAGATTCGGGGGAGACGGTTCGCCCTGTGCTAGCTGGGTAATTTGTAATTTGTGTAGTCCTAACGACTTACTAGCTGCGCAAAGACAACAGTATTCTCCGCAAATGTCAGAATGAAAACTTTGAATCTGAACCCGATTGTGAGTGCAAGCGAAAGGTTTTAAAAAATTATAATACCCGGAACGAAAGGCACCAATCCATAAGAGTCTAAATACTCTACTATACCATTGAGAATAGATATCGCCACCCCATGAGACCCGGGTAAGTATGAAGGATCTAAGTTTACTATAACGCGTTCCACATTTAGTTGACAGTATGGAGCTTATGGAGAACGCTGTTGCCAAGCCTTCGCTCCGTGGGCGGCATCCTGACAACATAGGCAACCACCCATAACTCCGTGGCAAAATTATTTAGTTTCATAGAAGTGTTAAATTTTGCCCACAATAAGGCTTACGGGGATGACATTTTGCAATGCAAAGGTTACATAAATTACCGGAATATAAAGTAAACATTTTGTTAGCAAAATCCCGTATTTTTTTATGTAAGTGACTGCTGAGTTGAGCTGAACCGATTGCAATGGAATTTTTTTTATTACTTAACGCTTCATTATAAGTTTCATTCACCTCGCGTGCCGATAATTTACAGCATTATTAATGTAATGGGTTTCAAAAGTAAAGACGTTTACGTAAATATGAAGGTTATGGCTCGATTTTCTTTGAGAATGCCGAGGAAAGGGGGGGCAAATTGCCATTCCTGAACAAGGAAAAATTTTCCGAAAATGCCACGAGAGATTTGTAGGTGAGAAAAACTTATGTCAAAGGTCGCCACGAGAGTCGAATCTTCCCTATTTGCTTGAGGCACTGAATGGAGGGAAGGGGTCACTATAGGGGACTTCAAGGGCCAGAGCTTTTGGAGCTCTTGAGTAAGAGAAATAAAAAAATTTCATCTCTTTTTGCGGCTTGTTTGCCATATTTTGTAGAGTAATTTCTACCTTCTCGTTTGAGCGAATCCGTTTTTCTTATTATAATAAATTTTAGTGTGATGATAAAATATACCACATCCCGTGAACTTCCCGTTCCCTTGCCACAAGCGCTATACGAATCACACTTCGTGGTTTATCCAGACTGGACGCCGAACAGTGGGACCGATTGCCAAATAGATGGCCATAAGTCCCTAAAATAAACTTTAAAAATCTAGGTCTTCTATCATAATGGCGCCACCAAGAAATGCAATTTACAGGTATATATAGGCTTGTGCGATGAGTCGATTAATCGAAGTCATCGACGATGACGATGAATGTCATCGACTGCGATGAGTCGATGAGAATCATCGATGTCGATGAGTCGATGCGAATCATCGATGTCGATGAGTCGTGATGTGCTGCTGACACGAAAAACGCTACCACTGCTGACGACCCCTTCCTGGCGGAGCTCCACAAGTACAAGGAGGTCCCAGATTTATCCAAATCTTCGAACTTCCTACATTGATATAGGGACAGGAAGGATGTGTATCCCTTCCTTCAGAAGTACGCGAGGAAATACCTCTGTATTCCTGCCACTTCAACGTCGTCAGAGCGGTTCTTCAGCGTTGCAGGGAACGTTGTGTTGGACGACCGACTTCTACTCACCGATGAAAATGCGGATATGAGATTATACCACAAAAAAGAGTTGTTGCTTAATTTTTAACTTGGTGCTTATTTCGCTCTTTAATAAATAGGCCTTGTTCTTCTCAATTGAGTTTACCCAATTTAGTCTTCACTTAGTAGCCAAACCAAACTGCCTACCGAGACATCCGCACCGATCATCGATAGCCATCGATCATCGTAATTCATCGATCATTGACATTCATCGATCATCGTAATTCATCGATCATCGTGTACACTCTATTCGATGATCGATGACAGCCATCGTCATCGAAGCATTTCGATGAAGTTTTTTCATCGACAATCGATGACCAAAATCGGTCATCGCACAAGCCTAGGTATATAAGTATGAAAATTTGCGCAAAAATCATTGTTAAAGTGATTAGGTCGTAGCTCACTTGTGTGTGCAAGCAAACCCGCAATTAGGTCTATTTTAAAGTTGAATTGTAATTCACCAACTCAATCGATTGTAATTTGTAAAAACAATACCTTCCTCATAGATATTATGCATACAAGTGAAAAGTTTATCAACATTTTTTTAACGTTATCTTCATTTTTTACAGTAAATATTTTTTAACTTATTTCGCGAAAATTTTGAAGAAAAAATTCAAAAAGTTGTATTGCCAGGCATTTCATCGCCAAATAAGTTACATTGATTTGTAGCCAAAGATCTTAGCTATCGGTTGATGAAAAAATATGCTGCAGTTTAGCAACGCAATGTTATTATTTATGAAAATATGTGCATCGCTTCAGCTATCACGTTGTAATAATATTTCGCAGCTGATGAAAGTCAGTCTTAGAAATTCACTCAATTAATTTGAAATTCCCTCTTTTTTAAGATGCGTTCTACAGTGCTGACATCTATCGGTGATAAGCGAGAACTATTTACTCGCGGCTACAGAGAGCGATCGCAATCTCAAAGTCGCGATCGCACATTCTTACCTAACGACGTAAAACACATCTAATGAAAAATTAAATTTTCAAATTGCATCAAGATTTGAATATAAGTAATTTTTTATTGCGAAATTAGTATTTTTTAATGAAACAAAGCTCCACGACAGCTGCAGCAAAGAACTTCCTATGGGAATGCTATTTTCAAGTGAAAGGCTGAACAAAGTTCTGAATTGGGGTTTCGGGGCTACCTTAAAGCTAATTTTAAATAATTCCTGAGAAAATATGGATCCTTTGTGACGACGAGTTAGGTATTCGCAATACACAAAATGATAGAAAAGGAATAGAAATTACCAAGCACTATTCCGATTATTTTATTAACTGGGGCATTGTTTTCGAGAAGTAGGCGTCGTGCCATGAGTCTTTAAACATTTTTTCCTTGGATCATATAATTAGGATTGAATTGCGATTTGGATGATCAGTCTCTGGGATTTTTGCTACAGTTTAAGCACTTCAAAAAGCACTATGCTCACATTCGATTTTCCACATTTTCCCATATGAAATACTTGGACCGAGGGCCATCTCAATATGACCTATCTTGGCTTCAGCTGCTCCTGTCGCGGTATACAGCGATCGTAATTCCATTGTACTGAGATCAGTGCTACAAAATCATTTCAAAAACTTCGTAAAACAGAGGTCAATCACTCCTAGGGACCGGCCTCTCACTTCGTAAATCAGTGAATTTGAGGTTTCGTAAAACAGAGGTCATTTTACATGGATTTCCTATCTGCAAAGATCGGGACCGGTGGAATGGTTCGTAAATTGGTGTCATTTCGTAAATTAGAGGTTCTTAAAAATAGGTTCTACTGTACATATTTTTGGAAAACGAGCTAGGATTGTAATCGGAAACGTCAAACAACGTATGTTTTGAGCAGAACGAACTTGAGTTACAGCAGAACTTTAATTTTTGCCACAATTTCAGTATTTGCCGCATTTTATTCGTATGTGGATTTTCGTCTACTTTTCGAAGGAAGTTGAGCTTTCCGTCTCAGGATTTCCCATTGCCAATTCTAAGCACTTGTCTCACTTTTATTGTCATGAAGATCACAGCTAAGTAACAAATACATGACACATTGGTAAGTCAGTTGTAGAAGGCAGGATTCCAATATTATATGTTTTCAGATGATTTTCTACGTACGAATACTTTTGAATAAAAGTATCCGAAAAAACGAATACTCGAAAGTATCGGGAAAATAGCCGATACCTGATACTAGGTATTGGTATTGGCCCAAGTCTAGAAAAAATGTCTCAATATTCGAAAGTATCAAAGTATCAGGGAAATAGCCGATACCCGATATTAGCTATTGGTATTGGCTCAAGTCTAGAAAAAATGTCTCAATATTCGAAAGAATCAGGAAAATAGCCGATATACCTGATACTAGGTATTGGTATTGGCCCAAGTCTAGAAAAAATGTCTCAATATTCGAAAGTATCAGGAAAATAGCCGATATACCTGATACTAGGTATTGGTATTGGCTGAAGTCTAGAGAAAATGTCTCAATATTCGAAAGTATCAAAGTATCAGGGAAATAGCCGATACCCGATATTAGCTATTGGTATTGGCTCAAGTCTAGAAAAAATGTCTCAATATTCGAAAGTATCAGGAAAATAGCCGATATACCTGATACTAGCTATTGGTATTGGCTCAAGTCTAGAAAAAATGTCTCAATATTCGAAATTATCAAAGTATCAGGGAAATAGCCGATACCCGATATTAGCTATTGGTATTGGCTCAAGTCTAGAAAAAATGTCTCAATATTCGAAAGTATCAGGAAAATAGCCGATATACCTGATACTAGGTATTGGTATTGGCTGAAGTCTAGAGAAAATGTCTCAATATTCGAAAGTATCAAAGTATCAGGGAAATAGCCATACCCGATATTAGCTATTGGTATTGGCTCAAGTCTAGAAAAAATGTCTCAATATTCGAAAGTATCAAAGTATCAGGGAAATAGCCGATACCCGATATTAGCTAATGGTATTGGCTCAAGTCTAGAAAAAATGTCTCAATATTCGAAAGTATCAAAGTATCAGGGAAATAGCCGATACCCGATATTAGCTATTGGTATTGGCTCAAGTCTAGAAATAATGTCTCAATATTCGAAAGTATCAAAGTATCAGGGAAATGGCCGATACCCGATATTAGCTATTGGTATTGGCTCAAGTCTAGAAAAAATGTCTCAATATTCGAAAGTATCAGGAAAATAGCCGATATACCTGATACTAGGTATTGGTATTGGCTGAAGTCTAGAAAAAATGTCTCAATTTACGAAAGTATCAAAGTATCAGGGAAATAGCCATACCCGATATTAGCTATTGGTATTGGCTCAAGTCTAGAAAAAATGTCTCAATATTCGAAAGTATCAAAGTATCAGGGAAATAGCCATACCCGATATTAGCTATTGGTATTGGCTCAAGTCTAGAAAAAATGTCTCAATATTCGAAAGTATCAAAGTATCAGGGAAATAGCCGATACCCGATATTAGCTATTGGTATTGGCTCAAGTCTAGAAAAAATGTCTCAATATTCGAAAGTATCAAAGTATCAGGGAAATAGCCGATACCCGATATTAGCTATTGGTATTGGCCCAAGTCTAGAAAAAATGTCTCAATATTCGAAAGTATCAGGAAAATAGCCGATATACCTGATACTAGGTATTGGTATTGGCTGAAGTCTAGAAAAAATGTCTCAATTTACGAAAGTATCAAAGTATCAGGGAAATAGCCATACCCGATATTAGCTATTGGTATTGGCTCAAGTCTAGAAAAAATGTCTCAATATTCGAAAGTATCAAAGTATCAGGGAAATAGCCATACCCGATATTAGCTATTGGTATTGGCCCAAGTCTAGAAATAATGTCTCAATATTCGAAAGTATCAAAGTATCAGGGGAATAGCCGATACCCGATATTAGCTATTGGTATTGGCTCAAGTCTAGAAAAAATGTCTCAATATTCGAAAGTATCAAAGTATCAGGGAAATAGCCGATACCCGATATTAGCTATTGGTATTGGCCCAAGTCTAGAAAAAAATGTCTCAATATTCGAAAGTATCAGGAAAATAGCCGATATACCTGATACTAGGTATTGGTATTGGCCCAAGTCTAGAAAAAATGTCTCAATATTCGAACGTATCAAAGTATCAGGGAAATAGCCGATACCCGATATTAGCTATTGGTATTGGCTCAAGTCTAGAAAAAATGTCTCAATATTCGAAAGTATCAAAGTATCAGGGAAATAGCCGATACCCGATATTAGCTATTGGTATTGGCTCAATTCTAGAAAAAATGTCTCAATATTCGAAAGTATCAAAGTATCAGGGAAATAGCCGATACCCGATATTAGCTATTGGTATTGGCCCAAGTCTAGAAAAAATGTCTCAATATTCGAAAGTATCAAAGTATCAGGGAAATAGCCGATACCCGATATTAGCTATTGGTATTGGCCCAAGTCTAGAAAAAATGTCTCAATATTCGAAAGTATCAAAGTATCAGGGAAATAGCCGATACCCGATATTAGCTATTGGTATTGGCTCAAGTCTAGAAAAAATGTCTCAATATTCGAAAGTATCAAAGTATCAGGGAAATAGCCGATACCCGATATTAGCTATTGGTATTGGCCCAAGTCTAGAAAAAATGTCTCAATATTCGAAAGTATCAGGAAAATAGCCGATATACCTGATACTAGGTATTGGTATTGGCTGAAGTCTAGAAAAAATGTCTCAATATTCGAAAGTATCAAAGTATCAGGGAAATAGCCGATACCCGATATTAGCTATTGGTATTGGTTCAAGTCTAGAAAAAATGTCTCAATATTCGAAAGTATCAAAGTATCAGGGAAATAGCCGATACCCGATATTAGCTATTGGTATTGGCTCAAGTCTAGAAAAAATGTCTCAATATTCGAAAGTATCAGGAAAATAGCCGATATACCTGATACTAGGTATTGGTATTGGCTCAAGTCTAGAAAAAATGTCTCAATATTCGAAAGTATCAAAGTATCAGGGAAATAGCCGATACCCGATATTAGCTATTGGTATTGGCTCAAGTCTAGAAAAAATGTCTCAATATTCGAAAGTATCAAAGTATCAGGGAAATAGCCGATACCCGATATTAGCTATTGGTATTGGCCCAAGTCTAGAAAAAATGTCTCAATATTCGAAAGTATCAGGAAAATAGCCGATATACCTGATACTAGGTATTGGTATTGGCTGAAGTCTAGAAAAAATGTCTCAATATTCGAAAGTATCAAAGTATCAGGGAAATAGCCGATACCCGATATTAGCTATTGGTATTGGCTCAAGTCTAGAAAAAATGTCTCAATATTCGAAAGTATCAAAGTATCAGGGAAATAGCCGATACCCGATATTAGCTATTGGTATTGGCTCAAGTCTAGAAAAAATGTCTCAATATTCGAAAGTATCAGGTAAATAGCCGATATACTTGATACTAGGTATTGGTATTGGCCCAAGTCTAGAAAAAATGTCTCAATATTCGAAAGTATCAAAGTATCAGGGAAATAGCCGATACCCGATATTAGCTATTGGTATTGGCTCAAGTCTAGAAAAAATGTCTCAATATTCGAAAGTATCAAAGTATCAGGGAAATAGCCGATACCGGATATTAGCTATTGGTATTGGCTCAAGTCTAGAAAAAATGTCTCAATATTCGAAAGTATCAAAGTATCAGGGAAATAGCCGATACCCGATATTAGCTATTGGTATTGGCCCAAGTCTAGAAAAAATGTCTCAATATTCGAAAGTATCAGGAAAATAGCCGATATACCTGATACTAGGTATTGGTATTGGCTGAAGTCTAGAAAAAATGTCTCAATATTCGAAAGTATCAAAGTATCAGGGAAATAGCCGATACCCGATATTAGCTATTGGTATTGGCTCAAGTCTAGAAAAAATGTCTCAATATTCGAAAGTATCAAAGTATCAGGGAAATAGCCGATACCCGATATTAGCTATTGGTATTGGCTCAAGTCTAGAAAAAATGTCTCAATATTCGAAAGTATCAGGTAAATAGCCGATATACTTGATACTAGGTATTGGTATTGGCCCAAGTCTAGAAAAAATGTCTCAATATTCGAAAGTATCAAAGTATCAGGGAAATAGCCGATACCCGATATTAGCTATTGGTATTGGCTCAAGTCTAGAAAAAATGTCTCAATATTCGAAAGTATCAAAGTATCAGGGAAATAGCCGATACCGGATATTAGCTATTGGTATTGGCTCAAGTCTAGAAAAAATGTCTCAATATTCGAAAGTATCAAAGTATCAGGGAAATAGCCGATACCCGATATTAGCTATTGGTATTGGCTCAAGTCTAGAAAAAATGTCTCAATATTCGAAAGTATCAAAGTCATCATCATTGGTCAACAATCCTAGGATTGGTTTGACGCAGCTTTCCACTCGATTCTTCTATCGGCCAACCTTTTCATTGTGACGTAATTCTTCACTTTTACACTCTTCACAACTTGTTCCATATATATCATACGAGGCCTGCCTTTTCCAATCTTCCCGTTCACTTTTCCCTCGACGATAGTCTTCATCAGGCCGTCGTGTCTCAAGATATGGCCGATTAAGTTTTCCCTTCTTCTTTTTAGAGTTGTCAGCAGACTTCTCTTTTCTCCTACTCTTCTTAGCACTTCCTCGTTACTTACTCGGTCGATCCATTTAATCTTCAGCATTCTTCTGTAACACCACATTTCAAATGCTTCTACCCTTTTCTTCTCCGCTGCTGTCATCGTCCATGATTCACTGCCGTAAAGAAAAATGCTCCAGATGTATGTTCTGATGAACTGTTTCCTTACTTCTATGCTTGTATTTCCTGCTGTAAGTAGATTCTTCTTTTGAAAGAATGCCCTCTTTGCCTGGGCTATTCTACTCACTATTTCTTTCTTGCTTCGTCCATCGTTGGTTACTCTGCTTCCCAGGTAACAGAACTCTTTCACCTCTTCCAGTTTCTGTTTTCCTAGTTTAACGTTGGTTTTCGCCTCTTCTCTTTTGCTGCACACCAATATCTTAGTCTTCTTCTTATTGATCTTCAGCTGATATCTGGCCATAGTCCTTTCCATGGTTGTTAGCATCTTATTCAGCTCCTTCTCTGTCTCTGCTATGAGAGCTATGTCATCAGCGAATCGTAGCATACTGATTGTTTCTCCGTGGATTTTCACTCCAGAACACTTCTCCTTGACTTCATTTATGGCTCTCTCGATGTAAACATTAAAAATTACGGGAGACAGTGCGCAGCCTTGTCTCACTCCTTTCCTTATTCTTGCCTCTTCACAGCTGGGTCCAGATTTAATCACAGCAACTTGGTTTTTGTACAGACTGTGTATAATTCTTCGGTCATTGTAGGACACTCCAATTCCCTTCAGAATTCCAAGCATTGAATCCCAATCCACGTTGTCAAAGGCCTTCTCTAAATCCACAAATGCAATGAACGTCGGTTTGTTCTTCTCCATTCTCTTCTCTATAAGTAGCCTAAGGGCCAATATTGCTTCCCTTGTACCCTTACTTTTCCTGAATCCGAATTGATCTTCATCCAGGAACTCCTCTGCTTTTCGTTCTATTCTTCTGTAAATGATCCTGGTCAGTATCTTCGATGCATGTGTCGTCAGGCTTATAGTCCTAAAATTTTCGCATTTCTCCGCTCTCTTCTTCTTGGGAATAGGAATGATGATGTTTTTCTCGAAGTCCCTTGGAATTTCTCCTGTTGAATACATGTCGTAGATGGTTTTGTAGAGATGAATTAATGTCTTCTCTCCTGCATTTTTAATTAGTTCTGCAGGGACATCATCAATACCTGAGGCCTTATTCATCCGAAGATCCCTTACTGCAGCGTCGAATTCCGATCTTAATATTGATGCCCCCATATCATCTATTTCCACTTCGCTTTCCTCTTCAATAGCTTTTGTGCTGAGATTTTTTCCATTGTATAGCTCTTCCAAATATTCTTTCCATCTCTTCACTTTGTCCTCGTTTTCAATCAGAATTTCTCCATTCTTGTCCCTTATGGCATTGCATCTTGCGCTCCGTTCCTTGAAGTGGTTCCTCACTATGCTGTAGGCCGCTTCCACCTTTCCAAATGCAAGGTTGCTTTGTACATCTTCGCAAAGATTTTTCAACCACAGCTCTCTAGCTTTCCTTGCTTTGCGACTTATTTCGTTCCTTATTCTTTTGTAGCAGAGCTGCCCTTCTTCTGTTTTCGCATTCTTGTACTTTCTTCTTTCTTCAATCAATTCTAAGACTTCCTCCGTGATCCATGGCTTCTTCTTGGCAACTTTTCTTCTTCCCAGAACTTCTTTTGCGGCTTCCTGTAGTCCACATTTAATGTTTTCCCAACGCTCTTCCACTGATTTCTCATTCAGGCTCTCTCCTATGTTGTTTCCCACTGCTTTTTGAAATGCCAGCTGATGTTGGGCCTCCTTTAGTTTTTCTACTTGCCATATATTCTTCTTTGTTTTCTTCAATTTCTTGAATTTTAGATGACATTTCATCATCACTAAATTATGGTCACTGTCGATGTCTGCCCCAGGGTAGCTTTTGCAGTCCTTCACTTGGTTTCTAAATCTCTGCTTCACTAAAATGTAGTCTATTTGGCATCTTCTTCTGTCTCCTGGCATTTTCCATGTGTATCTTCTGCGGTTGTGATTTTTAAACAATGTGTTGGCAACCACTAACTTATGTTGAGTGCAGAACTCCAGCAGCCTTTCTCCTCTTTCGTTTCGGTTTCCCAATCCGTATTTTCCAGTTATTCTTCCATCTTTACCTTCGCCGACGATAGCGTTCCAGTCCCCTAAAATAATTAGGTTTTCTTCTCCTCTTACCTGTTTTATAACTTCCGTGATATCTTCGTAGACGTCTTCCACTTCTTCATCTTCATAGTCAGTCGTAGGCATGAAAAACCTGAACCACCACGGTATCTACAGGTTTGGTCTCGATCTTCACCATTATTATCCTTTCATTGTACTGCAGGAAGCTCTTCACACGCATTCCGGCGCTCTTTCTGAGCATGATCCCTACTCCCGCATTACCATTTAATGATCCTGTATGTATAATCCTGTAGCTTCCACTCCAAAAGTCTCCTTCTTCGGGCCACTTCATTTCGCTGATTCCTAATACGTCGAGGTCCATTCTTCGCATTTCTACCTTCAGGTTCTCCAGTCTTCCACAGGTCCGAAGCGATCTCACGTTCCATGTTCCTACCCTAAAAAGTGTATCACATTTGACTGATGTACTCTCTCGGGTAGTCCCCGCCCGGAGATCCGAATGGGGGACTATTTTACCTCCGGAATATTTTACTCGAGAGGGTGCCATCACGTCTTGATAATAAAGGAAAGAGTGGAGTAGCTGCGACTCCTCGGGATATTAATGTGGTGGTTTCCCCTTGCCTTCCAATTCGCAGTACTACAGCCGTTAAAGTAAATGTTACCACGCCTGTAGTGAAATGAGTGTCGCTGTACCGACCACTGTGGTCTCCACCTTCACTCATGTGAAGAAGAGCTGCTGCCCTCTCCTCCGGGTGATGAGAAGCGTAATTATTGGCGGTCTCCCGTCGCCAAGTCACGGCATCTTCACAGGTTCTGTATTATTTAGAGGCCTATCTTACCCAGGGATAGACCAATACCCCCTCGGAATGCCGTCGCTTTTTGTCCACGACTGCTTATTCGACGAGTAAACTCGCTTATCTCGCAGCTAACCTCTATATCTAGAGGTCGACCCACCATCCGCAACCCGGTGGACGCACTCGGTGGCTTGAAGCTCAGCCGCGAGAGTATCAAAGTATCAGGGAAATAGCCGATACCCGATATTAGCTATTGGTATTGGCTCAAGTCTAGAAAAAATGTCTCAATATTCGAAAGAATCAGGAAAATAGCCGATATACCTGATACTAGGTATTGGTATTGGCTCAAGTCTAGAAAAAATGTCTCAATATTCGAAAGTATCAAAGTATCAGGGAAATAGCCGATACCCGATATTAGCTATTGGTATTGGCTCAAGTCTAGAAAAAATGTCTCAATATTCGAAAGTATCAGGAAAATAGCCGATATACCTGATACTAGGTATTGGTATTGGCTCAAGTCTAGAAAAAATGTCTCAATATTCGAAAGTATCAAAGTATCAGGGAAATAGCCGATACCCGATATTAGCTATTGGTATTGGCTCAAGTCTAGAAAAAATGTCTCAATATTCGAAAGAATCAGGAAAATAGCCGATATACCTGATACTAGGTATTGGTATTGGCCCAAGTCTAGAAAAAATGTCTCAATATTCGAAAGTATCAAAGTATCAGGGAAATAGCCGATACCCGATATTAGCTATTGGTATTGGCTCAAGTCTAGAAATAATGTCTCAATATTCGAAAGTATCAAAGTATCAGGGAAATAGCCGATACCCGATATTAGCTATTGGTATTGGCCCAAGTCCAGAAAAAAAATGTCTCAATATTCGAAAGTATCAAAGTATCAGGGAAATAGCCATACCCGATATTAGCTATTGGTATTGGCTCAGGTCTAGAAATAATGTCTCAATATTCGAAAGTATCAAAGTATCAGGAAAATAGCCGATACCCGATATTAGCTATTGGTATTGGCCCAAGTCCAGAAAAAATGTCTCAATATTCGAAAGTATCAAAGTATCAGGGAAATAGCCATACTCGATATTAGCTATTGGTATTGGCTCAAGTCTAGAAAAAATGTCTCAATATTCGAAAGTATCAAAGTATCAGGAAAATAGCCGATACCCGATATTAGCTATTGGTATTGGCCCAAGTCTAGAAAAAATGTCTCAATATTCGAAAGTATCAAAGTATCAGGGAAATAGCCGATACCCGATATTAGCTATTGGTATTGGCTCAAGTCTAGAAAAAATGTCTCAATATTCGAAAGAATCAGGAAAATAGCCGATATACCTGATACTAGGTATTGGTATTGGCCCAAGTCTAGAAAAAATGTCTCAATATTCGAAAGTATCAAAGTATCAGGGAAATAGCCGATACCCGATATTAGCTATTGGTATTGGCTCAAGTCTAGAAAAAATGTCTCAATATTCGAAAGTATCAAAGTATCAGGGAAATAGCCGATACCCGATATTAGCTATTGGTATTGGCCCAAGTCTAGAAAAAATGTCTCAATATTCGAAAGTATCAAAGTATCAGGGAAATAGGCGATACCCGATATTAGCTATTGGTATTGGCTCAAGTCTAGAAAAAATGTCTCAATATTCGAAAGTATCAAAGTATCAGGGAAATAGCCGATACCCGATATTAGCTATTGGTATTGGCCCAAGTCTAGAAAAAATGTCTCAATATTCGAAAGTATCAAAGTATCAGGGAAATAGCCATACCCGATATTAGCTATTGGTATTGGCTCAAGTCTAGAAAAAATGTCTCAATATTCGAAAGTATCAGGAAAATAGCCGATATACCTGATACTAGGTATTGGTATTGGCTCAAGTCTAGAAAAAATGTCTCAATATTCGAAAGTATGAAAGTATCAGGGAAATAGCCGATACCCGATATTAGCTATTGGTATTGGCCCAAGTCTAGAAAAAATGTCTCAATATTCGAAAGTATCAAAGTATCAGGGAAATAGCCATACCCGATATTAGCTATTGGTATTGGCTCAAGTCTAGAAAAAATGTCTCAATATTCGAAAGTATCAGGAAAATAGCCGATATACCTGATATTAGCTATTGGTATTGGCTCAAGTCTAGAAAAAATGTCTCAATATTCGAAAGTATCAGGGAAATAGCCGATACCCGATATTAGCTATTGGTATTGGCTCAAGTCTAGAAAAAATGTCTCAATATTCGAAAGTATCAAAGTATCAGGGAAATAGCCGATACCCGATATTAGCTATTGGTATTGTCCCAAGTCTAGAAAAAATGTCTCAATATTCGAAAGTATCAAAGTATCAGGGAAATAGGCGATACCCGATATTAGCTATTGGTATTGGCTCAAGTCTAGAAAAAATGTCTCAATATTCGAAAGTATCAAAGTATCAGGGAAATAGCCATACCCGATATTAGCTATTGGTATTGGCTCAAGTCTAGAAAAAATGTCTCAATATTCGAAAGTATCAGGAAAATAGCCGATATACCTGATACTAGGTATTGGTATTGGCTCAAGTCTAGAAAAAATGTCTCAATATTCGAAAGTATCAAAGTATCAGGGAAATAGCCGATACCCGATATTAGCTATTGGTATTGGCCCAAGTCTAGAAAAAATGTCTCAATATTCGAAAGTATCAAAGTATCAGGGAAATAGCCATACCCGATATTAGCTATTGGTATTGGCTCAAGTCTAGAAAAAATGTCTCAATATTCGAAAGTATGAAAGTATCAGGGAAATAGCCGATACCCAATACTAGCTTTCGGTATCAGCCAAAGTCAAGAAAAAATGTCTCTATGAGAACTGAAGAAATACCCTCACATTATTTCATGTGAAACTCTTCATTTGTTGCCAATCCACTCACCTGCACCATGAGACCATCCTCAACTATTGATGACATGGCCGTGAGTTTTGAAGACACTTTGAGGGCTCCATTGAAGGCAACAAAGCTGGAACCAGTAACTGAAAAAGGACGAAGAGAGAACTGAAAGAATTTATTTCACCACCATCAGAACATTGTTATTCTGGTTTCCTCATTGTCAATGTCACTGTATACTACAAATAAACCTTCCTAAACTCATTTCATTTGGGATATCCAATGCCCATAAATTTGTTCCCCGAGAGAGGTCAGGCCAACAGTGGCCCATTTCCACTACTTCCCACACATTGGACAATGCCATTCATTGAGCTCGAATGAGCACGGAGGATCGATATAAAATTGATTGAAGCTTAAATTAACTGATCTCCTTAACTCCACCACCTTTAACTTTTAGATACGGATCCAACAGGATTATTTCTTATCATGAAGACCAGACTTTCCTCCTCTGCAATCCCAATACCCGTGATTCCAACAGATGAATACAGTAGAAGGGTACAAAATAGTACTCAGTCGTCCACTGTGTTATTATAATGACTAGTTTTTATCATATTCAGATGCACAGTGCAAGGAAACTTGTATCAATGAGCAGGCCCGGTCACAGGATTTTCGGGCCCCTGGGCAACTGAGTGGTCCGGGCCCCCTAAATCCCGGCAAACCCCCTCACTCAATTTAGACCAGAACTGAGAACTTTCAGGTTATTTTATAACCAAGACTTACCTGATTATCAGCTTTTTCTGCAGAAGACATACTTGCACATTGTCATACATTATCCTTTGATTTGCTACAAATTGTCCTTTTTTAAATTAAACACATGTCAGTGGAATGGGATGGGGAAACAATTTCAAAATGAATACTTTTTGACGGTGTAACACACGTTACACTTTCATTTTACAGTAATCAAAACTAGGACTTACTTGAAATTGAAAGTTTTATAAAAAGCCCTGTATAAAACGTACTTTTCTTTTTTTTTCAAAATTAGCATATCCACAATTACTCCCATCTTTTCGGAGATACGGTGAAAATTATATCACCACCAAATTAAAATGAATGCAGAGTAGTAATCACTTCTACTAAGATTTGCTTTCACTAACTCTCTCAATCAAACATAACAGCAGGGAATGGGTAAAAATAATGTAAGTTAAGGGTTTTGACGAACAGAATATTATTGTTGTGCCTCAATATTAAGCTATTTTCGATTACTTGTTTCCTTCCTGCGTGTATAATTCAAATAAAGTAGAAACTTAAGTTTTCCTAGATGAATAAAGTCTAATGTGACGTAAAAATCAGGGATATGCAAATTGTAACGCAGGAAAAATGAAAGATTTGAGTAGATTTCCTCGTTGAACAACCAAAATCTCCGTTGGTGTCCAAAATGTACCTTTCTGCATGAACCTCCTGGTAGGGTTAAAGGCTTCAACTGCTGGGGCGAGGGGGCAAAGAAACGGAAATAAGTCCTTAATAGTGTCCCTCTGGAACGTAAAATAATGTTTCATGTGAAAAATACAGGAATTTTAAGGCTTTGAGGGTGTGAATGAGAAGTTTACTTTTGAGAGGAGAAACCTTGAACTCGATTTCGCGTACACTTACAGACCTTAATATTTCTATATCCCCAAGATTTTATACGTGTAGAGCCGGTGGAGCTCGATAGCAATGCATGGATATTAAAAAAGGCGAATAAGAAGTGTTATGTTCCATATGGCTTGAAAGAAACGTACTCGCGTCACGTCATTTCCAGCTCCCGGCGCGTGTCTCAAGCTCCGGACGCGCGTACGAAAAATCAAATGTAATTTTTGGCGCCGCAAACGAATTTTCAATTTTTTTTTCAGATCTACCTTTAAAAAGCATCAACAATTGATTTAATATGAGTCACTTGACAAGCACTTAACATGCCAGATATTTACTACTTAAAATGAATTTTTGCGTGAAAATAGCGTCCGCCATTCTGTTACGTAATATCACCTACATTTAGGAAAAAACTCCCAAATTTAAGCACAGTAAAGTAAAAGCGTGGTTTTAACAGATCTACAATTTTTTATCTGACCAAATTCCTCCCACAGCCGTACCCTCAACTTAAATAGGAAGATTTTCGTAGAAAACTGAAGTCGGGTGTAATTTTGGAATTTTGGCTATGTTTGATCCCCTGCCTCTCGGTAACGGCGACAGAACATGACCAATGACATGCTATTCCGTGTTTGCCAATCAATTATGAGTATTTGTACCAAGTTTCATGATTCTGTCTCCACATGTGGAGACAGAATCATGAAACTTGGTACAAATTTTGCAACTTTTGCAAAAGCCATTTTGGAATTTTGTCAATTTTTTCGATTTCAGCCTACTGTGTATCGGTTCAAATTTTCCTTCCTCTCCTTTCTATTAACAAAAACCACACAAAATCATGACAGTGTGTGCATGGGCTTTGAACTTATTTAAGTAAAACAAGGAAACAAATTTAGAACAATTTCAGAAAGATAAATTATACATCATGTTTATGAATTAATAACTTTCTGACATATGTATATATTCACAAAGTTTTAAATATAAAATATTTTTTTGCTTCCCTTTTTTATTATACTTGGGAGTTAAGGATTGCAATCCCTGAATCCCGGATGAAATGACAATTCCGAAATCTCGGGATTTATTATTTACGTATCCGGGATTCCGGGATTGACGTACAACTTTTCGCTAACAGGTAGCCCTAATAATAAAATTTCTTGGACATGAAATGCAACACGTTAGACGTCTGACTCCATTGACTAATACATTTTATTGGAATAAGTAATATGTCTTCATTTGTAATACATAAGAAAAATGGAAATGAGCTTACGGTGCGCGTGTTAAAGAAATAGTGATCGCCAGCGTTAAGCAAGATGGACTAAATTCCAGAAAATGTTGTCTAACTTTTGATGATGATCCCGTTATCCCGGGATCGAAAAATCTCTCTGGGATTGCAATCCTTACTGGGAGACTAGGTGGGGGGACACGTTCCCTCCCTACCCCCGAGTATGGGCGCTCATGTATACAAAACCAATGACACAACACTAGAAGGTGTAGCTTGCTACTGATAATCTGTAACTTTGACTGTAGAATAAACTATTATTTACAGTCCACTAACAAGTAAACAACAGACTTTAGGCGGGGGGATTGGGTTTCTTTTCGTTCAGGTTACAACATGTCGCTGAGTGGCGAATGTTCGCGGCAAAGGGAGGGGAGGTGAGTGTCGACACAGGGCCCGCGCTTCTCGCTCTATCGTCCCCATCACCCCAAAACCCTCCATGATCACAACAACAATGCTAACGTCATACTTCTCTATTGCACACTGACACACACTCGACCTTCATTTGTTTTTTTCACTTTTTAAACAACAAAATTTTGTATTCTTATTGGCATTAAATTTATTCATACTTTAAACTTTTATATTCAATTAATTTATTTTGTCCCGGGCCCCTGGGCATTTGCCCCCTTTGCCCCCCCCCCTGTCGCCGGCCCAGTTAATGAGTATTATTAAAACAGTGGATCACAAAGTACTACTTAAGTAAGTAAGACAATTGTTACCTTCTACAACATGGATCTTCACACAGTATTAGTCCAAGCTATAAACTTGAGTTTTTAATACACAAACTTTTGTACAGCAGTACATATATGTCCTTTATAATATGGCCTTTGAGTAAGACTTAACTATAGTTAAGTCTTACTGAAAGGCCATATTTTTCCAAGTCCCAAGTGAAAGGAGATTGACTGCACTCCCAAGGCACAGTTAGATAACCAGACTGCAAAAGAGTTCTGGCCTTTTAATTTTACTTACAGAGCATAGCTGCCACTTCTGAGCCAGAGGATATTGCTAATTCAATACTCTGCATGACCCAACTTAGCTATTATGTTATTCTTTGGTTTATCAACCGTAAGTCGAAATCAAAACACACCACTATCTGCCATCGTTTCACTATGTACATGCAATAGAACCCTGTATTTGCATTTTAGGAATTAATGTTTCCCTTCAATTTACAACAACTGTATTGCATCCCATCAAATTTCCTATTCCTTATCCCATTTCCTATTCGCCTTGATGTGTTTATGTGATACCTAAGGTCTGATGTTTGTTTTGTTAATTAGCTTTAAAAAGCTTAAGCTTTTTATTCTCGCGACAAAGTCGTCTAAGTTTTCAGTTGCCAAAAAATTATTAATTTCCTTATAATTTTACAATTTTACGATGGTTTCGAATATTTTTCCCTGCTCAGAAATAATGGGAACACTTAAGATTTCTGGTACATTTGTTAATTTGTGCATATTTTTCAATGTTACCGAAAATATTGCCAGGTCCGATTTTATGCGAATGATTAAAATTTATCCCATTCAACAAATTTTTATTTTATGATTCCTGAATTCATGGATGCACACAATTTTAAGTGAATGCATCAATAATTCTCGGCAAAAGTACTTCACATGAGTTACCTCCGTTTGCTCTAGATCCTCCAGATGGCAGCACTAGTATGACACACGATGTGCAGAGCAGAGGCATTTGCTTGAGCAAACAAATACTTGCTGCAACTAATTTTCAAGAGATAACTAAATGTGAATATTAAGAATGGCTAGGAATAGGTAATCACGCTTACGGCATTTTCGACCGCCGAAAATGCCGTATTTCGGCGAGTCATAACAACTTTCCTTACCAATGGACGTATTGGTTAGCACTAGAAGACTTTAGCAAAGCATAAATTATTGTTTTGGAAGATTTTTGCTGGTCTCCCTCTTCCCGCTCGGTGGGGTAGCTGGGAGAGGGAGCGTGCAGGACAAGGTGCAGCTGGAATAACTCACACCACGGGATAAGGCAAAAACACCTTTATTGTGCGAACAATAAGACAAGGGGTCAAAACAGTGAGCGCCGTCTTACACCAGTGTTCCGCGCGAGCGCTATGTGAGAACTGTGTTCTTTGGGCGCGAACTCGGCGAGCGATTATCTCGCGGGCGCCGGCCTGGCGGCGACGTAGAGGAGTTATCTCGCCGGCGACGGCCTGGCGGCGAATTGTCTGGCCGCGGCGGCCTGGCGAGCAAGTCTCTCGCAGGCGAAGATCTGGCGGGGAATCAGCCTCTGTTTCCTGCGAGAGCGTGGCGCGCGGGCCGCCGGTGACGGAGGCGCCACAGCCACTCCCCCCCCAATGACATTCGCGGGTTGCGAAGGGAGTGAAAAGATGACCTTCTTGCCGGGCCTGGTACCAATAGGCTGAAAGTGCTGCTGGGCCGGCGAGGGCTGCTGCGGCGGCGCAGGCGTTAGCTCCTGAGGAAAAAGCAAAGGAGAAGGAAGGGGTGGTGGCTGCCGGGGCGGTGGCTGCTGAGGCGGGGTCTGCCGAGGCGACGGCTGCTGAGGCGGCGCCTGCTGGTCGTGCTGCGGGAGCAGCTGCTGGGGCGGCGCCTGGGCAGGTAGTGGAAGTAGGATAGCAGCTTCGATGTAGGCCGGCTTCAGGTGGTCGGTCGACAAAGTCTTGTGGACTCCGTTGACGTCTATGACGTACGCTCGGTCGTCGACCCTGCGGACTACTCGATGCGGGCCAGTATAGGGTGGATCCAAGGGCTTACGGATGGCGTCTATCCGGCGGAATACGTACTCGCAGGTTCCGAGGTCTTTGAAAACGAACGGGTGGTGGTCGACGTGCCTTGCGGCTGGAACTGGGCGAATGGCTCTGAAGAGCCGGCGGAGGTCAGCAACGAACTCCGGGGGTGAGCTGGTGGGAGCATCCTGAGGAGCAATGAACTCGCCCGGGATACGCAGAGAAGTGCCGAAAACCATCTCTGCCGGTGAGGCCTGTAAGTCCTGCTTGAACGTTGTTCGCAGACCCAATAGGACCGCCGGGAGTGCTTCTGTCCAGGGTGTCTCAGGCGAGCACTTCAGCGCGGCTTTCAAAGTGCGGTGCATGCGCTCCACCATGCCGTTGGCTTGCGGATGGTAGGGCGTGGTATGGATCAGTTGAGCACCAACGAGGCCGCTAAGCCGGGCGAAGAGGGTGGCCTCGAACTGTCGTCCCTGATCCGATGTTATGGTGCGAGGAGTGCCAAAGAAAGCGATCCAGCCGTCAAAGAGGGCGCGGGCGACAGTAGGAGCCGTGATGTCAGAAAGGGGGATCGCCTGGGGCCACCGGGTGTAGCGATCGATGATGGTTAGGCAATGGTTGAAGCCTTGGCACTCCGGCAGCTTGATGAGGTCCACGTGGATGTGGTCGAAACGGCTGTCCGGGGTGGAGAAATTGCCGAGCTCAGCACGGTTGTGGCGGTGGACCTTAGAGAGCTGGCATGGGACACACTGCTTGGCCCAGCGGAGAACATCTTTGCGAAGACTGGGCCAGAAAAACTTAAGCGCTACACGCTTGGCGGTGGCTCTACCACTTGGGTGCGAGAGCTGATGGACCGTTTCGAAGGCCTGGCGGCGGAGAGCAACTGGAAGGTAT
The DNA here is from genome assembly GCA_933228895.1 of Platycnemis pennipes. Lineage (NCBI taxonomy): Eukaryota > Metazoa > Arthropoda > Insecta > Odonata > Platycnemididae > Platycnemis > Platycnemis pennipes. The sequence continues at coordinate 113,602,179 of OW121856.1, forward strand.
GGCTTGATAGTGCCATTAAATTCTGTGAAATATATAGAGTTGCCGTCGATGTCCAGCTGATGTAGCTTGAGCCGTGGGCTGGCGAGCAAGTGCGGCAGCTGATCATCGGAGGCTTGTGCCGCGCTGATGAGCGCGGAATCTAAGGCGGCTGGCATGGAGACCGTTTCCACCCGAGAGAGCGCGTCTGCCACGGAGTTCTCGGTGCCCGGCGTGTGGACCAGACGCGTGTCGAACTGGGCGATGAAGTCAAGGTGTCGGGCCTGCCGTGGTGAGGCCTTGTCCGAGCGTTGGATGAGGGCAAATGTGAGGGGCCGGTGGTCGGTGTAGATAGTGAAAGTTCTTCCCTCCAGGATGCGCTGAAAGTACTTGATGGCCGCGAAAATGGCGAGGAGCTCTCGATCATAGGTTGAGTATCGTTGCTCGGTCTCCGTCAGCTTTTTGGAGAAGAAACCAAGCGGTACCCAGCTGCCATCGGCCCGCTGCTGATCCAAAACAGCTCCAATGGCCTGGCTCGAGGCGTCTGTACGCAGGGCGAGCGGTGAGGAGGACGAAAGGAATGCTGACGTGGCGGCAGATGCAATGCTCTCCTTGCAGCGCTCGAACGCGGTGTCAGCCTCAGCGGTCCAACAGAGATTAGCCTTCTTGACTGTAGAGCCCTTGAGAAGCTCGGTCAGCGGGGCCTGCAGCGCGGCGGCGTGCGGGATGCAGCGGCGGTAAAAATTTAATACTCCGAGGAATCTTCGTAATTGCGTGGAATGCTCGGGCTTCGGGAACTCGAGGATGGCCTGGGTCTTGGGGGCGGGCGGTCGGAAACCCTCTCGAGAGATGAGGTAGCCGGCGAAGAATGCCTCCGTCTGCCCAATTTGGCACTTTCCCCAATTGACATGCAACCTAGCGTCTCGCAAGACAGTGAAAAGCTGCTCTAGGTGCCGCTGGTGCTGCTCGTGGTCGTCCGAGACGACGAGAACGTCGTCCTGGTAGCACCTGACGAATCCCAGCTTCCGGAGTACATGATTCATGGTGCGCTGCATTGTCTGCGCAGAGTTTCGGAGACCCAGAGGCATGCCGACGAACTCAAACAAACCAAAGGGTGTCGTTACTGCTGTCTTCTGGACGTCCGCGGGGTCGACTGGGATCTGGTAGAAAGCCCGGTGTAGGTCTATGACCGAGAAAACTTCACCCTGAGCGTCCTGGAGGAGGTCCTCTATGATAGGCAGGGGGTAGCGGTCTGGGAGGGTGCAGTTGTTGAGCTGACGGTAGTCGCCTGTAGCACGCCACTTACCTCCCGACTTGGGGACCATGTGCAGAGGACTAGCCCACTGGCTCGAGGAGGGACGGATGATGCCCCGTTCCAGCAGAAAGTCGAACTCCTCCTTGGCCGCGTGGAGGCGCTCTCCTGCAAGCCGTCTCGGCCGCGCAAAAACGGGCTGGCCCTCGGTGACAATTTGATGGTGAACAGGCAAGTCGGGCAGTGCTGCCATCTCGCCTGGGGGCACGGCAACCTGGGCAAACCTGTCAACTAACTCCTTGTAAAGTACGCCGAGGGGTCCCTCCGGGACGGCGTAGGTCGCGGCGATACTGACGGAGTGCACGTCAGGCGTCGGGCCGCGCGAGCAGACAGTTGAGAGGCTGGTGAGGCCGTCAAGGAGGCAGCCGTGAAGGAGATCTATGAGCAGGCCATGATGGCTGAGGGCGTCGGCCCCAAGGATGGCCGTGTGTACATCAGCGATGACGAAACGCCATTGGAAAGGGCGCCGCAAACCCAGGTCCAACGTCAGGAGTTGAAAACCAAAGGTGGCAATTGGTGTGGCATTCGCGGCCTGGAGAACGAGGTCCTGCTTTTGGAGCGGCCGGGCGATGGTCCGCTTAGGCAGGATGGAGAGGACGGAACCGGAGTCGACCAGGAAGCGGATGTGTGTGGCGCGGTCCGTCACGTACAGGCGGCATTCGGGAGAGGTGCCGGCGGCGACCGCCGAGGACAGCGCCGGCATCTTCAGTTTCCCGACGACGGTGAGGCAGCGGCGATGTGCGGTGCGTAATTGCAGGGCTGCTTGCAGTGCACGGCTAAAGCTCCGTATCTGGAATGATACCAGCAGAGGCCTCTACTCACGTTCGGGGCTGGCGATGACGAGCGGTGGCGGGCCTGAAGATTACTGCGCGAAGCTGAGCGGCTCCGTTGTCTGTTGTCACTGGATTGCAGCTGAAGGGCGTCGCGGGTGAGGCTGGTCAGCTGCACGATGGCCTGGCGAAGTGCCGCGAGCTCTTGGGCAATCTGATCAGGCGGCGGGGATGGCGTAGCGTAATGGGGTGACGGCGTGGAGGCGCGTGAGGGCTGGAACGAGGCGGCCATGATGGAGGGGCCGATGTCGTGGGCCTCATCGGCAACGGCGGCGAGTTCCTCGAGCGTCTGTCCCTTGATTAGCAGCAGCATACGGCGCGTCTGCGGCGGCAGGAGGTCCAGCCATTTCACCCTAAGGACGTCGTCCCCGGCGCGTGTGCCAGCAAGGGTTCTCATGTGGCGCAGGAGCTGAGATGGGCGTTGGTCGCCGAGCTCCACGCCCGTCAGTAGCTTATGAAGCTGAGCGTCCGGCGAGTCAGTGAGGCGGGAGAGAATAGCCGCCTTAATGGCGGCGTACTTTTCGACGGCTGGAGGTGCGCGAATGTCATTGGGGGGGGAGTGGCTGTGGCGCCTCCGTCACCGGCGGCCCGCGCGCCACGCTCTCGCAGGAAACAGAGGCTGATTCCCCGCCAGATCTTCGCCTGCGAGAGACTTGCTCGCCAGGCCGCCGCGGCCAGACAATTCGCCGCCAGGCCGTCGCCGGCGAGATAACTCCTCTACGTCGCCGCCAGGCCGGCGCCCGCGAGATAATCGCTCGCCGAGTTCGCGCCCAAAGAACACAGTTCTCGTATAGCGCTCGCGCGGAACACTGGTGTAAGACGGCGCTCACTGTTTTGACCCCTTGTCTTATTGTTCGCACAATAAAGGTGTTTTTGCCTTATCCCGTGGTGTGAGTTATTCCAGCTGCACCTTGTCCTGCACGCTCCCTCTCCCAGCTACCCCACCGAGCGGGAAGAGGGAGACCAGCAAAGTGGTGACCCCGAGTTCTATAGCCGTGCAGCCCTCTACGTTTCTTCGCGCCCTCGACATCATGGGAAACGACGATCCGGCACCCGGAAACCCCTGCCTAGCAGAAACTCTCCATGCCATGACTAAGTCGATCTTGTGCTCTCCAGCTAGCACTGGCTCAAAATATACTTCAAAATCCTAAATCCAATTTACGCTGATGCACAGGCCCGGGCGGCTGCCCGAGTGCCGTGGGAATGGAAAAAGCTTTTATTTATTCGGGGATTGACAATGCAATTCTTGTCTAACAAGCTAATTTACTACTTCCTTTGTACTACTACGTATAACTGGTGAATATATGTGAGAACAGGGTTTGAGAAGTGGGGTGGGGAGGGTGCTGGAACACTCTCTCACCTGAGTAAAAATTTTGTCAGAAGCCAGCTCTGCTGATGTAGTCATAACTAAGGCCAGTGATTGAGTGCGGGCCTTTACAAAAAGTGAATAGTTTTTCGGACTCTGCAGGATCATGAAGGTAACCAAGTATGCAAGAAGGTACAGGAGGGGGCATGCAGGCAATGAAGCCAGAATGGGGAATACTTGGTAAGGAAAGGTTCCCGCCTCCCTGGCACGAAACGCTTCATTTTCTTCAGCCTCTTTTATGAAGTCTGCCTATGCATTGATGCCCTCAATTCATCGGCAGTGGCATCCTAGACTTCCTTCACAAGGGTTATTGAAGATAAGGAATAGTGAATTTTATTCCGTATGAAGTTTTTTCTGTTCCAAAATGTTGATAAAAATGTAACCTATTTAAATTACGCACACGACATTCGTTTCCGTATTTGCACATTTCTCACCGTTGATTTGATGCATTTTTGGAAGCACTATTCATTTATCACCTTACCTCTAATTTTGATGAAATTTTTTGATTTGTTTCGTGCTTTTTTTATAATTTCCACTATTCATCTTACTATATTCTCAGTTTTAACCGCGAGGAAAACTCGCTTCATCCGTGAGTAGCGCGAGCAGCAAGCCCGTATGTATGCACCTTCTAACATTACTTCCACAAATACAATGCAGTTTACGACCATACTAGGACAAACTGTTTAGCCATCATTTATGTCTTTACAAGCTGACCCGGCCACGCGTTGCTGTGGCTCAATCTGGTTAAATGGAAAGCGCACGTTTATAGTATGTTTAATTTCACAATTCTTATGGGTATACAATATATCTCAGCTGATCGATTGTTTTGCAGCTGGACACGCATATTTGTATATAATTTTAACGTCTTTACATGTCGTCACAAAGTAGAATATTTCAGGCAAGCATTTATTTCATCCGCTAGTGTCAATCGAGGAATTAAAGGTAATGTTTGCCTGAAATGTCGTGCAAGCAATAATAATGCGTTCTCAAATGGTCTCAGGATTCAACGGAAATCTTGCAATGATCGATCCAGGGGCCCAATTCTCGAAATCGTGCGATAATTGTCGCATGCGAAAATGTTCGAATGGCAAATGTCGCATGCGAAAAATCTTTTGCATTCTTGAGCGGCATGCGATAATGCCCTTCGAAAATTGCCCTGCGATACAGTTTCGGCGTTGCCAAGTATTAATTCATTCTCATTGGCTAACAGAAGGATTGGTGGACCAATAATCTTTGAGGAACGGAGGCGGGGAATTCAAGTACCCCTCTAGGACGCATTGATCATTGTTTATTGTTAAAAACATCATACATTTTCTTTACAATTTGACGACTTCAACATTGGCCGAGCGTTTGTAAAGAAGCTCTAGGTAGATATCAACGTCATTAAAACGAAAGGTAAGTCTCTCGGATGATTATTTTAAATAAATATTAATTTTTCCCTGGCCATTTTGTTCAATGCTGTATGTAAACAATATATTTGAAATAATTACCCGTTAAGATGAATACGCCGCAATAACGGCTGGCATATATTTCCGAGGAGCAGAAGAAAATACTTCATGGCCGGTGCCATGAAGGCGGCGACAATCGACTCATAAATTATTTTTTCCCTATTAGTTAGCGAATCTACGAAACGTCGACGGGTAGCCAGTCAGCGCTTAGATAACACTATCTCTTACTATTCTAAATTTGCCAAAATAACATAAATATAACTGCAGATGAAGGCGGTTTATTGTAAGATAAAGTTGAAGCTGCTAGAGAGGGATGTTGTCGCGAAAGAAAGAATGGCTGCGGCCCTCGAAAATCTGGTTATCAGGGGAACTAATATGCAAAATATCGAATGAAAATATGTAACTGAAAACTATTTACGTTGGTAAAATAAAATATCAATTGACATTAAATAATCATTTACCAAAACAATATTTCAACTCCAACTCATTCTATGCATAATGGGGTTATGCGAGACATGAATTTATTATCATATGCCTAGTTCTCTTTCCAGCAATTGAGTCATGATTCATTCTGTTGCCTGCAATGCGTTCCACATACCTTCAAACATCACCTTCATCTTCCTTTCCAAAATCTATCTCTTGGTCCACTTCCTCTATGTCAGGATCGTTTATGTTTTCATAAAAGCACATGTTTTGGAGCACACACATGCATTAATAATCCTGTTTGCAGTTTGAGGAGCATAATGAAGGACACGATGCTTCAGTAAGCATCGAAATCTCACCTTTAACAACCCATTGCATCATTACAGATCTAATATGGCTATGTCTTCCGTTGTAAGCCCACTCGGGTGAGTTACGTTAAACACCAAGCACAGGAGTCAATAACCAAGGTCTACGTGGAAAACCTGAGCCACCTTTTAAATAAATATAATGTGGACCATATGCATAAATATTCCATCCATGGAAATCAGGGCTAATAAACACTGGGTTAAAGGAACAAAAATGTACCTAGAAGATAGAATGTGTTGCCTCTGTTATAAAGCTCCCGCATAACAGGTTGGACGTTACTGTTGCTCCAGATATAATTATCGTGAGTAGGTACTACCGGGAGATCTAGCGTTCCATCTAGCGACATTCATGATTCTCATCTTTGAGTCACAAATCTGTAAAAGGTTTCATATGTACATGATAATACAGTGCTGACATCATAGTAAATGCGTTTTGAAGTATTGAAACATTGAACTCACCGGCTGAACATTTATTGAGTCATATCCCTTTCTATTTACATAGACATATATGCTCCGGATGTTGAGGGCCATTCACAGCAGGGGGGAAAATTTCAACATGGGTGCAATCAATACAACCGACCACTCCTGGTATTTGATATTTCGTCCAAAACCTGTGATTTATGGCTAATTGTATTCATTTCAACAATTGATTGCAAAGTATCAATCAATCTTTAACGTTTTCCTCGGGAGTCGGCATGATATTTCAAATGGATTATTCGTGAAAGCTAGTTAAAAGCAAATTGAATAATCACCCATTACGAATGGCAGTCATTTCTTGTATGTTCACTGGAAACCTGACCCAACTCTTAAAAATTCAGTTGATGTTCAGGAAAGACGTTACATTTTTTTATTGATCGTGACACAGATGACTGGCTAACTGCCGAAAACACATGGTGTCCAATGTCCGTTTGATAGCTGCCAGAAGCTAGAAATCTCAGAGTAGTTAGCACCTGTAAAATCTATCATTACATATTTGAAACGCTTCCAGCTTAAAATATGTGACCGTTCCATGCAATAGTGTTACTATCCATTCCATACTTGCACAGTAGCATTTAATGCAGAAGCTCGGGTTGGTTCTCCAGAGTATTGCTCGAAAATTTCAATAGCATCGTTCGCGAGGCTTTTACTCAATCTATATTACCAAATGAATTGATGGTCTCGTAGTGAAAATGGATCATCGCGCTCCCGAAAACTTCGTCCTCTTCCGATTGCATTTACTTCCGCTTCTTCAAGGGCTTGAACCGCACGGCACTGAATTAATGCATTTAAAGCCTTATTTCCTCGGAAGCTCTCAACTGACCGAATAATTTTATTCACTCCTTTCAGTAACTTTGGAAACACAAAATATCGCATGCGAAAATAATTCTCGCATACTGTATACCCACTCGATACGTGCCATGCGAAAAGGATGTGACCGCTCAAGAATACCACTTCAGGTTTCGCATGCGATAATCGGCTATTATCGCATGCGAAATTTATCACACCGTTTCGAGAATAGGGGCCCAGAGAGCCTCGAGCGATGCTTTGTGCACCATTGTGCATTCATCCCAAGCAATAAGTTGGCATTTCTGAAATATTTGTCCCATGCCGGATGATTTGAATATGTTGCACGTGACTGTTTCAATGAATAGACCTCTGGACAATTTTTTAAATCTCCTTGAAATGCTACTTAAAAAATTGTTAATTATACTAAAACACCTTAGCGATGAAAACTATGCATTTATTTAATGTATTGTTCGAGAAATAAGCAAAAGAAATGCACAGAAAACACGCCCACTCTAAAACGTATTGTGATTGGCCGGCTGAAAGTGACGTCAGCTCCTGCAATGGAGAGGAAAACGGCGGAACGTACTGTACCTGTGGACGCTGTTTTCAACATTTGTTGTCGGATTTAGATATCTTTGGTGTGGTTAAGGAAGGCTGCGAACATATATGATATCTTTAGAAGGTATGGAGTCGTGAGTTTGTCAAAGCTGAGGCAAGAAATCTTCCGAAAATCTCAACATTAGCAATGTTTTCATACGTATCAACACCGTGTTTAAATGTAACTTCGTTCAATCTTCGAAGAAAACATGATTCAAACGGAAATCCAAAGAGTTAAGATGGCGAGGTAAAAGCATGTCAATGTTTGACAATGAATGTTCATTTGAATTTTGTAATATTCATAATATGGCGATGATGAATGTTTTGGCGTTAGGGTCGTTCGTGAGGAACACGACGATGATGCCATCGGCTATGTGCAGGTTAAGCTCGATAAAATGTTGTTCGTGCTCGTGTATGCCCCGAGCATAAACTAATATGTCGTGGAAGCACATATTTTGATGGATGACGAAGACAAGTAGGTATACCTACTTGTCTTCGCTATAGACTATAGTGAGCATTTCGTGCAGGGATTGCGTACGTCAAGTTCGGGACCACAAAAATAAGATGTATTATGGGCATCTACTTTATCCATTTGTTTACTTTGAATTACTGCTCCAATATGTGTCGACATCTCTCTATTTTCAGGCACATTATATCATTAATGTATCATTTGGGAAGTTTTCAAGGATTCGGATTAAGGCCTGCTTACACGATACATTAACCCGTACGAGTTAATGTGTATATGCATGAACGCGAAAATTCCCCGTGTAACCACACCAAAATGTACAAATGAATGAAGGTGTGAACAGAAAATAGATCCTGTTCTATTTGGTTCATGCACTAACGAACAAGTTGAGCAGAAACCATTCACGCAAATGTACATTAATCCGTACGTGTTAATGTATCGTGCAACCAGGCCTTAAAGGCCTAAATAAAAAATACAATGAACGTGAAAATCTTTTGTTTGATAGTGGCATAACCTTATGGTGCAGTTATGAGTTTTGATACGATTTCCAAGAACTTCCTTTTGGGGAAATATATATTGGGCTAATGAGACAAAGGGGGATTAAAAAACCCTTGATTACCGAATATACCGAGGAACTTCAAAATTTAACCTGTTGCGCAGGAAGCAAGTGCGATCGTGATCCTAGATTCTAATGTTGTGTTGTGTAATATTGGTGTATTTGGCATATTAGCTGATCTCGACGCAGACGCGGTATGTTGAAACGTGAATCTAATGTGTTATATCGTGAAGGTAATGCAAAGAAATAAATATTCCCGTCTACAACTACTTTGGTTTAATAAATTGTTTTTATGTGCACAAGTAGCCATTCACGCATCCATCGCTCACGCTGACCTTCGACAATTGAAATCTACATCTACATCTACATCTACACGATACCCTGCAAGCCACCGCGAGGGTGTGTGGCAGGGGGTGAAGGTCACCAAGCATTCACTACTAGCATGCAAGCAAGCAACTAAAGGGTCTCATGCAACTAGATTGTTAGTATCTATAGTATTTGAGGGGTTAATACATGCATCATGCACTACAGAATACTCTAAAATATTTCCCCTACCTATCCCTTTCCTATGCTGCCTATTCTGTTCTCTTATAGTACGGGGGAAAAATGCCATTTTGAATCTATCTGTACGACAATCTATCTCTCTAATCTTATTTATCTGGTCGAATCTAGCATAATACGCTGGTGTTTTCAATATGTGCCTAACATCTTCAGTAAAGCTATCCGATTGAAATTTCTGCAATAGATTAAATCTGAACTTTAATCTACGCTCTGATAATGATTCCCACCCTAATTCTTGTATTAATTCTGATACACTACTCAACCTATCGTAACACCTTTTGACGAACCTAGCTGCTCTACGCTGCACACTGTCTAGTTCTCTCATCAAACCTAATTCATTAGGATCCCATACACTGGCTGCATACTCAAGGTGGGGCCTAACTAGTGAAAAGTAGCATCGCTCTTTTGTCTTCTCATCACATTTCCCAAGTACTCTTTTTATAAATCCTAGCTTTCTCTTCGCTCGGCCGCATATTTCCCTTATGTGTCTTCCCCACGATAAATCTTTAGTGATTGTTACACCTAAATATCTTACGGTTTCAACGTTTTCGATCTTCGTGTTATTAATTCTATAGGATCGCTCTATCGAATTATTCCTCCTCCAAAAATTGATAGCTACACACTTTTTAAGGTTGAGTTCTAACTGCCATTTGTCGCACCACTCTTCAATTGCATCTAAATCCTTGCTAAGTGATTTCATGTCCTCTTCGTTTGATATACCCCTGTACACCACCGCATCGTCTGCAAAAAGTCTAAGGTTACTACTAACTACGGTACCCAAATCGTTTATGTATAAAAGAAATAGAAGCGGACCTACTACGCTACCCTGGGGAACTCCCGATGTGACTTCGATTGTGTCCGACATGATACCATCTATGACAACCCTCTGCTCTCGCCCACTTAAGAATTCTTTTACCCAACATACAACGTCTTTATTTATACCAAAACTCTCTAACTTCAAGATTAATTTGTCATGAGGAACTTTATCGAAAGCCTTTTTAAAATCTAAAAATATCGCATCAACTTCAGTACTGCTTTCGCCGTGGACTAAAATATCGTGTACGAATAAAGCTAATTGTGTCTCGCAAGATCTACCTTTCCGGAACCCATGCTGGCTGTTTATGAGTAATCCCTGACTATCCAAATGCCCCATGATCGAACTGACTACTATGTGCTCAAATATCTTACAAGAGATTGACGTGAGTGAAATGGGTCTGTAGTTACTAGGTTCTTCCCTATCACCGCTTTTAAATATAGGTGTAATGTTAGCTACTTTCCAATCCTTGGGTACTGTGTGGTTCTTTAGTGTTTTATTGAATATTATTTCTAGATAGGGGGCTATTTCAGAAGCTAATGTTTTATAAACTCTGGAAGGAATTTGATCGGGACCTGGTGCTTTGTTTTTACTTATGCTTTTTAACTGCTGCTCTATTCCGCGACATGAAATGTTTATTTCGGGCATTTGCTCACTGAAAGTGTTCGGCGGTGGTTCCACTGCGTTTTGTGACGATGAGTTGAATACACTTTGGAAGAAGGTGTTTAAAGTGTTGGCTTTTTCTACACTGCTGGTGACTCTGATTCCTTTATCATTTTTAAGTGTGTGCACTGTGGACTTATTTCCCTGAAGCTCTCTCACATATGACCAAAACGCTTTAGGATTGCTATCTAAATATTCTCCTAACATCTTGCTCTTGAAATGTGATAACGCTTGCCGACATGATTTCCTTGCTAATGCTCTCGATTTTTTATAGTTTTGAACTAGCTCATTTTTTTCCTCTACCGATAGACCCCGTCTGGCATTTTTCATCTTAGCGTGGCATACCCTTTGTCGCTTTAGTGATTTCCTAACCTCCGCGTTATACCACCTTGGCTCTGTATTATCACTAATATATTTACTTGGTATGTATTTATGAACTGCGTTACGGGTGACCTCAAGAAATTCTCTCCACGAATCCTCTGTATTTAATCCTTTGCTTTGTTCGCTGAATACATTAAACGCTTCCCTTAATTCCTCTTTCATACCGTCGTAATTTGCCTTGCCAAATAAGTACACCCTCCTCCTTGGTTTATAATGTCTTTCAACGCCTACAATAAATTTCGCATGCACTATTTTATGGTCACTAATTCCTGTGTCTGTAACTGTATTTAGAACTCTCTCGGGTATATTTGTTGCTAATAAGTCTAGAATGTTGTTACCCCTGGTCGGCTCTGTTACTAGCTGTTGTAGAGAATGTGTCGTAAAGGTGTTCAACAGTGATTCGCAATGTTCCTTATCCTTACCTCCTGCAATGAAACTACACGTATTCCAGTCTATCGAGGGGAGATTGAAATCTCCGCCTACTATTATTCCTCTATCATTCTTCCCAGAAAGTAATGTGCGTATCTCTGACTCTAGCTCTATTATAGAATTGACGTCTGCGTCCGGTGGCCTGTAATATGCACCTACATATATCTTTTTTGCGTTACTACTTTTACTTTTAACGGAACACCAAATACTTTCTACATTTCGCTCCGAAATAAGTTCTCTTCTACTGACATACGGGTCCTTCACAGCTATGAAAACTCCTCCTCCGTTTCTGCTTACTCTATCCTTTCTGTATACTGTAAAACACTTCGGAAATACTTCATGATCTGATATGTCCTTCGAAAGCCAGCTTTCTGTACCTACGATTATATCTGCATTAGTACTCTTAATGAGGTGGTGAAATTCTGCTACTTTATTTCTTATACTACGACAATTCACTACTATCACTGAAATTTTTTCTTCCAATCTGTTTCTCTCTTGGTGCTCCTTTCCAACTAAAATTTTCCTCGATAATTTTTTGACGGACAAACTATTTGGTCTACCTCTTACCTTTGATGAATTATCATGTTCGTTCTCTCCATGTGTTTTTCTCTGACCTTCTAAAACTACTCTGCATGTTCTGTCAAATTCTTGCACGATTTTTCCCCCGTGGATTGACCTGCACTCTGGGCTACCACCTGAGCTAAACCCTACGTGTATGCTCCAGTATCCTAGAAATTGACCGGTGAAAATTACTGCTTGCGATTAATAAAAGTTAGGACATCTAATCTTGAAAAGTAAGCAGCGATAGGTTCAGTGGGTTCAGTCTTTTAATCATAATTGAAAGTTGCTTAGCGAACTTTTTCAAACATGGCATATTGCCTGACATGGAAAAGATTTTTCGTGACATATGTCCAGCACATTTCCCTCGTACTCTGATTACTGATTTGTGCATGCATTAAATTTCCTAGCAGTTTTTCAATCAATGAAAAAACTTTACCGAATAATATTGAGCCCATATGTCAATCGCATCAATACTACTACTGGCGGCGCTTTGTTTTGGCCTAGTTTCTGCACAATTAAGATACAATTAAGTTTAATTTAGTTTCCAGAATTGGTAAAATGAATATAGACAGAGTGAACGTTCAAAAATTCACACGTTTGATCGCATAGACAAAGTTTCATTTCGCTTGCACTTCTTTCTTCACCCATATTATCCTGTTTCGGGTAATTAAAAAAATAATTGTTGGGAGGCATTTCCGTTGGTGTCATTATATTTTGGCACAAGACAACATTTAAAACAACGCTTTGGCATATTAAAATAAAGTGCGTTCAGGAAAGACATTTCAATAGTGATCTCCTAAACGCTTCAAACTTCGCATAGAAATATACGCACCGCGACCGCTGTTGCAGGACCTGACGTCATTCAAGATGGCAGCGATGCGAATTACGTTTTTGCGAGAGACCAGCTCGTGGCGATTCAAATGCTTATATTTTAAAAATAAAATACTTTCTGTCAAAACTGCTTTCGCAGCAAGTAATTTTTTTGTTTAAACTCTACGAAAATGCCTTTATTGGAATATGTGTCCAGAGACCTATTGCAAGTTCAATGGGATGCACATCCCGTCTCCAGTGTCGACATTGTATTCCTCATATTGTACAAACCTTCATGGAGTGAACTAAACAACTAACCAAAGCTTCATGGAAATTGGATGAATGTTGAGGTAATGCATGAAGTTATCAATATTGTATCGATACAGTATCGATATTGTAATGATACTTTATAAAACTTTGATAAAAAAACATCTAAATATTTTCACCTCAATTTTGTATCAACAATGTATCGATGTATCCATATTTTATCGATATTATATCGATACAGTATCGACATTGAATTATCGATTTTGTAGAAACCTTCGCGGAGCGTACTCAATAACTTTCCAAAGTTTCATGGCGATCCGATGAATGGTGTAGTAATACATAAAGGACAAACACATTATATACATTCGATACAGTATCGATAATGCAACGATACATTCCTTTTAAAAAACTAAATAATATCACCTCAATTTTGTATCAATAATGTATCGATTTATCGATACTTTAGCGATATTGTATCGATAAAGTATCGATATTAAAATATCGATTTCTTAGTCCTCTTTTCGGGAATGTACCCAACAACTTCCCAAAGTTTCATCGCGATCCGATGAATGGTGTAGTAATGCATAAAGGACATACGCACACACACACACACATACATTCATTTTTATATATATAGATACGGAGGCAAAAAAGGCCAATGATCGGAAAAAAATCGAAAAACATCAACAAATGTCGATATACACATTTGGTAAATACTCGAACGAAAAACGTAAAATGAATGCAGGAATAATGAGTTGAAAGCTTTGGTCGTTAATAAAAAAAGGAAGGATTCGATTAAAATTTAAATATTTTACTAACAAGGAGACATCGCGAGAGTGATGTTCGGGATCTGAATGCCGATGTTATTTTCTGAAACTGTACAGGAAATGTAGAAAAAGTGTCACGGCTTTCTTCCCCATAGGCCCGGGTTCGAGATATAAATGCCTGTAAAGATTTTGCGCGGAATCAGTATCTTCCAGTTAGCGTATTTAACAACCGGGTTGGCCGAGTGGGTTAAGGCGCGCGGCCGATGCTTTTCGCCCCGGGCGCCCTGGGTTCGAGTCCCGGTGAAGTCGATTTTTTTTCTTTCTCATAATTTAAGGAATCAATGATACAACCCATCCCCATTCATTTAAGTCAGTTACATTGGTATTTTTTCTATTTTCAATTCATTTTATGGATTTTTAATGGACCGAGGACTTACGACGTGAATTAGGGGATTTTATTTTCCCATTACAGGCTCACATGCCGCCCGACGCTTTAAGTTTGGATTTCGAAGATCCGTGAATACTTGTATGAATACCAAGGGCTTCAATTGTTCGCTGGACTACCTCAAGACCGTAAAGAATGAACTAAATGCTTATTACACTGCGACGGTTGCCCTCGTAAATTCCTCGGAACCGCCTTGGAATTTTCACTTTTATCACTTAAATTTTCCTAAAGTAGTAAGCATGATATCGGCAGAAAATAGAAGGGCATGTGAAACATATTTAAAATGATTTTCTCACAGAAAAACGTATTTTGTTGCGTTGCTGTATGTAGAGAACACCCCTTCCCAGCACTCAAAACGGTGTCTCAAACCGGGGTTTTCCGACTCCTACATTCTATTATTCATAATATCATTTCCACCGGGTTTTCCCCCATTAGATTTTCTCCACAGCCCACCCACTGTCTTTCCAACAAATTCTCCCTCCTTACTACAGAATGTCCTTCCATCCACCCTGTCTCCTTTATGACATGCCATCTTGCGCCCTTCAAAGAGTTCCGTCCCCAGCAACTCTTCCTCCACAGCTGACCCTCGCTAATCTCTCAATGAGGCACCGAGGCCCAACCGTGTGAAGATGGGTGCGAAAGATAGAAAAAGAAGACTTCGAGACCGCTTTGAGCAGACTACTGGAACGCAGGGTCATTGCACTTGACGGCCCCTAAAGGGTAAAAGGGGGAAACTGTCTAGGGTTAGTAACTGAATGTGAGGATAGCCAGTTGTGTTTATTTGGTGACAAGAAAGAGTTGAGATCAAAAATATATGAAGGGGTTGAGGGAGGGGCGTAGAAGAACGCATTACCAGGAAATTCACGTGCTGTTATATAGTCTTCGCCTAGCTTCGTCTTCGTCTAGTTTTTAAAAAATGAGTATATTTTCCCCAGGTCTTTGACGCAGCTCATAACACAAAGGAATTCACGGCATATCTCTCGAATTAAACCGTTTCGAGGGGGGAACGGACGCACAGACGGACAAGAAACGACATTCGGTTTTCATTGTCACACTTTTTCTTCCTGCCGGCTGTGAAACAGTGGCGGATCCAGGCCCATATCTCGGGGGGGAGCAATATCTGCCAATATGCTATATGATGTTGTATTGGTGGCATGGAATATCACCTAATTGGGGCGGGGGGTTCTCACCCAGAAAATTGAAAAAAATATGAAAAAAATAATGGTGAATTTGCATGCAAGTTTTTCTGGTTTTCAGCATGTATTCACATTTTAAATATTTATACTATTTGACTATTACCTTATGACTTAGGCAGCGAAAAACTTTGGTTTACCTTCGTTCAGAGACATTTTGATTTCTTTCCTGAAAATATTACTCTTACTTGTAGTTAATATGACCAAACTACTACACTATTTTACGCTACCCTGAACTACTTAAAAAGGATTTGTCATCGACAGTAAAGTAGTTTGAATTTTGGAAAGTTAAGCTTAATGCTTTGTGATATTCACTAAAAAGCAAAATAACATGATTATGAGAATAATTTGTAGTTCATGAGAACTTTGGACGAAGGTTCTGATATAAGTAATAAACTTATCCTACAACGATAATTTATAATTATGCCTAAATTCATGAAAGACTAAGAAAGAAAAAGCACAAAATAATTAGTATTCAGAAATTTAATTACAACTATTTTACAAACTACATGCATTCTAAATAATTACTTGTAACTGTAATCTTCTTTTTCCTCCTTTAGCGTAACGTTCAAGCACCTTGTCAACATTTACATCAATATCTTTGTGGATAAATAAAAGACTTAAGCCATTCAATCTTTCCTCAACCATTCGGGTTCGTAGCCATGATTTAACAAGATTAAGGCTGCTGAATGACCTTTCAGCACTTGCAACACGGATTGGCCGTGTGATAAGGATTTTCAATAAATTTCTTACGGTGGGAAATATATCTTAATCACAGCTCTTCAACAACTTACAGTAACCGGAACTTTCTTTCCTTCCTATTTCTCTCTCAACCACTTTGTTTTCCAAATATTTATTTCCCCATCAATTACAGCTTCAGATTGAACAGGTAGAAGATGTTTGAAGTTCCTAACAACTTTCTGAAGCCTATCTTTGACATTTACTTTTTCATTTGCAGCAGTGTTGTTGGAGTTCAAAATGCGTACAGGCAACAATATATTTAGATCAAAACACATTAAGGTGTCTTGGGAAAACCGTGTCTGAAGATCAACAATGACATTGTCCAGAAGTAGATTGTACATGGATCTTCTGTAGTAGTCTACAATGGGGTCGTTTACCATATTTTTTTATTGCCGAATATGATAGAGTTTTTAAAATAAAAAGACCCGTATTTTCCCGTTTTTTGGTCCGTCAATTATTTCTCGAGTTATAAGCGGCGAAAAACTGATGTTTTTAACCCTTTCGGAAAAGTGGGTGTGGTACAACCTCTGACATATATCGACTTCGTCCAATCGCAACTGAGCCCGAGAAGCTACTTCACCTTATCGCAAAGGAGGGGACACAGCTGGCTACGAGCAGTCAAGGACGGGAGGAAAATGACGTCAATGCTATCACAGCAGCTTTTTCGGTGGGCGTCACCTTTTGCTTATTTTAATTTTTTATTTATGAGTGAATGGTTGTAGTTAGAAGATTAATTTTTTGACTAAAATTATTTTTTCGTTTCTATCTAACAGTTTCGTGCACAAAATTGCGATTCCGGTTCCGAGTAAACGCCCCCATTGTGTCAGCGTCATGGCATTCTCTGTGACGTTGCTTCTTCACGATTCTTGGCATTACTAGCTGTACTCCCAGCTTTTCGGCAGTGGTTTTGGCCTCACAATATATCTCTGTAAGGGACTCATCGCAGTTTTTTCTACTGCCCTTCAAAGATGTCAGGGTATCTTGTACAGCATTAGAAGCCTTGTTTAGGTCTATGGCTTGCATTTGCAGTAACTTACTCAGGAAGCGTTCTTTTCAAAATGTAGATCAAATACATGAAAGAATAAAATCTGTCACTGTGTCACTGTCATAAAGTCACTGAGTTAATGTATAGTGCAGCCTTTTTGACCGATTCAGACTCCTTCCATTCACTTATTTCTGCGAAGGCTGACCTCCTAAGATTGAATTCACAATGGCATTTCTTTTGGATAACTGATTGAAAAACGAAATAATTTCCTTTATTATTCCAACAGCATTTTTTATGGTTTGGATTTTGGTTGACTTCGAAAGAGAATTATTCAAGGCATGGTTGTAGCATGGTAACCGTTTTGAATTGACCGCCTCTCTTTGGATCTCTGTAATACTACCGACTTATTCCGAAGTCAAAACAGATGCTCCATCTGAACCGATTCCTACACAAAGACTCAAATCTAAACCCAGTTCTTTCACATTTTCTAAAACTATTTTACTAAGAGTCTTCCCAGTAAGTTTTGTTTCCGTCTTTTCTGTCAATCGCTTATCAGTCATATCTGCAGCAGACTTGTATGCATCAATGAATGTAATGAAATCTTCCCTTATAGTTTCTTTGTACAGATACCTTACAATTAAGGCAATTTGTTGAGACAGATCAGATGTTTCGTCGAACGGTATTGACCAATATTTAACACTAGAAGGACGGTAGGGGTCATTTGACCCATTTTCAGAATTCAAACTTATTTTTCTCTCAGTAAAATATTTTTTTTAATTCTGAAACTTTTTCACTTTCTTCATTTTGTTCTAAAATGTGATAAATTTGCGTGAATTAAATTAAAATATTTTTTTCTCATTATTTATGAGAGGTTATACCTAGAAGGACGGCTTGGGGTCATTTGACCCACAATTTGCTTTCGCGCTATGTTCTACTTTTTCTATTGCCCTTGGGTTCTTTTGTTTCATGTATGACATTCATCAGCAAGAGGCTAGTTTGGTAGATGAAGTACTTGATTTTGACCCAGGAAGTACCCGGTTCAATGCTGGTTTCGTCCCCTGGACTCCTATTTCAAAACCTAGGCATAGTGACTTTTTGCACGCGATCTTTCGATAGTTCACGGCAGCAAAGGGGAATAACACGGTCCCAATCGTCGTTTAGTGACATTCATGAAATTATAATAATTTCTTTTGTATTTTTTATTTTGCAATTATAGCTGTTTTACCCACACCCTAATATCACACGTATTCAAAGGAAAGTTGTCCATTAGCCATGGTTTAGGGCCCTCAGAGATATTATTTTTCATCGACGCCACATCGTCTTTTCGAATAACTCTTTCCATTTCTGGCCTGATGGCATTGTCACTCGGCCTAGCTCCTTTGCCGGGTGTCCCGCCCCAGTTACGCCGGACCCCATCGGGGGGGCGGGGGGCGGCACGTAACGCTGCGCCCCAGGGCAAAATCTTGTCTGCTTTTGGGAGAGCGGAGGAATGGGGTGATCTGTAAAATTCTATTGTATATCCTACCCTTGGAATCCGCACTTAGGAGGAGGAAGAGACATTACAGCAAGTTCTTGGAACCCGAGTGGCGCTAGAGTCCCTGCCTATCGAACGGCAATTACCGGCACAACTGAAATTTTAATCCTTTTGTATCCATTTTGCTCTCCGGCTCTCTATCCCTCCCATGCAGCTGGAGGGAGAGTACCATATTTCGCATCCGTTTGCACATTTTTTCACATGCACGTCAGTAGCGAGTCGAGAGCGAAAGCGAGAAGTCGAGAAAAAAATAAAGAGAAGAGGAGCTTTGCCATTCTAATGGCTGCGAGGAAATATCGTACACCGGAGTGTGTTCTTGCTGTTTTACTGGAGTTAGACGAAGATCAGTCTGGAAGTGAATCGGAAACATCAGTCCATGGACGACATCCATCATCACCTGCGTGTGATGGAAGCGACGATTCCAGTTCCGAATTCCAAGACAGTGAATCCGATGGTGACTCCAGTGATGATAGTTGTGACATTGATTCTTGCTTGTAAGTTCTTTTCTTCTATTTTATCATTTTTCCATTTTACTGATTTATTTTCTTATCTTTTAATCAATGATAACATGATGTAATTATGAACTATGATAGCTCTGACTTTTATAGATCAAGTCATCTGCAAATATCAATTACAGTGAATTTTTTATGTTTGCCAATTATTATATGTTTTTGCCTATAAATACTTACAAAATATAAGAAAAGAAATGAAGTAATTATGAAAAACTGTAAAATATGATATTCTTGATAGAATAACTATTATTTTTTTATTTTTACAGAAACCCCCAGAATCATTCGCACCAAGTGAAATTGCTCGGGATGGAACGAAGTGGTTGGAGATTTCATCTGATCACATCCCAGCAGGGAGACTCTCGAGGCAAAATATTCTGCATTTAGCACCAGGTCCGACACCTGGAGAGAAATATTCAAGAACTGTCAGTTTTGAGTGCCTTCCGCTTGTTGATGAGTGATACCCTCTTAGACTCCATCATAAAATATGCTGTGGAGCATGGTAAACTTCAAAATCCTGATTGGAACTTGACGAGAGAAGAACTTGGAAAAACTAACATTTATCGCATTGATATATGCAAGAGGCATCTTGGGGCAGAGGCATTTGTCTATAAAAAGCTGCTGGGACCAAACGTGGGGTTCAAAAATATTCTCTAGCGCAATGGCTACGGATCGATTCCTGAACATTATGAAGCATTTACGCTTCGATTTGAAAGTGACTCGTACTCAAGCACTGGAAACAGATAAATTTTGTTTGATGTCTGAAATTTGGAATCATTTTGTGAACAATTCTCGATCCTGCTACTATCCAGGTGAAAGCGTAACAGCCAATGAACAGCTCTATCCTATGAAATGCAGGTGCCCCTTTATACGGTATATGCCAAATAAACCAGACAAATTTGGAATCAAGTACTGGGTTTTGACAGATGTAAAATCAAAATACTGCCTAAATGCATTTCCATATTGTGGCAAAGATGAAGATAGGCCATCTATTCAAGCACTGGGGGAATATTTGGTTAGTAGATTGACCGAGCCATACCAGAATTCAGGCATAAATGTTACTTGTAACAATTATTTTTCATCAATCCAGCTTGCTGAACATTTGAAAAAACGGAAAATATCTCTTGTAGGGACGATCAGAAAAAACAGGCGGGACTTGCCACCTTCGGTCCGCATGAATATTCCAATCTATTCCACACGAGTCTACAAAAATACCTTAGGCCATACTCTCACGCAGTACCAGGCAAAGAAGAATAAGAATGTACTTTTACTCAGCACCATGCACGAAGACTTCACTGTTTCGGAAATAAAAAAAAAGAAAACCAGAAACCATACTTTTTTATAATAAAAACAAAGTCGGAGTAGACATAATGGACAGCATAGGTCGAAAATATTCCACAAGGTCAGCTAAACGGAGGTGGCCTGTCCATGTATTTTACAATATATTGGACCTGGCCACAATAAACAGCTGGGTGCTTTACATCGAAACAATGAACAAAAAAATGAGTCGTAGAAAATACATCCAAAAATTGGTGGGGGAAGTTTTTGGAATATCAGTGACGGAACCCTCCCGGAAAAATTCTGTCTGAGATGTACTACGGAGTAATATTTTTTAAATTGTTATACAATTTGTGTAAACATACTGTGCCTATTGTAAAATATTAAATATAACTTTTGTACTGAGTGCATAAAATGAAATTTCTTGATTAAATATGTAATTGACTACTCAATATGATTTAACTCACGATTTTTTTTTTAATTGTTATAAATTTTTGAGAGTTGTAACGTTATTTAAAAATGATTAAAAAATGTTTTTAAGGAGTTAAATAAACACTTTGTACAACAAAATTGAATATAAGATGAAAAAATGTGTTTTTATTCCAAAAAACATTCTAGGGGTCAAATGACCCCTAGCCGTCCTTCTAGGTAGCGCGAAACTCCCGTCCTCCTAGTGTTAACTTCATGAATTCGTTTTAGGATTTCTTCCCTTATTTATTCCCGACAACATTCTATCAATAAATTTTGAGTTGTTTTACTAATATAGTTAGCACGGGAAGATGCACTTTTTAGGTGTTCAAGTATTTTGTCACCTGCATCTACCCTGAACAGGGCTTTGAAATCACCTTGGTTTACTCTATACCCCGTCCCTTCATCCCTATACCCCTTAGAGGTGTGTTCTGACGTCCAAGCAAGATAATGGTTTTGTGGCATTTTTTTGGCACCCCCCCCTCCCCCCCTCGTTGGACATAACCCCTCGGCGGACTAATTACCCTCCGGACTTAGCCGCAGGACTTGCTCGACAGGCGTAGCTAACGACAGGTGGAGCCAACGACGCCAAGAATGCCTACGATTCCAAAATGCATCGATTTCGTCTGCTTCGTTTCGTCAGCTCCGTTCAGCAGCTCCTTTCAGCCGCTCCTTTCCCTCTCCAGAAGCTCTACCACTTATATAGCCCCCAAAGCGCGGAAGAAGACCACAATTTAGGCCATCGTACGAGCCGTTATTTAGTGTTCCCCCGCCGTAGTAAAAAAAAGAGTCCCGATTGACCCAATCCTAAGCTTCCACCTCGCCCCCTTCACATCATGCCACCTTTTCCTCCCCTCAATTTGAACCAATGGAATTCCACGTTAAACCCCATTGCACTTTGACCTTCCAGAATATACCCCCTCCTTACCCCAGAGAATACCTCCCCTCTCACGCCCTCTGTTCAAGTCGAGACGGCAAAGAGACGATTTCGAGGCTAGGTGAGAGGAGAGTTGGTGATTGTCGATTCTCCTTTTAGCGCCATGGACTTTTTGGTGCAAGTTAATAGCTTTTCCCGATATTGTGAAGAGTATTTCTATTTTGTTGGTTTGTACCTTGTCTTTTGTTGTTTAAATACAGTGTTTGATTAGTTAGATTGTCATACTTTTGTGGTTTTTTATATTTCTGACCTCATCTTGCTCACCCGTCTTGGAAAGAGTACTTGTCCTTTGGACAAGCGTTTCTCGTGAACTGCTGTTCTTCTTTCGAGAAACGCTGCAGTTTTAATAATAGGCCTCAGCCATTCACGATTTTCGGTAACTTGACGAAGACGTTCAGTACATACTTGATTGACTACCTCTTTGTTTTTTTCTCGGGGGGGGGGGGGGGGCAATTGCCCCCTGTGCCCCCCCCCTGGATCCGCCACTGCTGTGAAATAGGGTCTACTCCAAAGAATACGCGAGGTAATGAAAGTATTTCTTTTGAAATGGCCGATGTAGTTGAATATGAAAGTGGTGGTTGGGTGAAGGCTATTTCAGGCTACCTTCCGTCTGTCAATATTTTTATATTAATGCGGTGTTTTTTTTTCTAAATAACGAATGCTTTGACTCTCATGGAATACGTGGAGCTAAAGCAAAATGGTGAGTACTGTGACAAATTTGGTTTCTGAATAAGTAAATATAGGTGTACAACTATATTTTACGGGCAAAATATTCCAGTAGCATACAAGCATATGGGGAGTCCTCCGCAGGCCATGTTAGACTAAAAAGAGAGAGGATATTGAGTTATGTTCATTGTACCCTTAAGAAAATTAACTTAACCAAACTTAATGAAAAACTGTTGATTTAACTTAAGGAAATACTGAGTCGGAAACTTTAAGAGTGATTAAGTAAATTGAAACAGTTTCCAAACTTAAGAAAAAAACTGAGCAAAGAACTTTTGATTAAAAGTTAAGTAACTTAAGCAAACTTTCCCAATGACTTAAGATTAAGTTTTAAAGTTTATACAAAACTGTATCGTAAGTTAAGAAACTGAGGACAGTGTTACTGTGGAAAAAATAACTAATGAAAACTTTACAGGAACTGTTCCCATAATGAAGTGAAAATAATCTCCAGTATGCATCGATTCACTTCACTTTCTGCTAAAATTCAGTATAGATGACAGTGACGGAATGGGCTTCCAGAAAGGGACCGCTACAACCAATAATCGTCATAATATAACTTTCAGGAACAACTCGAAAGCACCGCGTACGATTTTAAACAAAAACAGTTTTATACCTATTTTAATATTTATTGGCACTACTTCAAATTTCAATGATTGCATTCACTTGCCTGTGTAGCACACATTTGAAATAAGATTCCACATTTCAGGCATTATCCAACACGACTTAAGTCACACCACATGGCATTGGAATCAACAGCTGCAATGAAGCTTGCTTCTTGCACAACACTAATTTTAAAAAAATAAAATCTGGGTATTCAGAAACCAAGTATCTTTTAAAAGAATAATGGTCCACTCAAAATTAAAAGTAGATATTTTGAAGAGGGAGTTCTTTGAAATCTCATCGAAAGCCATGACTGCACTGAGGAAGACAAATACACCAAAAGTCTCACATTCATTACAAAGTTGATTTGAATCTTCATTAGGTCATTCCTAATGTCCCAATACGTTAATGGTATAACGTGCCTGTAAAAATAAATAAAGTCACTACTTTAGCTAAGAATTCAATCAAGACTACACAGAAGGCAGACCAAATCAATGACAAAGTCGTGAATTTTCTTCAGCAGTCTCGCTTCGTAAAGACAAAATTACTCACCGTACATTATTCGTAAATTCCTGTTTTAAAGTAAGCTTCTTTGGAGAGGAACTTCATAAAAACGCTATGCTTCGAGATCAATTTCATTCCAGATGCTTGCCTCCGAGTTGACTTTAAATGATCATATTATTCACAACTACGAACCGAAAAACGCAAAACACAACTGCCATTTTGAATGTAGAATTCGATTGGATTGGCATTGCGATTATATCGATATGTCGATACCTTTCACAGCCGCGAACTATGAAATGAATATTCGGGTTAAAGTTATTCGTGTGCACCAAAGTTGTAATTTATCGTTGATGATAGTGCTCTAATTAAAAAACATAAGTTTTCTAAACTGTAGTGCGTTTGAACGTATGGCACTTCCAAAAAAAAGTTAACACTTCAGAGCCGAAATTTTTCCAAGTCTCGAGTTGACGGTGATTTGACAACGCTGCGTCACGGCTTCCCTCTGGCGGAGCCTCGCGAAGTTCTAACCAAAAACAAACCCCCTTCCCTCCTCCCCCGTCCTCATCTTTCCCTGTTTAGCAGAAGGGATTACTGCACGGTCGGTCTTGTTATGCCCTAAAGAAGGGGGCTATTGTGGCCACTCCATGGTTGTTTCTTCCGACTCGCGCTGCGAGACTGAAGTCCTGAACACATCTCTACGCTCGCCACCGTCGCGAAAAAAACTGGACTAATTTCCAAAATAGCATTGCTTTGAGATATAGACTTGAAACTTCACACAAATACTCAGAAAATATTGCTAATTAAGGAATAATGCATCATTTGACATGCTTCTTATCTGTTAGCCAGATATAGGGGCTCAAACATAACCAAATTTCCGAATAAAAACCTGCATCATTTGCCTATTAACACTGCCATGCCTTATAATTGCCAGAGCTACAAATATTTTTTAAATTATTTAATTGCTATTCAATTACTTAGAAAAACTAGAGTATATCTAGTTCACATGGGTCCTAGAAAGACTCCACTCTTTTCAAGGGCTGAAGGGCGTGAATAAGAAGTATCTTCCCGGAGCGTACGCAAAGAAAAATAACTCGATTCCGCGTAATCTTATCCCGTCGCACGGCTCAATATGCTCGCGATTTCATCAAATAAGAGTAATGGAGGTTACTGACAATGGGTACAGCTCAAAAACAACGAATTGGAAGCCTTAGGGTCAATGTCACTTCAGCAATGTGAGCGAGTCACGTCAATTCCAGCCCCCGACGCGTGGAGCCAAACCCAAAACGCGCGGTCGGAAAATCATATGTAGTTTTCGGTGTCACAAACTTACTTTTAATTCCTCTTCACTTTCGTGTATATGGGTTTTCAGCGAATTCTCAGATATGACTTGACAAGTGCCTTCCTAAAACGTTAGATATTCTCTACTTTATGCAAAGTTTTGTCTGAGAACAGTGTCCGCCATTATAAGTAATGGAATAGCAAATAAACGATTCAAAAAATATTTGCAGCTCAGGCAATCAAAAGCAAAGTATACTGTTAATAGATTATGCTATTTTTATTTGATCAAATTCCTCCCAAAACGTCATCATCAACTTGTAAGATATTCGGATAAATGTTATTACAGGATTTTTTTTAAAATTTCGTGATGTTGAGCCCTTGTGTCGCACTAACGGATGAGAATCATGGCAAGTGATGCATTATTCCTTAAGTAGCAAACTTTTCTAAGAATCTGTGTGAAAAGTGTCTCCCTAAAACGTTAGATATTCTCTACTTCGTGTAAAAGTTTTGTCTGAGAACAGTGTCCGTATATATCTCAAAAAAAAGTTATTTTTAGGTTTTTGTCCAGTTTTTTTCGATTTCCGACTAATGTGGGTCGGTCCTGTGTCCCGAGATTGTCGTTTTCTTCGACTCGACCTGCACGACGTCTGAAGTTCCGAACATATCTCTATGCTCGCCACCATCGTCACAGAAAAAACCGCCGTCACGCATTTGCATAACATTAAAAATCGACTTTTTACTTTGAAGAGGAAATCACATATCATCATTGGTTGTTATCACCCTCCAATTTGTATGTGTCCCTTAAATAATTAATTCCTTGGTTAATTGGTGTTGTTTCACGTTCGTTCCATTTCAGAGTGAGTTCATAGGCATATTTAATTCTCACATCGATGTGGCCAGTAGCTTTGAAAATATGCAATCCCAAATTTTAAGACTAGGAGCAGGCTGATAAGAACATTTTAACGTTTTCGCCGTATTGGCGCAGTAAAATGCTCGATTTTCAGATTGAAGTAAATAACGTTCCCAATTGTGGTGGCAATGCCACGAGCAAGGTCCCTATAAAATATCCCTGTAATATAAGGACCATGGCCACGAGTTAACCTTAGCATTTATAGTTTAGGAGTCCTAATTTGAATAATAATAATAATGCCCATGAGATTATTGTTTGTATAATACCAATACAAATGTGTTATTGACCACGCAGCCGTTTCCCTAAAATCTGGTCTAATGTCTAATCTAACGCTTTGGAAGAAGGTGTTTAAAGAATTGGCTTTTTCTACACTGCTGGTGACTCTAATTCCTTTATCGTTTTTAAGTGTGTGCACTGTGGACCTATTTGCCCGAAGCTCTCTCACATATGACCAAAACGCTTTAGGATTGCTATCTAAATATTCTCCTAACATCTTGCTCTTGAAATGTGATAACGCTTGCCGACATGATTTCCTTGCTAATGCTCTCGATTTTTTATAGTTTTGAACTAACTAATTTTTTCCTCTACCGATAGACCCCGTCCTGCATTTTTCATCCTAGCGTGGCATACCCTTTGTCACTTTAGTGATTTCCTAACCTCCGCATTGTACCACCTTGGCTCTGTATTATCACTAATGAATTTACTTGGTATGTATTCATTAACTGCTTTACGGGTGTCCTCAAGAAATTAGTTGAGTTGAGTATTTGGATGAAGTTTCAAGTTATCTGTCAAAGAAAGCTATTTTTGAATTTTGTCCAGCATTTTCCGATTTCCGTCCACTATGCGACGATGGCGAGCGTAGAGAAATGTTCAGGACTTCAAATTTCGTTCAGCGCGAGTCGGAAAAATGACCATAGGGTGTCCACCATAGCCCCCTTCTTTAGGATATGAGAAGACCGACCGTTCAGTAATCCCTTTGTCCCATCTGTTAAAAGGGTAAAGGAGGGAGGAGGAGGGAAAGGGGTTTGTTTTCGGTCAGAGCTTCTCTAGGCTCCGCCAGAGGGAAGCCATGACGCAGCGTTGTCAAATCACCGTCAACTCGGGACTTGGAAAAATTTCGGCTCTGAAGTGTTAACTTTTTTTTGGAAGTGCCTGTACTTTGAATTTCATCATTGGAAATTAAAAGGCAATAGTTAACTTGTTGAGTTGACATGGAGTTTTTGATCCTAGAATTTTACTTCTCGTATTAATATATTTAAGTAAGCAATGGTTTTAATTAGGGATGGGTCGGTTCGGTTCTTCAGTTCTCGGTTCCACCGGTTCTTGAGCTTAGAACCGGAACCGGAACCGAGGCCAAAAAGAATCGGTACCGAAATAATTGGCGCGAAAACCAGTTTGAAACCTGCTCACACTCTGAAAGCGGAGGCTTCACATTAAAACCGGGTGAAATAGTGTACTTAGATGTTTCAACGTTGCCGTGAATTATTCTAATTCAGTCGTTAAAATGACTATACGATTTATTTTATTACATCCAATTCTAGTAAGTGATGAAATACCGCCGTAATAAGGATATTCCGATTGATAGGTATGTGTTACGTCCACCTCCTTTGGAGGTGTTAGTCCTCATATCATTTTCGTAAATTATATAATATAGAGTGTATAAGTTTTATAAGATTTCATTCATACTTAGGACATTGCTTTCGTTAAGTCAGCAAATTATTCGTCATGTGTACAATAGCATTAACTTTGCTCATGCAAGAGAACGCTGTCTACTTCGCCGCGCAGTAAATAGAAGACGACAATCGACTATTTGAAAAATGGACAGCGCAAAGATAGCCGGATATGAAAGGCACCCGCAATTGCAGGTATGCGGTCAATTACGACTAAATTGTTTTATCAAGTTGCTTCTTCCCTTGATGCAAGGGTCGTGTTCAGCCATGTAACCAAAAACCGTTTGCCGTTGACCATTCTGCTTTCTTGATTACTCGACTATAAATGGGAGATCATCACAGAAACGTTGGACTAACTGGTCATTTTTAACTTTAAAAATTTTTTGTGCATTGAAACGTGAAGAAAAATGCACGTGTCGGATATAAAAGCTGATATTGGTATTATCTTCCAACGGGAGAGTGCAACTAAGTATTTGCAGTAACATACGAATTTAAATATTTAAGTTTATGAGAAATGTGTTGGTAATGACAAAACCGTGGTCGAAAGTACACACGCGGTTTCTCTTACGTGGATCATACTTAACAAACGTATCGCCGTTAAATAAAATCAAGGCATTGGAGATACCGGAAAGATTCCGAAACGAAATAGGAAAGCAGAATCTTTTGAAACGACGGAAATGTTACACGTAAATTTATGTCAACGCATGTCGCACAGAAGGTCTAACTGAGCTGTAAGCCAATGGTGAAAAAAATCAATCACGCAAGGTAGTGCCAAGTTACCATCAAGAGCCATGGCATACGAATCAGCACTGTTAGCACTTCGTATATGCTCAGATGAATGCTTCCTTAGTCACATGTCGATAAATGAAGTGCTATCGAAATACGGCATACCTATCGATATATTCTATCATACCTATCGATATTTTAAAAATATCGATAGCTGGTGAAATTACGCCTGTATTTACTCACGCGGTTCAATCCTTCGCAATGTCTTCCGAAGTGTGGAAATACTTCACGGTTGATGCAGCAAATGAAAATTTTGCAAAGTGTAATATTTGTCATTCCCTGATTTCCAGGGGTGCATGTAAATCCACTTCTAACCTGAAAAAGCATGCGGAAAAGAAGCATAGAATAAATTTTGGCGGGAAGAGTCCAATCTTGTCTCCTAAGAGACGGGATACTTCAGTAACTACGATGAAAATGTTTGTGACCACCCAACCTAAGGCGAGTGCCATCACTGAGGAAGAATTGAGTGAAGATGAAAGGGATCTTTCAACTGGTAAAGTTACAACTACGGCTGAAACACTTCCACTTGAAATAGCTCCAGTCTCTAGTCTTGAAGTCCATTGTACCAGCAGCTCTCTTGAAAGTCTGTCTTTACCAACTGCTTCCACATCGGCTGCTAATTATCCTAAATACAACAAACCTAGGCCTAAGTCAACATCATACCACCAGCTCACTTTGTCAGAGGTCTTCGATAAAGTAAAAAAATTTAAACACCAAGATCAACGAGCTCTAGCAATTACACGATTAATTGCAGAAATGATATGCTTGGATTTGCAGCCATTTAGTCTAGTGGAAAACATAGGCTTCAGGAGGTTGATTACTCACTTAGAGCCTCGTTACACAATCCCTTCCAGAAAAACTATTTCAAATAAAATGATTCCAGAGATGTATGAAACAACAGTGAAGAATTTGAGAGCAAAATTGGAAGATGTTAAATTTGTAGCTGTGACTACGGATTTGTGGACATCTGTGAGTAACAGTGATTACTTAGCTGTGACAGTTCACTTCTTTGAAGATTCAGTTCTAGGTTTCCATCTTCAGCATAAGAGCTTGGAGGTTATTCCATTTGTGGAAATCAGCCATTCAGCAAGTAACCTCCTAGCCTTTTTAAGCCAGGTGTTAAGTGATTGGGGACTCTACAGTAAAACTGTTGCTGTGGTGAGAGATAATGGGAGGGACATAACCGCTGCTTTGAATAAATCTAAGTTCCACAGCATATCTTGTATGGCCCACACCTTACAATTAGTTATTAAGGATGGTTTTATGGATAATCCTAAAGTCACCAATGTCATTCAAAAGTGCAGCAAAATAGTAGGAAGTTTTAAACATTCTGTGAAAAATACTAAAATGTTGCGGCAATGTCAGAGACAGCTGGGACTACCAGAGCATCGCATGATACAGGATGAGCCCACACGATGGAACAGTTCTTTCCATATGTTAAAAAGAATGCATGAACAAAAAAATGCTATTGTGCTAATCACAAATTCATGTGACATCAGGCTGGCTTCTGAATTAACTACGGATGAATGGAGGACAATTGAAGTGGCAGTAGATATATTAGAAATATTTGAAACGGCCACATTGCAACTTAGCAAAGAAACATCATCTGTTTCAGAGGTAATTTATTTAGTTAATTATTTAAAAATGTTGATAAATGGTTTAAAGAAATACATTTTGTAAAATGCCAAAAGACCAAATAATTTTACAAAAGGGTTGTACTGACTGCCATATGTTCTGACTGAAGGTGTATTTTTTTTAGGTAATCCCTCTATTGAACTTAATTACGCACCATTTGGAAGCTCCTGCCCCTAAGGGCTCTGGTATGCAGGGGTTGAAAACTGACCTCCTAGCCTCCATTAAGCTCAGATTCACCAATTTAGAGAATGATGACATCATATCCATGGCCACCCTTCTGGATCCTAGATTCAAGACTACACCATTTAAGAATATGGAATCTCTAACCTCAGCTAGACAAAATCTTTTGGATCGAATGGCCAATTTTTCTTGTCAGGGCCCTGCCAATGAGGAATGTAGAGTAACATCACGTGTTCCATCTACGTCACATAATATCTGGGTGAAATATAAAAATGCTTTTTCGATTCCTTTGGTAGGACCTTCACAAGACAATATCAGTGCTGAAGATGAGCTAAATTTGTATCTCTCAGAGAAAACCATTAGTCCTGAGAGCGATGCAGTCATTATCAGTCAGTACTGGTTCTCTACTAACTTCAAAAGACTGAAATGCTTAGCAATGAGGTATCTCTGTGTTCCTCCTGCAACTGTTTTTAGTGAGAGGCTGTTTAGTACAGCTGGTAATATAAGTGACAAAAAAAGAAACAGACTTGATCCAGAAATAGTGAAAATGCTGGTGTTTTTGAACAAAAATTTGAAATGAGTACCACTTTTCCCATATTATTCAAGTACACATTTATTAATTTGTGCAATATTTAAGCAAAAGATTTATTTAATGGAGTTTATTCCCTTAATATTATGAGGTGTTTATTTTTGTGTACAGGAGAAGTTAATGGCAACGAGTACAGAACCAAAAGTGCTTGAGTTCTACAAATATTTTCACATAAAGTGCACAAATGGATTAAAATTACATAAACACAAAAATATAATGAAGTATTCTTTTTCAAGCAGTATGTCTCTGAAAATGATTATTGATTATCTTATCTTACCATTGAGCAATGCAAAGTAAGTTGTAAATTAAGAACCGGAACCGAGAATCGGAACCGAGAACCGAAGTTAAGAACCGAACCGGAACCGGAACCGAAAAAAAGTGGAACCGACCCATCCCTAGTTTTAATTTTAACTAGAACTGAATTGCCAGTCCGTGCCTACTGAATTTTTTTAATGATTGTCACGGAGGTGAAAATTTAGTCTTTTGGCACATCAGCTAGTCACCCCTGCTCATGTGGCCATGATCTGATTTTCAAGAGCTCAAAATAAAACATCGGGCCACCGTCGAACCGATGTCGGCAATGCTACTTGAAGCTGGTGTTGGCCCAATGTCGGCAAAGTCGGCCAACCATAGCCGATGTCGGCCCAACATCATCTTCAAGTAGGTTGGCCGACTTTGCCGACACAAAGACGACATTGGGTCAACACCAGGCCGGTAGTTGATGTTGCCTGGGTCTACCCCAGAGCTAGAAAATATAGTGACACTATCTTGAAATCAGATGTCTAGGATGAGGAACTAAGGAAGAATAATTAAATTAAAAACAACTAGTTTGAATCAGTATCTTAACTTTAATGCATAAAAAATTAAAACACAAAAACTGTAAACAGTAAAGGCAAGAATTTGGGCATCTCTTATAAATGATCAGGTGAGTCACAACTGGTTAATTCACACCAAAATTCAATTACCATTTAGATCGAAAACACCAGTAGGTACCTCTTTTTAAACATTTCTAGCATCAACCTGACAAATTTTATTCCACTGCAATTCTGGACAGTATATAAGATTCTTTATGGTCCTATCGTGATTTTTTCTCAAAGTGCAGGGTTACTTAAGGGTTGCCACTAATTTAAGAGTGAAAACTGTTGACAGGTTAAACTACTTTGAGTTCCTCATAAGTTACTTTATAGGTGTCAATAACTTAAGGCAGAAACTGTTCAGGGGGCTTAAGTACTTACAGGCAAGAAAGTTTCTTTAAAGTTATCAATAACTAATGCAGAGAAACTGTTGAGAGATCTTAAGTACTTATAAAACCTTAAAGTAACTTAAATGATCTCTAAAAGTTTCTGAAAAAAACTTTAAGGATGGCCAAAGTTACTTAACTCTCTTTTAAGTTAACTTTGAAATTTTAAAGTAACTTAAACCATTTCAACAGTTAATTTTCTTAAGGGTAGTATATACCCGGAGCACAAAGTTAATAAAAGAAAGCTTGCACTATAAAACAGACAGTCGAAGAAGAAAAAAGTTATATACTAGATAACTGTGAAGACTGACTAGCTGCTGTGTTGTAGGTGATGTCTAAATACCTTGGTACTGCAATAAATGGATCTACTTAGCTTTATTAAATGTCATTTTGTGTTTTAGTAGGCTTGAAACATGCATTCCTTATGTGGTTCATCAAGTTAAATAGATATCACTTAATGGAAGATTGAGACTTTTAACAATAGAATACCATTCTCTGAGAATTCTTGAACACATCTTAGGTTTCTGAGTTCTGTTGTTCTCGCAGACACTGCGTTGCACTACCCCCTGTCCTCTGCAACAGGTCAGATGCAGAGCCATCGGGGGAGCAGACGAGCTCCCTTCAGAGCGTAAGTCGGCAATTTGCGTGGAGCAGCTGGGTATTAGGTCATTCTTGCGTCTTTTCTTCTCCCCAGGTCGGAAAACATGACAGGGCGTACTCCAAGACGTGAATTTACGTTGCGGGATCCATTCAATGAATTTCCTTTTAGCGGTGTACGCACATTCTTCATCTGTCGTTTCTCCTTGTATATTTAATCTCTTCTTGTAAATCATTAATTTATCTTTCCGCCTCGGCAGAGCTGTAAAAGCTCTAGAATTAAGTTTACACGTTTGTTTATAAATATACGCTCGGGAGCTGAGGGCTTGTGACGTCAGAAGCGCATTCAAGATGGCGGTCGTGCTTTTTTGGCGCATTCCAAAATATGCGACTCTAAAACGTATTTTACAGCATTTATATTGACAAAGAAAATTCGGCGGTAATGATATGGTTATTCCTGCTGAAGTATGAACTATCAATATCTAAAATAATAAAAAAATGGTGAACTACCCTATTAGCGCATCCTAAACAAGTTTGCTTTGAAGTGTCCAAAGTGCGGAGTGAGAGGTGATTTAAGTTCTTCTACCCTTTATTAAATAAAAATACAGTTTTATTTATAATTTTCTATTTACTAAGTATATATTTTTACTGCAATTGCAGTTTGATGTATTTAAATGTTTCACGGTAGAGTCTTTATCGCTAGACTAGTAATGCATTTTACATCTGAGTGGTTGGTGTTTTTTAATTATCAGCCGAAAGAATGGTAGAGGGGTATATTGTTTTAGATCAAATGTTTATGTAATACGTAAAGTAGGCTCGAAGGTTGACGATCGAGCCGGGATACGAGAGTGAAGAGAATCCCACGACCCGTTTGAGCTGGACAACGAGGAGTTTATCAATTTATTTCTCTTCTCCCCACATTTTGATTTGGTTCTTATTGTAACACTTCGGCCGATATTGTAGCGAGAGCGGTCGATCACGATTTCGAGTGAGCAGTGTGTTCTGTTCATTCCAATGTATTTTCACTGTCACTGTGATGTTTGTGTACTCCCTGAGAGCACAAAGTTTGCAGTAGACCTAATGTAAACCTAATTTCAACGTCTACATCTGGTATTCAGCTAACCATAAGGTTTGCTGAATTCCTAGATGTAGACGTCTTATTTTGGTTTACATTACGTCTACATGTGGTCGAAAAAAGGTGCAAATGTCCGCCATTCGTGGTCTACTGGTGACCTCGCAAAGTTTGCAGCAAACCTAATGTAGACCTAATTTTAACGTCTACATCTGGTACACAGCAA
The DNA here is from genome assembly GCA_933228895.1 of Platycnemis pennipes. Taxonomy (NCBI): domain Eukaryota; kingdom Metazoa; phylum Arthropoda; class Insecta; order Odonata; family Platycnemididae; genus Platycnemis; species Platycnemis pennipes. The sequence goes on from OW121856.1 coordinate 113,636,137, forward strand.
ACCATAAATTTTGCTTCATACCGTATGTAAACGTCTAATTTTGGTTCACATTACGTCCACATGTGGTCGAAATAAGGTGCAAATGTCCGCCATTCGTGGTCTACTGGTAACCATTAATGTAGGTTTTCAGCATACTAGATTTAAAAGAAATAGTTTTCACGGTAGTGCGATAATCAACACAAAAATGTAACAAGGCAGTAAACTTGGGTTTTCCACACACAATATTAAAATACCTACTAAGTACGTAGTTTAATATTTAATACACTAGCTACGTTATGTACGTTTCTACGACACGTCATCATCGGGTAAACTAATAATTACGCTGCGTACTCGAAACTTACAGTGGTACAGTACAAAGCTCACATCTACCAACAATTTATTTGACTATTACAAAAAAAATGACTTCGTCAAATATGCCTGAAAAACACCAAATCCAACAGCTTCTACAGGAATTACGCTAGAAACCATCAACATATAACAAAAATATAATAATATATACCTTTATTTATCAGAAGACCAGTGCAAATGAATTATACAAAATTTACACAACAGCACCTCAACACACAATCAATAGCACTTCCTCAGCGTTTTCGAAGACACTGTCTATGCATTACCAAAATTTTAAACGAAAAGAAGTTCGAGAAAAAGAGTTAACCGATATCACACTATTTTGTTGCCAAACAATGTTATTCACTCGGCAATATAATGCAAACCAAACAAAACGGAACCTCACTTGGCATAAATTACATGAAAAAGGTCCAAATACCCCACAATAGTACCATCCCAGCCGGCACATGACAAGGCGTATCTCCAAATATGAGGATAATATCCGCAGAAATCGTGACGAGCCTATCTTCTGAGCAAGGATAAAGATCGTGGACTCCACGCCTAAAAATTGACGAAACGAGGGATGAATTTCCGCATTTTTAAGGATAAGCTTATCCCTAGCGGGCTAGCCTCATTGGCTGAAAGGGGCCAATGAAAGGACGAGGGTAGCAGCGCCAAGGGCGGTGTTGGGCAGAAGCTTCGTTCATATATGGTAGTAACCTCCCCTACTTTCCCCATCCCAATTCCCCTCCCCTACATTCCCCACCCCCTCGGTTCATACTGAGGCGCGGGTTGCATTTACACATGGAGTTTCAAATTAGCGTAAACAAATGAAATCCATAAACTTCACTGATGGCACGTTTTATTGTTTCACACTGAAACTGAAGTTATAAAAAATATTTAAGGCACCCAAAGTAACAAAATATCAACATACACAAAGGAAATGGTGCGTTAAATAGAAAAACATATGTAAGTTCCATAAATGAAAAAGAAAATACGGAAATGATGAGGCAGCATAAAAGATATTAATCGTAAATCATACAAAAAACAAAACAAATTCAGGCTGACGGACAAAGTGATTGAGTGAATACAAAAAGACAAATATTATTGCACTTATAAAAAGGAAATAAACAACTATATGCCTTCTGAAATTAGGTTACAAAAATATTACGACAGCCAAAGTGACAAAAAATCAAGAGATGAATAGAAAATGGTGCACTCACTCACACAAACCATTTCACTCGTATATTTCACTACGAAATCACAATACATGGTGCAATAGGCTCCATCACTACCAACAATAGTCCGCAATTAGCGAGAAAAAGTCCTCATACCGCGGGTTCTGCCTTTCCAGTGTTCGTCGAAGACACGAATACGTTACGGTACATGTCGTATTTATTCATCAATATCATCCATTACACACAGAACTGCAAAACACTATACGACACTTCGAGCACAGTCAACAGCGTCCAGACAAGCTGATCACATGGACGAACTTCACCATTGGCGTGGTAATTACATTATCTCCTACTCACTCTTTACCATCGACTATTAACTGCGAGATGAAGCATTTTCCTCAAGGTAGCTAGAAAAACGAACCACTAGCATATCTCATGCTTCAATTCACAACAAATAACTTGATACACAACTGTTTCATGGAATAACCGCGAATGAGGACCATGTTTTGTATGTTATCACAAGAAAATACAGGGAATTCCAGCCCTTCACACCGGCTTCGTCTTCCTACCATTTCCTACGGCGTGATATTTGAAATGCCATAATCATTGCTCATTGGCCGACGGTGGGACAAAATGATTGGCCGCCTTAATTGAGAAAGAAACAATGGAAAGAACGTCGTGAATCTTGAATCATGGTACTTAATCAACCATAAAGAACAATTTTAGTTTCAATAATCATAAATGTTTTTGAGAATTCATATGTTTAATAAGAATTTTATACATAAGCATATTTCGCATTTACAATTTGCCCACAAAATTACGTCCGCTACAGAGCCACTAGGCGACCAATTAATAAACTACGAAGGCAAAATACCTTTCGTGCTGCCACCTAATGGCCGATTCACGAGCTATTACAACACGAACGAATGGCACCATGGCACTCAATGTGGAAAGAAAATTACTACAGCGGTAACAAGAAGTAGCAGGCGTTTCGCGCTGTTTGGTGTTGATGAATAAAATAAGGTGACCTAGCGACGGAAACGTGCATCGTGTGGATTCATATCCATATTTTAAGTTACAGCCACCAAAGTCATTATGCAATCCACTAAATACGATTTCGCCGTACAATTAGATTGACACTGCGTAAAAGCGGCTAATATTTTTTTGTATATCTCACTTAAAATGAGAGTATGTTCAGTTTTATTGCACCAGCGATAAAAATCATGGAAGTCTAGGGTATATAATGTTCTAGATATGCCCATCCCAGGTTTACCTAATTCTGTCCGGGATGTGTCGAGGATATATACTATGTGGAAGATATGTTTATCCCAGGTTTATCTAATTATAGGGATAAGCCCATCCCTGTGCTGACTGGGGTATTACCAATTACACTGAATAACATGCAATTTTCTGCCGCAAAATGCAATTAATAGCGCCCACATTAGTTGCATCAACAATGTTTAATAAATGATAAATAGTTGCTGGTGATTTGATTTATTCAATAATTGCACTGCCAAATAACTGTGACACCCCCTCTCCCAAACGCTTGCAATCGAGGAAAGCAAGGATATTGAACGTGGAAGATAAGCTTATCCCCAAAATATCAGATTTCTCCAAGTTGCCGTAGACTAATGTATGTTACACCCCCTCCCCCAATGCTTAAAATAGTGGAAAATAGGGATATTGAACGTGGAAGATAAGCTTATCCCCAACATATCAGATTTCTCCAAGGATACGACCAAATCTGTGCTAGCTGGGATATCTGCTAGCAGTAAAGTAACACACGTTGAAACTTCAAGGATCCTTCGTTCAACGACGTATTTTTTAACAACTTCGTTACGTTACTGGTTACTTCGGAGAACAAGTATTCTATACCGTATATACGGTTGAAAAAATCTGTAAAGACAATAAAACGCAGATGCTACAGAAAGAAAAACGGATTTCTAAGCAGACATTATTCCATTGCCTTTAATTTCAAAGTACACTTACCACTACGAAACAGCCTCAGTACACAAGTACCTAGCGGATGAACCGGAACCAAATTATTCTTTAGAATACAATAACGCATAAGACAACTGTATATTATGTAACTAGAGTGCGTAAAATAACACTGAGATAATAAATTTCAACTACACTCCAATAAGATTCTGCACATGTTTACGTGTGCATGCTTGCGTTTCCATGCGCGGGCACGATTTAACAAAAGAAAACTGACGAAGCCAGCGCAGCCAACTTGGCCAAATAAGCGGAATTTCTACCGGATGATATTGTTTAAGCGCAGTAATGGACTGATAATGACGAAATAATGTCTGCCGATATACCAGTAATTCCGTTTTTTATAAATATTTTAAAGGGTCTCAAGGTGAACTATTGAAAACATATTATGTTACATTTGTTTTGGTTGGTAATATTTGGTTTCAAATGTGGTCGACAGCATCCGTCATTAGGAATTTATTATCGTGTCTACATTAGGTCAATTCTTGGTCTACAGCAAACTTCAATCAGTGAAGTTATCTGTAGACGTTAAATTGACCAAATTTAGACGTCTACAATTTTTAGTGTGCTCTCAGGGCTGTCACTGTGACTTCAAGGAATTTCCTGATATGGGTAAGGAAACGATCATCAAATGAAGAGGATAGCCAGCATGGAAGCGCATCAGAGGATTTGTACCATCGCGTGCACGTAATAAATATTAAATTTAAAGAAAAGAATAATAAATAAAATAAAATTAAAAAATTTAGTATTTGAACTGCGCGTCGCGGCGCCGTTATGGCGAAGCTGACGCACCCTTTGAACGATGTTTGGGACTAAAACTTCGGGAAGCGCCATATAGGGGAAAGAGGGGAACTGGTTTCCACTGTTCGTATTTCATTTGTTCAACTGCGTGCACAGCCAAAATGTTTATATTTTGGCAAAGGTTAATTGAGACAGTAGTTTAATTTTGTATTTTTCGTTGACGAAGGTAATCATGTTTGTGTTTTGGTGCTGATGTCCTTTTACTCTGTTGAATTGGTGAAGTAGCTAGTTCTTTCACATCTGGTGATTGGAAGGTGTGATTTCGATGTAGGGTTCGTGGAGATTATATATTATTGTGATATCCATGGTTGGGTTACTGGACACGATCACCATACCCAGTGTTTAATAGCCGTGGTAGTGCCACGTTTAGTGGATTCATATAAGTAGTCGCTTTTATCGCAGCCAATATGAGACGGAAGGTGTTGGCGATTGTCGTTTCCAATCTTCTAACAGAAATTGGATTTGAATCCGCGGAAAAGCAAGCTTTGGAAACATTGGTTGAGGCGCTTCAAAGCTGTAAGTATGTCTTCAGTACGCTTAAGGCCTGTTTGCACGATACAATTTCTTGTAAAATTTACTGTCTCATTTGTCGTCTAGATTTTTGTGCTATTGTCTAGTTATGAATGAGTGGTAACAGTGTGAAATGTTTTGCACAATTTTTCCTGCAATATACTGGTTCGCATTACGTGAATGCTTTTGTTTTTCCCTTTTAAGCGTACAATGCCATGTTTGAATAGCCATCGACTATTAGGAAGGAGACAATATTAATCTCTTAATGCATTTTCAGTTGTCTGAGGTGGTTTGCGGCGAGGGAATCTCATGGTAGATGACGAAAGCGATGTATGTAGTTGTTAGAATGCGTGTGGGATTTGTATTATGTATGTGTGGCTTCCCAATCAGGAACAAAACATCAAGTTTTTTTCACTTGTTTGGGAAACGTTTCTGAGGTGAACGATAACATTTCAAAATGGTTTTAGTGGCCCCTACAGAACAGTGCGGATTCTGTTGTTACAACTTTGTACGAACTGTAATAAACAAGTTCAATACGGTATTACTATCTTTACGAACCAAGGACGTATTTAATTAGATTTTTTTTGGCATTTACAGATCTTATACTTTGCATCCTTAAAATCTAAAGTTAATATTGCCTAGGTATACGTAATTCCATTCTATAATATTATCGTTAAATATAGATTTTCTAATATTCTTGTGGTGGTATCAAAACAATGGGATATAGTGTTTGGGGGAGGAAAATGACAACTAAGGCTTGTTGTGCCAGAATGGAAAGGTGGGTAAGTAGTTTGAGGGAATGGAGGAAGGGTGGAGAGAAACCCGGTGTTGGCATTAGCCTGCTCATTATGAATGGTGCCAAGGGGACTATGGCTTAACGTCCCATTGGACGGACGGAGTATTGGACTCAATTAATACTCTCCACTAGGCACACGAGTAGAGACCGGCTTACCAATGAAATATTCATCTGGGAATGTGGAGTGCACTTCCAGCATTCCATCTGTTGGGACATGCTCCCTTGGCGTCTTTTGTTAAGCTCAGGCTAATGACAATTCTGGGTTTCTGTCCATCCTTCCTCCATCCCCCTGAAACTCCTACCTTTACCCAATTACCTTCGCCAGGATTCAAACTGTGGCCCTCCGAAAGGGAGGCTATTACTCTCAACCACCACACTAACTCGCTCCCCCTATCTACATATTTTTATACTTATGTTTCAAGTACAAACCACTACGATCAAATCAATTTAGGAAGCACAAGGCAAAAGCCTCTTCAACACGTTGCTTCTATAAGTGACGACATGCGAAGGAGCCAGAAGCCCAGATGGCAGTATTGGCGGTGATGTTCTTGCTATGTTTTCCTGTTGAAACATTTTCAAAACTTTTTTCCAACGAATTGTATCATGTAATGATCACGTTGTACTTAGAGCAGCAATTTTTATCTCATAAAAAATTTGATTTTTTTCTGCATCATTTGACACCTTTATTTTGCTATTCATTTCAATAATAAGCAAACAGGACTCATTTTAATGATAAAAATAGCAATAATTTGATAATAACATAAAAGACCACTTTCCAGATTTCCATAAAAAATTCACAATTTGCTCTTGTTCTTGAGGGTTGCAATGCAGGGATTGTTGAAATAAAGTTTGTCTAATTGGAATTCACTATGAATGAATATTACATGCATGACTCATAGATTACATCCAGTAACTGAATGCATGTTGTGTACTTCAATGGCTTCAAATATATGCCATAGGGTTGTTCACACCTATAGAAATTGGCACATTAAATACTAGTATATCACTTTCTATTCTATGTCCATTTAATTGGAATGTATAACAGTTATGAAGAACAATTAATTTTCGAGCTATGAGGAGTCAGAATTCAAAAAATTTTCTTTCCACCGAAAATGGTCCGCTATTACGGTCAATGGCTGATGACATCAAACACCCGTACCATTATTCCCTACTAGCTGAAGGTGCCCATTTAAATTCTGCGGGAGAAAGAAAAAATATGAGTATGCATGACATTAAATAATTTTGAAACTAACTCTCCATGCCATGACTAAGTCGATCATGTGCTCTTGGGCTATTATTGGCTCAAATTATGCTTCGGAATCTTAAATCTAAATAATTCTGATGTAAGCTCAACTAATGTCAGTGATTGATTGCGGGCCATTTCAAAGACGGGAATAGTTTTTCGGACTTTACAGGCAACATGTACCTAAGTAGGTTGGAAGGCACAGGATGGGCATATGCATGCTAGCATATGGGAGACGATGAAGCCAGAATGGAGAATACTTGGGAAGGAATGGTTCCCGCCACCTTGGCACAAAACGCTTTGTATTCTTCAGCCTCTTGCGAAGTTTGCCTGCATTGATGCCCTCAATTCATCAGCAATGGCATCATAAACTTTCTTCATAAAGGTTATTGAAGATGAGTAATAATGCAATTTAGTCCATATTGAGTTGAATCTATTCCTAAATGCTGGTGAAAATTTAACCTATTGAAACTACATACATGGCATTCGTTTGCGTATTTGCACATTTTTCACTGTTGATTTGATGCATTTTTGAAGCAAAATTCATTTATCATTTTATCTCTCATTTTGATGAATTTTTAGCATTTCTTTCCGCGTTCCTGTTTTCTTATAAATTCCATTATTCATCTTACTATATTCTTAGTTTTACGGCAAGGAAAACCACTTTATCCGTGAGTAGCACGAATTAAGGAGAGGAGATTACTAAGTAACTTGCTAGCGGGGTACAGGGTCTGGAAGACGCAGTTGCCGTCCTTCGTGTACATAAATATGACACTTATGAGTACAATCCACAATATTAATACTAGATACGCGCCGCACTCCTTCATGATACCCTGCCATCGGTCGGCGAGGATGTCTGGCTCCTTTATGGCCACTTTCGCACGAGCCTATAACGCGCTCCCTATGAATGTGAAAGGCAATTTTTCGAAGACGAGTGTGGTTAAACTCCTATTGACACAAGGTTTCCCCCAGACATGAGCCCCAGAGGATCCCTCTTCCTTTCTTTGAATACTATTTATTTTTCACTTGTATTCTTTTATATTTTTATTATCTAGTTAATGCCTATTTGCTATGTAGTTATTTTCTGTTTTCATCATTTATTGCCTTTAATATCCACTTATACTCCATTTATTTATTATTTATTGACTATATTATCTATTTATTTTCTACCTTTTAACTATTTCTTGCTTTTGTATCTATTTATTCCCAGTTTTTAACTATTTACTGCTTCATTATATATATTAAGGAATTATTAAGGTATTAAAACACAATGATGTAAAATCTGTAAAAGAGCCCTGGGCAGGTGGAAGAGGGGGCCGGATTGTGGCCTCAACCTGCCCAGGTAAAATAAAGCGCAAGACAAGACAAGACACGAGCAGTAAGCCCCCATGTGTATGCACCTTCTAACATTATTCAAAAAATACAATCCAGTGTACTACAATCCTAGACGAACTGTTTAACCATTATCCATGTCTTCATTAGGAGGCAAAAATGGTAAGAGCCAATGATCGGAAAATAATTTAAAAAGATCAAGAAATTTTGACGTAAACTCCACATTTTAGTAAATTGACTCGACTGAAAAACATAAAAATAATGCAGGAATAAGGAGTTTAAAGCCTTGTTTGATAAATAAAGAAAGGATTCGAAGCAGTTTATAGCACAATGAAATTTACAACATCCCTCTCTGACAAACAGTATCTGAGGCAGAGGGGGGAATAGATGGGCAGACAAGAAACGACACAGCTCTTATTATTACAGATTTGCTTCCAGTGGAGTATAAAATAGGGTGTACTCTAAACTCTACGCAAGCTTATAAAAATATTTATTTTGAAATAACCTTAAGTAGTTGATGAAAGTGGTAGTTGGGTGAAAGCTATTTCAGCCAATCTTCCGTCTCAATGTTTTTATGTAGAGATGGGTCAAATAGCAAATTTCTTGAACTCAAATATCGAATATATTCGCATATTAAATCATAGCTCGAATATTTCGAATACCTCGAATTTCGAATACTAGAATTTCACATTGCATATTAAATATTCTACTAATGTATTTGATGTTTTCATAAGTACAATTGTATATTCAATAAAGTCCTTGATTTTAACTTTAAATTAACTCCTTTATTTTAAAATTTCAGATTTAATGAAATCAATAAAATTATATCCATCCATAATATCATTTGAAATTTATTGCCTACTACTGCTCTTTATTTAAGAATGCAAGCATCCTCATACGTTCATTATCTAATCTGCTTTTTTCTTGTCACAAATTAAACCTGAGGTGATGAAGAGTCACTCAGAAAAAACTGTTTATGGCGGAGTGAGTAAATACTATGAAGATAATTCCTTCAAGTGAGGATACAGAATGTTAATTTTCCAATAATTAAAAATGTTTTCACTAGGTGGAAGCAAGTCTGCTAGGTACCTTCGAATTTCATCCTCTGGAGTTTCCTGACCCTTTCCGCTAGAACCTGGTGCTCTTGGCATTAATTTGGAATAAAGTCCCCACATTGTGTGTTCATAGTTTACATCAGCCTTTTTCAGCTGCACTTTTCTTGAGCTATCTCTTTGTTTTGGATAACATTGTTCAGGTAGACCTTTGGAGGCATGTAGGGCATGGAATAAGACACGCAAGTAAACTGCCTATAAACGGGAAACGGTAGAAGCGATGCTTCGCGGAGAGCCGCCTGTTTAGTAGCTGCGCTGAGGCATCCGGCCGAGTCCAACTGCCCGTTGCCGTTCGGATGCCGGGGTTCAAATACCCCTCCGAAGCATCTAGAGCCTGCCGCTGGAAGCTTCAAGAAGCGCGTGGAGGGGGGTGCAGTGGTAGGGGAAGTGGTGCGGCGTGGGGAAACCCACAGGCGGGCGGAGAGGCTGCCGAAGGAGCCACCGCCAGGAGACCGAGGTCAGGGAAGTCAAAACCAGATGTGACGACCTTACCGGGTAGGGTAGGTGGGGCGGAGTCTTGTTGCTGGATGGCGCAGTGGTGTCTGTTTGCTGTGGGGCGGTTGTATAGGCCCCCACGAAGATCGTTGCCAGGGTGGGAGTCAGTGCCGTAGGCTGCAGAAGGGCGGTTTGAAGGGTCGGAGAGATTGCCATACGTCTCTGGGCCAAGTGTCCTCCATGTAGTCACCCTGTCGATGGTGAGTTCGGTGTTGCTGACCAGGATGGTCTTGTCGCGGCGAATCACCTTGAATGGTAAGGAGGCCTTAACTAATGGTTTTCGCTCGGCATCGTCTCGCAGGAGGACGTGCGTACAGGTGGCCAAATGTTGCTAAATGAACGTGTGTGGCTCGATCCTGGTGCGGGGCAGAGTTCTTTCATTTGCGGAGGCGAACGACGAAGTCTCTGACGTCTTCGTTGGGCGTTGGCGGGGGCGATCACCTCTCCGGGGAGGGGCTGGCCATGGACCAGTTCCGCGGAGGACGAGTCGAGGCGGAAGGTGCTGCACAAGCAGGACGAGGGGCCTCAAGCCGCGAAATATTGGGGTGAGGGCTATCTTCAGTTGAGTCTCTTGGCCAGGGATGCCGTTCGCGCAGTCCGAAGCCGGTTGGTGCCGCAGGGTGCGAAATGGCTCGGATCCAAACTGGTTGCCCTGGTCGGTCGGAGGTGCATGCACCGCCCAGGCGAAATGGTGAATGTGATGGGTCACATTGACCGTCCTGGCGTTGAGGGCCACCGAGCGTCGTGTGCAGTGGAGGTGAGGAGGACCAGGGGCTCTCGGATCGGTGGGCCCTGCCGTCAAGCACCGTGGCGTCAAACTCGGACTGTGCAATCCGAAGGCGGTCGGGGGGCGACAGGTGGTCCTGATGTGGTGCATGGTGGTGGGCCATGATGGCTTGGTCAGTGGGGGGAAGGTGGCGTGGAACAGCATTGACTGTTGCTGGGAGACGCTCGTTTGGTAGGGGGCTGGTCCACAGGGTGTGCTCGGGCCGTTGTTCGAGTCAAAAAGGTGCTTGTTGCGGCAGGAGGCTTGTAGGAGTCGCCAGAAAGTCTGAGCCGATGATGGGCGACGACGAAATTCCATGCGAAGGTGCGGCGTAGACCAAAGTCTAGGGCTAGTCGCAGGAACTAATGCTGTTGCTTGCTTCTGCTCCAGAAGACGCCTCATCATTTGTTCCACCTTGTGGGTTCATCCTGGATGAGCTTATGCTCTTTGATATTCAGCTATACTTGGGCCAATTTCAGTTGTTTCGTTGCTATATTGGAATGCTTGAAGTGACCCACAATGCTGCGACATTTTGCTGTAAGATCTTTCAACATTGGTTGGCTGAGTATGCCGTCTTTAATCACTAGTTGAAGAGTGTGAGGTAAGAAGGAAATATGATCAACTGGACTCCCTTCAAGTGCAGATACAATATTCCTCCCATTATCTCGAACAATGCATACAACTTTGTCAGTCAAGACCCAATCTTCTACAGTTAGTGCAATGAAGTTGCGAATATTCACACCAGAGTGTGAAAGCTCTAGAAATGGGACACATTCCAAGCATACATGATGATAAGCATGACTTGAATCCAAAAAATGAGCTGTCAAACTCATATAGTCATCGGTGGCTGTTGATGTCCACATATCTGTTGTAAGAGCAATGTATTTAGCTTCAGACAACAAATTTTCTACTTTTTTCTTTGCTTCCTCATACAGATCTTGGATAACTTTACTTGCAAAATATTTTCTTTATGGAATGGTGTATCTTGATTCTGAGTAACCGATCAGTTTACAGAAACCTTTATTTTCCACTACTTTGATGAGCCCATAGAGGAGAAGTTGCATGGGATTTTCCTCCCCTCGACATATTACAATCAAAATGGTTGCACACAGCAAATTTGTTGTCCGTTTATAATAACTGAAAATGGCACCATATGCTTGATAACTCTTGGACATCATGACTCGTAAGCTGAGAGTAATCGTAATTTATTACTAATTATGGTAGGTATATGAATGCTTTCAAATTTTTTTTTTTTTTAATGAGTAATTGCAGCAGGTGCCGTACACTTTCGAGTTGAGTTCAGAAACTCCTATATAAAATTCAAAAATTACTTTTGCAAGTACTCCATATTTGGAAGAAAATTTGCAGTTTCAAAATCAATGATGAAAATTTATTAAGTAGAGTGATATTCTTCACGAAGCTCGTATAGAGCAGCAACCATCGTTGATGCATACGAACATTCTTCAACTTTGCATCACGGCAGGTTTTCTTGCGTTATTTACAGTGAAAAGATACTTTTTTTACTCCTACAATTTTGATGGCATATTATTTGTTGTAACTGTTGTCTTTAAACTATAATTAATGTGGTGAACCCTATCATTATGCAAAATTTAGCGCATCAACACCACGGAAACATGCCTTGGAACAAACTTCCTTCAGTGTAGCTTGATGATTATCGCAGACTGGATTATTTTAGCCGAGTGAATTCAGTGGATGATGACGATGTAGTAGAAGCAATATCTCATTAAGGAAGGAAATCAACACAATAAAAATTATCACTCATTATATTACGTTGTCGCCGAAGACGCCAAGCGTGCCACCGCCGACGAATATGTCGTTGGCTCCTGGATGATATACCTACTGGAGAACTCGCCATTTGCCAGCTAGTGCGGTGGAATGTCTTTGTTCATCTGATGGCGAGCTCGCTAGCTCGAAAGCCGCCGGAAAGTCTAATTCATGTGTCGGCATGTGCGAGTTTGCAACAAAATCGTTCGTTTTTACTGGAGAACTCGGCATTCGCCAGCTCGACTTGAGTTGGTTCGTCAGTTTTCGAGTTGGTGTGTGCTCAAGAGGTGCCTTTGTTTGGACTGGCGACGGACATCATTTCATTCAAAGGCTCCTTTCACACGGGTCGGCGCGAACCCGACGCGCACAGTGGTGCAGGATCCCTAATACTTGGTATTTATGAGTCTAGAAAAACTTTCTATATAGGGTTTTTGTGCATATACGTTGGATGCACCAATTGACGAATTCAAAACCATCTGTAAGGACATATCGCTGATGCTACTCCTCTAGTAGATAAGATAAAATGTTGCACTGGTAATAAGTGCATCATTTGAAAAGGAGCAGGCACAGCTTCACCTTCAATTCTCTCTAATATTACGTGTATTTCCCCGATTTCTTGTTCTCAAAAATGGGTTTTGTAATTGAAAGTGAGTCCTATTTAAGTGTTTATTAATATAATGCAAATATAATTTACAAAATTATTTTTTTACGTAATTATTTGTTCAAAAATAAAGAAATTTTTTTTGTAAAAAATCACTTATATTTTTGCAAAATAATTAATTTGTGAAAATATTAACATCGAATTCGTGTTCAGAGATCACGAAAACCTTTGTGCTATAATTTTTAATGAAACGAGAATTTTAAGTTTGTGTAAAGCCAAGTAATAAAAGTATTGCAAATACTTTTGTGAAAAAGTAATTAGCGAAAATATGAGCATCAAATTAGCAATCAGCGACAGAAAATGCATATTTGTTCACATTAATCGTGATGTTTTAAATAAGAGTTAATTTAAGTAAAAAAATTGCAAAAATGTTTGCGAAAAAAGTAGTTTACAAAAGTTTTGAATTTAAATTTATATTCAGTGACCTCGAAAACATATATAGACCAAATTTCATATAAATTGAACATTTTTAAATCCAAAATACCAATACCAAAGTAGATAAGGTGCTGTGCTTGTACTTTTAATAATGTGGATATAATAAGATGACCAATTCCAATTGAAAAATTAGATAGGACTGGGCATTGAACTATTGACCATCACGATGACACATTAAGAAGTGAGGCTTTTTGGTCTGGAATTTTAAAAGTTTTGTCTTGAAAAAGTCTTGAATTTCTTTTTCATATATAGGTAGATACCATGATCTCGAATAGAAATGAACACTACAAAATAGATGAGAATGAGGCACATATTGTACTGTACGTTAGGAGATCAAATAAACAATAATAATAATTCAAATAAAGAATAATACTTTTAGTCTAGGCAGGGTCCACCTGCTCCATGAGATCATCAAGATCTTCATCCCGCCGCTTTTTGTGATTCTTAAAAAGCTGCTCTAGTAGAGACGATGTCCTCTTCTCTACTTTCTTTTGTAAAGGCTCCTTTTTCTTAAGCAAGTCATCCGCCCGTGACCGCAATGTTTGGGCATCCTCCAACATACCTTGGGCAATCTGGACTTTTGTCATATCTTTGTTGGCAATAGCCTCCTCCAGTTTCTTTTTTTGACTTGTTGACTAGTTGATCAGAGGCCTTGCGCTCCTCAATCTCCTTCATACTTGTCGCATGCAGGTCATCCTGTAGCTTGCCCAACACCTGTCGTTCTTTTAACTGGGCAGCCTCTTGCCTCTCCAGGCGAGCATTCTCCTCTTCTTGTAATCTCTTCAGCTCGTCTTCCTTTAGTTTCTGCTGAACCTCCAGGCACTCTTCATACTTTCCGCGTGCTACTGCTGCGAGCTTGAGCAGGTGCTACTCAACCACGACGCTGCAACAGGTCTAAAGCACGTTCCGGAGCACCGGCACAGAAACTGCAGAGGCTGCCAGCAAGCCACATGCAGCATCAGTCAAGGCACGGGGCCTGTACCGGCTTCGGAACATTAGCCAACGATGCCAAATGCAATTGCCGAGTCTCGCTTTTTTGTGTAGACAAGTAGCGAGGAGGACATATGAGAAATCAAGCTACGCAACTGGCACACCCAAGATTGAGACTTGATCAGTTTAGCATTGTACATTGCACCCGTTTGCTCAGCTCCAGGGCTCGTTTGAAAATTTCCACCAGTAACCCTCAATCTTTATCACCTCCACCGCAGCGCACAAGGACAGACAGAGACAGACGGAATTTTCTAATGTCACACCGGATTACCGAGAGCTGAAACACTCACCTTCAATCAGCGACATGCAGCGAGTAGGTGGGCAGCTTGCGCATATGTAGCACTGTCTCTTGTGAACGCCTCGTGTCTCCTTCACAGTCTAGCTCCTTCCACAGCCGCAACACTCAACATTAAAGAATTGAGACAGTCTAATAGCAGACGATCTAGTTGTGCAGCGCCAGGGTGGTCATGGGCAGAAACTTCGTTCCATATATGGTAGTAATCTCCCCTATTTTCCCCATCCCAGTTCCCCTCCCCTACATTCCCCATCCCCTCGGTTCATACTGTGTCACGAGTTGCGTTTGCGCAGGGGTTGCAAAGGAAAAAAGCAACAGTAAACAAATGCCCGCATCGGCCAGCCGGCACGCAACAACACAAACATGCTCCGACACGCCTACCAGTGGTCCGTAGCATCTCCTCACTTGCCTGCCTGACCGCCGCTAGCCCGCGACACCAGCGCCCTTCCAATGCAGCGGCTGGGGAGTGGCCACTACGCCAACGCAATTGCAGTGAACTATGTCCGCCACTCATGGTGCAAGCGCAAAGGCGAGTGATTTCTGCGGAAAGGATGGATTTTATTGTGGGATAGGCTCGTATTTGCCAGAAAAGTGAGCATTTTCCAAAATAGTGAACATTATTTCAAAATAGTGAGAAAAGTCACCCGGTTTTCGAATAAGTGAGTAAAATTGAGAAAAGTGAGTCAGTGGAAGCCCTGGGCTTACACTAATCTTTGTCGTTCACTTCATTGTCAGAAATACACACAATGAAGTGATTAATAGACAGATTATTTAGGCTGCAGCTAAGTTTTTACATTCCCGTCTGTAAATGTTGTAGTGTGTACCTACTAGGTGTTTGTATATTCACTTTCAGAACCATGAAGCTGCCTATCTGTTGTTATGTGTGGATCATTTTTTAATCTGTAGTAATGACTTATCTCTGTTAAATTCTATCACGTTGTAGCTAATGACTGCATTGAAAATGAGGGATTGGGGTGACATAATTATTACTTATGGATGTGCGAGCCCAAAACATTGATTTCTGATAGGTTTTGACTCATTTGGGGTTGTAAAGTTTCTGGAATCTCCCATAAGGTTTGGGGGTATAGTCACAGAAAGGCTGTGGAATGAGAGATCTGGTCTCCGGATGAAGGAAGAAGAAGTCTTCTGGGTTGAAAGTCTTAAACGTTGATGGTACTATTGGGGAAGCCGATGTGAAATGACTACACTTATTTCTTTCCATTACCTTTTCTTTGATGGAATCCAGCTGACAAACACCAGCTTGAAACATCATCACAGCCACAAACATTTGAAATCATTATTACTTTGTGTTTTATTTATAGGCATCTTGTTATAGTCCTGTAAAAAATCTTCAGTTCATCCAATGATACTTGAATGAAAGCAGTGGTTTGGTGACCCTGGGCATATCGCTTCTGAACTCCCGGGCCTTATTATTATATCTAAGGTTGATAGACTGTAAGCAACGTTCTTGAGCCACCTGATGGACTGTCAAGGGGCTCTTAGGGCCAAAAGGCCCTTATTTCAAGATATAATCTCAAGAATATCACATGATATACCATAAGTTGAACATTGATCCTTGTGAAGTGAAATTGGAAGCATCAGTTTTGGACCTCAACATATTTTAACCTGGAAAAATTCAAATTTTGACCCGAATTAGTACTGGAATTATATAATTTATTGTGTGTAACAACCCTGACTTTGAATTACTGGCCATGGCCATATTGTTATTATATACTAATTATTAATTACGTACTTCTTATATTATTGTTTTATTTTTCTAAGTATCTCATACAAATGCATTTTTCTATATGTATCCATGATGCTAGTTGTTAGTTTAACCTTTTGTATTTTCTTATGCTGGTTGAGTAGTTTTATCTATTTTTTCCCCCTGTAGTGTAGTATTTCAGTTGTGATATTTGCTTTTACACCTCAGCAACTTGTGCACAATCATTGTGTGTGGTGCTGTGGTCGCCATGGTTTCCAAGAAGAGCCTCTCTCTCTCTCTCCCCGTGGCAGTCATTGCTGAGGTGGGGGGCAGTTCGAAGGCGTTCTGTGAGCTTGCGGGGCGCACGGAGGTGCTGCTGGGGGACGTGGTGGTGGCGCTCGTGGAGATGGGCCTGCCCTGCTGGGAGGGTGCTGGTGGCTGTGATGGGCTGCACGCGTACTCCAGGCGCCCGCTGCGCAGCGTGCTGCCTCCGCCCTCGTTGGGCGCGGCCCCCAAGCAGCCCACGATCCTGCAGGCTGGCACCAAGCGCCCTCACCCGCAGCACGTGCCACCGCACCTCCCACCCTTCCCCGACCCCCACGCCTACATCCGCACGCCTGTGAGTTGCTCAACCATGTGTTTCTTCATACTGAATACGATCAAGTTTGTAGAGTAAAAATACGTTTTATTTTTCCGTTCTTCAATCGATCATATAGTTCCCAAGTGAAAAACGGCAGAAAGCTGATGTTTTTCCTTGATATGGGATTCCATGCCTATCATTCCCTCGATACCACTCAATGCTCCGTGGAATTGAAAATATCGAATTCCATGATATTGTTAAATCGATCATGAATTTTGTTTTTAGGGTTCGGGTGTATGTGGCACTGTCTGCTTTCATGAAGCTTTTGCGGCATATTGAAAGTCGAGGTACATACATATGGGGGGGGGGGGGGGACTTTCGTTTGAAATTTGTAAAGGGATGTGTGGGTCCACTGCTCCACCACCAAACCTGAAAAACATTATTGACGACAGTACTCACCGTGAAAAACTCAGATCCAAATTGTTAATTTGATGCCTATGTAAATATTTATTGAGGGAACAAGCTGACCCGGCCACGCGTTGCTGTGGCTCAATCTGGTTAAATGGAAAGCGCACGTTTATAGTATGTTTAATTTCACAATTCTTATGGGTATACAATATATCTCAGCTGATCAATTGTTTTGCAGCTGGACACGCATATTTGTATATAATTTTAATGTCTTTGCATGTCGTCACAAAGTATAATATTTCAGGCAAGCATTTATTTCATCCGCTAGTGTCAATCGAGGAATTACAGGTAATGTTTGCCTGAAATGTCGTGCAAGCAATATTAATGCGTTCTCAAATGGTCTCAGGATTCAACGGAAATCTTGCAATGATCGATCCAGAGCCTCGAGCGATGCTTTGTGCACCATTGTGCATTCATCCCAAGCAATAAGTTGGCATTTCTGAAATATTGTTCCCATGCCGGATGATTTGAATATGTTGCACGTGAGTGTTTCAATGAATTGCAAGTTCAATGGGATGCACATCCCGTCTCCAGTGTCGACATTGTATTCTCGATATTGTACAAACCTTCATGGAGTGAACAAAACAACTAACCAAAGCTTCATGGAAATTGGATGAATGTTGAGGTAATGCATGAAGTTATCAATATTGTATCGATACAGTATCGATATTGTAATGATACTTTATAAAACTTTGATAAAAAAACACCTAAATAATTTCACCTCAATTTTGTATCAACAATGTATCGATGTATCCATATTTTATCGATATTATATCGATACAGTATCGACATTGAATTATCGATTTTGTAGAAACCTTCGCGGAGCGTACTCAATAACTTTCCAAAGTTTCATGGCGATCCGATGAATGGTGTAGTAATGCATAAAGGACAAACACATTATATACATTCGATACAGTATCGATATTGCAACGATACATTCCTTTTAAAAAACTAAATAATTTCACCTCAATTTTGTATCAATAATGCATCTATTTATCGATACTTTAGCGATATTATATCGATAAAGTATCGATATTGAAATATCGATTTCGTAGTCCTCTTTTCGGGAATGTACTGAACAACTTCCGAAAGTTTCATGGCGATCCGATGAATGGTGTAGTAATGCATAAAGGACATACACACACACACATACATTCATTTTTATATATATAGATAGAAGGAAATTCCGATATTTCTCCAAATTCTCAAATTTTCTTTTGTTTCACTCTTTTTTTAAGTCCCCGTCCATTGCAAATGATTTTCATTTCCTGTGCTTCATAATTTTTTTAAATTTTTCATTAATTTTTATGTGAAAGTGTCCGTGGGAGGTCCTTCAAATCTCACATACAGGTTTCACTGGTGAAGGTCATTTCTCGCCAAATAAGGAGACCTTGCCCTGATCATCTCCAATGTTCACAAAAATTGGTACATATGTTCCCTGTTCGTGTATTAGTATGTGCGAAAAACCATTTTCCCAAGTATCGAGTTTATTGAGAGTGACACCTATTTGTTCATTTTTAGATTTTTACAATTAGGCCCTTAGCTTTATGGCTATATCTCTTGTTCTAATTGAGATAGAAATCTCCAAAAAAAACTTGTTTTATTAGTTGAAAATTCACAAATGATATTATAGGGACAGATTAAAATTTAAAAAAAGTTTTTGAAATTTTTCAAAATGATTAAATTTTAGAACCCAAAATACATATCCCTTCAATTGTGCTAGTTTTAAATGAGATGCGTCTTTCAAGAATCATCCAGTCCGGTCGTCGGCGACGTAGCCATGGGCGGCCGTACATACGACACCCACGTGTTGACATCGTGCTGAATCAGCTGATAACAAATCAAGCACGGTGGAAATAAGTTGCGCGAAGCACATCATAAGAAATATCAAATTTGATATACTGTAATGGTTCCCGCCCGGATGAAGCTTTTGGGCCGAAAGAAACATGTACAAAGAAAATAAAAAAATCTTCGCGAACCTTTCCCGCGCTAAGTCCGCGAAGCCAAACTGCGTCACCTGGTACGAGAAAAAATAGACATACGCCTCTTTGAGAGAGGGCAAGCGGGTGGGGGGTTCCCGACCTTGTGCAATTTTTCACGCGCTCCCTGGCTTTACCGCCGGGGCGAAACGTATGAAGGGTAGGAATGGAATGTGGTGGGGGTGATAGGGAGCCTCTCCTCCCGACCCGCGGAAAAAGACGACGCACACACACTTTCCCATTCATATAACACACATTATTATTGCAAAACGAAAAATAGATACATTAGACACAGGATAATATACTCTTTTTCTAAATTTAATGAGGGATGAATGAATGATATGATTTTATGAACAGGGATGATGACAGGAAAAGTGAAAATAATTTTACCAAACAGAAAAATGACACCGTCTTAGGCGGTGAGCAACGACACAAATTTTATCAATTTCTGCTTTCTGGAGGGAGGTAATTCTGAGTCCTTCCCTCTTTCTGTGAGCACTCGTTACACTTCAACAAAGTTTAGTACACCGCTTCAAAGGAGTTCATGGGGAAGCCAGTGCAGCAGCTGAACACAGTGGGGGGGGTTTATTTTGAAAGCTGGTCGGGCGTCGACAACCTTACTTGGCCTCACGGTGACAACCACGTCCTGGAGATCTCCCCGCTTTTGCTTCTCCGACCGCAGGCTCCTCCGTATTAAAACTGGAGCGGCGTCTGGCACTAGATGCAAGGGAGGCTCCTTCAGGATATTTTTTCTCTGGTCGTCCGTGAACAATCTCGCCAACCTGTCCGGCTTGGCGACGGCGTAAGCTTCGCCCGTTGATCGCTTTCTTTGAATTCTCTCACAACTCGTCCGCCCTGGCGACGGGCATAACTTCGCCCGTGGCTCACTTTCTTGGAATTCCTCTAGGCGTTGCTGCTGCCGGCTTTATATACCCCGGGGATGACGATGGGGTGGGGGGGGGTTCTCGATGTGGGTGGGGGTTGAACTGTGGGTCTTAGGCCACAGTGGCCACAGGCCCATATCACCTCACTTGCTTGTTCAGTGACTCATTCACTCCCGCTCGCACTCAGTCTCACCTTCCTCCACGGGTCGAGTCTAGAGGGGGTGGGGTGAGGGTATGAGGGGGGGGGGGGGAGGGGGGGGAATAATGCGGTCGGGCCAGGGAGCATTGTGTAATGGTCGAACCATTACAATACCTACCCTTTTCCAATGATAATATTACACTTAAATGTGCAGCAATATGATGCACACGATGCTTAGCTTCCGTTATTTTCACTCACTGCGCAACAACAATACTTTCCAGTAATAGTTTCGTGAATTAAGAAACCATTTCTTTTTGATTATTCTCAGTGACTCTTTTAATAATTATGTTCAGTGAATGGCAACGAATATATTTTGTTATAAATAATTGACTCCTTTCAATGAAAACATACCGGACATCAAAAATAGGCCAGTTGCCATGCATCACCCATAGTCCGGCATAATCCCTAATCCGGCATCACTTCGGTCAGACTGTGCCCGATTAAAGATGCTCAACTGTAGTCCTCATCGTGGGCGTGCTTGGTGGTGTCAAGAGCTCACTGCTAGACAATCTCAAGTGCATCCCAGCGTGCAGGGTGCGAGCGGATGCACTTGCAAGTGCAATGCAGAAGAAGGCTGTCCTTCTCGGGTCCCTCCGCCTGCTTCGTGCGCATGACCCTAATGCCGGGTAGCCACCTATCCAACGGTGGCGGACATGGATACCCTTAGGCACCAACCCTCTCGAGTCTCCCACAATTGTGACAGCATTACAGTACGTTATTATAATAAACATTTATTTCACTCAAAATAAGAAATAATTAAATAAACAAAAATAGAGAGAAATTAGGCAACACTGTAGGAAAACCCTTTGTTGGGGTTGCAATTCCTTGATTATGGCATTTTGCGGCAGTTACAAGAAAAATTAAGAAAATAAAATATTAAGGGCTATACAACTAAACAGAAATTGTGTCCTTAACTATTTAAATGGTCATTAATTGTAAAAATATCTTCTTATCCCTTATGTGTTACGTCATTTAATTCAGGTACATATTTCACAGTAAATTCCAAATTCAATAAATATAACAACACATGGAGAGCAAATTTACTAAACTACATTTACATAACTATTTTTCGAATATGCATAAATACATGGAAACTTTGAACATTGAACATGTTAAATGGATCAGGCTTAAGCTAAATTTCTGAAGTATTCAAGGATTTTGATTTGCAACAGCAACCCACAATGGAATGATTTCATTAAAACCCATGCTGCACAGAATTAATTTTAGTTTTTGATTTTGGTTATTATTTAATGTTCTGTATTTTATTTTTCTTGGCATGTGATACACTTGGAAGTCTTTTGTTCTATAATTGCATTTATAATTTTTGTATAGAGAGTGATATGATGTGGCATCAATGGGCTCTTATATTTTGGAAAATAATTCAAATACATATTAATGAAAATTAATGGAAGATATACAGATGTTTGAAATAGGGGAATATATGTATGTACACCTCGAAAATGTCCATAGAACGCAATAGTAGACTACATGTGGTGAACCTGGTCTGAGCAGTAAATCATGCAAGAGACCTCCAACACGCGAACACGTGATCATTTGGGATGATAAATAAATTACTGTATGATACATGATTTTCCGTAATCCTGACTACTCCTCATTTTGTGAACTGTCCCTTACCACAGTTTTTGAACTGTTTTTTGACGAATAACCATTTCTCACCTGGTGCTGGAATCGAATACGTATGCCCCGCTCAGCAACTGTACGAATCCAAATATAACTCTTGAAGAAGTGAAAGTGTTTGTTGCTATTATTTTCCTTCGTGGGTAAAATACAGTTCTTAGTAAAAGTCACTATTGGGAAGGAGCACACGACATGAGAAATGAGATTGTGTGTAATTCAATGAGGTGAGACAGATTCTTACTAATAAATAGATATGTTTATCGTTACAATGTTGCCGTAAATACTTTGGATAAAATGTGGAAAATTCGACCTCTAATGGACATAGCGAAGAAAAAATTTGGCCAGAATTTCAAAGAAGAGCCGTGCTTGAGTTTTGATGAGTCAATGGTATCATGTTTTTGAAGACACGGATGTAAGCAATTCATCCGAGGTAAGCCAAAAAGCCTGATATCTCAATAGCCAGCCTACCAAATTTCGATGTATTCCACAGTGGGGTGGTGGCCCAAGGAAATTGTTAACTTACAAAAAAGAATTTGGATAGGCAGCAGCACCTCTAATAGGAATGTTAGATGAGCCACAAAGGAAAGAACCACCTTAGCGGTTCTATTCTGATAATTATTATGGAAGTAACAGCTTGATAAAATATCTCTGCAGAAGGAAATACGGAGCAACTGGCACAGTGAGGGAAAATAGAATACCTCAAGACTGCCGTCCAATAAGGAATTGGCTAAGATGAAACGAGGCTCTTTAGAAGCTAGAAGATGCGTGAAAGACAACATTGCCGTAGTGGAGTGGGTGGACAATGCAGTTGTATCAGCCATATCATCATCCCACGATATTTATCTGGTGTGGGACACTAAAAGTGAGGAAAAGAGAATCCTTGTGCCACGAACCGATATTTTTGGGAAATGTAATGCATTTATCGAATGGACTGGAATATTTCCCTTTATCGTGTGGGTGTTAGAGGAAAGAAATGGTGGTGGCCCACGTGGGCACCAGATGCAATGCTGCACAATGCATGGTTGAGGGAGAGGTGTAACCCAGCTAGAGTGCTGCAGTTGTTCAGACATAACTGGAAAGATTGAAGCATCTCCCAAAATCTGTGGGACGTGCATCCAGAGGAAGTGAAACTGCTGGAATGGTGTTAGCAAACTCATCATCAGATAGTGTATTACTTTCAATAGATTGCATTTGATTGCTATCGGTCGATTTTCTCTTCAGTGTCTCCGATGAAGTAAGGTACGACGGGTACAACTACCTCGTGAAATCCACTCCCCCATGGCAAAGGTGGAAAATTGAAACATGAAAACTGCACCAGTAGGACAGAATGTTTGAAATGTAACGTAGGAATATGTAATGTTTGTTTTGCGCCATTCCATGAATGGCAGTGAGTTATTGAAGCCTTGAAATGAAGTTTTTTTTACCCTGGGCTAATTTATACTTTAAATTATTATTACAATGGCAATGGATTGTTTGAAATCAATGGCTGGAGGGTTCACCTTGTGGAATGGATTCATAATGAAAAATATAACTAAGTTAATTATTTTCATCATAATAAATTTTTTGCATATTTCTTGGTATTTCAAGGACATTATATGTTAAAAATTAATATTCGGGTGATAAAATATGTGATAAGAAGCAATTTCGACAGCTACTTTAATTTCAGAAGATTCTCCAAATCGGTTACATTTTATACCTTCAAGTGCCTAGCGGTACCGTTTGGTACCAGGCTGTATCTCCATGACTACCAATTTTTTAAGAATAAAAATTACATGATATATCTCAGAAAATGATTTACATTTCAATATTAGTTTATCACTGAATTCTGATAAACATTTTTTTCCAGGCGTTAACGGAACTGAAGTATAGTAGTGCAGGTTTAAAAAATGTATTGTTTTATGAGTATGTGATAAGGAAAGTGAACTTCATACAAGAAGTAATAATATGTAATGCATCTGCAAATCGTGATCCAGGAAAATATTGTTCACAGAGATGGTACGAAGTTGATTTTTTTTCTACAGTAAATTTACTTGTTTTTATATAAATACTACTAGGATTAGAAAAGAAATGAAATTAAGAATCCAGTATTTGAAACTAAGGATCCGAAACCGAGACAAAGATCCGAAACCAAGGCAAGGTTCGGTTCCGGATCCAAAGAAAATTCTGGATCCGTCCATCACTAGTATACAGTAAAACCTCTACATTACGAACTCCCTCTCAACGAAAACCTCCAATTGAAGAACGAATCCCATTGGTCCCACCAACTTCCTATGTTAATGCATTAATAAATTTCTCTTATGAACGAACTCCTACTTGGCAAAAACTCCTGATTAACGAAATGAAATATTGGCCCTGTCCTATAAAATATACCTCTTGTTAACGACGTTATTTAAAAAAAGTTATTTAAAAAGTAATTTTCCCAGAATACGTTTGAGTTAAAAGTTAAGAGGGCCAATCAGAATTGTGGTAGTTATAAGCCAATCAGAAAACTCGTTCTTGGAGTGAAATTATCATGACGTTTCCGGTTAGCGTACGTCATTAAGTGTCTCTCTTTCTGACATCGTGGTTAGTGGTGGTTAGTTCGGTGATCTCGTGCAAATTCTCGGTGCTGTGAAGCTTTACTGCGGTTCGATTTTGCAATCGCTTTGATTTTAGGCTGTTCAAGGGAAACCTGCCTTTGGCTATTAACAGCATCTATTATCCTTGGTTATTCATCTGTTTCTTTTCAAGGTAAGTTCGTTATTTATTCACTAAGTTTTCCCATACATAATCTTCATGATTAATAAAAATGGTTGATAACGCTCATCATTTAATTACACTTAATTTTTTAGGCCATGTCTGATCGTGGAATGAAGCAACGGCGATTTTCCCTGGAGGAGAAAATAGCCATTTGCCAGGTGGTGGAGCAGGGGACGAAGAAGGGAGAAGTTTCAACCCAAAGATTCAATACACGGCTGTCAACGTTATCCACCATCCTTTCCCAGCGATCAGGCATCAGTTAAGCAGCTTTGCAGGGACCCGACAGAAAAAGGATATGCACTAACGTTAACGAGGACCTAGATCAGGCCGTATTCAACTGGCTCTCTCGTCCTCGGGCAAAGTTGATATCCTTTTCACATCCTATCCTTCAGGAGCAGGCGAGAACGGAATCCCTGAAGTTAGGACTGGAGAACTTCGCGGCTTCCAACGGATGGCTCCAAAAGTTCAAAAAATACTGGAACCTCGCAATATTAAAAATCTCAGGGGAGGAGGCTGCGGTTAATCCTGATGTGGTGGAGAGCTGGACAGAGAAGCTGCTATTTTTGATTGGGGAAGGCTACAGTCCAAAACACATTTTTAATGCTGACGAAGCCGGTTTTTTCTATAATCTGCTGCCAAACCAGACATTAAATGTGAAAGGAGAGGCCTGCCATGGGGGAATATGAGTAAGGAGCGCTTTACGGTGCTATTTTGTGCCAACTGTGATGGCTCCGAGAAGTTTCCCCCCTTGATAGTGGGAAAATATGCCAAACCACGGTGTTTCAAGAATGTGAAGCATATGCTGTGGCCCTATGCAAGCAGCAAGAATGCGTGGATGACTGCCTCTCTCTTCCAGCGGTAGTTAGCGGGAGTGGATGCCCACATGGGAGGGAAAATTAGGAAATTTGTGATTTTCCTCGACAAGTGCTCTGCACACAATGTTGAAGGATTAGTCCTTAGAAATGTGAAAGTTATTTTCTTTCCTCCTAACTGCACTAGCCTCTTGACCATTTCATGATTTCTGCGGTTAAGAGGCAGTATCGCAGGATGATGGTGAAGTTCCTTGTGTGCAGGGTGGAGAGTTGCACGAACACAAAGCTCCTGAAATGGAATGTGCTTCAGGCAATGCAGCGCCCGTGTGAGGCCTGGAAAAATGTTACGCCACTTACAATTTCCAATTGTTTTTGTAGGGCCGGATTTAAATGTCTTACTGTTGGAGTGGCACAGGGTGCATGCGAGTTCTGAGCAGGTGTGCAGGAGATGATGGGATTTAAAACATCATTTGATGAGTACGTTGAAGTGGACAAGAACCTAGAAACAGTTTCCAATGAAGATTGTGAGTCAGAAGTGCCTTCCGCTGTGGAGGAGTGAGGGATGGAGTGTCCGTGAGTGCAGCACTATAGAGAAATATATTTGATGTTCGGGAGGGTGCCAGGAAGTTATCACTTCTTGTCGAAAGTTAGAAATGGCTATAATTAAGGGGGAGGTCAATGCAAACTACTTTATTGTCCTATTTCACTGAAAAGTAACTGAAATAAAGTTGTTTTGTCTTAAAAGGTATTCATTTTAATTTCAAGCTCATCCTGATAAAAACTAAATTTTCTTTGGGTGCTCGGCGTATTTCGCAGCAGTGAGGTAAGTAATAGAGTATTGCAATTTATAACTCAACGATTTCTATATAGAAGGATTGATTTTTATTTGGATATGGTACTTTATTTTTCTTGCAGTCCGTATTGAGTTCATTATAGTTTAGTAATGCACATCAGTTTGCAATTAGTCATGCAATTTTATAAATCTGAGATTAATCATCTCAATGGCCTCATATGACTGAGCTTCATTGCATTTGCCTTCTTAAAGAACATTTCTCATGAATTGAAACTGAAGTCTGCTTTGGCAAAGTTCATTTTACACTAATTCTGAAGATTCAGGCAATATGGAGTGGAAGCGAAACGTGATAACACAAAGAAAAAACACGAGCCAAATCCGCAAAAATAAACTTTACTACGACCCGGGTTTCACTATATTACAGCATCGTCCGGTGTATCACCTGACGATGATTTACAGGACAATTCTGTCCAAAACCGGGAGGTGGTCGTATTGAAATAATTCTCATAAAAGGCGAGAGGAGGAAGGATAATCGCCAAGTGATAATTTAGCATGTTTCTGTGATGTGGCAAGTTAAAAGCCGCTGTAGATGGTATAATTAGCAGCACCTTCCATCAAAATCGTCTGATTTCTCGAGTACGTTGGCTGATATTTCATGGTATCTTTTCAGGTAAAGGCACAGTATGAAGAAGTGTTCAGTCCACTGTGAAATTTATTATTTTATTTTGTTTTATTTGCTAGACGTTTTCCCTGTAATTTGCGGAACTAAGTACAGTAATAAGAAGATTATTTTTTAGTGTACCCCTAGAGTGATGCAATGTGCTAACATCCTTCGACCAACGAACTCCCAATTAATGAACTGGTCATTTTTCGGTCCCTTGGATTTTGTCATTTAGAGGTTCTACTGTATATATATTCTGGAATTACAAAGTTAACATTTTTCTGAGGTGTCTTTTTCCAATAAATGTCCGTAATGTTAAGACCATGATGTTTAAGTTAATTCTAAAATCAGATGCAGGTGTGTCTAATCTGGCCCATTGTTATTTGTTATTGCGTACGTTACCAGCGTTGGTTTGGCAACAGCATTCTCCATAAGGCTCATACTTTCAACTGAAAATGGAACACCTTATACTATAGTGAATTAACTTCTTCTCCACCCGTTCTAATTTCATTGTACTGTTGGTAGTCCAGGTGTGACCTCTTTGAGAACGTCCCAATAAAGTATGCAGGCCGTGTGACTTGGGAGAGCGTAAGAGTTTCCCACTCTGTGTGTTGCACTGTGGTGGAAGCAACTGCCCCCTTCCCCCCCAACGAGTGCCAACTCTCACTCTAGTCTCTCTCTTTGCAGACTCACAAGCAGCCGGTGACGGAGTACGAGGCGATCCGAGACCGCTCGGCGTGCCAGAAGAGGGACGTGGAGAGGGCGCTGACACGCTTTGTGGCCAAGACGGGAGACACACACTCGCTCTTCCTCTCGGAGGACACCTGTGCCTTCCCCCGTGAGTCGCTCTCTCTCTGCTCTCTCGTGAGAGTGTGTGTGGCACATTTTGGGTCTGATTGTCATGCCACTGGCCCCTCCTGCTCACGAATGGGGACTGACGAGCCACATGGCTCACAGCTAGATTTGAAGAGTTGAATACATTTTAAACGTGTAAGTGGAGAATCACCTTCTCCGTTGCAAAGCCTCGTTCAGGTTCTGGAGATATTTGGTGGATGCTATTTGATGAAAATTCAGGTTTTTACTCTGCCTTCTGAAATGAGACATGAACTGAAAGACATGCGAGTAGTCCACAGTTGACCTTTTGGGTTTTTTAAAAGCTCGATATTAGTGGATGCCAGTGGACTCATTTTTCTTTTCAAAACACTCACTGTTCCTCACTGAATTTGAAAAACACTCACTATTCTCACTTTTTGTGATTTTTTATTTTTTTTGATGGTTGATTTTCAATTGAGATTTTAAACTCGCAAAATGTGCCATTCAAGTTTCCTAGCTATTAGTGATGACCAGGGCCGGATTCAGCATCAAATTGGGAGGGGGTCATGACCTGGGACCGGGAGTATAGAGTACCCCTCCACCGCCCATGGGCGAGAGGGGCGCTCTCCCGTGTAAATGTTTTTAAAATACCCATCTTTTACGCATTTTGGAGCATAAAATTTCATTTGTATTCTTAACAACAGATGAATTTGAACAATTTTGGACATTTAAGAAGTTTAACAATGGAGAAGATATAAAAAGCCAACTTGAAGTTTAAAATAATTGTAAAATATTAATGTTTCACACAACAGAAAATGTGAAAAAATTTCATTGGAAAAGGTTTACAGTAATGATAAGCACATATATAAAAGTTAAAAACTATCTGTTTAATTAGGGGCTTACTAAAAAGTTTGAGTTGGGTGCTAATATTGCTGTACGGTATCGTCAGTATCATGAAACAAAAGAATTTATAGAAAGCCAACTCATGATCAGTTTTTTCAAATTACGCAAGTGGGAAAATTTAGAAAATAATTGCATGCAAAAATGTTACTAAAAACCGACATCACGAAAACCGAAAAAACGGTCATTTGCGCCAGTAAGGATAGGTAGGTAATTGGGTAATGGTAGGAGTTTTCAGGTAACAGAGGAAGTGTGGAGAGAAACCCAGTGTCGACATTAGCCTACTCTTAACGAAAGGCGCCAAAGGGACCATGGTTTAATGTCCCATCCGACGGACGTGGGACTCTCAAGTGGGGTGGACTCTCAAGTGGAAAACCGGTCCCCACTCAAGTGGGGACCGGTTTTCCACTGAAAAATCTGCCACTGCCAGGAATCGAACCCGGGCCCTTGAGATGGGAGGCCAGTACTCTAGCCACCATACCAACCCGATCCCCTTAGTCGGTTGTTTATTTCTAAAGATGGTTCATTGTATGTTAGTAAAAAGTCTTTTCCATTGTCAACTGCAGATGCATGGAATCGGTTTTCCTCGTGAGTGGTTAGGTCACCTTTTTCTCCTAAGAGATTATCAAACTTTTTAAGGGGTTCCTTAACTAATTTCCTAAGTGGAGTCACATTGTGGTGGACACTTCCGAAGCCAGATGAAAAAAGTACACAATATTTACAGTACAGCCCCCTGTCTTTATGAGACAGCACAAGCCAGTGGTACTTGTCAAGATGTGATCTCTGTGCATATTTTTTGTAGGCTTTCCTTTCTACATTACTTCATTATGAGGGAACTGATAGTCTAGAGGAGGAGTCCACGGTTTCTGCAACAACGTAGCCTTCCCCAAGCAGCATCATGATATCGGTCCAATATCTATTTACACCGTCACATATCAATTATTGATCAATCAGATATTGGCTACCGATATCGGCCAATGTCAAAAGTGATAACATTTGCCATTATAAAAATGACATTTGCTGACGATATTGGGCCGATATTAATTTGATGATAAAAATACATATGTCACCACTATACAGTGGCCTAAAAATGATATTGGGCCGACGTATGTTTGATATTACCATGGACTGATTTTTCATTAACATGATATTGGGATGATTTAATAAGTAAGATAGTTAAAATTAGAGGTGGGACGAATCCTAAATTTTCTCGAATCCGAACCCGAATCCAAATCCTAAGAGGTTCTCGAATCTCTCGAATACCTCGAATCTCTCGAATCCTACATATAAAGTTGTTAATAACAGAAAATAAAAGACTTTACCAGCTGCATTTAGTGAAAAACAAATTAAAGAATAGTTTTCAAAAATACAACTCTTTATTGCAATAATACAAATAAGATTTGAAGAGCTAATAAACATGATACACAAAATTTTTTGCATGAAATGAAAGCATGTGAAAGTTCTAGGAGGCATAGTGATTATATGTTTCCAAAAAGTTATTAAACTGATACTGAATTGCATGTTTAAAAACGATATCTTTTTTCCAATATTGTCACGTCTTCAAGACTCATTCACAGCGATAGACGAGCTGCTTGCAGGAGACAATTCCTCGTGTGTTAAACATTGTATTGCATTGTATGCAGGGGGACACGGGGAAATATATTAACTAGATTACATATGGTTGGGCCAAGATTAAGAACAGTGTGAAAAAATTGTAGTTGTAAATCGGAGAGAATATCAGGAATTACTTTACAGGTGTATGAGGAAAGATGCAGAAAAGCAAGCAGTATGGTGCAGTAGACACAAGAGTGGTCAAGACACATTGGGTGTTGGCACAAACTATGGAGGAAATTGAGGAATGATGGAAATAGAAAGATTTAAACAGAGCAAGGCGAAATAAAATTAAAGGAAACAAGCAATAGACTTAGGAGGGGTATGAAGAGAGTGAGATAAAAGTGGCAAAAAGGTCAATGTATATAGGTTGAGAGTTTCCAGAGAGAGGGAGAAATAGGTGCCCTTTACTCAAAGGTTAGAAGGCTATTCAGCAGCAAGAAGTGGAATACAATATTGTGCATTAGTGTTAAGTCAGGAGAGCTGCTGATAGAACTTACAAGAGATTCAGCATAGGGGTAATGAATACGTGGCAAGAACAGTATGGCACTAACAATAGGCAAGGGAACTTGGGAATAGAAGAGAAGGATATAGATAAGGATGAACTGGGACCAGGAGTCCAGCCATTCTAGTAAGTTAGGGTAAACATTATGAGAAAAGAAGGTGTGGGAGACTATAATGTTATCCTATCAAAGCTACTTAAGAATTGAGGCTCAGAAGAACGTGATGATTTTACTGGTTTGTTCGCAGGATGTATGAGGATGAAGTCTGGCTGGAGGGTTTTTTTAAATCTGTATTAACACCTAACCAAAAAAGAAAGAGAAGGGTGCAAATGCTGAAAATCATACACATCTTAAATAAAAAAAATTCATCACCTATGCAATAGCATCAGCCGATCCGCGAGGTATGCAACCCGGACAACAATCGCGACAAAAATTACGTACGTGTACTGTAATTTCTCGCGGCATTACAATTCCACAGATGACTGAGGTCATGATAACTGGTGGTACATCTGAGAAAATTTTACTTATCTCTCATAGTGGTAACTTACTGCATGAGTTTTTACTTTGTCTTTCACGGAGCGTTGAGCCCATCCACCAGTTATGCAACCAGGACAACAATCACGGCAAAATTGTCTCGTAAAACGCAAATGGCGAACCATTCAAAAATTTGCTAGTGTAAATAAAGGGAAGATGTTATTTGCGGACATATGAAAATTAGGACTATTAGAATTATTAGGACTTGAAGGAAAAGTTATTAATGGCGGGAAAACGTAAATTGCGGGGACGTAAAAGCGAGGTTTAACCTTATTTCTAATGAACGTTTTTATCGGTCGAAACTAATCTGTTCTAAGTTATTACATAAAGAATTCGGTGTTTATTTATATTTTAGGATTCGAAAGATTCGAATGATGAAAATAACACAAAGATTCGAGTATTCGAATCTCGAATCCTTTTCAAGATTCGAGGGATTCGAAGATTCGAATGTCCCATCTCTAGTTAAAATGTATCCTGGATAAACATGTTACAAATATTTATAATAAGGGATGGTCGTACAATAATATTGCGATGGAAAAAGAAAGGTAGTTTTGATCTAAGATCGTTCACATTGAGAACCCTGCATTTTAGCCCTGACCCAACTGTCCTTATTAAGAAATGGGTAGTTTTAAGCGTTTATGATAGTAATAAGACACCAACTTGTAACTGAACTTCCCTTACTGAAAGATACGTCACTTTAAGCGTTATCATTGTAATAAATATTTCAAACTCGTTTTCTGTTGAAGTTATTGGAGTTATAACCCAATGTGGGGGGTTGACATTAATTGCCATGCAAAAAAATTCACCAGGACCGGGAATGGATCCACGGAACTTTGGCTGCTCAGACCATTACGCTACCCAGGATCCCTAATTCGCATGGCAATTTTTCCGAGGTTCAAGGTACTATTGAGCCCTCGTGGTCCATCAAGGATGGCAATGCAAGGGAGAAAGGGCTTCAAAGAAGCCATGACCAAAGGTGAACCCCATCCAGCACTAAAGCTGCGCTTGGCGGTAAATGTAGGATATTCCAAGCCTGCCGCATGAATGGCAAATTTGTAAGCAAACATCTAATCCTTACTAATTCTGAAGATTCAAGCAATATGGAGTGGAAGCGAAACATGACAATGCAGGCTCGTGTTTTTTCTTTCTGTGTTATCGAATCTTTAAATAGTCATATTTCTTATATTTTATATGTAGGCCTCAAAAGTGTTTCTGATGTTCTGACCAATCACAAATTTTTGACTTTCTTCTCTCTGACGTTGGGGGAAAAAATGTGACTATGTACTCAAAATTATAAAATCCAGCGACCAGAAAAATATGATCATTTTTATGCACTTTATTAGTCAGCTCAGCTGACATCATCTTTGCATCGGAAAACGATATCTATTAAATATCTATTTAGATACGATGGCCGATAACAATTTTACATTGGAGAAAGGTATCATTTGTGTCATTTTTATATCGTAATTATCAGCCGATGTTAAAATGACGTTGGTGACATCAAATAGACATTGGGCCGACGTATAACTGCCATACGATGCTGCTTGGGTCGTATAGCCTTCCTCTCATCCTCCCATATTTTCTCTTTCCTCGCCGATGAAAAATTTCAGGGGGGGGGGGGAGGGTTAACCCCCCTGTTGCTACGCGCCTGTTGCGACCCAGCTATTCCATATTATATCATATATTGACTATCCGTACTATTCAAGGGTAGGTGAAGACTCACTTGTCTGTCAGTTGAGCTCCACGAGCTTATCACGAGACATCGAAAATTGCCGAACATTGCCGAAAGCACTGAGGCACTTCCGACTATGCGGGCTCTGTAGCTGTGTCCCAATTCACCAGATATATAGGTACCATCCCAGAATTTATGGAGGACGCCATCTTGGAAGGGTGTCCCAACTCGTTAGGCATCATAAGGGAGTGGATTTAGGTACCTTTTTCAGCCGCCAGATTTGGGCATCATGGAGTGCATCCTTTTCCCATGATTCAAAGCAAGAGCAGTGGACTTGATGAAGATGACTGCCAACAAGGGAAAGTATTTTGGCTGAAAGTTTTTTGATATTTTTAAAATTAGTCGTGTTGATTAGTTTATCACAATAAAATATCGTTATAGGGAGTAGTGACATGACGGGGAGATTCATTGAGAAGTAGGAGAAGGCCGAATTGTTCCAAATTAAAATAAATGTATTATCTAGATTACGGAAAATATGACAAGATGCTAATCTGCGGTACCTTAAACTCAAATTAAATTCTGTCTATACACAATGGCATGAGAAAGTTAACAATATGGTTTGTGTAAGATTTTGTACATCATTTGTCATCCCTTTCACATTCTATTGTTTTTCATTGGTTTCGATCCCAGCAGATGGCAATACCTGCGTAAGAATGTCCCAATTCATGCTCCTTTTTGGGTTAGCCAGCTACATTTTAGGCACCCAAATCCATGCTCCCTAATGCCTAACGAGTTGGGACACTATACTAATGAAATACTAATTTATTAAAAAAAGGCCCAGGTGGTGAAGTGATTCACATCAAAAAGAAAGAAATTGTTTATGTTACCAAATGTGTATATTATGCCACGGCCTAATACTTCCCCATAAGTTGGATAATATATCATTGAACTTTATGCTTCAAACACAGCAGCAATGATTACAGCAGAAGTTCTAGAACTGATTGATGCGAGAAGAAAATGCAAAAATTCAAAAACTGAACAAGGGCCACTCTGTTACAAAAGAATTGGAAATGAAGTACAGTAAAACCTTGTATTTGCATTATCAGAATTTATGTTTTCCCGCGATTTACAACCATGTTATTAGGTCCCATCCAGTGCTCTATCCCCTTCGCTTCCCCCCCTATTTCCCTCGTTGATCCACCCTTGATAGGCAGTCATAATCCTCGAGGAGACAATACAGAAGATATGCAGAACCTATTTGTCATCAAGGCCTTAGTAGATGAAAAGAAATAATATTACCTCGCAAGATCATTCATTCCGCTGACAATAGACGGAAGACGCAACAAGTAATAACCTGTGAATGATTTTTTCTCTGTAAACGGGCTTGGTTCCGTGCTTTTTATAGCTATGATTGGGCGACAGAAGACAACTTAAGCACGGTTGGGCCAGCTGCCATCATAGCAGCGTAGATGTTTGAAGCAAATGTCTATTTTTAGCATCCATACTAGTTTCCCATCTATACTGACTATTCCGAAAATAAAATTCTTATTACAAAATGTTCAATTTTTGTTTTCTATACGTTTTCGATACTGGGACGTAATTTTGCCAACCTTACGATCGAAGACTTAAAAGCATTGTAATAGTAGGTGCTTGTTTTACGGTCTTTTAAGAATGCTTTCCTGAATTACCACAAAAGTTATACCAGGTTGCCGAAGAGAACAAAAGTTAGAGAAAACAAAGATGAAATTTTTTCAAGAGTTTTTTAAAATGATCAATATTACTAAGTGCCGATTTTCCGGTCCCGCTGACTTCGTATTATTGAGAGTTTACTCTATTCTAGAATTGTGGTCACATGTGCGAGAAGCAAATGGCGAATGGCATGGGCAAAGAAGATTTAATAGTATGTACATGATACTATTGATGGTTCCTGGCATCACTTTATGGAATTTATTTGTATACATTGTAAATGACAATGAAATAAACCATGTATTTCCACATTTATTTATCTTGCACTACTATGGCCACGGTTTCGATGATTAACGTCACAACAAGAAAGTGAAAGAGCTTCAAACCAACGGGGAACTGAGTATCTGTCTTGTTACTCACAACCTTGAAAATAAGTAAGGTACCAGCAAATAATACTATTAGTATCAGCTGCTAGTATCTAGGTATCAGTTTGGTATTGGAAAAAGTGCTATCGGTCCAAGTCTAATAATGATAAGAATGAATAATCTCTTACGTGTTGAAATGGTCTTTGCAAACAAATGCAGTAGTTTTCTTCGAGAGTGGATTGTCTCTCCTCATGGCTTGGAACCATATCTTTCTGGCTATTTTTGAGAAGGAAATAAATATTTTTCTTAGTTTTTGTAGCATTAGGACACAAAGGCATGATATAGTATCGTTAATATACACGAGAAGATCTCTATTTGTGACTGTGCCTTAGATATGCACTCTGAGGTGGCAAGATCAGGTTTCTCGGGATGTGAAGATGTTTTGTTTCTGTGGTGATAACGTTAGTGTTAATGGTGCGTAACTCATTTCCTCTTCTTTGCTGGTGAACTCGAGTGAGCTAGAACTAGAGAAAAGGCAGGAACTGCTCAAATGGAAGTGTGAAGGATGTGTGGATGCAGATAGTGTCTCGGAGGCCGTGAGCCACATTGGCCCAGCCTCCCTGAAGGCCCACTGAATGGGGATATGGGCTCCATGAATGGGGTGGGCCCATCTGCACTCTGGAAAAACGGGGAATCTCAGGGAATTTGTTTTCACTGGAAATATCAGGGAAATATGTAATCGACGTTGGAATGTTTGGTGGTGTCAATATATAAAACGGCAGTGGGAATAATGTGCCTTTTTCAGCATGGTGTAGAGTCAAATTTTGCTTGCGTTGTCACATTTTGCATTCCTGTAATCACCAAGAGCAAGGAAAATGTTTTCTATATGCACTTTGTTCTTAGTGTTCATATTATATGAATCAGCTGCGTAAAGAACATGGTGTCTTTACCGGTAAGTTGCAAAGTCAAATTTCCCTTCCATTGTTGCATTTAGCATTCCTGCTATCACCAAGAGTACAATATATTCCATGCAGCGGCGTCGGAAGTGGGGGGCAGGAGGGGCCTAAGGCACCCCACCCCAGAATTTGTCCCCTTTCAGTCGAAGCAGCTACTTTCTGACACCCATTCTCTCTGACACTCATTCTCTCTGACACTCATTCTCTCTGACACTCATTCTCTCTGACACTCATTCTCTCTGACACTCATTCTCTCTGACACTCATTCTCTCTGACACCCATTCTCTCTGACACTCATTCTCTCTGACACTCATTCTCTCTGACACCCATTCTCTCTGACACTCATTCTCTCTGACACTCATTCTCTCTGACACTCATTCTCTCTGACACTCATTCTCTCTGACACTCATTCTCTCTGACACTCATTCTCTCCGACACCCATTCTCTCTGACACCCATTCTCTCTGACACTCATTCTCTCTGACACCCATTCTCTCTGACACTCATTCTCTCTGACACTCATTCTCTCTGACACTCATTCTCTCTGACACTCATTCTCTCTGACACTCATTCTCTCTGACACTCATTCTCTCTGACACTCATTCTCTCTGACACTCATTCTCTCTGACACTCATTCTCTCTGACACTCATTCTCTCTGACACTCATTCTCTCTGACACTCATTCTCTCTGACACTCATTCTCTCTGACACTCATTCTCTCTGACACCCATTCTCTCTGACACTCATTCTCTCTGACACTCATCCTTTCTGACACTCATTCTCTCTGACACTCATTCTCTCTGACACTCATTCTCTCTGACACCCATTCTCTCTGACACCCATTCTCTCTGACACCCATTCTCTCTGACACCCATTCTCTCTGACACTCATTCTCTCTGACACTCATTCTCTCTGACACTCATTCTCTCTGACACTCATTCTCTCTGACACTCATTCTCTCTGACACTCATTCTCTCTGACACTCATTCTCTCTGACACTCATTCTCTCTGACACTCATTCTCTCTGACACTCATTCTCTCTGACACTCATTCTCTCTGACACTCATTCTCTCTGACACTCATTCTCTCTGACACTCATTCTCTCTGACACTCATTCTCTCTGACACTCATTCTCTCTGACACCCATTCTCTCTGACACTCATTCTCTCTGACACTCATTCTCTCTGACACTCATTCTCTCTGACACCCATTCTCTCTGACACTCATTCTCTCTGACACCCATTCTCTCTGACACTCATTCTCTCTGACACTCATTCTCTCTGACACTCATTCTCTCTGACACTCATTCTCTCTGACACTCATTCTCTCTGACACTCATTCTCTCTGACACTCATTCTCTCTGACACTCATTCTCTCTGACACCCATTCTCTCTGACACCCATTCTCTCTGACACTCATTCTCTCTGACACCCATTCTCTCTGACACTCATTCTCTCTGACACTCATTCTCTCTGACACTCATTCTCTCTGACACTCATTCTCTCTGACACTCATTCTCTCTGACACTCATTCTCTCTGACACTCATTCTCTCTGACACTCATTCTCTCTGACACTCATTCTCTCTGACACTCATTCTCTCTGACACTCATTCTCTCTGACACTCATTCTCTCTGACACTCATTCTCTCTGACACCCATTCTCTCTGACACTCATTCTCTCTGACACTCATTCTCTCTGACACTCATTCTCTCTGACACTCATTCTCTCTGACACTCATTCTCTCTGACACTCATTCTCTCTGACACTCATTCTCTCTGACACTCATTCTCTCTGACACTCATTCTCTCTGACACTCATTCTCTCTGACACTCATTCTCTCTGACACCCATTCTCTCTGACACTCATTCTCTCTGACACTCATCCTTTCTGACACTCATTCTCTCTGACACTCATTCTCTCTGACACTCATTCTCTCTGACACCCATTCTCTCTGACACCCATTCTCTCTGACACTCATTCTCTCTGACACCCATTCTCTCTGACACTCATTCTCTCTGACACTCATTCTCTCTGACACTCATTCTCTCTGACACTCATTCTCTCTGACACTCATTCTCTCTGACACTCATTCTCTCTGACACTCATTCTCTCTGACACTCATTCTCTCTGACACTCATTCTCTCTGACACTCATTCTCTCTGACACTCATTCTCTCTGACACTCATTCTCTCTGACACTCATTCTCTCTGACACCCATTCTCTCTGACACTCATTCTCTCTGACACCCATTCTCTCTGACACCCATTCTCTCTGACACCCATTCTCTTCACCCATTCATGCTTTTCTTAGGTGCCATGCCCTTTTCTTAGGTTCCTTTCAAGGTTAGCCCCCCCAGTGAAAATTGTTCCCATGCCCCTGATTCCATACTACATTGTGTTCTTAGTGGTCATGTCGTTTCTCGCCAAAGCACCCGATTGCTTTCGGCCAGTCACCTCACGAACCTCTGCATTATGCGAAGAATGCGGCTGGAAGGCCTGACGTCAGTTGCTACCAACTGTTGAAATCCTGCTGACCTGACATATTCTCCATTGGTTGGTGCAAAGTTTGTCTAAATTCTTATTACGTAATTAGCTGTTAAGTGTCATCATACACCGAGAGGAAGGATCTAGGTATCCAACAGAGGTCGAACACTTAAATAACCGATCATGGCACTGTATCCAATAGTGAAATGGTGAATTAACGAAATCACATTTGAGGAACAAAACAACCAGTCATCATCTTTTGAATTTAGTTTGCATTTGACTTCCTACTCTGCCCAGAAATCATTGTAGGTACATACGTTAAAGAATGCTTGAATACAGGCGTACTTTGCTACCATTCATGGTCATAAATGTAATCACTATCCGCGCAAAAATCTTTGTCTCGAGTTGTAAACTTAATAACTCATTGCATTACTCGAGACTGTACATGAGATTATCTCGTTATTTTTATCATCATTTCATGTTTTTCTATCAATCCATGTGCAGAATAGTTTTATGTTTCAGATGAACTGACATCATGGCCGTATCCAATCAGTGTAAGACCCTATTAAATAAAAGTGGTCGATCCATGGGTGTGTGGAAAGATATGATGTGCACTGCTGCTGCTTCTGCAAAGTGTGTCTTTATGCTTTTGCATTGAGTGATATGGGTTCTCATATGTTTCAAGTTGTCTCTTTTGAGAGTCACTGTGTGTGCAGCTTTTGTTATACGAGCTTTCGCATCCATTAGGTTCTCATCATCAGGGTTGAAATAACAAAGGAAGTCTCGGCTCTTCATTCACTAGACATGCCCTGTCCCTTACCGTTCTTAGCGTTACTTGGTATTGTTTCTCGTTGACAATTTTCCTGCTCATGTCAGAAGGCGATGACTCAGACTGGGCCCAAGATGTTATTGAGGACTTTCCCTTGGGGGGTGGACAAAAGAATCAGTTTCATGCGGAGATGAGTTCAATGCCACGGTAGAAGGTCCGTGGACGTTTCTCCATTTAGACCGCCTCCCATCTCAATCTTGGGTAGTAGTGAGAGGTTCTTTTGCTTTATCCTGTGTGCATTTTCCGGTGAAATATTACGTACTCCACCTGGACCTCCGGAGGATGTGTGTTCTGCGACAGCGAATGACTTAATGCTCCCGTGGATGATTGGCCTCTGGTGCTCTTTCTGCCTCTCGGAATCTGACACACAGAGTGCCCTGTCATGCCACAGAGTGCCATCGGGCAAACTCGAATCCATGCTTTCAATTTTTGACCACGGTTGGTGGCAGTAAAGTTGAATTGAAAGGAATGCAAGGATTTTCATCTGCTGAGGATACAAGTGACTTGGATTTTTAAGGTTTCGGATTCAAGGTGATACTCAGTGGATTTGAGGATTTGAAGATTTGACAAAATAGGCATTCAAGGGGTTTGAATGTCCCATCTATAATTTTTCTACAAAGCCCTAAGTATCGTAGATTTTTTATGAGGATTCAAGTTGGTAATCTCACCTTCATTTGTAGCACAAGAACATGTCTTCATTTCAAATATATATTTTTGGAATTCACTGTTGTGTTTTGTTGTTATTTAAATTTCTAACTTTCCACCAGAATATCTCCTGGAGAAGTATTTGTTCCTCTTTGAACTTACGATTTGCTCCCTTAGTGTTGGTTATTACTTAACCTCAAAAACCTTGAAAATACCTGGGATTTTGGTTTATACCCTGTTATAGCTAACTAGAATATTTTAAACAATTTTTGCCAGAAAGAAAAGGAAGCCAATACAGTAACATAAACAAACATGCACCGACAAAGATGCACCAATGAAGATCAAAATTGCTGAGTAATTGTGCAATGAAGGTTTGGTTAATAATATCTAAATTATTGTCCTACTCGGCAATTTATTGAAGTAAGAAGTAGTGAACTATCGATGATTTCCTCTTTGCTGATTTATTTATTGAGTTTAACGTTCACCCAACATATGCATAATCATAGGGTGAACAAATTCGATGATTGCCTAACAGAGTCTGACTGCTTTGCGCGAGTGTTGCAGTGGTTGTGTGGTTGTGTGTTGCAGTGATTGCTTGCAAGGGCTCTGCCAACCCGTACTTGGGCGCCCTCCTTCCCAAGGACCAGGTGTTCGAGGAGGAGGAGGAGGAGGAGGATGAGCAGCGCACAGCACCGCGCAGGAACGGTGGTGCACCCAGTGGCAAGAGGTCGGTGGTGGTGGAAGGCCTCCTGTCTTCGGCACCTTCTGCGGCACAGGCATCGCTGGCGCAGTCCCAGGGGGCGAGTGGGGGAGTGGGGCAGCAGCCGGTGGCGGTTGGGGGTGGGGGGGGCAAGGGGGGGGAGGAGGTGGGGGGGGGGCGGGAGGGGGGAGGGGTCGTCGAACGAGGGGGATGTGATTGACAGCCCGTACCTGCGCCCCGTCAAACTCCCAAAGAAGAGGAAGGGCAAGTGAGCCCTCGTGGCTGGCCGTCAACTGGCTTTGTTGTGCCAGTCAACCTGTGCCCACGTCTCTGTTTCCATCGCATGCAACTCTCTTGTGGAAATATATGATGTGCTGTTGCCAACTGTCTGCAAATTTGCTTTTCATTATCTGCAAATGACTTCTGCACTCTTCACTTAATCATGTTCTCCTCTCCCTGTTGGCCCCCAGAAGGATCAAACACAAAACCTTCTTTTCATCTGTTCTTCCCACTGTACAATTTTTAAGATCCAAGGTTCAATTCTATTAGTATTTATCAACCACCTTTCCAGACGCCTTTTCCAAATCATTATAATAAGTAAAAAAATTGAATGCCATCATGGAAGTGCAATGCATACTCATGTGTAGTTTATTTATGTGAACCCAATAAGGCCTTTAAATGGGGTTATATAAAAATATGAATGCTGTACTGGCCCAAATATAAGAGGACACTGAATGTAACATGGGTTGGGTTTTAGAGCTGCCGTTTTAGGGAAAATATTTTAATGCTTACATAGGATGAAATCAGCATGTAGAGTGCTCACTACAAAAATTTTCATGCATTTTATGACTAAATTTATGAGAACACTGCTTCAATCAGTGAGATAGATATGCTTACTTACAGTGTAGCCATATATAACTGCGATCGAGTTCTGAGGTGGCTTTTATAGAAACCTCTCGTATGGTTAGAGGATTAAAATATGAGGATATAGTGTACATACATACGATATTTTTCTATTTATTGCAATCAGGTTCTGACATAGAGGTGGTTATTACTGAAAATGTTCTCCTATGATTACAGGAGTTATAATAGGAAGATATGAAGTTCTAGATCTTCGGATGTGATGTATTTCACACGCTATTTCAAGCAGAGCCGGCAACAAGGGTCCCAGGGGCCCCTGCCCAGGGGACAATGCCCAGGGGCCCGGGCCAAAATAAATTAATTGAAAATAAAAATTAAAAGTATGAATAAATTCAAGTGCCAAAAAGAATACAAAATTTTGTTGATTGACCCTCTCCCTATCGAAGTTTAAATGCCTCATTCCGTCAAAAGCCTCCCAGAACCGCCCTCCTGCATGACCCGCCCTCCTCCACCCGACCTGCGGAGCTGTGTTCCGAGGGATCTCTTGAGCCTCACAGGCATCTGCTTCATCTTGAGGGTGTTTATCCTCGCTAACGCACACATTTTCTTATCTTCTCTCTCTTCGCAGATGAAACAGAACCCCATAAATCTGTCACAATACGCCTAATTGCTCGTAGGGTCGAATGGTCTAGCTTGGGCGCCTCGGATGGCATGTCATCTTTGGGGAAGTGATGAAAGAATAGTCTCTGGCAGAGGGTCCTTTTAGGTTGGCCCATGTTTGAAGATAGGCGATGAATGAGGCATATTATAGTCTTCGCCCTCCGCAGGATGCAACTGAGAGCTGAAATCTCCAGACGTCTTTTTCGCTCGTTAAGGGTTGGCTTCTGTATCACAAAATAATATTTCTCCTTGTGTGGCCACGGGCACTAACTGATACAACATATCTTATCCCATATGGTGAGAAGCTGAGTCAGAGCCCAAGAGAAAAAGAAAAATATTTTCCCATACGCCGCCCAGTTCTAACCATGACTTCTTTGAGTGAGGATGCCATAGCAGAGGAAGTGATCAGAGATTTGTCTAGTGATTCAGATAGCTCTAGTTCCATA
This sequence comes from Platycnemis pennipes, assembly GCA_933228895.1. Classification (NCBI taxonomy): domain Eukaryota; kingdom Metazoa; phylum Arthropoda; class Insecta; order Odonata; family Platycnemididae; genus Platycnemis; species Platycnemis pennipes. The sequence continues at coordinate 113,678,980 of OW121856.1, forward strand.
AGTGCAGGCAGAGAAGAAAGTGATAGTGATAATTCGAGTGAATTCGGTTTATAAGATGAAATTGCTCCAGCTGCAAGTAATTTCCCAGCTACTTCACAGTTGCAAGACACATGGAGGGATACGCTAATTTATTCAGCACCAGAGGATTTCAAAGAAGATAGTGGACCTATACATAACCTGGCGGTAGGCGACGACGAATTTTCCTTCCTAAAATACATGCTAGGAGGTGAAAGTTTTTTTGAGTGTATTGTCTAGAATACAAATAAATACGCAGAATATATCCAACTTTCCACAGGGAAGGTCGATAAAGACTGGGTAGATGTTACCTATAGCGAAGTTGTAGCATACATCGGAGTGCTCATATACATGGGTATTTTTGATTTACCTGAAAGTAGGGATTATTGGCATAGTCAAGATATCGATTGCTCAATAGTTCGCAATTGCATGACATTTGGAAGGTATTCAAAAATATCGAAATATTTCCACATAAGTGACATAATGCAGGAGAAAAAGCAGGGAGAAGAGGGTTTTGATGTGCTGCAGAAAATAAGAATGGCTCTTGATGTAATGGATACATTCCATACAAAGTATCGACCAGGACGAGAACTAAGTGTTGACGAGGCAATGGTTGCTTTTAAAGGATGTCATTTCATTCAACAATATATCCGAGGAAAGCCAACGAAGTGGGGTTTTAAAATTTGGGTGTTGGCGAGCTCCCATGGTTATATCCTTCGTGGAGATGTATACTTAGGAAAAAAGGATAAAAGAAACTGTGAAATGTTACTTGGAACGCAAGTAGTTATGAATTTGCTAGGAAACTATTTAGGTAAAAAACATCATGTGTTTTTTTTTCGTGTTACACACATGAATTTGTTACTAGTAAATAACACTTACGCATGCGCTACAACTAGACCTTATCGTAGGGAATGGCCTGCAGAGTTGAAAACTCCAAAGAAACTTAAACTCAAAAGAGGTGAAAGTAAAAGCTTACAATGTGGTGAGAGCAACAGTTTGGCACGATAATCGTGATACAGTAGAAACTCGAAAATACGAACTTCGAAATTACGAAATTTTGATTTTACGAAGCAAAATCTTCGGTCCCGACCACGGATTAATATATAGGATAGGAATGTCAACAAAGAAATTCGTACCCTTAGTGTACGGTTTCCTTCTTCCGCCGCAAGTTGTCGCTAGCATCTAGCGATGCTACCTTTTGAGCGTTGCACTGAAATAATCTTATTTAAAGAGTTGCAGGAATGAAAATATGGTTCCCAAAAATTTGAAACCCAAGCAAAGTACACCTTATCTACTCGTACTAATTTTTCAATTTCTACCCACCGTGAAAAAAATTCATTTTACGTGGCAAGTGGGTGGAAAACGTGGGTGACAAGTGCACAAATCTCGCATCTATATTTGCATTTTTGGAACAAAACATTATGGTGGATTTGAAATTATCTCACCTTTTTTCGTCATAGGGCAGAGAAGCGTTTGAACATTGCTAAGTTTGTTTCTTATTCTATCTAAGTTTCATATTGTTACGTATGATTAGGTCATAGGAGGCGCGCCAATTTTTTGTGACATTTATAGGTGCATAGGGGTTTGCGGAATCCTTAAAAATCGAAGTAAGTTTAACAGAGAGGCAAAGTGTTGTTAACAGGAGATAATACCAACGGAAGGACATTTTAGTATTTATATTTAATATCACATCATCAGAATATTCAAGTAAAATAAGCATTTTTAACCAGTAAATTTCAATTATTTAAATTCGAACCTTTAAGGAAAAGTTGACACGCGCTAATTGCAATTTAATTTAAATCCTTTTAATGCCAATTTTAAGTGTAGTACCTAATAAAAACATAAGCTTGAGTTTTGTCTTCAACATGCGTGATAGTGTTATAAAATTACTTTGATAAAGAGTATCCTTTTATTACTTTAAGAACCTCATACTTTGAGGCATATTTCCGCTTTACCTTCACAGCACTTTAACGCCATTAAAAAACTATTCAAGCGTTGTGGCAATATCATATACATTCAGAAGCAATTAATAATAATGTAGTTAATGCACGAATTATTAAAAATGCGTAAAATAATTAACTCATTATGCTTATAACATGCATTTTTACCATTTCAAGCTCACTCAACATATTCAGAAAATTCCTACGTGGTACAGAGAGATAAGATGAGACAAGGAAATCCATGATTCGGAGAAGATACTGATTATATTTTATTGTCAAACAAAACATTTTTAAACACATTGAATGCAAAATGCAAATCAAAATTTTAAATTGCATCATGTTTTATGAAAATGAGAGGATTTTTCGGTAGACTGATTTTTTAAAAATTAAGTCGGCATTTATTCTTTTATACTGCTGCCTAAGTCTCATTAAAATGAAATAATGTAAAATATGTGTTATCATATCAGTCCCATGTGTTTCAGAGGGAAATATAAAACACATATTGTCCAAACATAATTCTAATGTTCTGGAATAGCAATCTGGAAACATTATATTGTTAATAAGGATATGCTCCACTTGCCTCAGCATAATGTAAAGGTTATTATGCTTTATAATAGAACTCCTAGAATTCAACAATGCCAGCATATTGACGTCCCTTTTAGATTTTTATTAATCCAAAGAACTGGAACAATCAATGCAGTGTACAAATTCTCTGAATTTCCTACAGAGAAATCCAACCACATTATAGATGGGTGGATATCTGGATGATATAAGGTACCTACGTCATATTCCGACACGGGAATAATTCCGACACCCGGGTGCATTGCTAAAAGTACTGAAATTGGTGGACAGTTGTCATTAAATATGGGACTGGCGTCTATCAACGAGGAGACACAAAAAGTTACCTTGTTCTAGGTGTGGCGCTGGTTGTATTAGTGCACATTTTGTGTTCTAGTGCGGAAGGCGTGCGTCTTGAGGTGTCATTTTAACCAATTTTCTGTGTTTCATTTTTAGAAAGTGATATATATTTTATATCGCTTAGCAGCCTATTGTTGCTGTATAGTGCAGCATGCATAGTTAGGAGAAATAATGGATACACAGTGAGAATTTCAAGAGTGAGTTAGAAAGATCGTGGATTCCCTAATTCCGACAGTTGTCGGAATAAGGACTAGCGGCTCTTAATTTTCGTTTAACTCGCAATTAACAGTACCGGAGATCGTTGAATTATGTGCTAATTTTGTAAACGGCATTGTGGTTTTTCAGAGCTCTATGATTAGCTGTTTCCTAACATAAAAATATTTAATGAGAAGAACGAAAATTCATTGAAATAACTGTTGCAAGTTATGCACGAATTTTCTTAATTCAGAAAATAATATGATACAAAAATATTGGTCGTCTGCTCTTTTGGTTTGTGATCAATAGAAGGAATTATGCCGGAGAATTTTTTTTCGAAGAGGTAGGGATGCCGGTAACTGGTCGACTGAGAAGAAGGGTCTATGCCTACTGTGAAATCAATGGAATCACACATAATTTCTATGAAAACGCAGGATTAGCTGGTAAAAAGTTCATGAAGTTATTTTTGAATAGACGCATGGATGTATTAAAGATAAGGGCTCAGAGAATGAACCAAGGTAGAGCCATGAAATTAAAACGCATGCTGGTGAAATATTACTTTCAAAATCTAAAAAGTATCGTGTATGAACACTATGTTATGCAAATGCCAGGAAATAATTACAACATTGATGAAAAAGCATTCTGGAAAAAAGAAATCCTGAACTGGAAACGCAGGCAAGCCGGGTGCTAGAGAAATGCCTTCCAATAAAAAAGAGCACCGGTATTTCACCATTTTCAGAGAGGACAGGGTGCCGATATTAGTCTGTGCAGCGTTTGCATACTAATATCGGCACAGTATGTCCATGAGGAATGTGCAGATGCTAAATTTCGTAGAATTTTCTTCTGTCCTTAATGCTATGACTAGTAAAATATTTTCAAGTATTGTCATGAACGCTTTATTATGAAATTATTGCTTTCTTTCGCGTAAATAAAACTTATTTCATTAAAGTTTCCTACTCATTTTTTGCTTTTTAGCTCTTAAACTTACGAACACTACACTGTCGGAATTAGAAGCATATCTGTGTCGGAATTCGGGCCATGAGGTCCAAAATCCGACATTTTAACATATTTTATTCAAACTGTTGTAACTGTGAAAACAGTGCAGATATTACCAAGCAAATCATTTTTGAGAATTGTGCACAGCACGGGCAAAATTTCGTACAAATATGGGCTTTGTACTAACTACAGTTTTTTTTATCATGAAACCTTAGCGTGTCGCAATATAGATCAGTTACATTATAATAGAAATACGATGAATCGTTATTTATGGTTATATATACGTGAAATGTCACGAAAAAATATGGTTTTAATTCTTAATATAACGAGGCTGAAGATGAATGTGACAACAGAACACCACACTTCTTTAGGCATTGTCCTAGTTTTCTTTGACAAAGAACTCACAGTGATATTAGCGCAAGAGTTGGAAATGATTTCTTGCTGAAATAGCCAAAACTAAATTACGCTAACTGGCGACTAAATAATTAAACAATTCATTACTAACCGATGTTTTCACATGCAAGCAATGCATTCAGAAAAATTCTAGCATCGCTAGGCAGTAGCGACATCAGGGGCGGAATTCTGTACACAATTAACGATACCTATCGGTATCGGTGGCTACCGACGGTCGCGACATCAGGGGCGGAATTCTGTACACAACTAACGATACCTATCGGTATCGGTGGCTACCGACGGTCGTCGCTTGTACCGACGGTCGAGCTATTCTGCACCCGCCAGCTACCGACAGTTGTCGGTGCAAGCGACCTATAGCACGGGGGGTCAACTGAGGGCGAGGGGGGGTGGACTAGAGGGGAGGTGCGGGGCGTTAGTTTGGGCCGGCATTTCGTAGATGGCAGTGCAGTCGCTGTCGTCATGCGTGACGTCATGGAATGAGAGCCAATCAGAAAACGAAAAGATTTTCTTTTTTTACAGTAGCGCACGATTTTATTTGCTTTATTAAAATTACATTTTCCTTAATTAATTATCATTGAAATATTACCATTGGTGAATTACCTTGACCAGTAGATGCAACGAGGTCGATTCGGTGAACTGTAACGGTGAAAATTAATGACTGAGGGAAAAATAAATACAAGTAATAAGTTCACGAATTTTATTTAAATCATTTACTCATAGCTTTACATTATATACATTTCAAATGATACGATACAAAACATGTTACTGATTGGTATTGAAAAATGTAGAAAAAACACTATGACTAAAAATTGAGTCTGCAAACATTTTCATGCCAGATTATTGCATATAACTTCATACCATGTCAAGGAAATGGTATGCGACCAATAGAAAAACACACCATAATTATGTAATAAAGACAATGTGTTACAGTGCAAAACCAAAAATCACTGGTATCAGCCTAGGAAATGTAAACATTAAACGCCATATAATAAGAATATTCACCAAGTCTTTCAGTGCTGGATAGTTTACCAATGAAAAGAGTAGTTCACCAGGGAAAATCAAGGTGATTTTTTGATACTACTAATATGTTATAACCTGACAAGAAAATTAAGGTATTGGTATGCAGTACGTGAAAAGAAACTAGGAAAAAAAAATTAGGAGGTGGAAGAGTTCTGTTGCCTGGGTAGCCGAGTAACCAGCGATGGATGCAGTAAAAGAAACATTATCAGTAGAATTGCCGAGGCAAAAAGGACATTTCACCAAAAGAAGATTCTGCTTGTGGCTGCAAATGCAAGCGTGGAAGTGAGGAAACATTTCATCAGAACATACATCTGGATCATTGTACTGAATGGCAGCGAAGCGTGGACGAATACAGCAGCAGAGGAGTCAAGGCTAAAAGCATTTGAAATGTGCAGCTACCGCAGAATGAAGATTAAATAGATTGACTGGGTAATTAATGAAGAAGTCCTAAGAAAAATGGGAGAAAAGAGAAGTTGCTGGGAAACTCTAAAAAGATGGAACAACTTAATCGCGTGCTAGTCGAGTGGAGGTCTGTGAATAACCAAAGTTAAGATTGTTTTCTGATGATGATGAGTTTCTGAGCGATATGAATTCAAAAATTTCTCGCAGATAATAGTGATGTCTTTCAAGGTGTATTGTATAGATGTCATTATAAATTACCTCATTGTTGTTAACTCATTTACTTTACTTAATGAAGAACTCATCTATCATAGAATTACTAGTTTATAATCTGCAGGAAACTGTAGAATCCGGAATGCTCAACAATTACCATGCTAAGAATGGAGAGTAATATCATTTTGTGATAAATTCATAGCATTTCAGCAACATGTAAATTCACATTCTAAAAAGCAAAGTTTTTAAAGTGACGTATCTACAAACACAGCAAGTGTCATTCACAATAGAAGTGAAAAGGAAATTCCCACACTACCACGAGCCTTAAACATGGCAGGGAAATATTCCATAGAACTAAGAATTCCATAATGAGCTCTTCTAGAAATACAAGTTAGCAAGCAAGCTACAATCAGCTAAAGTTTCAAATGAAAATCAAAAAATTATGATACAAAACCTGCTGTAAAATATCTCTACTGTATACAGAAAATATTAGAATTAATAATGCTCAGGTACTATCGTACAAAAAAATGCAGGGTAATATTTTTAGTGATAAGCACAAAACCTTCCACCAACACCAAAATGCACTCTTTATAGATGAAATTTTGACAACAATCTTGCTGAATCAGAGACATGTGATAGCTAATCTAATTCACAAGAATAAGAAACAAAAATTTAAGTCCCATGTTAATACAAACACAAAAGTTGGCTGGAGACAAATTATTAAAAATGCACACATTTCCCTAAATTTGTAACATGATTATGCAAGAGCAGAATGTTTGCAGTTCTCCTTCCTACTTCTCATGGTAATTCACTGAATGTCATAATCAACTACTATCTCTAATTTGCTCTCTGCTACCCAAGCAATTGGTAGATGGAGCCAAAGGTAGAGAAGAGCAAATTTGATTTGATGATGATTAGTACAAAATTCTCATACTGACCTCAGTGGCAATTGGAATTTGAGTGCAGTTTAGAATTTTCTATCAAAAATCTACTAAACTTAATTAAAAAGCCAAAATCATTTTTGTTAAATTATTACAAAGCTGTACTGACAATTCTCTCTAGGCTCAAGATTCATTGGTCTCAGAAAAGTTAAAGGTTCACATGTATTGTGTCTCATTTGAAAATCACTCGAGAAAAATTCACAATTGGCTCTTACTTATCTTCATTACATCTACCAATTCCATTTTTTTCCACACCATTCATCTAGGGACAGTTAGAAATATAATCAGCTTTAATCACAGTTTTTCGTTCCACCTCGGGTTGACAGAAGCACTTGATATTTTAGTAATAGTAATTTCACTGCTACTCTACCTCTTGCTCAAACTAAGATCTTCCTGGTGCTGTTGTTTTCCAAGATTCTGTTGTTTCCAGTCCACTGATGATCACCTTCAAAAATAAAAGAGCTACTGTCAGCATAAAAAGGAGGAACTTTTATGCCATAATGCCATCGATAACAGTGAAATCAACACTATGCGTACCTTTTCTTCATACAGTGTGTCGTGGACACATTAATTAATTGACAATTCCACCAAATCTGGTGGAGGTATTATTTATCTTTTCACTGTTAACACTGAAATAAAGAAAAACAATTCTTAGAAATATGGAGGTCATGAAACACAAGGGCTCGAAATTTGATATTGTCACGTTCGATAGGTGTATTTCACAGAAAAGCAAGGAAATAATGAACAAAAACAATTAAGATGAGAAATGAGCCAAAATTACAAAGTAGCACTTCATATCCCACACTAATTAGGTTTCCATACACTTGTGACTGATACCACATATGTAAGGAACACATTGACAAAGTCTTTTCGACTGTGCAGATTTTAAGTTTAGATAAGCAGTTGTTACGATTTTAAAAACATGCAAAAAGAATGTCATGAGATCCATAGTACAAAACATTGCTGCATAAACTGTCTCCATTTCAAAGTATATAAATAAATTCTAATAAAAGGATTTTTATGAAGAACAATCTGTCACTTGGGACAAATTCAAATTAAATATAGGAAAATCTAAAGCGGGCAAAGGCATTTTCTTTGACATAAAGCAACAACCAAATTTTACCGATATTCGAGATACATTTTGAGCTAGCAGCGTAGAAAATTGATAGAATAAATAACTTTGAATAGCTTACCTGATGTATTATTGACTTCCAGTTGACCCTCTAATCCGAATATTCTCCTCATTATCACATAAGCTATATCTGCCACTTTCCAACCAGCTAAATTTACTACCACTTCATGAAAATAAGAACATAACAAGGCATATTAATGTTGGTACCATTCCTTTAATTAAAGTCCACACCTAACCACTTCATCGTAAAATTTGAACATCTAATGGCACAGTACATAAGCCATTAACAGCACAGAAATTAACGTGAAGAATAATACATTGGTGATAAATGAGACCGAGGTATCACAAATATCATTAATTCAATATATTAACCACGAAAGATAAATTCCATTATCAAATAGATAACTAAAACTGGCTTAAACAAACAAATTGTCTGGATACATTATGTCCGACATAGACTGGTTAAATAATACAATAATAATACGTTTACCAATTTATACGAAACATGTCGTAACGGTTATTTCAAGTAGCAGTCGAAATAACACTCTTTTAATATATTGAATACATATCGTCATCTCGTGAGAAAGAAATTATGATTACTTACCGAAAGTTATTCCATCAGAATGAACAGAATTCCATCAAAAAGTCCAGGGACTGTTCTCTTCCGAGATACGTTGCACCAACCTTCCTCTCCTCAGCGGACATCTTGATCTTGAAATCTTCCTTTCTTCTACCGGCACTCGGCCGGCACCGGTCTGTTTATCTCATCCGCTGCCCTGATTGGCTGGATCCGTGACGTCACCGATGTTAGCGCCTCTAGCAACTGCCGGAACCAACTACTACCCCACCGCACCCCCCTGTCCAACCCCCCTCACCCTCAGTTGACCCCCCGTGCCTATAGTCTGTGCGGCCTTAGATGGCAGTGACGCCATCGAAATTGATGACGACACATCGATTTTCCCCCAATGACAGAAGCTAAAAATCACACACGTTGCCAAGTTTTTTGCCAACTTACGAGGTACAAAACAATTTACTGTCGCTACAGCGAATTACCCTGCGGGAACTTCAAGTCGTTTGAAATGGAATTATTTTCCATGGCACTGTAATGCATTATAAATGGTTTACAGAACAAGATTTTAACGGCAACGGTAGACAATAATGTAATTGTCTCACGTCTTGAAGGGATTCTTACCAAATACTCAACTACGTACTCTTATTACAACAACCTCAACCCTCTCCCTGACTATTCCCTCTTGCTATATGAATAAAGCCACTGTCTCTCCTTACAAATGGTTATGCAGGTGCAGAAGCGACATCAAGCTTACTGAGGAAAGCAAGCAGATCAAAGCTATATCACACGAGACTGCCTATGACAAGTTTATTGGCATTGAAAAACTGGCTTCAGAAAGTTCACACTGATACTGGGTTCAAACTTTGATCCCTATGAATCTGATAACTTGCCCAAGACATTTAAATATGCTGAAATTAATGTGTTAAACCATAACGATAAATCTTGCTGCACCTACATCCATCTCTTTAGTTTGCCTTAGTCTATGCATCTTGTAATGATTCCCTCACTCACCAAGCTGATTCTACATTTTAAATTAATTTGCTCAGAAATTCTACGCTGAACTAAAGTCAAGGCTTCTACTTTGTATTAACACAGTTATTGCTCAGAAAATCACGTTCACACTCAAGGCATTCTATTCATCATGGGCATCAACCACATAGGAACTACTCATTTCTTACGATACGGCTTAAAAATTTACTTATGACACTGTTTATCACTTTATTTAGAAAAATAAATGCAATACCACTAAATCACCAAAACATTTACGTCATTACAACAATGAGAATTTGATTGTCACGGTTAATGTTTTTCCAACAGCACTTATCTCACGGAAAACACCATGGTTTATGCTTTTTCACTTATAATGCAGTTCACGAAGACTTATCACACTATCTTCGTAACTTTGGCTGCATCAGTTGCTCATTAATATCAGAGATATACCTGTCGTCACGCCAAGCACGAATTCGTACGACACCGAAACAAATTTTACAGTTATTCATGCCAAATCCCAAGAAATCCACTTCCTACAATTTTTCCCACAGTAAATCAACATCACAAACCTTTATTACACATTATTTGTTATTTTCGAGGCTTTTGTCAGAGGAAAATAGAAAAATACGAGAGCACGTCACGAGCTCATGCGTCTGCTTTACTCATCGACATAGAAAAATTCTAATTTTAACATCACCGACCACTCGAATTAAACAGCGGAGGTATTACATATGACTCTAGTACACAAATTATTGCTCATAACAGCTGCACTCCGCAGAAAACTTAGAGAAAAACAAAGTACACACCACACGAGAGCAGAGCTCACGCTTAGCAATTTTTGTACGAATTTCGCCATCAATGACACTGCTGAGGTTACTAAGTTCGGTAAATGTGAGCGAGAGGGTTACATCGTTCAAAAATTTTTTTCACCCCCTTAAAATCAACGTTTTTCGACAAAATTTTAACGGAACAACCTGCTGGCTTGACAGTACCTTTTCGCTAAACAATATTTAAAGAAAGTGATAAACTCACGTTTTTCCAGTGTTTCAAACCCTAGAGGTGACTCTTCGCCGAGCCGCCATATTGAAAAACAAACGTGTTTCCCGGCGAGGTCACCAGGTGGCGAGTCGGACGATGAGTTTCGTTTCTGCTGTAGAGACGTGTTCTCAGCAAACCCCCCTCCCCCGACCCGCGGCCGTTTGAATCTCGCTGAAACGATGACATCTCGCTGGGATGGTGACACCGCGTAAAACCGCTAACGCATGAATCTTGCGGAAGCGATGTCTTCTCGCTGGGACGATGACACCACGTAAAGGGTTGATCACACGTCTCCACAACCAAGAAAAGGTTTTTAAAGAATCCGCCCCCTGCCACGCACTGCTCCCCTGACCCGCAACTCTGCCCCACTACGCCCCCGCCCACCTGCCCCGCTCTGCCCCCCTGCTCCCCCTGACCCGAAACTCTGCCCCACTACGACCCTGTCCCCTGACCCCCACCCTGCCCCGCTCTGCCCCCCTGACCGTACCCTGCCCCTGCCCCCATGACCCGCCCCTGACCCCCTGACCCGCTACTCTGCCCTACCCCACCCGCCCCCCTGCCCCGCACTGCCCCTCTGAATCGCCCCTGCCCCGCACTGCCCCTCTGACTCGCCCCTGCCCCGCTAAGCCCCCTGACCCACCCCAAAATCCACTTTTGGCTATGATCGGTTTTCTCAAAAACCAAGAAAGGGTTTCCAAACAATCCGCCCCCCGCTGAGCCCGGCCACCCCGCCCGCGGCCCGCCGCCCCCCTCGCCCCGCCCCCCCACGCCCCGGGCGCGGCGCCCGGGGCGGAATTCTGTACACAACTAACGATACCTATCGGTATCGGTGGCTACCGACGGTCGTCGCTTGTACCGACGGTCGAGCTATTCTGCACCCGCCACCTACCGACAGTTGTCGGTGCAAGCGACCTAACTCTGACGTCAAGCATTTATCGGTAAGGAAGCAGCACCTGCGCGCGAGGCTATACGTTTTGACCAATGATATAGCTTGACACAAACAGGAAAAAGTGCACCATCGATATGCGAAATATTTCATCGGAACTTAGCGTAGTAATGTTATTTGAAATCAACAGTGGACTGGACGTGGATCATTTGTGATTCACATTCATTCAAGGATCATGCGTAAAGTCGAAGAGAAGTTAATACCAAAGGCAGGATGAAAGGTGGGATTAGTTGAAACTGAGGGGATTGCATGTAGGTAATTCGAATGAAATCTTTATTCATACTTTGTTATTGATTTCGTACTGCGAAATTGGGTACGATTTTACGATCGAGAAATAACACACGTCTATATGGTTCTGATGGACTGTATTAAAGTGCCATTAACTAAGCCAACAATTACATATTCAAGTTACTATACGTACACAAACAAGATTAAATTAAAAATTAAAACCTACGATGGTCCAAACAATAGTCGAGAAGCTCAAGTCAGGTCAAGAGGGAATTGCTACATGGAGGAGGAATGTAATAATAATATATTTATTAGATTACTTGGTAGAATTGTGTACACATCTTCGTCGAAATTACAAATTATAGAGACATCACAGTAAGTAGTAGGCAGCATTCGGCTAACGTGTAAGTTTGTTTGTAAGTAACGTTTGTTTTTTTGGGAGGCAATCTTAAGAATTAGAACACTAATTGGTACGGAAGTAAAAGTGACCCTGACAAAGAAACAGTGAAGTGAATAATGACTTGCGTTCGTTTGAAAATGCATTGGAATGAACTGAACACACTGCTCACTCGCAATGGCGATCGACCGCTCCCGCTGCAATATCGGCCGAAGTGTTTCAATGAGAACCAAATCAACATGTGGGTAGAGGCGAAATAAATTGATAAACTCCTCGTTGTCCAGCTCAAACGGGTCGTGGGCTTCCCTTTTACTCTCGTATCCCGGCACGATCGTCGACGTTCGAGTCTACTTTCTACGTATTACATAAACATTTGATCTAAAGCAAGATATCCCTCTGCCATTCTTTGGGCTGATAATTAAAAAACACCTACCACTCTGATGTAAAATGCATTACTAGTCTAGCGATAAAGTTTCTACCGTCAAACATTTAAATACATCAAACTGCAATTGCATATAAATAGTATAGTAATTGAAGTAAAAATATAGGTACTTAGTAAATAGAAAATTATAAATAAAACTGTATTTTTATTTAATTAAGTTTAGAAGAACTCAAATCACCTCTCACTCTCCGCACTTTGGACACTTTAAAGCAAACTTGTTTTGGATGCGCTAATTTTGCAAATTAAGGACGAATATAACTAGCGCGAATTAAGTTAAGATTTCAACTTAATAATAATATGGAAATGCAAATAAAGGACGATCTCAGTTCTCAGAAAACCTACCAATTTGCACAAGTCAATTCATCAAAACCAAGCTCGTAGATAATCAAAACATACGCCCGTCGCTATGCGTAGACCGATCTATCACTGTTTTTACCCAGCATGCAGTTGGCGAAGAGACGAAATACATGTCGGTAAGGCCTAGCGTGGGTTTGGAAATCGTCGGTAGGCTCAGTCGTCGTTACCGACAAGTATCGGTAAAATTAACGACAAGTGTCGGTAGAATGCGTCACCGGAATCGCTCTTACCGATATTTGTCGGTCGGGGGAGTTAGCGACACCGATAGGTGTCGGTAGGATGTACAGAATTCCGCCCCACGTGGCGAAACACTGAAACCGTACACGAATGGTACGCTTTCGCTATAAGGCGATAGCATTAAGCTTCAGGGGGCTGGTCCCGACCAAAAGGGTATCTAAGTGTATGTAACAGTACGCGATATTACGAAATAACGAAGTTTTAAAATTACGAACCTCGGATCTTGGTCCCGACGTGAAAAAGTTACTCGTTTATACGAATAATGATGGGTCACAGTAACGTTTTCCGGCGCTCCTTGTCTGAGTTAAACATCTAATTAATCATCGTCGCCGAATACATTATGCACTGAATGTATTACCTGAACGATATCTCATTTTTCAATGCTACAATAGTAAGGACGACTTTGAATCGTAGGCATCGTAGTTCATAAAATATGAAACCAATCTGACATAAAATGCGTTCAGCTTTGTAACCACGAGTCCACATAGTTGCCAACGGGTGAGGAAGCAGCACCTGCGCGCGAGGCTATACGTTTTGACCAATGATATAGAATGACACAAACAGGAAAAAGTGCACCATCGATATGCGAAATATTTCATCGGAACTTAGCGTAGTAATGTTATTTGAAAACAACAGTGGATTGGACGTGGATCATTTGTGATTCACATTCATTCAAGGATAATGCGTAAAGTCGAAGAGAAGTTATAACCAAAGGCAGGATGAAAGGTGGGATTAGTTGAACCTGAGGGGATTGCATGTAGGTAATTCGAATGAAATCTTTATTCATTATATACTTTGTTATTGATTTCGTACTGCGAAATTGGGTACGATTTTAAGATCGAGAAATAACACACGTCTATATGGTTCTGATGGACTGTATTAAAGTGCCATTAACTAAGCCAACAATTACATATTCAAGTTACTATACGTACACAAACAAGATTAAATTAAAAATTAAAACCTACGATGGTCCAAACAATTAATTAACTAAATTTAGTCGAGAAGCTCAAGTCAGGTCGAGAGGGAATTGCTACACGGAGGAGGAATGTATTAATAATATATTTATTAGATTACTTGGTAGAATTGTGTACACATCTTCGTCGAAATTACAAATTATAGAGACATCACAGTAAGTAGTAGGCAGCATTCGGCTAACGTGTAAGTTTGTTTGTAAGTAACGTTTGTTTTTTTGGGAGGCAATCTTAAGAATTAGAACACTAATTGGTACGGAAGTAAAAGTGACCCTGACAAAGAAACAGTGAAGTGAATAATGACTTGCGTTCGTTTGAAAATGCATTGGAATGAACTGAACACACTGCTCACTCGCAATGGCGATCGACCGCTCCCGCTGCAATATCGGCCGAAGTGTTTCAATGAGAACCAAATCAACATGTGGGTAGAGGCGAAATAAATTGATAAACTCCTCGTTGTCCAGCTCAAACGGGTCGTGGGCTTCCCTTTTACTCTCGTATCCCGGCACGATCGTCGACGTTCGAGTCTACTTTCTACGTATTACATAAACATTTGATCTAAAGCAAGATATCCCTCTGCCATTCTTTGGGCTGATAATTAAAAAACACCTACCACTCTGATGTAAAATGCATTACTAGTCTAGCGATAAAGTTTCTACCGTCAAACATTTAAATACATCAAACTGCAATTGCATATAAATAGTATAGTAATTGAAGTAAAAATATAGGTACTTAGTAAATAGAAAATTATAAATAAAACTATATTTATTTAATAAAGGTTAGAACTATATCACCTCTCACTCTCCGCACTTTGGACACTTTAAAGCAAACTTGTTTTGGATGCGCTAATTTTGCAAATTAAGGACGAATATAACTAGCGCGAATTATACCGTTAAGATTGTAACTTAATAATAATATGGAAATGCAAATAAAGGACGATCTCAGTTCTCAGAAAACCTACCAATTTGCACAAGTCAATTCATCAAAACCAACCCTGCAGGCACGCTCATATTCGTTTATATAAACCTTGTATCAACAACAGGGAAAAGGTTGATGCGCTGGCGTTGATTATGAGTTGAGCTCAATGTTATGTATGCCGTTGAGTCTGGGTTGACTGTCATGAAAATCCTTTTCATATCGCCCTATTTGTGTGGTTTTGAGCACTCAGTCTTTTGCTAAAAGTTGGTGTTAAGTTATTCTCATAGTGAAGATGTAATAAATGTATGTGTGTCAGCGTTATTACCAACAGTTTTTTCTGAAATTGATTAAATTTCTCAGAATTAATGGATACATCAAATTGAATGGCATATACCAATGCTTGCCTCTATAAAATATGAATATTCTCTACGCAATTTGTCATGTTGATAGCATGTTTCTTAAGTATGCGGAATTCAGGGCTAAAAGAACGATTAATTGCGTTCGGCCAATCATTCCCGAGGGATATTTATAATTCCGAGATTGGATCCAATTGGATACTCATATCGCGATATAGTATACGCGTATGCTATAGTAAATTCGTATACGATAAATAGCAATGTGAATAATGAACGTATTTACTCATTAATTTACTAATTTATTTAAGCATCTCTTTGAGAAATTCGTATGCTTTTATAGTATTTATTATCGAGGATACGGAGGACAGAAGTGAAACAAATTTTTATTAGATAGTCGATCGTCTGCATATTCATAAAACCGCGCATTACACGAGCTGAATGCGTGTTGGAATATTATAAAATGCAAACGTCAGCATAGGAAAATGAATCCTATAATATTATATACATTAATGCATTCGTTAAAGTGCGTTATTTATAAACTGCAATATAAATATTTACTTTTGGGTCCTTCGTTTCCATGGATGTCCAAGGTTTGCGGCAAGATTGTTGAGTCTATCAATAGGTCCATATTTTGGTCATTGATCTTTATCTTAATTAAAAGATAACAACTAATAATTTTAAAATAGCTGAGAACATTAGTGGAAAAACGTGTGTCATTTGGAGTGGACATTGAAGACGCATTCATGAAGTACTTGGATATTGAAGACCATTTAAAGAGTCTTTAACCCTTTAAATTTATTGCTTTCTTGTTTCCGGCATTGACGGTAGAGAATTTGTGTATACCTCTTCATGCCGAATTCAAATTTCTTCGGGAAGATTGAAGGTAAGTTCATGCATTTCCTCAGCTTCCCGATCTTTTTCTAGCAGAATAAGTAGCATGCATTGGAGAAACATTTGGCATATAATAGGAGTTGTAATAAAAACGACTAATGTACTAGTGCATGAGGGTTACGGGTGTTACTTAATTAGTTTCTTGGCATATATTACAGCTTCGTAAGAATCCCGAAAGGTAGTTATAAGCTGTGACAAGGACCCAACGGTGGAGGCTTCTACAAAGGGAGGCGCGGGAACATGTAATCGGCCGTAATAACGTCGGAGAGGAGGATAGGAAGTATAAAGGCCGTTGTACACGGTACAATTTCTTGTACAAGAACTTGTACAATGCGCAAATTGTATCGTGTACGAGGGGTTCGTACAATTTGTTGTACAAGAAATTAGATCATGCTCTATATTATTGGATGAAACCGTCCAAGATCCACTCAGTAGCTTCTGCGCATGACATGTGACGGTAGTGATGCGTTCGTTTAGTATTCGTAAGGTTGGTGTTCTGTTTGCGATCACTTTTATTCCTGTAAACGTGGAAAAACTTCCATTTTTGTTGTAGATATCGTGATATTCTTTGTTGCTTCCATATTATGATATTCTTTGTTGCTTCCATATTGTGATATTCGTCTGTCGCGTCGGAAGTGTTCTATTTCTCAAAAGATGAGTTGGACACACTGGTAAACAGTAAACCTCAATGAAATTAAAGATGACGTTATTGAGCCAAAATTAAATATATGCAACAAGCGAAGAATGATGTTTGGATGATAAATTATGGGTTTCATGAGCCGATGAAAGAGTGCAAGTAAGCAATCGTAAAATTTCATTTTATTAATGCTAGGATTAATGGTAGCAAATCATTGTAACCCGGTTAAGGCCGTTTCACACTATTCGATATGTTTTGAACAATGAACGTTGAACAAGACGACTTGAACGCTAAAAGGACATTCAAGACCATTCGAGACGGCCTTTCAAGAATGATTGTTCAATAGCTCCTGAATCGAATTGAACAGCCTTTCACACCGTTATAGTAAGATGGAATTGACTTGAACGGTGATGGCATGGGTGACAGTAAAAATAAGGAAGTGACTAACGGAAAGCACCTAGGAAACAGGAATCATAACTCGCATGGTGTACTACGTAGTATCACATAGGTATATTATACAAAGTCTAGTTTAGTGAAGATGGATGTTGATGCGAATATAGCTAGGGCGGCGTTTTGCGTTGGAGTGGCAGTAGCAGTTATGCATGTAGAGGCACGAAGAAGAATTCGTCGACGGGTTTGGACTAGGAAATGGCTAAGACGGAGGTATGCCGCTGGTAGCATGAGTTTGCTGTACCGTGAACTGGAGACGGAGGATCCAGAATCTTTCGCCAATTTCTTGCGGATGGATAGCCTCAATTTCAGAGAGTTACTGCATATAGTATCTCCTCAAATATCAAAGAAAGACACCATATTACGTCAATGCATTTCAGCGAAACACAAGTTGGCGATTACTCTTCGATTTTTAGCTACTGGGGAGTCCTACAAGAGTCTGCAGTACTCCACTAGGATCGCCCACAATACGATTTCTCTGTTCGTCCCTCAAGTATGCAGAGCCATTTATGAAGTACTGAAACAGGATTTCTTGAGGGTAAGTTGTTTGAAACGAGCCAATTAATACAAAACCTTATGTTATACGTAATAAAAAGCTTAAGTCGATTCTTATCATACATTCTAGGAAATGACTTATTTTCACCATACCTTTCCCTTCAGATGCCAAGAAGTATTCAAGAATGGGAGAGCATATCGAGAGAATTTCAAGACAAATGGAATTTTCCGAATTGTATTGGCGCCCTTGATGGGAAGCATATACATTTTAGATCGTCACGAGCAGACGGTTCTTTGTACTTCAATTACAAAGGCACACACAGCATTGTGCTCTTAGCTCTAGTGGATGCGAAGTACAGATTTCTGTACTTCGATGTCGGCGTGAACGGTCGAGTGAGTGATGGTGGTGTTTTCCGGGAAAGCACTCTTGCTGAGGGATTGCAACATAAGACTTTAAATATACCTCTCAACAAGGCATTACCTGGTCGATTTCTTTGTATTCCCCATGTTATTGTCGCTGACGATGCTTTCCCTCTTCAAACTAACATCATGAAGCCATATCCAGATAGGGGACTAAGTGATCAAAAGAGAAATTTCAATTATCGCCTTAGCCGGGCAAGGAGGACATCGGAGAATGCCTTTGGCATTTTAGCAAACCGATTCAGAATCCTTTTAAACTGTATAAATCTCTCGGTAGAAAAAGTGGAAACTGTGACATTAGCATGCATAGCTCTGCATAATTTTCTCAGGGCAAAGAAGGATGTTCAGTATTTCCCCCAAGGACTGGCGGATCGAGAGTTGGTTGATGGGACGGTAATGCCAGGAGTGTGGAGGGAGGGTCCAGTTCTTGATGGTGAATTGATAAGACAGGGTGGTAATAGGCACAATAATGAAGCAGGATTCATAAGGGATGAATTTTGCGAGTATTTCGCGACAGAAGGAAGACTTCCGTGGGGAAATGGCATATAATGACAGTAGTGCTAATGCAGTGAAGATGTCTTAACTCTAGCTTGATATTTTAGGTTAGCTAAGTATGTTTGTGATTCCTAATTTGTTAAAAACTTTGGTTTTGGTATCTTATTCTACATATTCATGTCATTTCTTGACAGAAACTTCCTTTTTTACAAATATGCTTGTTCTTCTCTCCATTGATGTGTGTATAAAATTTTTGTAGTATTAGGATTCCAATTTTTGCAAATAAGCAATTGATTAAATGGTCCACATCCAGATTTCTGGATAAGGATATTCTCAATATTTATGATTGTAGTGTTTCTGTTACTATAAATATACTCCTAATATCTAGTCCTACACCATAATCCTACATCACAAATTTATTTTAAAACTTTTATACTGTTTCTCAGCATGACCCTAACGTCAAATCACAATATTGTCATTTATGTCCTTGGGCACAGCATCACTTCAATAATCTTTCACGACCCACTGCATAATTCCTAATCCCATTCCTCCAAAACATCTATCAATCTTTATATAACACTTAGTTAATTCTAATTATTCCACCATTTTCCCTTTCTATTAGATAAGATACAAGCATCATTACTAATCTCCTGCCCAATTCTGAAAGAATTAAAAGATGGATGGTAATAGAACCCTTACGAAAAAGTAGTACTGGAAGTACTGGAAAAAAATAGTATTGGGAAGTACTCGTGTACTATTTTCACGGAGGTGAGTACTATAGTATTGGAAGTATTGAAGAAAACTAGTACTCGTGTACTAGAGGTAGTACACAGAACTAGTACTCATGGAAGTATTGGGAAGTAGTACTCGTGTACTAGAGGTAGTACACGTAACTAGTACTCGTGGAAGTATTGGGAAGTAGTACTAGTGTACTGGAGGTAGTACACAGAACTAGTACTTGTGGAAGTATTGGGAAGCAGAACTCGTGTAATAGAGGTGGTGCACAAAACTAGTACATACATACCCCTATTGGAACTTACTCATAAGTCTCATAAGATAAATTCTCATAAGAAATTGGCAATGAGTCTTATGAGAAATTTTCTCATAAGATTTTGGGCGGGGAACCGTTCCAGGGGGAACCACCCTTGAACCATTCCAGGGGGATCGGTTCCCTGCAGTTCTCTTACGAGAATTACAAAAAATTAATTGTAATTACAAAAAAAACTATAAGCTGCTCCTGGAGATACGTCCTGGAACTCCCACCTACTCCTACTCCAAAAATCTGAGGAACTAGAGAAAGCTGAAATAACACGACTTCGGATCGGATATAGCATATCACACTTAATTTGATTCGGCATAATTTGGCACATGCCCACTATACACATAACTCAACCGAACTAAACCGTGAACGTCTAGCGCTTCTTGATGTCACATAACAAATTCATAATTTTAGTAACCCTTATGCGAGTTAGAATTTTAAACAAACAGGACAGTTTATAAATCTATAATATATTTATTGACACTACTTCCAGTTTCAATAATTGTATTCACTTGCCTTTGTAACACATAAGATTCCAAATCTGAGGCATAATATCTCAAAAATAACCAATGTGACAACAACAATACTAAATAAACCACATGGCACGAGAATGAAAAGCTGTGATCGAGCTTGCTTAATGCATAAGATTTTATTTTAATGGTTGATCAAAGTGTTAAACAACCAGAAGTTTTTTTTATAACGCTCCTCTAAAAACTGAAACTATATTTTTCCAACGGGGAGTTCGTTTAAATATCATCGAAAGTCGTCACTGCACTGTCACAACACACAAAAAATATTCACGTTCATCATGTAGCTGAATGATGATCTGGATTCTCATTGGATCATTCCGAATGTTTCAATTTGTTTATGACTTTAATGTGCCTGAAAAATGATAAATACAGTTAATTCCGGTGTCAGCAATTCAAAAAGCCTGCATGGAAAGCAGGTGAAAACAATTACAAATTCGTTCAACACAATCGCTTGTCATAACGATCATTTACTCACCGTAATGTCATTGTCCATTAGAATGTAAAAGTAAGCTTCCATGATCACTAATTACAAGAAAACGTAATTACTTCAGGAGATAATTCTTTATCACGTTTCTCGCTATGATGACAGCCATCTTGCAATTAATCGATAGTAGTCTGATCGATATTGGTTGATACAACCAACCAGATACAACTTTCCACAAACCGCGAACTATAAAAATGTGAATATTCACGTTAAAATTACTCGTGGGCACGAAAGTTGTTATTTATGGTTTATAACTGTTCTTTTTAAGAAAGAAGTTTACTATTATTTATTTGAACTGGACGGAATTACCGTTCTGACACCTTTGGTCTTTTAGAAATGGAGATGAGTGTAGATTGGAGGCTTTAAAGATGTATAGGAGGATGGAGAAAGTGAGCTCAAGAATAATTTGATACTATCTTTCTTTAACCTGAGCTGGATGTGACAAAATTACACTGTCTTCCCCCAGCTAAGCTGGGATGGAAGACAAATGAGAATGCTGTAAATGGTTGGGGAAGAGAGGAATCTGTTGGGGGTGATTCAAAGAGGATAGAAACAGTGGATGGAAGAGATGGGTAGTGGGAAGTTAAAAAATGTTATTGAAGGAAGAATCGCGTCTGGCTTCTGGATGGCAGGAAGATTATGAGCCAAATAAATGTATTTAAGGAAGCGAGTACAAGGAAAACATCAAAAATGTACCTGAAAGGTGGATAACCATTACGTGAATTGATAGTATTGGTTCATCCTGATGTGAAATAAAAATGATTAGCATTGTGATTTGGAAACCAATACTAGACATATTAGGTTCAATGCTCAATATATCATGGTATCAAAGAGTAGTACACACACACATATTATTGTGATTACTTCTTCTTCCAATACTTATAAGTATACCGACAATGAAGTATTGGTGCCAAACGGACTAGTACACAATGCTAGTATTGTGAATATTTCTCCATCCAGTACTTGCCTACATTGAAGTACTGGAGTCACAGACTAGTACACGATGCTAGTATTGTGAATACTTCTCCATCCAGTACTTGCCGACATTGAAGTACTGGTGCCACGGACTAGTACATGATGCTAGTATTGTGAATACTTCCCTTCTGAGTACTACATTCAGTGATCCCAATACTAAGTATTGACTTTTGAGTACTGGGGGGCAGAATCTGAATACTATAGTACTGAGATTCATGTACTTAGTATTCGGGTCTGTGTACTTAGTATTGGGCTCTGTGTACTACTTTTTTGTAAGGGAACTCTCACCTTATAAAAAAGGTTGCCAAGTCAGGCTTTCTAAAAATTGATTGCATACCATTTATAGCAACGATGAATCACTTGGTGCTTCATACCTACTAATTTTTTGTTCTCTTGGCATTGAGGTTGAAACAAAAACTGCTAAAGGGAAATTTTAAGTTCTATATCATACCCAAATTTTGATGAGTGATGGTATATCAGGGTTATGTAACTGAAATTACGAAAATGATAAGAACAGATAAAGGTTTATTTTAAATATAATTTAAATTTAAAAACCTTAATTACGAGCAGTAAAATATTGAAAAGAAAATTGTACAAATTGAAAACAGTGGAAGCATGTATAAAATGTATGTACATAAATTTACGAATCTTCCTCGTCTTTCGCATCCATGAGAATTTCAAAAATTTTTTTAACTGCAGCTTTCTGCCTTCGTTTGTCACTAATTTCCGATAACTCTCGGC
Organism: Platycnemis pennipes; assembly: GCA_933228895.1. Lineage (NCBI taxonomy): Eukaryota > Metazoa > Arthropoda > Insecta > Odonata > Platycnemididae > Platycnemis > Platycnemis pennipes. Next base: position 113,701,771 of record OW121856.1, read on the forward strand.
CAACATACAGGCCGAACGTTTCCATTGTGCTGTACTTCTGCACCGAGTTGTTGAGAGCAGAAGAAGCCTTTGATAGGAAGTCGTGTACGTCATTGGCTTCATCGGTCCTCTTCCTCTTGGGAGTCGGTGTACCTTTTGAGGACCCACTCTTTGAGGACGTATTGCTTGTGCTTACTTTTGCAATACTTGTGCAAGCAGACTCGCCACTTAGAAGGGGGACTGATATCCTCTCGCTAAGGCCTTCCTCAGCAAAATTCTGGAGGAGGAGGTCATCAATTTGTATATCACTTGTTATTTCCTGTAAACAAATGAAATCACATTATTTCCTGAAGGCTACATATACAATGTACTAAAATTAGAGTTACATACATGGATTTAAAGTAAAGTCTTAATGGAAAATGTGAGTTAAAATAGATAAAATGGGTATGAAATTCTTTAATGATGATGTAAAAACATAGGTAGAGAATAAATATACTTTGACTCTGCCAGTGACTAGTGTTCTTACATATTCAACATAATGCTTCTGTAACCAAAATAGACCATATTCGTAAACTACAGATTAGGAATGATTGTCTACCGTTCTTAATTCCATACATTAACGTCTCTTTTCCCCTCTGGTGCTTCACCACAACAAGCAACAATTGAACCAAAATAAATAAACAAACAAACTTAACCAAATTAACTAAAATTATATAAAACAACCTTAAACCAACTTGAATTAATACCCATAACGCAAATACATAACAGAAATATTCACATATGGAATGAGAATGAAGTAAACTCTACCGGTTTCTTTAGAAAAGTCCAAACGCGGCGTCGAACACTATCGAGAAACATAAAAAAAGTGTTTTTCGAACGTCCATCTCCCAATAAATAAACCTCACAAGGGCCACGAAAGCAATTATAAACCCCAAGAACTATTAGCGAATACACTAAAAGGCAGCACTTAACAGAGGGTCTCACTCGAAACGACCGAAAAAGCCGTAATCCAAGCAAGAGAGATGACGAAGAATGGTTAATAAAGAGGTCGATGGTCTATATAACACAACTTCTCTCATACATGTCCATTTGTATTTGTGTGTTGCATCTTCATCCTGAGTTTAATTACGTAAAATACTTCAACGCAAAGCATAATAAATGCCCTTAGTTCAGAATATTGATTTTCAGACGTTATTTACATACCTTCTCCTGCTCAAGCGGAATGAAATTTGATGCACTCCTCCTCGGCGTCGTGTGCCTTTCAAGGAACTGCAGGTGATTGTAGCACCATAACTTCGGCTTCTGCACATCATCTACAGATGCCCCACTTTTCTGCGACTTCTTCAATTTATTTTTTTCCGCCATGTACTGTGTGCGGAGGCCATTAATTTTAGATTTAACGTCTTCCGCCGTTGTGCTAGATCGAAACTATTGGGATAAAAGAAAAATTTTATTCGGCGATAATACCACGTGAAAAAATAAATCCATGTCTGAAGCAAATGTTCGTATCGTGAGAAATTAAAATCATTAACATAGAAACATGTAAACAGCAATTAAGAAAGGCATCAAGAGATTCTTTAAAATGGTTTCTGATCTCACGACTGATCAAGGTAGCTTAGGTATAAAGCTAAATTTAAAGATTAGAAGTAATAATCATTAATTTACTTACAGGCGCCAAATTCTTGGCAATTTCTTGGAGTGCCAAAGTTCTTTTTTGTTTGTTGTGGTAATCCGGGGAGCTCACTTCATATAGACACCTGCTTTCTTCGTATAAATTAATGAGCGCCTCAACAGCATAACTCCCTGACACAATTAGCTACAGTACCTAATAGAGGGGACAACACTCTTGATTTACTGGCAACCAATATCCCACAACATGTGACAATGATTGACACGGTTGATGGAATCAGTGACCACAGAGTTATAACTGCAAAACTCTCGCTATCTTTAGATAAAAATTTTAAACAAAAAAGAAAGATTTACATTTTTAAAAGGGCAGACTTTGCTAACTTTAAAACTTATTTAAGAGATTCCTTATCGGATTTCAAAAAGTCTTCCATAAAGGTATGTACCAACGTTTCATGGAAGTCGTTCATTAATATCATGCGCTCTGGGATCAACAGATTTATCCCTAGTAAATTCAAAAAAGAAAGCACTGAACCTAGGTGGTACAATGCCGAAGTGAGAAAATCCCTGAGACGGCAGCGAATATGTCATGCTAAAATGAAAAGAATTAGTAAACATATGCCCACTGATGAGCGTAATGTAATTATTGAAAATTATAAAATTTCAAAATCCACTGCAAAGACAGCCCTTAGTAATGCATTTGCAGAATTCAAAAGAAAAACACTTGGGGAACAATTGAAAGAAAATCCAAAAGTCTTCTGGTCGTACGTAAGGGAAGTGCAAGGCCATAAGTCTGCCGTCCATTCACTTAAAAATGATAGAGGTGAAATGACCACAAACACACTCGACAAAGTTAGCTTGCTTAATTCCTTCTTCCAAACCGTTTTTAACCCACCTTCCGGGGATTCAACTGTCGTGTTACCTGACCTCTTTCAGCGGTTGATGAAACCAATAGAGTATTTGCACCCGGGAGGATTACGATTGAAATGCGGTTGATTCGATGAAGTGTATCATAAATAACATTACTGTCGATTAATAGCATTAATTGTTGCTTAGTTTGTGTAATAATTAATATTTAATATGCATTGTTTTCGCATCAATATTATGTAGACGAAAACGCTCAGCTATTGGCTCCTCAATATGTGACGTCATTTCGTACTATCTCATCAGCTCGGGACTCAGTTACGGTGAATTGTGGTGGTGGATCTGATCGGAGTAAAGGAAAATACGTTTAAGTGCATATCATGGAATCAGGTTTCGTGAAGGCTTCTTCAAATAATCTCCCGACGGTGGATGCTTTAATGATTGGCCATTTCCTTAGTGGCCATGCCGATTATGTTGGACCAGAGCAACGAGGAGTGAAACTAGCACGGTGAGTTGCCATAGACATTTATTTTTCTCTTTTATACATGCCATGGTTAATTTTTAATGTTGCACTGGCGCTTTTCCGTTGTGTGGTCTTATTCATAATCAAGAATAATCGACGGGAAACCTTATCAGAAGTTAAGTCAAAGAGAATGGATGAAAAGTGTTTGTAACAGTAGTTGTGCAAAAGTGTGTAAGCACGATTCGAAGATTTACCCAAGTAAAAGTGCTGGTGTGTAGGTAACTATTGATATTTGTTTCATTAATTCAAATATCGAACTTAAGTTAAATGAAGAATTATTTTCTCTACTATTATTATTTGCCCTACTTACCCCCGAGAAAATAATTCTTCATATTGATATTTGGCCCATAGGGACTGAATGAATATCCATGATTCATTATTTAAATTTTGGAGCTTCTGGGCTACATAAGGTTTGAAAAGTAAGCATAATTAACTGGAGTTAAATGTAGGTCCAGTCCAAGCAGTAATGTGACCTCCATTTCTTTGACAAAACGCACTTGTTATCGATGTATTCGTTCTACCGTTGAATTAATGTATTCAAAAGTAGAGTTCTAATTATCTCAAAGTTGAACAGATTAATTACACTTCGCCAATATAGATATGTCAGTCAGCTATACATGTGCTCGTGTGAGGTTTATGAATAACTTTTTGAGGTAGTATATCTTAAAATAAAGTTATTGAAAATTCTGGCTGGGTATTAATACTTTTGATGGAAATAAATTCTCGGGCTGGAAATCTAATGTTTTATTGTATGACCAGACGATTACTTTTCATTCATTCGGTATTAATATGCTTCTCTTAGTATTTGTTATCACAGTTTTTAAGTTGGTTCGTCACTTTTGCATTTCTTCGCAGTATAAGCTTATAGGTTTTCAAGATACAAGTTTTTACTGTTTTTTGTTACAACTATCCACCAACTGTACTTCTACTTAGTGACTTATTTTCACGAATTAAGTTTTAATATTACAAGGATCTGTACTGTAAAAGTGTCTCTATTAATGTTTTTAGTCTTAAACTGTTTTATTTATAAAATTTTATGTATATTTTAGATCAGCCAGGGAGAGCTATGGCGATTCAGCCATTGGCTATGTTCAAGTGAAGCGGGATGGTGGAAAATGCAGTGTTATGGCCAAAGTCACTCCAGAGCACAAACTAAAAGTGAAGCCTTACACTGTTATTGTTACAGTAGATGAGGATGGGGAGATGGTTGAAAGTGCCAACTGCTATGGTTGTGCAGCAGCTATTGGTAAGTAAGGAGACACATTAAGGGCCGGTTTTCCTATGTCTGGTTAACGCTAACCATAAGATGATGCAGCCTTTACCTTTACCAAGAGGTGGCTGTTAGTTCTGGTTAGCCTGGACCAGAATTTAAGCTAACCAGAACTTACATCCAACTCTAGATGAAAGTTTAGGCTTTATCATCTTATGGTTAGCGTTAACCAGACATTGGAAAACCAGCCCTAAGTGTGTGCTGCTTGTGCTATTTTTTTAATTATTTGGATTCTTGCACTAAAAATATGTGGTTAAGTTAGGATGAGAGCGCTGAAGGTTCTGAGGAATTACTGAAAGAGTAGCTATATTATAGTGTCCACATTATACTAGCTGAAAAACCTGTTGATTTTCAATAGGAGGGGAAAGAGTAAAAAATGGCATGGTACTTCTTTCTCTACAGTATATATCCGGCTTTGTTAAATTATTATCCTACATCAAAATGTTGCAAAATAAATGATGCATGAATGTTTGATGTGGTCCATAGTGCATTGCTATTAAGACCTTCAATGACAATGAATTTCTTTATTATTACTTATTAAAATTGGCTTTAGTCCTCATTCATAAATCCAATGCCTTTGTGACCAAGGAAATATAGTGTGAGAATTTCATACAGATAAGGGACTGCATCAGCATTGTAAGCCCTCTAACTACATTTATGGAAAAGAATTGAAATTAGGTGCTGGAACAGACATTCGTTTATTTAGATCTAACAACATGCTTTTTCATATTCTTTTCAGGAGGTTGTAAGCATTCAGTCGCTTTTCTGATGTGGCTGCATAGGCGGAGTGAGGAGCCATCTACAACAGAAGTAGAGAATTACTGGAAAAGATCAAGACTTTCAGCTTTGGGCACTACCGGAGTAATGAAAGTCAAAGATATGACTGGGGCAGCTCCAATTGCCATTGTGGAAGAAGGGAGTTTTAGAAGGCAAGTTGTTGCTGCATTAGAAGAGGAGGGAGAATTTGAAAGTGGGCTCATGTCACTGAGTTTTTGCCTGAATGCCCATCAATTTTCAATTCCCCAATTAATTAATTCATTCCGGGAAAGGATTGATGATGACACGTCGGCCTTAGGTTTCTTGAGGTATGCAGAGCTGTTCATGAGGGAGCAAGAGTTGTGTGACACAGTTTTCCAGAGCACATTGGCTCAATACGAGTCACCTCTCTGGCACCACCTACGGCTGGGCAGGATATCTGCTTCAAGGGCATACGAGGCTATGCATTGCAAGAAGAAGGATGGGGTGCTGGTGGACATGATCCTTGGTGCCCGAAGGTTGGGAGACACTACTGCAATGAAGCGAGGGAGGGAGTTGGAGGGCAAGGTTCTGGAGGAACTCCAGAAACAACTGGGGTGCAAAATTACCAAGTGCGGACTTGCATTGGATCCGAAGTTTCCATACCTGGCAGCTTCTCCCGATGGAGTTTTTGGGGAAACTTTAGTGGAAGTAAAGTGCCCCCAGAAAGCCAGTAGGCTACGTCACTACATAGTACATGGCTCACCGACAGCGAAATATGCGACACAGATGATGGTGCAGATGTTGCTAACAGGGAAGAAAGAGTGCCTCTACACAGTGGCTGACCCTCATTTTGAGGAAAATAAGAGCTTTATTACCTGTATCATCAAGTTTGATGTTCATTTTTGCCAGAAAATTGTGAATGAAACAAAGGAATTTTGGTGTGACACTATTTTTCCAATGGTAAATAAATAATTACCTCCTTTAATTAACCCTCCAAGATTATTGCTCATATTTAGGGTGCATGCAAAGACTTTTAACCTTTTCCTTGGCTACCTCCTGCAAAAGTAACCGGAACCAAATATGACAGTCCTTGTTTATCTAGTATTTCCTTGAATTAATGCTTCCTCTCATGGAAAGATTACTTTGTACAGTACAGCGACAATTTGCTCGATAGCTGTTTGCTGGATCTGCCAGTCCCCCTAATCCCTCCCCTTTCTCCTTTCCTTCCCTCTAAAAAAAGTTCAAAGCCACTGGTTAAATGATCATGAATGGATTACGTCTTCTTCCATTATTCGTTTAAGGTTACTGCTGCAGCTTCAGATGCTACCACATGTAGACATACCTAAAGATAGAAAGCTGGGCAAAGCACAAGGTAACACTAATGGTATTAAGAAAGGCACAACGCTAGACAAATTAAAGTAAAATGTAATAATTTATTGCTATTGAAATATAAGAGTAATGAATCACTTTAAATTACAATTTTTCATGGGATCAGAAAAATAATAAAAAAATTACCCAGAAAGCATAGCAGAATAATATAAATAAATGTACCATTATAAAACAGGTTTGTAATATTAGCGTATTTAGTTACACATATGCAATAGCAGAGACATACCTAAAGATAGAAAGCTGGGCAAAGCACAAGGTAACACTAATGGTATTAAGAAAGGCACAACGCTAGACAAATTAAAGTAAAATGTAATAATTTATTGCTATTGAAATATAAGAGTAATGAATCACTTTAAATTACAATTTTTCATGGGATCAGAAAAATAATAAAAAAATTACCCAGAAAGCATAGCAGAATAATATAAATAAATGTACCATTATAAAACAGGTTTGTAATATTAGCGTATTTAGTTACACATATGCAATAGCAGAGACATACCTAAAGATAGAAAGCTGGGCAAAGCACAAGGTAACACTAATGGTATTAAGAAAGGCACAACGCTAGACAAATTAAAGTAAAATGTAATAATTTATTGCTATTGAAATATAAGAGTAATGAATCACTTTAAATTACAATTTTTCATGGGATCAGAAAAATAATAAAAAACATTACCCAGAAAGCATAGTAGAATAATATAAATAAATGTACCATTGTAAAACAGGTTTGTAATATTAGCGTAGTTAGTTACACATATGCAATAGCAATATTTCATGGCTCAATCTAAATAGTAGGCTATTTACAAAAGCATTTTTCAGGAATTAAATCAAGTGCGAACAATTTGCCTCTCTAAATTTACTAGAGCGCATGCAATGATGATCATATAATCAGCCATCTTAACCAGATTATGATCCATGACTGTTGAGGGTTTCAACATCGCGAAGTCCCTAATGCGCCCAATCACTCGCTCAACATGTATCCTTAGGCTTGCAACCTGTTTCGTAAGGCGAGCATTGCCTTGGCTCATCACCTCACCTGCTGAAACCGATGGAGGTCTCACCAGCTTGCAAGACCTCGTGGCAAGAGCACCCTCTAGATGTTTGAACCCCCTGTCTGCCATGACTGTGCTCCCAGGAGGTATTTTCTCTAGGAAGCCACAGTCAGAGGTTATAGCTTCATCAGAGGCCCTTCCCAGGTATCCCTCGGAGATAAAAGTAATGAAGCCATTTGGCAAACAAGAAATTAAATATTTAATAGTATTAGCCTTCTTGTATTGTGACCAGGACAGGGCCTGATGCAGAGGGTTGTTAGGCTTCTCTATTGCAATTTCCAGGCAGTCTACAATACATGTGACATGGGAGAAATTGGCGATAAAAGCAGTTGGCAGGGTCCTCCGTCTGCTCTCCTCACTCGGCCAATATACTAAGTCCTGCATATAGCTGGCTATTAATGGCATGTTATCCCTTAGTACACGACTTACAGTCGAGTAATGCATGCCAAACTCATTGCCCAACACTTTCACCTGGTCATTCAATTTGATCTTCTTCAGGCAAAGCATGACCGTACGTTGACTTGCAGGTATATTTTCACATAAAAGTGAAATAATTCTGTAGCTCCTTGGACACACCCCAAGGTAGAGCTTAGGATCCTTCTCCATAAAGAAGCATAAAGTACGGAAGCTCTCCTCCCTGTACTTTGCTGCTTCTTCCCCCTCAAAACTCTCATCAGAAGAGTGGCCACTAAAGGAATAATCGGAAGAAAGTCTGTCCTCTTCTGAGGAGCAGGTACTTCCTGCTACTGCCAGCACATTCTTCATGGGGGAAGTGTGGGTGCTCCTTGTGGCTTGCTTAACAGGGGAGGTAGCCACAGTGATTCTATCAATTTCCCCAGTCTGGGTTGGCCTACTTCGGTATGGTGACCGTACCTGAATGCCCCGGTCAACTTTAAGTACAGCCGTGGGCGGGTGGCAAGGAGGCTCTTCCCTTTCTTCCCACTGATCTGAAGGATCAACAGGAGGGAAATCCGGTAGAGCCTCAAATTCCTGGGTGTCATCCATTTCCTCCATAGCTGCCACTATTTCCTTCCGCCTCCGCTTTTGCACAGCAGCTCTCTCGCTTACGGGCTGGATAGAAGGCCTATCTTGACAGGTGAAAATGTGAGGCAGAACACCTTTCCTCATGCGGAGGTTGCAACCCATCAACTTCCACCGCATAAAATTTTCAGTATCATCTTCCAACTGCAAAGTAAAAGATAAGTTGTAAGGAAACAATACACATTTTAACTCTCATGATATTTCGGTCTCTACAACATGTACATTACTACTGATTATTCCCCACTGATATTTAAAAATAAGGCTTTCACAAACATGTGGCTCAGTTAGCGGTGGTAACATCTCATCGTAACCACGAAATTATGCTCTTATTTATTGTATATCATAAACCACGACCACCATTTTTATAATAACTTCAACTGCAGATAACAAACAATAGCTAGAGCAAGGAGAAATCCGGTATATTAATAATAAAAAGTAAATATATTTAAAAGTAACCAAGAGGATGTGGGACCAGGATTGGCTCATTAAAATAAAAATGTCAGTGAAATGAAAGGTAAGATTGCATCAGTGGGCAGTGAAATATGTTTATTTTCAAAAACCTAAGTACTCCCGTAAGAACATTTCCTATGTGGAGTAGTGAAATAAAAATTTGTACTACTGATAGAGGTTAGATAACGAAGCTGATAAATAGGACTTGCAATTAGTAGTCATCAAGAAGGAAAAAAATGAAATACAGACTGTAGAAAATATAGCTGAGCATAGAATTTTTAGAATATTAATCAGAAGTCCACATTACATAACACTGCTAATGGCATGCATGACAAATTTAAGAATTCACTATAAAGAAGGTCAGCAAAAAAAATTTTTAAAGCACTCATTCACTCAGTACTTCAACCTGAAGGGTGGTTGTGATAGGTGAAGGTAGAGCTCACCCTAAACTTAGCCATAGGCATGTGACTTTCACACATTCAGGGTAGGGGGGGCCACTTCCTTTCCTTTGGAGTCATTCCATCCTGTACCCTCCGACCCTCTACCCTTTGCTGGGAATGCCTTCGCTTATCTGCCTACCCTCATCCTACACTCTGTGGAGGGTAAGGGAAGGAGAGTGCAACCCTTCCACTAGTCTTTCCCTAGGTCGGCAGAGAGAAAGACTAGCCCTCGCTAGTCTTTCTCTCTGCCGACCATTTCTGTTCAGTCCATGGATTTAAGAGCGAGGGTCAAATTTTGATGCAATTATTTTGTCCAAAACTTGTATTCAAAGTGTTTTTCTGAAAAAAGACTTTGAACAAAACCTGAAAACCCACCCAATGATTTACTACAATGCTCAGTGACAAACAGCCCATTTCCTGACATTGATGTTTTCAGGCCTAATTCTGTAGAAGGATAACACGATGAACTTTCTACAAATAAACTTTGGGGCTTCCACAAACTATTTCATCATTTACTTTGAAAACTAGTACCAGATGATACATTGCAGACAAAAGCAAGATGAAAGCTATATCCCTCTCATTCCAACAAACTATCATATCTAATACTTAGAGAGTGCAACCAATAGCATAAGGATCGTTAACATAGTACCATGAACGGTTAACTAGGCATTATTCGATTCATTGTGTCTCGCACTACAACCCCTAAAATGAAATGTATACTCTGGACATTAGTTGAAGCGTGAAACCGACCCTAATGACGACTAAAGATTGTGATAACCCCATAGTACTCCAGGCGATAACAACACAAATGAAATCTCAGTGCATAAATACAACCAAGACAATGATTCATGAGTTTTACATAATTTAGGAAAACATGTCAATACCCTATATCCAGATTGAGACTCACGTTGAAATGATCCTCACAGCATCGCAAATGGGAGGATAAGGATAATGGCATCTTCATCAGGTCTCGCCTTGCTGCAAGTAGCCATTTCCTCCTCAATACTGGGTCGTTTGGCACGCTCACGAACGTCTTCTCTGGCGTTGATATGCTGGTATTCGTGCATTTTGGAACGAAACAGTATTTATAAGGCCTCTTGGTAGGTATTCCCTCATCCCGCGTTTGATTTTCCATACCGAAGAGGTTAACCCCGTGACTATACTGAAACACGGAGAGAAAACAGGCAGCTATTATAAATGGACAACCTATGAAAGTATGACCACGTTATAATCAAAGTAGAATGAAACGTAAGGTAGTAGACAAAGAGCAAAGATAACTTTCTCCACAATATTGTATCCTAAAACGATAATTAAGAACAAATTTCAGTCAAGTTACTTGGAATTAAGGAGAGAAAAATTTCACGCAACGTGCAACTATTTCATGAAGCATGGTCCAAGAGGTTGGAAACGTCAATCAACTTTACTACGACACTGTGTGACTTCATACTACACATATATAAATCATTACCGTACACATTTAACTAATGGAAAACAATTTAACACAATACTTACCTCCTTCGACCCTCGCAATGCAGCGGATGGAGACTGCAACCGGAGACAGGTCCGTCAGATAATAATCTTGCTGTTGACTTCCTCTTCTTAAAAGAAACACCCGAATAATAAATCGGCAAACGAACGAAAACCGAAGCAACCGAAGAGCGAGGATAGTAGGAAGTTCGAGGTAGATAGTTTCCAAACTCAGTATACGCTGTAGAGGGGCTCACTCCAATGCACAAGCTATGCCTGAAAACACATAGTGCGAAATGACGTCACAGCTCTGAGAATATGGCTGCCTGGTGTTTCAGCGCAACATTAATTTTGCAAATTTTAATAATAAATATCTCACTTAAAAAGTACCTCACTGTTCTCAGACTCGGGATTTAGCCTAAGTGAGGTTTAAATTTTTTTTAAAGATCGCTTCCCAAAAACGTGCAAATACTCTATTGACATTTCCTGTAATGGTATTGAAAAATTACTTAAAGATATAAGCCTCAACAAATCTCCTGGCCCTGATCAAATTCCCTCCCGCGTATATAGAGAGTTAGCATCCGAAATTTCCCCCTACCTTGAAATAGTATTTAATAAATCCCTGACCGAACACGTCGTACCGATGGACTGGAAAGCAGCCGATGTAACACCCATTTTTAAAAGTGGCGATAGGGAGCAGCCATCTAACTACAGACCTATATCCCTCACATCCATTTCATGCAAGGTCCTAGAACATATAATTGTCAGTTCAGTCATGGGACACCTAGATAGCCAGAATTTATTGTCCAATGTCCAGCATGGCTTCCGAAAGAGCAGATCGTGTGAAACCCAACTTGCTCTCTTTTCCCACGATATTTTAGTTTCTGGCGAAAATAATATTCCAGTGGATGCTATATTTCTCGACTTCAAGAAGGCTTTTGACAAGGTTTCTCACAGCAAACTAATTTTGAAGTTAAAATCTTATGGGTTAGACAGTAACATTATATCATGGATTAATGATTTTCTGCATGATCGGGTTCAAAGGGTTGTTTTGGACGGTGTTTCCTCACCGGCAATTAAAGTCACTTCGGGTGTCCCACAAGGTAGTGTGATAGGTCCACTCCTATTCCTTTTGTATATTAATGATATCCAAAAGGTGGTAAAAAGTAAGCTTCGTCTATTTGCCGATGACGTACTAGTGTACAGGGAAATTCTATGCCCGAACGATAAAGAATATTTAAATATTCACCTACAAGCAATTGAAACTTGGTGTGATACATGGCATTTAGAATTAAACTTTAAGAAATGTCTTGTAATGAATTTTTGGAAAAAGAATAGCTCTCCTCCTACCACTTACAAAATAAGTAATAATGAATGAACAAACGTGGAATCCATTAAATATCTTGGAATAAGACTGACAAATGATCAGGTAAACACATTCGTGAAATAATGGGTCAAGCGAATCGCAAACTGGGTTTCATTAAAAGAGTATTGGGTAAATGTGACGATCATGTACGAGAAATCAGCTACTTTTCCCTTGTTAGACCTCATTTGGAATATGCTGCCAGTGTATGGGATCCCTACGAAATCGGTCTAAGTAATGAACTTGAACGTGTGCAGCGAAGATCGGCAAGATTTGTAAAGGGACGATACGATAATTATATTAGCGTAACCAGTCTATTAAATGAATTGAAATGGGAATCATTGTCAGATCGCAGGTTGAAATTTAGACTTAATCTCTTCCACAAATTCCAAGGCCATATTTTCATTGATGATGTTAAAAATATTTTACGAACCCCAACTTACTATGGCAGACTGGACCATAATCATAAGGTTAGAGAAATTGATTGCCGAACTGACCGATTCAAAATGTCCTTTTTCCCTCGCACAATAAGAGATACGAATAACGGTAAATATGTCCTATCGGAGAGTAGCAATGAATAGCATTGGTAGCTGCATGTTGGTATGAGTACTTAAAGCTAACCCTACTAACAGAATGTTTTTGCATGTTTGCTTTGCAATTTCTATCTTTTTTAAATAGTGTAGTTCTGACTACTATATTAATACTATTCCTTTTTTATGCATGATATGTAGTGCATGTTTGGTGAGCAATCACCCCCTGCCACACACCCTTGTGGTGGCTTGCAGGGTATTATGTAGATGTAGATGTAGAACAGCATCCCTCTCCCAGGCAGCCATGTTGTCAACAATCTCTTCCAGCCGGACCAGAAGGAACGCTGGGAAGGCTTGAAAATCTCTCTGATTGGTCGATAAGCTTCAAGACCATTCATGATTCAATACAAGATAGAACCGTTCAAGACAAGACGAATTTGATGGAAATGAAGGCTTTCAAGAGCATTCAAGGCAAAATGTCCGCCGGGATGACGTATCAGATGACGTCATGTCCATTCGAGAAAGCTTGTTCAACTAGTCTTGAATGGAATTTGACGTGAATTTGATAGTGTGAAACGGCCTTAACTATGGCAGTATTTTCGAAATACTATCGTCATCGGATATCGCGATTCAGCTGTTGGACGGAAAACGATATCTGCGCATGTTATTGGCGCACAAATTGCATGACATTCTTTGATCGTGTACGACCGTGAACCAACTTCTTGTACAATATCTCGGTCCAATCTCGCCGTTCAATTTATGGTACAAGATCTTGTACAAGAAATTGTATCGTGTACAACGGCCTTAATGAGCCAATACCACAGACTCTGTGCCAATACTGCCAGTCAAAAGAAGCTTGGGGGAATGGTTCCGTGTCTCAAAATCAAGGACTGCTGAAAGGAAAAGACGGAAAAGTGGCAACATGAACCAATTGAGGAAGATAACATAGAATACATAATTGATTTGTGATACTCCTTATTGCATGAATAAATGTATCACATTGAATAAGTGATTTATTTCATGGAGTTCCCTCTGAAATTCCCTTAGTCTGTATGCAATAGCGAAAATTGCAATGAACAAAGATTCTTCCTTCAAAAATAAAATAAAAAATTTTAAAATACGGGTATTAAATTACGTATTAGTACGAAGTTCTGCCACTAGATGGAGTCACAGTCTGCATTTGGTGGATCTTACTGCCTGGATTTGCCGATAGATGACTCTGTTGCTCGTTTAGATCAATGGTTTACATGAAATTGGTTAAATTTGATGCCATGATTTATATGGAGTTTATATAAAGTTGATATCGACGGTTGTGCACGTTTCCCTGCTGTTGGTGTGATTTTTACATGAACGATGTATCAACGGAGGATTATGTGCTTGCTGGGTAGGTATGAAGCTGTTTTTGTTTAAAATCGTACACGTTGCTTTCGAGTTGTTCCTGAAAGTTATATTATGACGATTATTGATTGTAGCCGTCACTTTGTGGAAGCTCATTCCGTCATCTGTTCTATACTATCTGAGGTCGTGCTAAAATATCAGTATTCTTTTAAATGAAACCTGATCTTCAGTTATGCTGGCTTAGAGAAAGGTGAAGGTAATTAGTACAGGGATTTTCGCATTGGCATATTCCAACCAATGCCTAATGGCAACACAGGTTAATAGGAATATATGGTTTTATGATTGTTAGTGAATACTTGGGTAAATGTTGGGCCATAACGGTTGGAAAAACGGACATGAATACAAGTTGACGTAACTGTTCCCCAACGTTGGCCCAACTGTTGGTGCTACATGGGGTTTGTGCGAGTCTGCTTCGTTGTGCGGGTTGCAACTTCATAATGGTTGAATTTAGCTAACTGCTCTTTATAACACTCACATGATGCCAAGTGATGCTACTTATTTCTTCAACTTGTCAGCTTTTGGTGATAATTTGTATTCCCGTTTTAAAGCATGTATAGTCATAAGTAATTATGTGGAATACATAGTTTTTCAATTTAGGTGATACGGGAGTATTTATTCCTCGGATTTCTCTGACTGAAATTGTTTTTAGTATTAATTTGTGTACCCATTTCTTAGGTTACATACCCTAAATGTAGTCTACCTTAATTTCTTTTTAACTGAAAACGTGTATACATATGTATTTCTCCTGGTCTTCTACATCTGCTATAGATTTCCTTAGTTATTTAGTTCCTAATTTGAATTTAACACTAGCCAACCTTTCAAACACAAGGCCAAAACTTTTCAAGCACCAATCCTCTGAAATTGTAATTTCACCATTTGATGTTGTCCCAATGCTATCCTGATGTTGGTAACCAATGCTGGGCTGACATTGGAAGCTCTTTTACCACTGGCAAACGTTAGCATTCCAAAATTGGGCCAGCATTAGTAGCCGGCATTTGGCCAATGTCTACAACCCACATTGGGCCTGTGTAAGCAGCCGACATCAAGCCAGTGTTGACCTACATAACCCCGGCACTGGGCTGACATGACCCCGACACTGGGCCGACATGACCCCGACACTAGCCGACATCATGCCGATGCTGGGCCAACATTGGCAGCCAATGTCGGTTTTCCACCGGCAAACGTTATCATTCCAACACTGGGCCAATGTCACCAGCCGACATCGGGCCGATGCACAACCGACTTTGGCCGGTGTTGGCCCGCATCAAAATGCTGCTTGGGCTGTTTTGGTTTGGATATCGATTTGATTGAAATCACTTCCCTTTGATTTATCCTCTCACCAGCATTTACAATCATTTATGTTCTCAATAGTTACACAGAATTAATTAATTTCATCTAATTCCATACATATTAACTAAGATAAAAAGTGCATACAGGACTTCATCAAAGATCATAATGTTACTTACATCTCCTCATCCAGCAATTGTGTAAAAGCTGCTTGGAATATCATTAAACGCCATGCAAGTGCAAGCAGTGAATCACATAGTTCTCGATGCATGACTTTCAACAAAACTCCAATAACGGACCCAGTTGCTATTGCGGACCGTTTAAATAAACAATTCTGCCATGTTGCTCCAAGTAGTGGTCTTCCAGAGCCAAAGTTGAACAAGGCACCCTATTCTTTTTTCCTTTTTCCCTCAGACCCTGCAGAATTTCTTCCCATCATTAACTCCCTGGCAAATAAGTGGTCTGCAGGTTATGACGAAGTGTCTGTGCCTGTTGTCAAAAGTGCCTCCAGATGGATAGCCAAACCTCTATCTGATATTTTCAACTCATCAATTTCAGAGGGTCGTTTTCCAACTTACTTAAAAATAGCCCTTATATCTCCTATTTACAAGAAGGGATCAGTAACTGAATCCGATAACTATAGACCAATCTCTATCCTGTCTGTTTTCTCAAAAATTTTTGAAAAACTCATGTATAACCGCATTGTAAATTATCTTGGAAAATATAATTTGTTGCATGTAGCTCAGCATGGTTTCAGAAAGGGTAAATCCACAACAACAGCTGCATTCCATCTTCTCAATACCATATGCCAGTCCCTAAACAAACATGAAATGGTCACAGGTATTTTCTTTGATCTGAGTAAGGCATTTGACACAATCGATCATAGCATTTTATCCAGTAAATTAATACATATTGGTATAATTGGTAATGCTCATTCATGGATTATGTCATACCTCTCTAATCGCAAGCAAATTGTCCAATACAGAAGTAAGTCTAAGATGGGAATAAACACCTATAAATCTGGTACTCTTGAAACAAGTTGCGGTGTTCCTCAGGGTTCTATTTTGGGACCCCTTTTGTTTATAATTTTTAGAAATGACCTTCCTCTTTCATTGCCCAATTGCAGTGCAATTTTATATGCAGATGACACTTCCCCCCTAAGCTCTGGGATGACCTTGGATGACCTGTCTATCAGCACAAGGCACACCTTAAACAGTATGGTGAATTGGTGTCTCGAAAACAACCTGATCCTTAACAACAGTAAATCTTGCTTCATGCAATTTCACTGTAAAATATCACCACCAACATCTACCTTACTATTAAGAATCAATAATGAGAGTATTCATCGCTCTTCTTCCACTGACTTTCTTGGTTTTCATCTTAGTGAGGATCTTGATTGGTCGCTCCATATTAATAAAATTATACGGAAAATCTCGACTGGCATCTTCATGCTAAGGAAACTAGCCCCAATTATCTCGACTGACACTTTAAAACTAGTCTATTATGCTGCAATTCATTCCCACCTGTCCTACGGGATTATCTTCTGGGGTAACAGTAGTGCTGCAATTAAAGCTTTCTCTTCTCAAAAAAGATCAGTTAAAGCCATTGTTAGAGTGTCCATTAGAGCACCTGGAAGACCTCTCTTCAAAGCACTAAATATACTTACTCTACCTTGTTTGTATATTTTACAATGCTGCATCTTCGTAAAAAATAATCCCTCTCTGTTTCCACCAAGCTCAACCATTCATCAGCACTCCACTCGTTCCAAGAACCACATTCACCTTCATAGTTATAATCTGACTGCTGCCCAACATGGACCGCATCACTCTGCATCCGTTGTATACAATAAATTGCCCCAAACAATTAAGTTAATAAAATCTCCTTATACTTTCAAATGCCAATTAAAGAAAATGTTGCTCAACAAAGGCTACTACAGTGTAAATGAATATTTTTCTGACAGTCTATAATATTTGTATTATAAATGTTTGTATTGTGTTAAATGCTTTTTGTATTTTTATATGTTTTCATGACTAGGTTCTATGTCAAATTCTTGACCAACGGAACAATAAATATTATTATTATTATTATCATGCTTCTAGTAATTGGTGATCCGAATTCATCTTGCATAACTGAATTATTTCAACGATTGTTTGTTAGTTTGTGGACTTCATATAATTTCTATATGCTGCACCTAGGTTGATTCAATCCTGAGCCTATGTTGACTTAATATTAAATGAATATGTCACATATGTTGCTAGATTCGGAATATATCGCTTCAATGCTGGTTCATTGCCTGTGCGTCTGGTTTTGGACCTATGTCGGCTTCACGTTGGGCCTATGTCGGCTTCACGTTGGACCTATGTCGGCTTCACGTTCGGCCTATGTCGGCTTCATGTCGGGCCAGTGTAAGTTGGATGTTGGCCCAATGTTGGGCCGATGTCGGGTGGAATGTCAGCTGTAGCCCGGCAAAACGTTATCATTTCGACGTTGGGCCGATGTCGGGCCGACCTGCAGCCGACATGTGCCAATGTCGGGCCGACATTGGACCGACATCAAAATGCTACCTGGGTACTTTACTTGAATTATACACGCAGGAAGGAAACAATTAATCGA
Organism: Platycnemis pennipes; assembly: GCA_933228895.1. NCBI lineage: Eukaryota > Metazoa > Arthropoda > Insecta > Odonata > Platycnemididae > Platycnemis > Platycnemis pennipes. The sequence continues at coordinate 113,719,798 of OW121856.1, forward strand.
AAATAGCTTAATATTGAGTCACAACAAAATATATTCTGTTCATCAAAACCCTTAACTTACATTATTTTTACTCACTCCCTGCTGCTACGTTTTATTGAGAGAGTTGGAGTGAAAGCAATGCTTAGTAGAAGTTAATATACTTTGCATTCATTTTAATTTGGGGGTGATATAATTTTCTCCGAAAAAATTGGATTAATTGTGGATATGCTAATTTCGAAAAAAAAGGAAAAGTATGTTTTATATAGGGCTTTTTATAAAATTTTCAAGTTCAAGTAAGTCCTAGTTTTGATTACTGTAAAATGAAAGTGTAAAGTGTGTTACACCATCAAAAAGTTTTCATTTTGAAATTGTTTCCCCATCCCATTCCACTGACATGTGTTTAATTAAAAAAAAAGGACAATTTATAGTAAATCAAAAGATAATGTATGAAAGTGTGTAAGTTTCTTCTGTAGAAAAAGCTGATAATTAGGTAAATCTTGGTTATAAAATAACCCGAAAGTTCTCAGTTCTGGTCTAAATTGAGTGAGGGGGGTTTGCCGGGATTTAGGGGCCCGGACCACTCAGGTGCCCGAAAATCCTGTCACCGGGCCTGATTTCAAGTATCGTATTCACTACCCTCTTCAGATGTCTCTCACGTATTTCATGGTCACTCTCCAAATGAGATGACTCACTTCCCTTCGCCCCCATACCATATGTTCTCGCCACTTCGGAAGGCAGGTCTAGTTTGAGTCTCCCTTCCCTATTTTAAATTCCCTCCTTTCCGCCTCGGGTGCAATTCGGGTATCGTTTGTTTTTCGCGCATTCAATTGTCGCGAGAGTTTTGTCCACGGCACCCCCGTTCATCTTCCCGGGCAAACCATTGACTGCGTTCTGAGCCATCTTAAATCGCCTACCGGAAGTCGGAACTACTTTTTTTTTTTAATATTTTTTTTTCCTACCGGAATCGGAACTATTTTTTTTATTTTTTACATTTTTTGTAGCTCGTCTGTAATTGGTCGGGGAAGCGAACGTTGGCATTCAAATTTGGTAGCAACGCTTGGTTTGGTGCTGAAAAGCTAATGTTAACTTTCAAATAACCGTCATTTTGACGAAGTTTTTTCGACGAAATCTCGCTACTGTCTCATGACCTTGTAAATACTTGCCAGCTAAAGGTTAACGTTAATAAGGCGAGTGACATAAACAACAACATTATAGCAATGATCTTAGTTGCTTTGTGGAGGTGGTCTGTGTAAAGTGTTTGTGGACATACATAGGTTGGCTTTCCTTCGCCACTCACGAGTTTCTAGGCAATGGATTGTCCCTGATGTCTTCTTGCTGGTCGTAAGTGCCAAGGAAACATTTCGACGTACATCGCATGTTCGTAAAAGTTTTGCCTGTTTCACTCATCATAATGTGTAAGTCTGCTGCTTTCTACCTTCGTCCTCCAATTGTATTATCCAGGTATTTTTTTGTGAAGCACTTAATTGTATTTGGGGAGCAATACACTACTATTAATAACGTTCTGATGACCCGAGTGACTTCCTTAGCTCTTAGGGGTGTGTGTTCGAACCACAGTTCACCTGGACTGTGTTAAAGAAATTTTCCTAAGTATCCTCATTTAAATTACATTAATTATGTTCCTAAACTCTTTATTACTGAACCTCGTTGCAAGACAACATTTTTTAAGGGTAGGATTCACCTCCTTGACGATGTATTCAAACTCCTGTCGTTGAAGGTTTCACATGTCCTTGGAAAATTTAGTTCCCATCCTTGTCTGATTTAGTTATTTGGTTGGTTATGTCGTAATTGCTCTATAATGACCTGGGAAATAGCTTTTTTTTCAAAATGTATACTTTTGTATCAGTATTGGTATTGTAAACTTATGTGCTATTAGTATTAATTGATTATATCCTACACGGTGTTTGTAAATGGGCTTGTTTTGTGGGGTTGCCTGTTTGAATAACGTCAAGGGATATTCCTATCGAGGCTAAAAATTATGATTCATTACAATTTATTAGTTATCGGGGGTTAGGAAATGTATGGTCCTCAAATCAAAACATTGTTTTGTCAGAGCTGATTGCTCTGCAGAAATGAGTTTATGCTTGAGTTTTATCAAAGCTGTGTTTAACCTGTTTTCATTGTGATGTGGACCTCATCACTGAAGTTTGTGCACCTGTGCTAGTGTGTGCATCTGTGTTATTAATCCTAAATGATGGCAAGCTCAGGGCATTAATTAACTTCGGTCCTGATATATTTTAATGCAAATTTTTCCTGGATTTCATAGCAATTCATCCAAATTTCTGTAGTTTCAAGGCATATTGGCCTGGTAGTGTAGATACGTAACTTATTTGTTTATGTCCATTGTTATGAACCTGTCATTGATGAAGGATCATTATGCCTTTATGTCAATTGAGAATTCTGTGCCATTGAGCCATTCTGTCCCCCTCCATGTTTAATTGGAATAGATGTTATTACAGTTAAATATTAATTTTAATGCCTTTTATGATGTTGAATTAACTAGCATGCAGTTGATGTGAATTCACTGTTAGCTATGGTAACATTTTTTATTAAATCAAATCTGTTGTAAGTGAGTCACTTGCTGTATCATTGATATTTTGTGGGACTTGTGCAGATCTTAATGAAAAATTATTTCTGCTTCTGACAATTAATCGTTTACATAACAGGCAGGTTTTTGTAATGGAGGCTGCAGATGGGTTACTGAATAAAAATAGCTTATTTATATTTTGTTACCTCTATCTCGAAAAATGACGATTGGTCAAATCGTGATTTGACCAATAGATGTTCACTGGTGTATTTGTAATTTTTGCCCATCAAATAAACTTCTTCTTGTACAAAAGGTACAAATTTCTATTTCTTTTGAATATGAATTCCTGTCCACGTATTTATTTTCAGAGTTTGCGCCTTGTCATATACATCTGGTGGCGATATTTAATTTCCATCGATGAAGACAATGCAGTATTTACTTCGTGTATGAAGTAGAACGGTCTTGGAATAGTAAACTTAGTGCAAACTGCCAAGAATTTAGTGATAAGTGTGGCTTCTCAATTAGTAATTAGCCGTATGTATGCGAAATTGGCAAGTTGAGCTTGGACTTTTTCCTTATTTAATCAATCATGCACTGTTTCCCATTCAGGGTTTCTGTACTTAACGCCGAAAACTTGATTAAAACGAAAAAATTAACGGACTTAATAGTATCAAGAATATATGTTATAGTAAAGAAGGAATGATGAATCTGTACAAGTTCTGCCATCTAGCGGTTGTATGTGGAACTGCGTGCTCCATGGCTGAAATTGCCTTTAAAATCTCAGCTAGTTATGGTAGGCATTCTAAGATGTGCTATGTGTCAACACGTCACGTTTTGAGCTTCACCTCCAAATCTTGTCAAACTATTTTTTCATTGAGTTGACCGCCCGTGGTCCACGGTCGTATATACATTACCCTACAGGCTGAGCTGGCAGACCCTTGAGGCTGAGAGAGTAGTTCCTGCTTAGTGGCGCTGGTAGTACATACCCCATGTTTTCCGCTAGGAATACATGGCGAGTGAGGCAAGTTATGCGGTGCTCGAGTAGAAAAGTGAGAAAATCTTTGTCCATGAGTGGATTTCAGTATTCCTTGGATTATAACTGATTCATCGGTGAGTATAGATGTTAATTATATACCGATATGTGACTTAATTTTGAATATACTGAGCATAAAATGGCATTTATCATGCAGGTGTTCACAGTACCGAGCAGTTGCGTGGCTCCAGGTTGCAAGGAAGGGTACGGGTCAAAAAAGTCATCATTGTCTTTTTTTCCATTTCGAAAGATCCCGAGAAGCGGCCAAATGGTAAGCTGCTATTCCAAGGAAGGATTTGGTATTGAGGGCAAGACAGGTTGTCTGCGAGAAGCACTTTGCACCTCAGGACATTCTAGGGAAAATATTTCTTGAAAACGGCAATGGAAATATCATTGAAGAGATAAGTTTTTCATAAAGAAATTCCTCCAGATGAGACTCATCTGCCCTGATGACGGTGCACGAGTCGAGCACCGAAACGTCGGCCATGGACCAACTTACCCGGTGGAGAACCCGAGAGGAATTTATTCATTCAATTCGCCGGGAAAGCATACGCTCTTATTTCGAGTTGTTCATAGTTTTAATTATAATTATGCCCCCTTATCATTTTCATGTTAATGATAGATATCATTAACGAAAAGCCGAGCAACGATGGCTTATTCTGTCTCTTCAGCTCCATCGGACAGTTACTGTTAAACCGTCAGGTCACCATCAATATTTTCCTAAAAATTACGTATGTGAAAGTAGTATTCTTGCAATGAATTTATTAATTTCATTAATCTGTTATTATTAAATTTCTTAAAATAATATTTATCTCGTTATATTTATATTGTCATTAATTTTAACTGCTTGAACAGGGGCGTCGGAACTTGTTCCCTGGGAGGAGCCAACCTTGAAGCCCGGCCCGGGTCTCAAGAAAAGGGCCCGCATTTTTTGCGGATGGGAGGGGGTAGAGACTAGAATTCCGCTAAAAGTGAATATGAACGGGTAGAATATGCATCAGAAGGGAAAAGCCAAGCTGAAAACAAGTGAAATTTAATTAATTTATTAATTAAGACTCATTACTCAAGGGCCCGGGGCAAATTCTGGGGGGGGGGGGGGGGCGAATGCCCCCCCTGTCCCCCACTTCCGACGCCGCTGTGCTTGAATGTATGTAACCCTGAACATGTTTTTTAATAGTTTTTCAGGGTGCACTTGCAAGTGTCATTGGTCCTTATTCGAAGAAATTTCTGGAAACCTTTGTCTTTTAATTTCCCATACTCTAGAATAAGGAGCGGCAGTTTCTGACTGGAATCCTTGTGAATCACATCAGATTTGTGTTTCTTGTAGATGTTTTTGGAATTTTGAGTCACTGTTGCAGTGAAAATTTTACTAAATTTGTTTGGCCAAATAAGTTTTATCTTGCTCTTAAACAATCTTACTTGACATTGTATGACTTAATTTTTTTGTATTTACTTAATAAATGAATGTTGATTCTTGAATTTGTTTTCCTTAATAGTTCAAACTATATAAAGATATAGATCTATATGCAATTACAGTTGAGCACCCTTAATCCGGGAACCCCTAATCCGGCAATTTTGCCATGACTTGCAACCAGGCACTTGTTAGTGGAAAATGCCGAAGCATTTAAAACCGGAACATTGCTTCATAAGAGATATTATTCTTATATTAATACCGAGATACCATTATTAACGTTAATTTTCCCATTTCGAGAATCAGAATAATTTAAACATATTAATTTCTAGTACTTCGTGTACACTGGAATTATTCTGGAACTTGAAGTAAACATATAAATTTGAAATTCAAAGGTCCACGAACTAGCCGGGAAAACTTTAACGGCGTTACCCGCTGATATTGCACAATAGCAAATTTTCCACAGAGAAAAAATCATTTGCCTTGACCGGGACTCGAACCCGGACCCCCTGATTTCCGGCCAGGTGCTCTACCAGTTGAGCTACCAAGGCATCCTCTTTCTCTGTGGAAATTATAGAGCCTTAAAGGAACAAGATAGAAACGGACTGCTAGACATAACAATGTCACAAAGCAGCCGAAGTTGTGCGCAAGGCGCCACCGTCCACGAGGTTAAGGCCGACGTTTAAACACTGAGGTGCTTACTTTTAACGAAATTCAAAGGTCCACGAACTAGCCGGGAAAACTTTAACGGCGTTACCCGCTGATATTGCACAATAGCAAATTTTCCACAGAGAAAAAATCATTTGCCTTGACCGGGACTCGAACCCGGACCCCCTGATTTCCGGCCAGGTGCTCTACCAGTTGAGCTACCAAGGCATCCTCTTTCTCTGTGGAAATTATAGAGCCTTAAAGGAACAAGATAGAAACGGACTGCTAGACATAACAATGTCACAAAGCAGCCGAAGTTGTGCGCAAGGCGCCACCGTCCACGAGGTTAAGGCCGACGTTTAAACACTGAGGTGCTTACTTTTAACGAAATTCAAAGGTCCACGAACTAGCCGGGAAAACTTTAACGGCGTTACCCGCTGATATTGCACAATAGCAAAGGCCGGAAATCAGGGGGTCCGGGTTCGAGTCCCGGTCAAGGCAAATGATTTTTTCTCTGTGGAAAATTTGCTATATAAATTTGAAGGCATCGCCGAGACGGACTGATTTACACATCGGCCACTTTCAATGGCGCGCGCATTTTTGATTGACCACTTGACGTAATTTGATAAAATTATTGGTTATATTCTTATGTTTCACGCAAAACATGTCTCATCCATACAGTTGTGGCAACAGCACAAAACGTTAACCAACGCAGAAAAAGTGCAAGTTCTGAAAAATGTTGACGCCGTTGCAATTAGTAAAGCGTTTGACTGAAACATACTGACATGAGTTGGATCTTTAACAGTATAACACATTATGAAGCTGAAAGTGAAAAATCATCAAAACTTTACTGTTAAAGTGACACGAAGAAGTAGATAACAGAGAGAAAAACTATGAAAGAAGATTTAAGTGCTGATTTAGATAGCTTGGTTTCGATTGCGTCGAAGTGAAGGGCTTAGTTAGAATTTCTGGCCAAATGCTAATGGAGCAGGATAAACTAATTCAGAAATAGACGTGATCAATCCAAAAGACGTGATTCGGGAAATTTCACGAGCAGGCAATAGCATTTCACCGTCCGTTCTAAAACACGCGTGGTTTAAATTGTGGCCTGCTTTAAGGTTTGATATAGACGAAATAAGTGGGGATTTAAAAAATTTCATTTTTCTGAGGATAAAAATATGATGATGGAGTTTGCAAACATCGTCCATAACCCTGAATTAAAGGAAATGGAATTGGTAAATTTAGACGAAATGATAGTTAGCGGCCACGATATTCTCACCATACAACATATCATAGATGATGAAATCATTGAATAGCAATTAATAACAATAAATCCTAGTGGGGATGAAGATGATCAGCCTGAAATTGTTGAAGGAAGATCGATGATGGCCTTTAAAGAATAATCCAGTCTGGTCGCCCGCGGCGACGTACACACGACACCCACGCGTTGACATCGCGCTGAATCAGCTGATAACAAATCAAGCGCGGTAGGAAATTATGTTACGCAAAGCATAAGAAATATCAAATTTTATATCCTTTTCTAATAACAATATGAAACTTCCTTACATGTTCAAATGTGCAATGTGAAATATGCAAAATGCTTAGATTCCTTTATTTTCACTCACTGCGCAACGTCGATAATTTTAAATAATAACTTTGTGTATTAAGAAACCATTTCGTTCTGATAATTATCAGTTACTCTTTTTAAAATAATGTTCAGTAAATGGCAAATATTTTGTTATAAATAATTCACTCCTTTCAATGAAAACATCCCGGACGTCAGAAATAAACTAGTTGCCATGCATGACCCATAGTCCGGCAAAATCCCTAATCCGGCATCACTACGGTCCCGAATGTGCCGGATAATGATGCTCAACTGTACCTTGTATTATCTGTGTGACTTAGTATCTTTTTAGTTTCTCACAATGTACAGCATTGTGCATTAGTTTAGGTGGCATGATTCCTATTCAGGGGGCTTTGGCAGTGGTAACGGAATTAGAAAAGTAGTAATGATAATGCGGTATCATGACACTTCACTTGCGGTTAGCACTTTCTGCGAAAAATACCGAAAGACTAGGTAGGCAATGTCAATGGGGCTGTATATAAAAATTGGGAGCCGACTTTATTCGCATGTTCTGTTCATAGAAAGTACGTATACGTACCAATAGGTACGTATATATCGATGCTTATGTGTGGGAAATTATACTTCGTCTTGTAAAGACCGTCTGATTCCAAAGCGGCAACGAAAGCTTTTGAATGCTAGTATTGCGACCAATAACAGGTACTGGAGAGACTGACATCCCTTAATAGTAATAAAGTAACGGCAAATTACTTCCACGCGATATTAAGATTAGAATACGAATTCATTTACTTCTAAGTTAACATTAGGTTTCCCCTGCAGACGGAGTTTTCTGGACAAGGTGACTACCAGCGCCACGTAGTTCGCTAATCCGCCACGGCCTCAAGAATGAGCCAAACAAACCCCCCGAGTGTCACTGGCGTGGTTTTGTCCGAATATATGCGTACCTACGTACCGTCTATGAACAGAACATGCGAATAAAGTCGGCTCCCAATTTTTATTGACAGCCCCATTGACATTACCTACCTGGTCTTTCGGTACTTTTCGCAGAAAGTGCTAACCGCAAGTGAAGTGTCATGATACCGCATTATCATTACTACTTTTCTAATTCCGTTACCACTGCCAAAGCCCCCTGAATAGGAATCATGCCACCTAAACTAATGCACAATGCTGTACATTGTGAGAAAGTAAAAAAATACTAAGTTACACAGATAATACAAGGTACAGTTGAGCATCATTATCCGGCACAGTTGGGACCGAAGTGATGCCGGATTAGGGATTTTGCCGGACTATGGGTCATGTATGCGAACTAGTTTATTTCTGACGTCCGGGATGTTTTCATTGAAAGAAGTCAATTATTTATAACAAAATATATTCGTTTGCCATTTACTGAACATTATTTTAAAAAGAGTAACTGAGAATTATCAGAAAGAAATGGTTTCTTAATACGCAAAGTTATTATTTAAAATTATCGAAGTTGCGCAGTGAGTGAAAATAACGGAATCTAAGCATTGTGCATATACCTGCACATGGAAAAGTTTCATATTGTTATTGGAAAAGGTTATAAAATTTGATATTTCTTATGCTGTGCGTAACATAATTTCCTTCCGAGTTCGATTTGTTATCAGCTGATTCAGCGTGATGTCAATGCGTCTCCCCACTTATTTCGTCTATATCAAACCTTAAAGCAGGCCACAATTTAAACCACGCGTGTTTTAGAACGGACGGTGAAATGCTATTGCCTGCACGTGAAATTTCCCGAATCACGTCTTTTGGATTGATCACGTCTATTTCTAAAATAGTTTATCCTGCTCCATTAGCATTTGGCCAGAAATATTAACTAAGCCCTTCACTTCGACGCAATTGAAACCAGGCTATCTAATTCAGCACTTAAATCTTCTTTCATAGTTTTTCTCTCTGTTAATTACCTCTTTCTGTCACTTTAACAGTAAAGTTTTGATGATTTTTCACTTTCAGCTTCATAATGTGTTATACTGTTGAAGATCCAACTCATGTCAGTATGTTTCAGTCAAACGCTTTACTGATGCAACGGCGTCAAGATTTTTCACAACTTGCACTTTTTCTGCGTTGGTTAACGTTTTGTGCTGTTGCCACAACTGAATGGATGAGACATGTTTTGGGCGAAACAAGAATATAACCAATAATTTTATCAAATTACGTCTAGTGGTCAATCAAAAATGCGCGTGCCATTTAAAGTGGCCGATCTGTAAATTAGTCGTAGTCCGTCTCGGCGATGTCTTCAAATTTATATGTTTACTTCAAGTTCCAGAATAATTCCAGAATACACGAAGTACCAGAAATTAATATGTTTAAATTATTCTGATTCTCGAAATGGGAAAATTAACGTTAAGAATGGTATCTCAGTATTGATATAAGAATAATATCTCGTCAGGTTATGAAGCAATGTTCCGGTTAAAAATGTTTCGGCATTTTCCACTAACAAGTGCCTGGTTGCAAGTCATGGCAAAATTGCCGGATTAGGGGTTCTCGGATTAAGGGTGCTCAATGGAATTGCATATGGATCTATATCTATATATAGTTCGAACTATTAAAGGAAAACAAATTCAAGAATCTACATTCATTTATTAAGCAAATACAAAAAAAATTAAGTCATACAATGTCAAGTAAGATTGTTGAAGAGCAAGATAAAATTTATTTGGCCAAACAAATTTAGTAAAATTTTCACTGCAACAGTGATTCAAAATTCCAAAAACATCTACAAGAAACACAAATCTGATGTGATTCACAAGGATTCCAGTCAGAAACTGCCGCTCCTTATTCTAGAGTATGGGAAATTAAAAGACAAAGGTTTCCAGAAATTTCTTCGAATAAGGACCAATGACACTTGCATATATCCCCTGAAAAACTATTAAAAACATGTTCAGGGTTACATACATTCGAGCACAGCGGCGTCGGAAGGGGGGCAGGGAGGCCATTCGCCCCCCCCCCCCCCAGAATTTGCCCCGGGCCCTTGAGTAATGAGTCTTCATTAATAAATTAATTAAATTTCACTTGTTTTCAGCTTGGCTTTTCCCTTCTGATGCATATTCTACCCGTTCATATGCACTTTTAGTGGAATTCTAGTCTCTACCCCCTCCCATCCGCAAAAAATGCGGGCCCTTTTCTTAAGAGCCGGGCCGGGCTTCAAGGTTGGCTCCTCCCAGGGAATAAGTTTCGACGCCCCTGTTCAAACAGTTAAAATTAACGACAATAAAACAATAACGAGATAAATATTATTTTAAGAAATTTAATAATAGCAGATTAATTAAATTACTGAATTCATTGCAGGAATACTACTTTAACATACGTAATTTTTAGGAAAAGTGCTGATGGTGACCTGACGGTTTAACAGTATCTGTCCGATGGAGCTGAAGAGACTGAATAAGCCATCGTTGCTCGGCTTTTCGTTAATGATATCTATCATTAACATGAAAATAATAAGGGGGCATAATTATAATTAAAACTATGAACAACTTGAAATAAGAGCGTATGCTTTCCCGGCGAATTGAATGAATAAATTCCTCTCGGGTTCTCCACCGGGTAAGTTGGTCCATGGCCGACGTTTCGGTGCTCGACTCGTGCACCGTCATCAGGGCAGATGAGACTCATCACCGAGTCGAGCACCGAAACGTCGGCCATGGACCAACTTACCCGGTGAAGAACCCGAGAGGAATTTTTTTATGAAAAGCTTACCTCTTCAATGATATTTCCATCGCCGTTTTAAAGAAATATTTTCCCTAGAATGTCCTGAGGTGCAAAGTGCTTCTCGCAGACTACCTGTCTTGCCCTCAATACCAAATCCTTCCTTGGAATAGCAACTTGCCATTTGGCACGCTTCTCGGGATCTTTTGGAATGGAAAAAAAGACAATGATGACTTTTTCGACCCGTATCCTTCCTTGCAACCTGGAGCCACGCAACTGCTCGGCATTGTGAACACCTGAATGATAGATGGCATTTTAGGCTCAGTATATTCAAAAGTAAGTCACATATCCGTATATAATCAACATCTATACTCACCGATGAATCAGTTGCAATCCAGGGAAAACTGAAAGCCACTCATGAACAAAGATTTTCTCACTTTTCTACTCGAGCACCGTATAACTCGCCTCTCTCACCACGTATTCCTAGCGGAAAACTTGGGGTATGTACTACCAGCGCCACCAAGCCGGAACTACTCTCTCAGCCTCAAGGGTCTGCCAGCTCAGCCTATAGGGTAATATATGCCTCTTCTACACGTCCGCCTGCGCTCAGCGTACTTGGCTCAGCCTGAACGTTGAGCCACCTTCCTTTCTACACGAATCACTTAAATCGACGCTTCGCCATCTGGTTTCGAAGTTTACAAATGACATTGTAAACACTCAACATGACTGGCATAGATGATTATTGAGAGAATGAGATAATTCTACGGGTATATTATAACTTTCTATTACCTTCGGTACTTTCCGGAACTTTTTCCCCGTTTCCTTCCATTGGATTGAGAATCTTATTTATCCAATTTAAATAGCAACCGCGTTTTCGCGCCACAAGAATTGTTTAATCCGAACAAAAACAATGCGTATTAATTAAACTGGGGTCCGGAGGTTTGCTGAGCCTACCCCTCGGCTGAACAATGGTGGCGCCTCTACACGGTGGGATCAGCCGTTAAGCCGGCTGATCCAGGCCGCTCATCCTAGCGTGTAGAGCCAGCAGAGTCGTCCCGAATGGAGGAAGAGGTCAGGGAGTGTGTAAATATAGTATCCCTGGAAGAGGTAACCTTCTTGGCATACCTACGTCACACAATATGGCGGATTGCGAAAAATGAATTATTTGCGGTAAATTCGAAGAGCTGAAGGTAGTTGTTTGGTTTATTATGAAAATGAGAGAGAAAGGCAAGAACTCGACAAACATGATATCACCATTCAAATAAACCGACTGAAAGAGGAAATCTATGCGGAAATCCTACCCATAGGAACACGTTATTGAATAAAACGACAGAAAGAGGCAACCTTTACGGCATACCTGGCCATAGCAACATGTTTGATAATAAAACGACAGAAAGAGGCAACCTTTGCGGCATACCTAGCCATAGGAACATGTTTTTATTTAATAAAACGGCAGAAAGAGGCAACCTTTGCGGCATACCTGCCCATAGGAACGTCTTTGATAATAAAACGACAGAAAGAGGCAACCTTTACGGCATACCTGCCCATAGGAACATGTTTGATAATAAAACGACAGAAAGAGGCAACCTTTACGGCATACCTGCCCATAGGAACATGTTTTTATTTAATAAAACGACAGAAAGAGGCAACCTTTACGGCATACCTGTCCATAGGATCATGTTTGATAATAAAACGACAGAAAGAGGCAACCTTTACGGCATACCTGGCCATAGCAACGTGTTTGATAATAAAACGACAGAAAGAGGCAACCTTTGCGGCATACCTAGCCATAGGAACATGTTTTTATTTAATAAAACGGCAGAAAGAGGCAACCTTTGCGGCATACCTGCCCATAGGAACGTCTTTGATAATAAAACGACAGAAAGAGGCAACCTTTACGGCATACCTGCCCATAGGAACATGTTTGATAATAAAACGACAGAAAGAGGCAACCTTTACGGCATACCTGCCCATAGGAACATGTTTGATAATAAAACGACAGAAAGAGGCAACCTTTACGGCATACCTGCCCATAGGAACATGTTTGATAATAAAACGACAGAAAGAGGCAACCTTTACGGCATACCTGCCCATAGGATCATGTTTGATAATAAAACGACAGAAAGAGGCAACCTTTACGGCATACCTGCCCATAGGAACGTGTTTGGTAATAAAACGACAGAAAGAGGCAACCTTTGCGGCATACCTGCCCATAGGAACATGTTTGATAATAAAACGACAGAAAGAGGCAACCTTTGCGGCATACCTACCTATAGAGTATACTCTATAGGTAAGTATACTCTAGTATACTCTATTCGCGAAAAAAATGCTCACGGAGGGCAGCACTGTCGCCATGTTTTGATTGCGGAGAGGTGATCGAAACTTGTTACCTTAGGGAAGTGTATGCGATTGTGCGGTTTTGAACCTTTGAATTGTTACGAGATGGCTCCAGTTCTGGAAATATTCGAGCTGATGAGTTATGTACAGGATGGGCAGCGTCCTTTCGTCGAGGGAAGCAGGGTTTTAAATGCTAATCATTTAATAACCTGCGGCATTAGTGAGCGGTCAACTCGTGGTTTTACTGTAGTCGGGCTAGTTGTTCAAACTAGCAATTTAAGCGGAAAACCGCATCAAATTCGCATTTGTATTTTAAATGGTGGTAATGGTGCCCATAACAAAATTGTATCAGCGCATTGCTCTTGCAAGGCCGGTTATAACCTCTCACTCTGATAGATTTAATTGTATCCACCTTTCCAGAGAAAACTATTTCTTGTGATACTACATATTGCTATCTTTCTGATCACTGTATGCTTGGTGTTGTGTTGAAAATTACTGATTCTAAACTTATGGATCTTATTTATGTAACTAAACGTTCTTATCAGAGTGATAGCTTTGCAGTATTTCTTTAGAATGAGGCTAATGCAACTTGGATTGAACAAGACCATGGCATCTCACTCGATGTTGATGCCATGTTTGGCTCTTTCCTGAACATATTCCTGTTGCTTTTTAACCATTAGTTTCCATTAAGAGCAAGGAAATGTAACTATAGAAGCAATGACATTATAAGAGCTGCATGGAGGATTATCAACCAACAAACAAAAATTAACTTTGATCAGAGACCACCTTTCATTAAAATTCAATGACTTTCCTGTTTCGAAGCCTGTTGAAATTGCTAATTGTTTCAATAGCCAATTCTGTCAGACTGCTAATAACACAGATTTGCCTTCTCTTAGTTGGGGTAAAACCACTTTGTCAATATTCCTCTCCCCATCTACCCCTAATGAGGTTGCCAACATTATACACTCCTTCACTAATTCCTTGTCTCTAGGATATGATGGAGTCCCAATATCTATCATTAAATTAGTTGCTAGGATTATTTCTGCCCCCCTGTCTGACATTTTTAACCTGTTTGTAATGGTCATTTTCCTACATACCTAAAAACTGCTATTATTATTCCAATTCACAAAAAGGGATTGAACGCAGAATCTAATAACTATCAACCTATTGCACTACTCTGTTTTCTCTAAAATTTTTGAGAAACTCTTTTACAATCGCGTTATGAATTATTTATACCATTTTAACTTGCTGAATTCTTCCCAACATAGGCTTCATCAAGGGAAGATCTACAATATCTGCAGCTTTCCAACTAATTAATGATATCACTTGGGGTCTTTCCAATCAGAAAGAAATCCTTGGCATTTTTGTTTGGCATATCTAAAGCCACCTGTTGAAATATGGCAATTTCACATCGATAATCTGAACAAAAAAATGCATCTGGTATCTCTATGATTCGTAAACTTGCCCCTACCACCTCTGTGGAGATCTTAAAGCTTATTTACTTAGCTAAAATCCACTCCCACCTGTCTTACGGTGTGATATTTTGGGGCTACACCAGTGCTGCTACAATCTCCATGCAAAAGAGATCTTTGAAAGCCATGGCTGCTGTTTCTATTAGATCTCCAGGAAAGCCACTGTTTCTCAAATTTAAAATAATGACACTACCATGTCTATCTATTTTTTATTGTGCACTATTTGTAAAAATGTATCCTGATTTGTTTTGCCCGAGTTCTACCATCACAAGGTTGCCTCCTCAGATGAACATCATTTCTGCGCCGAGTGAAATAATCATCATCATACATGATTATTTCACTCGGTGCAGAAATGATGTTCATTTGAGGAGGCAACCTTGTGCCTTATCTAGAAAGGGAACTCATTGCTCAGCCTCCCCCTTTTTTTAAATAAATTACCTTTGCATGTAAAAACTCAGTCTCTCCTTGAAAGTATCAATATACTTTCAAGTGCGAATTAAGGAGGCTGCTACAAGCTAAAGCCTATTGCTACCTGGATGAATTTGTGTGTGATAATTTACATTTGATTTGTTTTTTTTTAATGTCTTTTTCTCTTTGTACTATTTTCCATTGACCATGTTCTATTATTAGACTGACTGAACAACAAAAAATTGTTACTATTATAGCAACATGTTTGATGATAAAACGACAGAAAGAGACCTTTGCGGCATACCTACCTATAGAGCCATGTTTGATAATATACGACAGAAAGAGGCAACCTTTATGGCATACCTAGCTATAGAGCCATGTTTGACAATAAACGACAGAAAGAGGCAACCTTTGAGGCATACCTGAACATCATTTTTGATAATAAAACTTAAAAAGTTTTAAACAAAAGTGGCATACCTACTGGAGCTTTGTTTGAAGATAAAATGGCAGGAACAGCTGTTCCTAGGTAACCTTTGTGGCATACCTGAGCGTTATTCTTGAACTACATAATGGATACTAGTCTATTGTCATCAGAAAATATCTTACAAGAAATCTCCAGGGTTGCATTTTCACTTTGAACTATGCAGGATATTATGCATGCTTTGTATGAAGCGATTAGTCTGCAATCTAAGAAATTCTTAAACCGAAATTGCCATGCTATCTCATGTTTCGCATCTGTATCGAAATCAATTATTGCTGAATATGATTTAAGACATACCTAGTCTTAGCATAGCACCTTTCATCACTTGTGCTAAAGGTGTCTACAATTGCAAGGCACTTTATTAAAGAACCAAATCCAAAGAACTAACGAGAGGATTGTTAAGTAATACAAACATCACTGCAGTGAATGAACGAACCAGCATAACTCTTACGGGCATAATTTTTCCCACTTACAAATCATTTTATTGCAATTTGAAAACTAATGAATGAAAAATGGATTATTTTAATCTATGCAAGAGAGAATGGGGATTTGCAGCTACGTACATGCCATCATTAGCATATCAACTCCTTTCCGGAACATCTTATTAAAGTATTACCCAATGAATGATTATTCGAACGTCAGAAAGGGTTAACTAGAATAAAATGGGTATCCCTTGCTAGAAAAATTTTTATTGCAATACGTTGAAAAATACAATAAAATATCATGGAACTGAACACATATTTAATCAATGAAAATGTAGAAATATAGGAAAACATCTTAGAGATACAGAGAAAATGCAGAATTCTACTTTAATTTATCAAAGAAAACATATCATTGTAAAAATTATAAAAATCATCAATACCAAAATTCTTATTATTATAGTCACAAGTATTTTTCATACATAGTCAAAACACAACCATCAATTTATACAATAAAAGAACATTACACAACTATATACAATTTTACACACAAGATACATATAAAACACTAGTAATAGAAACCCTAAGTAACATTTAAAGCAGTATGTATAATTCCTAAACAAAAATATCTTAACAAAACATCTTATCATCACAAAAAGGAATTACTACAGAATATAATATAAGTAAACTACACCAAAGAATATTCTTCAAACATACATCCCATCACGTCAAGTAATGGCCATTGTCCTTTATTCTCGTTGGTGGATCCCTTAAATCCATCGTAACTCAGAGGTAGCTCAGACATGGAAAGGAAAGAAAAATGGTTAGTGATGCCTGCATCTCTCGAAGGAAGTACAACACACCCAAAGTTGCAAGAATATAATACAATATCATTTCCAGTGTTAAATAATATGGCGAGTAAATGTTCGAGGATATAGATAGATGTTACCATCAGTTATGCAAGTGTGGGCATTTATGGGCTGTGGGCTTATTTATCTTTATGTAAAATCTACCATGCTTAGCCTGCAGCAGTGGCTACAACTGATTCTGATGACGGAAATACTGCAAAAGGAAAAGTAGCAAAAAAACTTGTATTTTGTTAAAAATAATTTCAACCACAACTAAATGGCAACAAGGCACATGACATGGTAATATATGATAATTATAATATGACGATAATGAGCAAATGACAAATAACTTGTTACAAATTTTGTGCATTAGCTAACAAAAGAAATGTGACAGCTGATGGTGAAAACAATAAATAAGTGATATATTATCAACATGAAACAGGGAAGCTTTAACAACACATAAAAACTTATCATGAAAATAAATATTGGACTGTAAACATATAAATAAAAATTTTAAATAGTAAACATAAATAAAAATTCAGCAATAAATGCAACAAAAATTTAAGGCAACCACAAAATAACAATGAAAGATACAGAGGACAGAAAGTGAATAGCGTAGAAGAAGATAGAATTCAGAAGAGGAAGGTGTTGGAGAAATAGGAAACCTAAAATAGGTACAATGACTCTTTCTCAATAAATAATGTAAATAATAAACTTCTAAAAATGTAAAAATAGTTTAGTGCATACAGAATGTCAGAATAGTGCATACAGAAAGGAAACAGGATAGACAACCGTCCACAACCGAAACCACACCACGTGAAATGAGGGGACATCAATCTATTACTTACAAATGCAACCAAAATATTTGCACACTTACCTTCTTCACACAAAATACCATCACAAAAGTGACCGCATACACAAGCGTCCAAACCCAATTACAAGCCACGTGAATTTTTTAGATGATATCACGACCACAAATGTGTAATAAATTACCAACTTAATGTGTGTAAATGTGTACACAAATGTATAAAAAATTACCAACAATTTAAAAAATAAATTACCAACACTAATGTGAACGGGATACACAAGCGACCAAAAGCACCACGAGAAATTAGGCGACAACCATGTATTGTTTACAAATTGAACCAAAAGTTTTGCTAACCAAAAGTGACCGGATACACAAAAGACCAAAACCACGCCATGAGAACTTAGGCGTCAATAACCCATTATTTATAAATTTTACCAAAATGTTTACTTAGCAAAAATGTTTAAGACCAGAAATAAATGTAAAATAATAAATAAATAAACCAGCACATATGTTAGCACAGTAATAAAACCACGCCACGTAAACTGGTACAAAAGCGACCAAAACCACGCCACGAGAAATTAGGCGACAATATTGCATTATACCACGCCATGAGAACTTAGGCGTCAATAACCCATTATTTATAAATTTAACCAAAATGTTTACTTAGCAAAAATGTTTACGACCAGAAATAAATGTAAAATAATAAATAAATAAACCAGCACAAATGTTAGCACAGTAATAAAACCACGCCACGTAAACTGATACAAAAGCGACCAAAACCACGCCACGAGAAATTAGGCGACAATATTGCATTATTTAGAAATGCAACCAAAATGTTTACGACCAGAAATAGATGTTGGCGGGATATATTTAGAAACCAGCACAAATGTTAGCACAGTAATAAAACCACACCACGTGAACTGATACAAAAGCGACCAAAACCACGCCACGAGAAATTAGGCGACAATATTGCATTATTTACTAAAAATGGTAACAAATTGCAGCATGAAATATTTATGAAATAATTATAAACCAACACAAATTTTAGCACAGTACTGTAAACAGATATTGAAATGAATACGCACCTGTTGTGCTTTGTCCACCAGAACAAAAATCGTCCACCACGTACCGTTCACGAAATGAAAATGAGCGCGTTCCTCCGTGTTTCTATCGCTTGTCACCTGTAAACAGTAGCGCTGAAGCGGTGAGTAGGTGAGAGCGGCCAAGCGCAAGAGGAGATTCCGTCGGAAGCCACTTCAAAATAGTGGCGCTGACAATCCGAAGCTCACGAATGAGATTCCCTTGGAAGCCACATGGAAATAGTGGCGCTGCCGTCAGGTATGCCGCAAAGGTTACCTCTTCCTCCATTCGGTAAAACTCGAGCCAGCATTAGGGAGTTGCCGGACCTGTATATACGACCGTGGTTTTGTCCGACTATACCGTATATACGACCGTGGTTTTGTCCTCCGGGTTGCTAGCCGAAGAGCATGGGTCACCCCGGATTCCTCGTTATTACTATTTTTTCTGCTCTCCCACCCTGTTTTCTTCCCTGTCTGTTATTTCGCCAGCACTCGAGCCTCTCCAATTTTTAGTCGCGCGGCAGTGACGGCGCCAATGGGTGCACTCATTTTTTTCTTTTGTTTCAATTTTTTCGTTTCCGCATTATTTAATATGGGCGGGGCGGAAGAAACGAAGGAAAAGGTACAACCTATGACGAGGAAACAGTTTGACTCGCAGCTAAACCTTCTTCGATTCAAGCGGGATCAGTTTAATGCAACGATTTCTGTTCCATATGATTTAGCCAAAGAGTTAAACTACTCGGGAGCGAAATTATCCACTCTTCCCAAAGTAGAGATCTTTCGCGTGGGATTCACATTCAGGATGTATACATTAAATTCCAGTGTACTCAAGATACTATTTTCGAGTATTGCCTCAACTCTAATCAACCTGATGTTTTTTCTTTGGACTCGAGTTTTTCAACATACGTCGAGGACCACTTTTATTTCATTTGCTCTTTGTTCTAGAAAAATCAGTAAGTTCATCCGCATCGAAGCGGGAAGTCTGTCGCGGAGGCTAATCCTCCGGTTACAAATAGGCTTCCCATGATTGAAGTTCCGTGTTTTTCTGGAGTATTCTCGGAGTGGGAATCTTTCCGCGATCTTTTTCTATCTGTCGTCACGAGAGAGAAGATAGATCCATCTGTGGAGTTTTCTTATCTAAAGACCGCAAGGCAGCCGCATTAATTGCAACAGTTCCATTCGGTGAGGCTCGCTATGCGTCAGCTTGGAAGGAGCTTTTGATCACTATGATAATCCAAGAATCTTATGATTTAATTATTTAGTTAAGATTTCGAAGTTGGGAGTGTCATCCAATCAAGTCCGGGTCCTTGTCATGTCCACAGCAATTTATTAATACGTTTTCGGAAATATCACCTAAATTGGGAATGTTGAGCATATATGCTCAACATTCCCAATTTAGGTGAGTTTATTCTGTTTAGGTTGGCTGTTCGCGTAGTTGACTTCGAAACCATGGCCTGTTTTGAAGAGACTTTAAGCGATTATCTGTTCCCTTCTGTCCTTCAATTACTCAACTTCGCCAAGAAACTTATTAAGGCAATATTGACTTCTGCCGGGCCTGTTGATGCTGTTTCTTATCGTGTCACGTCACTGTCTTCTCGTTTGGTGATGCCTGTTTCTGTTGGCGGTACTCCTCCCAATGTTGAGGATAATTCATGTCACGCTGAACGTTGCACTCAGTGCACCGTGTACAGGGCTGCCAGTGGTTTCTCACTTTTTTTCAAAACACTCACTATTCCTCACTTCATTTGAAAAACGCTCACTATTCTCACTTGTTGAGATTGTTTAATTGTCTTTTACTCGCAAAATGTGCCATTCGAGTTTCCTAGCTATTATAATAGTCCCAGTCGGCACAAAAAATACGGCCAATAAATGGCCGAGGTTTGGTTCGCTTGTGGCAGTTATGGCTATGGCTCGCCGCATTGTGGCCTTGTTGTGGCCCATGTCCGGTTTGCCACAATGCAGCTGGCCTAAGCACCTGCGAGCTACGGCCACACTTCCACATAACAAGGTTGGCCATAATGGGTATACTATGTACATCAAATGCACACCACAATATGATATGGATGATAATTATAATTTGCTATACATATGTATAAATACCAGAAATAAAATATTTTCTATTCATTGATTATTTTGGAAAAAAAAGATATTTAAAATCAGCAAAAATATTCATCGATGTTGTATCATTGAGTAGCGTATTTGTTTGGCTTCCGCTTACGTTCGTTTGTGACATGGACATGTGTGTTAGTGGAATTGGCGCAAACTTGAGGTTCAACCGTACAATTGTATAGATCCCGAAAACGCGAGTATTAGAAATATATACGTTTATTCAGTGTTGTAGACTGTGGTGAAGTGGATATCAGGAAGAGCCATGGAACGTTTTCCCGGCGACGAGGAGACCCAATAGTGATCTGCTTCTCATACCTGTTTTCAAGAAATCAACCTGAAGGAATTGCATAAACTGCCTGTAGTGTGAAATTCACTACCTATTTGATGATAAAAAGTTTAAAATAATCTTGCAAAGTCATATACCTCTCTTTCAGTGGCAATTGTACTAAAGAAATAAAATGAGAAAGTTTGCTGGCTATGTAGAATTAGTATCCCTTATTTGAGAGTTAGTAATCCCTCCTTAAGGGATAGAATAACTTCCTAACATATGGAAATTCTATAATTTCTTCTAATATTAATAACGTATTTCATTTCGGCACAATTATGGCCAGCAAATAAAATTCCAAGTGTGGCCACATTGATTGTGGCCGCACTTTGGCCAGGGGGTCAAAACCATTATGGACCCATAATGGCCATACACTATGGCCACAATGCTTAGCCATAGCTTGGCCACAGTTTGGCCGCATTTTCTGTGTCGACTGGGGTGTCACTATAGTGACGACAGCAGAATCAAATACTTTCAGAATGCACGCATTTTCAGTGCCAACTGGGCTGCTGCAGCGCACTTGTGCGCGGAATTCCCACGCCCCTTGGTGATAATAGGCATCTAGAAAGTGGCTTTCTCCAATCTCGCATGAAGTGCTTGGCAGCTTGTCTCATTATTTCCTTCTTTCTTCCAGGGTTCTTCAATGTGAGAATCCTCGTTTCTAGTAATAAGTACTGTATATTGGTAGAAGTATTTTATGCATCGTTATTTATTGTCCTAAAATATGCAACAATCTCATAGGTTATGGCAATGGATATGTTTAATTTTTTTATCAATAAAGGTCATCAATGTCCATGCCTGGAACAATTGTTTTTATTACCTGTGACGCCTAAGTCCACTTCTATTGCAGATTGAAGCTAAATGTTGACCCTGCGTAGTTGGAGGGAGTTCTATACCTCTAAATTTAAACCATAAAAACGATAAAAGAGTAAAGAATATGGCGAAATATATAATACGACGACACGTTGAATTCAAATTGAGCGGGCCTTCTGTAGTAACGCCACTAGCACCATCTGTAAGTGTAGTAGGTAAACAGTACCCCCAGGTAAAGAATTATAACGTCGAGTTGGTTCTCCATGCCGTCTACAACGAAACAGGCGCATGCGCAGAAGAGGGGAGGCCAGAGGGCGTGTGTGTGTGTGCTCGTGTGATGGGTGGGCGTGCGTTGTTTCCGTGAATCTCGTGGTGCCCTCACGAGTCCACTGTCTGGGTGCGGTGATGGCGGGCCCCGCGACGGATATTACAATGCGTGGTGCAGCCGTGGCGTCGGGTCCCCCGATGGCATCCTTCCTTCGCCTGGGCTGAGAGCGTCTAGCGGCATGCCTCCCCGCCTCTTACTCCCCTGCCTCCTGCTGTTGTCTGGTGAGTCAACGACCTCGCCGTAAGTGCGGCGACCTTTCGTGAGAAACTGCGGTGGGTGTCGTCTTATTGATGGACATTAAGGTGAAATACCGCTTCGAGATTACTTCATCGCCAATTCACAGTCATGAGATGTGCCCTTCAACCTTAAAATAGTACTACATTTCGGTGTCCACACGGACGAGAAACGTCCTGAGGTAAACAACATACGCAGGGCAATAATCGGGAAAACGTCAATCTTCAAAAATGCCCCTAATCTCTTACCTGCCGTTTCTCCGGGACATTGGATGCGTGATAATGGTGCAGTGAAGGAGCGCGAACCTCATAGGACGAGGGTTTGTACTATGCAGTCTAGTGCAGGGAAAGTTGCATCGCGACCATGCACGTAATCCTTTTAAAATCCATGGGCTAATATATGGAATAGACCCTGTACTAATTCTACCCTTGTAATAACCACGATTTGACGGTACTTAGAGTTCGCGTTTATTGTCTGTTGTTCATTGTTGTGCATTTTTCTCTAGATATGCGAGTGCAGGGGCGGAGGGTCGGGGTTTTGCCAGAGGCGGCAACCCTGTATTTCAAACACTCCGCCTGGGGTACTTCCAACATGGCGAAGGTTTGTTTACAACACTTGACATAAGGTGTTTTGTAGGATTCTTTCGGGCGATTAACCTGTTTTATTATGTATGAAATATTTGTAGGATATATGTAGTCGAGGCAGGCATTTCTAATGTCATTGTAGGGATGCATGAATAGCAATCTTGCGCCTATCTAAAGGGAGGAGATTGACCTATTGAAGAGGTTCCTTTCTCGTAGGGACTTGTCAAAGAGTACTAAGAAATCATTTCGTTATTTGACTTGGTGCATTTCGCGCACTCTTCATCTCACAATGTTCACGCCTCATTCAAGTGGGCTAGTATTGGAAATTCATCAATTTGAATAGCAGGAGACGAGGGCCAAATAGCAGGCTAATGGTGGGAGTAGTCATTGAACTCACGTGTGATATGTTTTTTGTCTTCTGTCCACACCGTAGGCGATGATCGGCCCTTCCACCTTTTGCCACTCTTCGGCTCTTGCATTGGAGCGGAGCTGCTTCGATAGCAACACATGGACCTTTAACTAAGCAGCAGCTCGTTTTCTTTCAATACAAAGTTCATCTATATTTTCAGGAAACTTTTGATACCTGTTTGAGAGTGGGATCCACAATCAGCGAGCGGGATTTCCTCTCAAATCGCGCGCAGTTGGTATAGTTTTTCATTGAATTACGCTTCCGGAAACAACAGTGTATAGCTGAGAACGTGCTCCGATTTTGCCCCTCTTGTCATTATATTACCTCATTATATTTATTTGGGAGAAAAAGCCATTAGAAGAGTTGCTATGAGCAGTGCTCTACCAGACGAGTTCACGTTTTTATCAAGGTTGACGACACGAAAGGAGGATCACGACCGCGATTAAACGACAATTATTTCATAATACAAGCATAAATGGCCACCCTTAGGTAAACATCGTGAAAATTTCTCGAAAATTGGTTGAGATTAATGAATAAAAAGCATACACGAGAGTTTTCTAACAATATTTATTTTTTGAACTGTTAGAATGGCACTTTTTCAATCCATGTTTTGGCACATAACTAGCTGAAATCAGAAATGCATCGAGAGTAGTCTATGATGTATAATTCTGTAACTCATCCCCAGGTGAGCCAGACTTCCACTCTGACCGGTTGGATGTTAACAGAAGGTCCCTCAAGTGACGTGAATTGAAGGCCATTTGGGGAGAATCCTAATGGTAACATAGTGGGAGGTTTTGAAAACCTTATGTTAAACCTAATTTGAAAGAAATGCAAAATTCAAAAATGCCCATCTAAATTGAGTACGTCATCCAACGATAATAGATGGGAAGCTTAAATTAGGAAGGATTACTTATACAATTTAGTTTATATTGACACGAGTGATTAGTGCTGGAAGTTATGAGTAAAGGCCTGGTTACACGATACATTAACATGTAGGTACGAGTTAATGTGTAAATGCATGAACACGAAAATGCACCGTGTAACCACACCAAAATGTACAAATGAATGAATGCGTGAACAGAAAATAGAACCAGTTCTATTTGGTTCATGCATTCGCACAAGTTGCACTGAAACCATTCACTCAAATGTACATGAACCCGTATGTGTTAATGTATATTGTAACCTGGCCTTAAAACTTTTTTTATATATATTTATTTAAACATTCTCGGTAATTTTCCCATTTACAGAGAAAAAAAAGTAAAAAGGACTATCAATACATTTTGTGTACAATTAAAAAATATATATATCAATATATCCCAAGAGGCACATGTACCTGACCTAACATAAGATAAGATCTGATTCAATTCAACCCCTCCAATCCATACATTTACAATTTCATATGACATTTAGGTTGCAAGGTGATAGGTGCCATATGATAATTTAACCAATACATTACATTAGTACAATAAAATATAGATGTGTTAAATACAATTGACTTCACGTAGTTTTCTTACATCCAGTTGAGTGTTATAAAAAATATCAATCACATCTGGAAATTCCTTACCAATTCTATTTAGCCCTTCTATAGTAGAATTTTTTCCATTATTTGTTCTGTGGTAACTGCAATGAAATTTAGAATATTCTCTCTCCATATATGCTGGAACATTTAAACTTACCATGTTACCATTTCCTCACAGTTGATATGATTATTAATAATCTTGTGCCAAAACAAAAGATCAGCAATTTTGCACCTGAATTTTAGGAACTCTATATTCAACATATTTTGTATCTCAATATAATTAATATATAAATAGTTGATGTTACACTTATATGCTATGTACCTCAAAAAAATGGAGTAATAAACATGTTAGAATGTTTATTACCTAATGATCTAAATATTTACCAGTTGTGAAGCTTATCAATGGAACCTTGAGATGAATTACATTGCAACAGCCTTTTCCAGCATACCACTGGAAGGAGTGTGTTCTATTTACCTCAACAATGTATCGCTGGGGTGCAATATGCATGCCAGGGTTATTAGAACAAGGGAAAGGCCAAAAGTGACACAGCTGACAAATGGCTAAGTCGCTGCTTCTCAGTCCATCACAAACACAGGAGAGAAGAGGGGGGGATTATTGCTCCACCCTCCCCTCCTCACAACAAGGGGTCCTCCCCCTCTACCGTGGGGGGGGAGAGGAGACCTTAGGAGACACCCTCCCCCCTCCTCAGGGTGTGGAGGATGTGCAAGTGGGGGCATATTCTCCCACCCTTCGTTGTTTTTGGAGGAAAAAATTAGATGCAGAGCTGGTTTACTCCACATGAAGATCCTGGCACAAGATACAGTGTTAGTGAAAACGGTTGGATGGACACTGTTATTCTTAACAAATGGTTTTCCACTGTATTCTTAAGACACATTCCCTCAAAAGGAGTTTGCTGTGGATGAAAAATTGTTTTGTTTTTTGATGGCTACAAGTCCCATGATAATTATGAAATTGTTAAATAGGCTTTTATGATAATTGCCAAGTTCCCTCCACACCGGACACACCTAATCCAACCTCTAGACAAAACAGTCTTTAGTGCTCATAAGAAGGGCTGGACAGGGATATTAATTGATTGGTTTAGACAAAAACCTGGTGAATGTCTGCCAAAGGGCAAGTTTGGTAATTTAATTGGTAACTGTGGTCCATCTGCTTTAAACCACAATATCTTACTTCTGAGTTTTTAGCTTGCGGGCTATATGCTGTGGACAAAGGTAAATTTCCTGGAGGAGATCTTGATCCCCAAGCTTTTCTAAGATATAAAAGGTGGAAAAATTATGGAAATATTACTTCCACAAAAGATTCTGGGAATTTAAATCTTAGTGAAAATGAAACACCTCACTTTCGTGCTCCATTCCTTGCAAAAACTGCATTAGGCATACTGAATACAGACTCATCTGCAAATTCTAATAATCTAATTCTGCCATTTTCATCCTCATTACCAGTATCATCCTAACCAATTTATGCAAGCACTTCTGCACAATCCAGTGAGCGAATTTCACCAGAAGCCGGAGAAACTACTCCAAATAGCTCTGCATCAGATAGTCCTTCATTTGAAATGTTTATCTGAGAATCATTAAGTGCCCGTTACAAAGAAAACTCGGAGAAAACAGTTAGCAGGGGGAGATTAAAAATTAATTCAAATTTTAACACTCAACGAAATAATGGCACAGCTTAGGAATGACTCAGAGCAGAAAAGAAACACATTCAAAAAAAGGTTGGCAATGAAGTGAAAACGCAAGCCTGAGGCTAAAAATCGAATCATTGAGGATTTCACATCATCTGAGTCTGAAGGAGGGCCACAACAGTAAGTTCTTCAGATGAGATGGAGGAAGATACTCAAAACAACTTTAGCATTCCATCCAATGCTATGAAGGAGTGTAATGTATTATGCTGTATATTTTGATGAGAAATGGTTTCTTGGTTGTTTACTGAATTTAAGTGATGATAAAAAAACTGCAAAAAATAAATTTTTATCTGAAAAAATGCAGGATACCTTTGATTGGCCCAAGCAAGATGACATATCAGAGGTAAAGTCAGACTTTATATTTTGTGGCCCAGTTAAACTGATTGGAAATGGTCCATTTCAAATTTCATGCAGTAGAAAAATAATTATGAAATGTAAAGAAATAGAAAAATATTTGATGCAATGCAAAAAAATGTTCAAAAAGTTCATCTTTCAAATTGTTCTAGAAATTTATTTAAAGTTAAGGTATAAATATATTTTAGGTTAAATTTATAAATCAAGTTGAATTTTTGACAATGTTATACCTACCTACCTGCTGAAAATAGTTTTAATTTCAACTTTCATGTAATCTAATAACTTTTTTATTTATTCATGGATCTTTTTCAAACTTGGATCATAAATGAGTATATATCATTCATTAATGTCTTATCTATTGCATCAGAATATTTCCTTTAAATTTAAGAAGTTTCTTGACCTCTGTTCCAATTACCCCTTGTGGGGTAAATATAACATTTTGGACCTGGACTAGTTTGAAAATACTTTTTTCCATTCACATCTACAGTGACATAGATCTAATCAGATCTTCTGCATTCAAATATACTCTTATTAATGCAGAAAAAATATTTTAAAATCATGCATGTAGTGTGCTTGTGTTACCCTGACAAAATAAAGATGCTTATATCTTGTTCCAGCTACCCCATCCTCCATATTTCACTGGGTTAATTAATAGATATGATTACACGTTTTCATAAAGATTGTAATATAAAGGCAGATACCCAGCTCGTTGTGAAACTAAAAATTAGGTAGTTACCAATAGGTAACATACGTGTTAAGGTGAAGA
The DNA here is from genome assembly GCA_933228895.1 of Platycnemis pennipes. Lineage (NCBI taxonomy): Eukaryota > Metazoa > Arthropoda > Insecta > Odonata > Platycnemididae > Platycnemis > Platycnemis pennipes. The sequence goes on from OW121856.1 coordinate 113,747,655, forward strand.
GGCCTCCCACACACATATTGAAGTTGAACATAGTAGAAGCAGGAGGTGAAAACTGGAATGGTGAAGCTGTATTTTGAGTCATCTTCCGAGATGAAAAGCGTTGATGAAGTACACTAGAAACCCGTTGTAGTGAGTACGGCATATAGCGCAATAACAAGTGATTGGCAGTGTACCTACCATCAAAAGGCCCATGATTAGCATGTAAAAGGAAGTGGATATAGCAAGCCCAAGAAGCTGGACTGCCACGGTATACACTCTGTATGAGGAGCGATATTTGTTGAGGGTGAGGCACTGCAAAGTACAAATTAACGCATTGTATTTATCTTTAGCAGCATTATTAGTCAGCTACAACTTAGAATGCAAGATTTGTGCATCTCTACATTATTTAAAGTCCAATCAACTCCAGGCACCGACGATTTACGGTTCGCCCTGGCATATCTTGCACACGCTTGCACTTTTCAGTTGTTCTTTTGTTCAGCCAAGTTCACATAGGAGTGGAATGGGCGTTAGATGGACAAGTGGTAAAGCATTAAGCAATAACGTAAATGAATTCACTTTGTAAAATTCCACAGATTTACAAAGACCGACCTAGGTTTCGACTTACACGCTCATTCCTGCCATTCCGCCCACCCGCTGCTTGTTCCTGCCTCTAGACTGAAGCAGACGACACTTGAATAATTGTTCAGCCAGGAATAGAAATTGGAAGTACTGTGCTGTTAATGTGAAGCGTGTATATGTATGATACTAAAGTCTGACGTTTGATTTATTATGCTTTTTATTCTTACGACAAAGTTTTCCGTTGCCAAAGAATTATTAACCCATTTCTTCCCAACATTGCGAAAACGCAACATTAATTTTGAAGATGACAGTATACAGTCAAAAGCTTTTATACCTTAGAAATTTCTTATCCTATTCATTGTTTAATACTTCATTTACATTTTAAGCCTATTGGCTTGTCGACAACATTGTTTTATTTTTTTCCGTGATTTTTCGAAAATAGATATTTCAAACAGTTTTTTCGGGATGATAATCAACTTTTTTTTTGGAGCCTGTCTGCCGAATTATGAAATGCAACGTTTCGAGTTATATAATCTAGTCCTTTACTAATACAATGGATAACATCTACAATCACGAAATCAAGTTTGAAGTATCACTTGTGAGTTTCAAAAATAATGTTGCATTTTGGCAACGTTGGGCAGAAGCACTGTCATCACTTTGTCCTTCCAACTAATCTGCAGAGGTGAAACATAAATCAAGGTGCTTCCAATCATTGAGGCCGTCTTCCCTGAGTTGCTTGATTCGTTGTTTGCTAAGGTCTTCTGCCTAGGCATTACTGTTAGTAGACTTGAGTGCTTTTGCTTTTTTAAGAGGTGTTTAGATATTTCATCTTCTAGTACATCTGTGACACTATTCACATTTATGTGATAGACATAGTGGCATTTGTTACCCTTGTGTGGCGTATCAAGACCGCTGAAAATTAATTTCCTTTTCGTCATACAGGTAAACTTGCTTATGAAATTTCTATTACACTACTATTCACAGGATTTTTTTAATTTCCGGAATGTTTCACTTCAAGTATTCACTTAAAATTAACATAACTTTCATTTCTTTGGCTTATTTTGTCTAAAAAATTCTGCAGATGAGTTGCTAAAAAAAACCCACCACTGTAAAAGAAATGGTCTCCATTTTAGATGAAATTGATGCTGGTGATGAGGTCAGAGGTGGAGAAGAGAGAACAAAGATAACCCCACAGACGTTGTGGTTCTTCCTCCAGATGTAGATCCATTATCAGACGAAGATATAGATGACGATGTGATGATTTTAAACAAAATTGACGAGATAATACAGACAGATATTTTAGCTAAGTTGGAAAAAATCATAGCTCAAAACAAACCTTACCATGAAGAGTCAACGCAATCTCTTTCACAAGCAAGCAAGGGAAAGAGGGCCAAAAACCCCTCTTTGAAATAAAATGGGTTAAGAATGCAATTCCAGTTTACATATCAAAGCCTCATAACACCATAAATATGTCACAAGAGCATTTGAAATACTCTTTCCTTAGTGTCACACCATTTTAAACTTTTCATTTATTTTGTGAAGCCAATTTATTGGATATGATTGTAGACTTTTCAGTAGAATACTAGATCAAAAAAACGAACAAAATTTTCAATTCTTTGGAGTGGAAATGAAGTTCATTGGGATTTTATTGCTTACTGGGTATAATATCCGACTCCAGATTCGTTATTACTGAATTTAATACTGTGAAATTCGTGACTATGAGTGTCCATTGGTTAGAAAAGCTATATCCAGAAATATATTTGATGAAATCAAAAAGTGGTTAGGTACACCATGAAGACAGTGATTATCTCAACGTAAATGATAAATTTGCAAAACTCTTTGTGAAACTAAATTAAAAATTTTCCAAATTTGGAATATTTGCGCATGAGCTATACATTGATGTGTTTTGGAATATTTGCGCATGAGCTATACATTGATGTGCAGATGGTGCCTTAAGTTGGATGACATTCGAGAAAAATGTTCATAAAGGTCTTCACTCATTCGATTCAAATGTTCATCAATTCGATTTGGCACAAGGTATGGTGTTTGGCGTCAACTAGTGGTTATGTATTTCACTTCAAACTGTATGCTGGAGCGGGTTACAAGTGCAAACCAAATGTGAACAGTTGGAAAGGACTAGGGCTGGGAGAAAAGGCAGTGCTTGATTTGCTCTCAGTCGTTTCCTCACATGGAGAGCATAGATTGTTTTTTGATATTTTTTTACGAGCCATAGCCTCTTGTGCCTCTTACGTGAGAGGGGATATTTCACAAAAGGGAGGGAAAATAGTTGCTAAATGCTATTTGCCACCTCCAAAAGAAATCAGTAAAAAAGAGGAAAAAGGAAAATATTTTCACGCCTTTGACAAAAAAATGAAATATTTGTCGTTCGAAGGGTTGATAAAAATGTTGTTTCAGTTGCTACGAACTGTGGGTTTTTACTTCCCTTGAAGCAAGCCAAACGTTGGGGTCACACTCAGCGAAAACGCATTTCCATACCCCAGCCACAGGTAAAACATGGTTACCTATAACCATGGCACGGGTGGAGTAGATCTCCACAAGAATGGTGGTTCGAATTATAGAATAAAGACAAGAGGGAAAAAATGGTGGTGGCCTTTGTTCGTAAATGCTCTGGATATTACGACTGTCATGGTATGCAGATTTTTCGAAATTGCTACCAACTAGAAAATTTCACAGCTTGATTTCAAGACCAATGATATACTATCATTACTTCAGAAAATTGACCTATTGGAAGCCATTCCGAGAACTAAACTACTAACTAAATAAGGTGCATTAGTGATGAAGATATAAATTAAATGATAATTAAAAACAATAAATAAGTAAAGATGAGAAATGTGATGCAACAAGTAAAATGGACTTTGGTGTTGACCAAAAAAAGATTATCTTCCAGATGATATTTGAAAGAATGGAGTGGGTCACGTCATTACTCGGTCTGAAAACAGCAGCAGACGTAAGTGTAGGCTTTTCAAATCACAAAGTGTATTTATGTGTATGAAGCGTAACGTTCCTTTGCACTCAACTTCTTTCAAAACATTCCACTAGGAATTGAAAAATAGTAGTGATAGGACAAAATATTGGAAATATATGTCTCTAAACTTTATTTCATTAATTTTGAATTAATAGTGATTGCAAAGTAAAATAAATGTTTCATTCCTAAATCTGAAGTATAGTTTGAAATTTGGCCTAGGTAACCCCATTTCTGCCCAACGTTGCAAAAATGCAACATATTTTTTCTGGTTAACTATTACTGTTATGAACAATATCGCGCTACATTTTGTTATTTTATACCCCAATTAGTACTTACTATCCAATAGACGGAGAAAAAATAATTCCTTCATGCCTTGGGAAGAAATGGGTTAATTTTCTTATAATTTTACGATTCATATACCCTGGTTTCGATTATTTTTTTCCTGTTAGCAGAAATAATGGGAATACTTATTTTTCTGGTAAATTTGTTAATTTGTGCACATTTTTCAATTTTTTTTGTAAATATTGCCTGGGTCAATTTTATGCGAATAATTAAAATGATCCCATTGAACAAATCTTTATTTTATGATCCCTGAATTCACGGATACGTACAATTTTGAGTGAATGCATCGATAATTCTCGGCAGTAGTATTTCACGTGAGTTACCTCCGTTTGCTCTAGATAATCCAGATGGCAGCACTAGTATGACACATGATGTACAGCGCAGCCTACAGCGGCATTCACTTGAGTAAATGAATACTCGCTGCAACTGATTTTCGAGAGATAACTAAATGTGAATATTAGGAATGGCGTGGAATAGGTACGAGGGCGGTTCATTAAGTACCCGTGCTAGGAAAGGAAGTACAATTTTTTCAAACCCAAATTATTTATTTTTCAACATAGCCCCTTTTTAGGGATATACACTTTTTCCCAACGTCCCTGCCATTTTTTAATCCCTACAAAAAATAGGAATTGTCGAGCTCTGCAAATTACGCCTCTGTCTGGACAATGATCTCCTTATTTGAGCTAAATTTTTATCAAGTGAGCCTTTCTTCATGTTTGTGAATAAGAAGAAATTGCGTGGAGTCATGTCTGGTAAATAAGGGGGCCGGGGTAGCAATTCGTAACGCAATTCATTTGCAATTTGGCGGTGACAACTCAGGAGGAATGTGCTGGTGCGATGTCGTGGTGAAACAGGACTTTCTTCTTCGCCAAATGCGGCCGTGTTTCCTTTAATTTCCTGTCAAAGCATTCCAATAACTCGCTGTTGTATTCTCTAGTGAATGTTTTTCCTTTTTCTAAGAAGTCCATGAGTATTACGCCCTTCGCATCCCAAAAAATTGTTGCCAAAACTTTTCTGGCCAATGGGATCGTCTTCTCCTTCTTTGGAGCAGGCTCACCGGAAGAAACCCATTGTTTTGATTGTAGCTTGATTTCAAGTGTACATTGATCAACTCCATCAATGGTGACAACTCGATGCAAAAACCCCTTTGGATTTTGCTTAAATTGCTCCCAACACAGCTTTGAAGTTGAAAGCCACATCCACTTGTTGTCCACCGTCAGCAATAGCGGCACCCATTGGGTGGATAACTTTTTCATTGCAAACTTATCATGTAAAGTATCATTTGCTGTTCCCGTCGACACACCTTTAGACTCTGCTACTTTGTACACTTTCATTCGACAATCAGCGAGAATCATGTTGTGGGCTTTTTCGATGATTTCCTCGGTAACCACATCTGCTGGGGGTTGTAGGCGATCCTCAGCAAAAACAGATGTTCGACCTCGTTTAAATTCGTTGACCCAATATCCAACTGTTGTCCTTGATGGTGGAGGGTCCCCATAAACTGCATCTAATTTCGCTTTTATCTCCTCACACGTTTTCTCCTTCAAAAGCAAAAAGCGAATCACTGAATGATACTGCACTCCCTCCATTTTAGGGAAAATCACGTTGCACTGCTACCTGCAATGGCTGTCAAATACAAACTAACAAATGAATCAGTATGCAATTGTTTCTGATGTCGCTCAAAGTATAGCAGAGCTCAATGGTACCAGCAACTTGCCTCAGCATTTCCATCTGTCGTTAAACACGGGTACTTAATGAACCACCCTCGCAATTACTCAAGAAATATTTTCGGCCGCCGAAAATGCTGTACTTCAGCAAGTCATTACAACTTTCCAAATGAATAGACGTATTCCTTAACACTAGAAGACTTAAACAAAGCGTAAATTATTGTTTTGGAAGATTTAATTCACAAAATGATCGATGAATAAGCAGTTGCGCATGAAAACGGCTCTTCTACCTGTTTCCAAGAACGCATGATAACGAAAGAAAAATGGAAAGTAAGGACAAGTGTGGGAATGGAGAGGCTTAATCCAGCACCTTAGGATATAACAAGCGCTCGCTATAGCGAGTGATTTCTCAGCCATTGAGGGCACTCGTTATATCGAGCTTCCTCTCTAGCTATATGTAGTCAGGGGCACACAGGAGGATGAGCATGAAACAAATGATGGAAAGGGAGCTCAGTATTCTCCATGATATGACTCTGTGAATGGCTGCAGTGAAGGGGACAGAACTCTCTTGGATTCGATTTCATCGAAGAAATAAATTTAAAAAAATCATATTCGGAAATATGCACGACAAAATTATGTAGCATTGCAGCAATGGTCTTAACTGGACTCTATTATTGACAGTAAGAACAAAGAATCACTTAAAATGGATTATCACAGAAAGTGACATTGTTATGAAAGAAATTCATGTTATCTCTGTGTGCATATGTAGTGAAATGGATTACTTATCGTGACTGGCATTAGCAAGTTTCAGATGCAGCCTGGAGATATTTCACGTGACAGATGTGAAGGATTCAGTTTTCTCACTGAATGCTCAGCTGTGGCCTTGTGCTACAGAAGAGGAGTGCTCTATAAATGATCAAATGATGGAGCTCCAAGCTTTTGAGTGTGGTGACTTCACTGTGGCTTGTAAATTGTTTCTGCTAGCAGCCTTGATCTTGCAATGCTGCACCCCCACGCAGTGTTTTCGGAGGATGGCTTTGAAGGGGTCGTTTTGAGGGAGTTACGTTAGCAAGCAACGTTTGGCCATTTTTCTCCCTGGGCAAAGAAAGGAATGAGTGATGGTTGACAGTCAGTTTAATAGGCCACGTCTGCTTTGTGATTTAGAAACGATCATCTATACTTGTAATCAATGTTTAAACCTTCAGGGTATTGAGCCAACATTTGTTTGGTTTGAAAATATCAGTATAAAAAAGTAGGGTACGTGCTAATTCTTACTCTGGACACCATGTTGCCACGAGTATTTTAGATTCAAGCACGATTTGGAAACGTCTCGTCTGCACCAGTTCATATTAAGTTTGTTGATAATTATGTCTTATGGTGTCCTTTTGAAAGTCATTGTAAAATATCAGCTTTTTTCAATGAGCAATATCAACTATCTTATTGGGAATTACGTTCATAATATTTCCAATTCTTATATATGAATGTAATTGATGTCACTCAAGGGATAGTGTAGCTAAAACGAAACACATGATAATTGACCATATTCTGTCTCTGCCATCAACAGCCAAATGGATTGGGCTGCAGACCTTATCAGCTGTTATGTCCACTCACCAACTAACGAGGCTTATGTCGCCTGAATCGAGGACAACTTTCTCGGGAGAAGGGAACAATTGTTCAAAGCAATTCTCAATGTTGACTTGCTTTTCAGCAGTGTTTTCTCATGGATATCATCTGTCTATTAGGTATTAGGTAACTTTAAATAATAATGAACTAGATTTAATGGAGACTCACTGCAGAAAATAATTTCAATGTAGTTGTAAACAAGCATGAAAGCACAGACAAATTTGTGATATGAAGTCTTAACCATCGTGATATATAAATACTTAATAGAGCTGCCACAATATGTACTAATAGATGTGCAGTCCAGCATTTTTTATGTTAAAACCATGACATGAAAAATGCAAACTTCTCTGGCTATTTCTTTTACGGACCAGTCACTTTGGAGAAGATAAACAGTATGATTTATTCTCCTTGGAATTAATTGAGGCATCTTCACTCGTCTATTTTCATATCCAAGTGCGACTGTTTCGCTGTTTCTTGCGGCAAGCTGACCCTTAAAATAGCACCATCAAATCCCAGAATGCTCAAAAAGGCATGATGCTGAGAAAGTATTTTTTCTTCGTAGTCCACGTTCCCCTCCCTAAACAAAGCATTTCTTCTCATTCACCCTTCCACGAATTTTCCACCTCCAATTCTTTGACCTTAAGATCAAATAGTTAGTTTTTGCTAGAGAGGGTTCCCTGCGCATAGGGGCTTCCATTGCCCTCACTGCAAGATGGAGGCCTCCAGCCACGGGACAGGCTCTTGTTCTGATTGGCTGACCACCCCTCTCACACCATCCTCCTGTCCCTGGCATTTCCAAACCTCCAACTTCCCTCACCCCCTTGACCCTATCCAAAAGAATAATGCTTACTTACTTGAGTTTTATTTTACCTGGGCGGGATAGGACGTTGCCGTCCTCTCCACCCCCCGCCCAGGGCATAAAAGATACATTATTGGTTATAACATTATTGGTTCAAGTAGGTACAGAGTAAAAATATATAGTTAAACACATAGTAAACATGAGAAGAAAATGATAAAAGATGAAAAATCAAAAGTATATAGATGGATTCTCATGAGATGTAAGTTCCCAGTAGTAGTTTGTGAAGCCTCTTTCTCGAGTAATTCGTTTTTAACTTCTTTGGCAATGCGTTATACGCCCGTGGAAATGAAGCAGCAAAGGATCCCGCCATCCTGGATGATCGGTGACAGGGGATTTGGATCGTCGAGGCCGCGTTCCTTGTGTTTCTGCCGTGGATCGTCTCGAGCGATTGTAGCCTGGATGAAATGTAACCAGGAGATTTTTTCTTCCAGGCTTTAATCCCTGCCTGGATTATGGCAAGCGTTTTCCGGTCATTAACCTTTAGTATCCCCTCCTGGATGTAATACGGGGTAAGGTGCTCCATGTAGTTTGGCCTGAGGGCGTATCGCATGCACGAGTTTTGAGCTAGCTGGAGTCTCCTCACGTCCTCGCCGGAAAGGTCGCTACATGGCACCAGGCAGTAGTCGATGATGGGGAATAGAAGAGTTTTGATCAGGAGGATCTTGGTTCGTTTTCCAGGCCGGTAATGCATACCCCTGAGTCGCCGGAGGCCCCAGTGGACCCTGGAGACGACCTGCGACACCTGGGAACCCCAGGAGAGGTCGTGGCTAATGATGACACCGAGGTATTTCACCTTTTCTGAGAAGGGGATGGATATTCTGTTGATTTGAATGGTCTGAGTATGTGGCCCAACGAATCGCTCCCGGATTCTTCGATGGCCCAGGATCATGGCAGAGCATTTAGTGGGGTTTACGACCATCCTCATTCCTGCAAACCATTCACTCACACGGACAATGTCCACATTCATCCTCTTCACACATTCGTTCAAGGAAGGGCCATCACAATCCACGATCAGGAGGACGTCGTCTGCATAAAGCATTATTCGGCTGTACTGCGTAACCCTGGTGACACCGTCTATGAATAGATTAAAAAGAAGTGGGGACAGGCAGGAACCCTGGGGTACACCAATGGGGAAGGTTTGCAATGTCGGGCGCGGACCTTCCCGCACCCGTAGGGTTGTGCGACGATCCCTCAAGTAGTCCTCCACCCAGCGGACCGTCTCCCGGCTGAAGCGCAGGGATGCCAGCACCTCCAGAAGATGGTCGTGCCGAACCGTGTCATATGCCCTGGTCAGATCCATCACCGTGAGTCTTCTCCTATCCATGGACTCTCGAATGGGGTCCAGAACCCCAACGAGTGCCAGTTGGGTGCTATGGTTAGGACGGAAGGCCGACTGATTCGGACTCAGTATTCCCTCTTTGTTCACGTGAGCTGCCAGCTGCCCAAGGACTATCTTGTCGAACACTTTGCCCAGGCAGTTGCCCATGGCGATGGGGCGGTAATGGCGACATTCCGTGGGGACGGGAACTTTGGGGAGAGGAATAATTAAAGACTCCTTCCATGGGATCGGGTAGACACCAAGCCGGAGGCTGGCATTGCAGGTGTTGGCCAAGGGCTTCCTTAGTGCCGGTAAGAGAATCCGCACCATCTAAACCACGATACCGTCTGGACCGGGAGTCGGCGACTGCAGCTCTTTGACGGCCTGGTCTACATCTCGCTCCGTGATGACTGCAAAAGTGGAAAGCAAAAGAAAGAAATCAAATGCTGGTCATACAAAAAGATTAATTGCTCTGTAAAGGGCATGAGATTCCGTATATGTTTCTAACGAACCTAGCGTACAGGCATTTTGAAAGAGGGAGGGAGACACAAATTTTAACTCAATGGACATAGAAGTGAGCATAAAGTTGTTGTCACTGAAACTATTCTATAAGAATGGCAAGCACGCAGTATTGTTATGTTTTCTCCCAGTTTGTGAGCAAATTCATTCTCTATTATGGCTTTCTGGTCTTCATTGTTCATCACATCCAAGTTTAAAGCAAATTCCTATTTTCACATATTCTCTCTTCTCGTATCAATTTGATAATGCTTTCGTATTGCTTGAGACAAATAAGTTAATAACGAATGCTTTTAAGACACTGACCTCCTCTGTTCCACAGGGATAACTTTTTCCCACCCTTTCCATCAAATATGAATCATACCTAAGTTGCTGATTTCAGTTAAATTATAAATGCAATCTACACTTTTCATAGCTCGATACGGGTATTGATACTTGAGTTATAATGTGGCAAGAAGAAATGAACGATGAGGGGCAAAGGGAAACTCAAAACTGTTGGAATTCGAGAGAGGCATACATTAAGCTGCTTATTTCTCGTCGTGAAAGATGTAACTGATGAAGGTTGGTTGTGCTATTTAAACCAGGAAATCATGAGAGCATGTGAGACAGTGACAACTTGCAAATTTTAAAATGTGACACCACCGCAATTCCATCGCTTTTCTTTGCAAACAATGTCAAACAATCCAGGGACAACATGCCATTGCTATTTATGATCGAGGTACTATGTAATGAAGTGAAGATTATAGAATTGATCTGATCAATAAATCTGGTAAACTAAAGTCTGCTGAAATAGGAAGCATCCAGCACTTTGGATGCACACTGAAACATGGTGTTGAAAACCAGCAGGCATATCCTGTCTCGTCGTTCATCCATCTTCACAAGGGTCGGTTGTTGCCCTGGCGAGGGGGAGTACGGGTGGACTCGTCCCAAGCAGAGAATTTCGCCTCCTGCCATCAGGAAGAATTATTTGTCCTGGACTTGACATGGAACCGCTTTATCTGCAAATACTCTAAATTTATAATGTTGATTTGCAAATATACATTCATGTTTGGGTCATTCCATATTAGTTCATCCAGGCCATGACACCCGCCAACTCAGATTTTGATGAAACTTGGAATGATTTATCTTCTCATGTAGATATGAAAGAATCCTTGAAGTTTTTCTTCTCTATCTCAACTCTCTTTCTTTTCACTGCCATTTAAAGAGGTGAAATAGGTGAAACTGCAGTTTTTCCATTCCTGAGGACTCTGTGGGCACGTGTACCTCGAGAGGGAAAAAAATTTATCTGTCTTGCTTATCACTAAATTGCTTTACGAATTTGCAGTTTTATCAAAGAAACAATTGGGATTACAGGCAAAGTTTGAGTTATGTTCTGAAAGGTATCATAAATTCTCAAAACACTAAAACACAAAAGTTTCATGAGATTTAAGAAAATACCTTACCCAAAACATGGTTATATAAAAAAAATATCTACCAAAGGCAGTGTGTTTATAAAGCAAAACCATTTTTTCTCATAATCCCAAAGATATTTCCCTTCAGCTATGAAAATAAAACTCATGGCTTTATGTGTGCTTTCTGAGATATGAAATATTAAACATAAAAAAATGTGTTTCACTTTTCTGATAATCAATGTCAGGCCTACCTACAATTAGTTAAAAGAAAAGCAGTAGTTGTCGTAAATATTTTATCAGATTTTCATGATAAATTAGTAAGAAGACTTATACTGTAGAAATTTTGGAAGCACAGTTTCAGTTTGACCACTAAATAGCTACAAAATAAAATGAAACTAATTTCTAGAGAATTTTAAGTGTGTTTTTTCTACTTGCCTTCATTGCAGGAGAGCAATAGACTGGTAACCTTGCAATACATCTCGAAGTAGAGGAAATTAAATGAGTTGGACTAAAGTTTCTGAAATTAGTGTTAGTATATATGAATTAAAATGTATAGTCTCTCTGTCAAGAAACATCTAGTCCTCACATTAAAATACTGCCTGTAGAGAATCACTTCTCAAACTCACTCTGCATGATTATAGTTGTTTGGTTCAATAGCACTTAATGCAGTCTCTTTGATTATAGCTTTGAGAGAACTTGTTTTCTTTTGTTTCAACCTTCTCCTCAAGTCTTCCTTATAAATTTGATAACTGTTGGTTCCATGCATTTTGTCTTTTTCGGAGAAGTTATACACTCTTCCTGATCCTGTTGTGGTAAGAGCTTCCACATCACAAATTGTATTAGTGAGTGGGACATAACAAATATGTATCTTCTTTCTGTTGCGGCCAGTAAAATGATGTTGCAGGTCTATAAGGATGCTTAAATTTTATTTTAACATCACATTCATCAACATGTTTAGACATGCCTAAGTAACACAAAAAAACCAGCATGTTCATATAAACAGGCTACGTAAGAATTTGTGCAAATTTGTGATATACAGCCTTAAAATTCAGTGCAAAGCCGTAACTGCACCCACTCCTGGAAACGTATTCTTATTGGCTGGCTCAAATCGTGATGTGGATAGTGCATGAACATCACGGGAGACAGAAGGAATGGTCTATTAAAGGTTGCTTAACTTGAGAAAAAACAAATTGTGGCCGTGAAAGAGAAAGGTGTGATTTTGGAGTTTCACTTTTTTCATTTTGGTGATTTGTGGGCCGAACCAAGGAATTCACAGGTGGTTTCTATAAAAATATCAATGGGGTTCTTTATGCAAAGCAAGTTTACAACTGTGCACACAATTTTCTCACTTGAACACACAAAAACACGCCACCCACTTCAACCTTTTCTCGAACTCCTGAAGCCAACACCACAAATGCATTCTCTTGGTAGCATATACTTTCCACGTCATCAGCATGTCTGAGATACGAGTTTTCAGTACAGAGTTTAAATCATAATATGAAATGTCTCTTGGAGCGGCATTATTTGATTCTCAAACTCAGCTAAGTGACCTTTTTACATGTTGAATATTATAAATCATTCATAATCTGAAGTACTGTGATGCATCCTGTTCGCAACCTATCCAGTTTTCTATCATTCATTAGCAAGTTGCAACTGCTAACATCAGGCAGAAATAGCTGCTAAGGCTTCCTTTCTTACTAGTCTCCCCTCATCATCTCCCTATTTGACGAGCCACTGATACTCTCCTGATTATGATTGGCAAGAGACGAGATTGTATGCATCAAAAGGCAGTGATTAGCAGGAGAGGAGAGCTCAAGAACAGTGTACAATGATTACTCTGTGGCATCAATACACAATCACTGCCAACCTTTTTGAGAGTTCGTGCCGAAATCAGCCTTATCTCTAACACACAATTTTCCCACATTCCAGCTGAATTTTTTTTGAACATTTGATTTATTGATATTTGATTTGTGATTATGTGAATCATGTAAAAATGTATGAATGAAAAAGTTATAATTTTTAATTTCTTCAGTATCTCTCTGAGCTTGTTAGAGTAGTATTGTGGCAGGTTTGATATCATTAGCTAATAAGCCCTAGTCCATCAGTACCTGATCAATAGTTTTTCCATATCTTCCCCATGATTAGCCATTACTAAAATCAACTTCTATTTCTTGTTTGCAATAACTGTTAGCTACTGCTACTAAGAAATAGCAGTTTAGCCCGCCCTTAAAAGCCATGCGGTACCCAGGGTGGCACGACATGTGCCTGGGCTTGCCTTCTTCAGATGGCCGTGGCCCATCTTATGAATCTGTTCTTGTCTCCCGCTCCACCTGAAAGGAGAAGGCAACTGGCATGCCCTCGTGGAATGGCGTTCCCTAGCTATCTACGAGAAATGGAATGAAGGATCTTGCATCCCTCTTCTATCAATGGGTTTTTAGCTCATAATGTTCCCCATAGTAAGAAATCTTTTATGGGTTTAATGAGATGCATGGACTACCATCTTATACAAGGCTTATGAAACTATCCACGTACATCCCTAATGACAATGTTGTGACTTCGTTTTGCACTACATTTTGAGCATCCCGTTTAGACACAATTTCTTCCAGGCAGTATTAAGTTATTTATTGGTTTATAGTTTATTCAACAGTAATGACAATTATAGGATAAACTAGGAAAGAAAAACAACACTAGGGCATACGGATAAATCCAAAGACTTCTCATTGTACCTATATCATTTATAAATATCATTAATACCCTTAATGAATTTATTTTTTGTACAAAATAATTCTATGTAATTTGTGATACCATTGTAATTTACCCTAAAATTCGATTTCTAACAGATCGATTATTTTCTTCATTTGTCCTCGCACACTTTTTGGTGAACGTCCTACTGCACCTTTGGTAAAAAAAACCGGAACATGAAAATCTATGTTTTCTAACAAAATTGCACTTTCACCATTTTGTGCATGACACATTATACAGAAATAATACGTCTTTTTTGCACCTTCTGTTTTCGAGGCTCTCAAGGCTAAACGTTTTGAGTAGTCTCTCATAAGATATATTATTTTGCACACGTTCACTCAAGGTAATGTACTTTTTGTATATGGGGGCCATACAATGCATGCATATATTTTAACCTACTCCTGACTAATGAGTAAGTAGCTACAACACTTTAATGGCAGTGTTTTTCAAGGTGACAGCTGCTCGTTAGATAAATCCCAATAGCTTGTTTGCTGCCAGAATACTTTCATTGTAGTGGCCAATGACAATACAATACGAGCTGTGTCTTACAACCTGGTCTTTTACATTTTCATCTGTGCTTAGCGTCTATCCATCTATTTTATCATTGAATTTGATACTCTTTTTTTCTTATACGTCAAAGAATATACAGAGTACTTTGAGACATTGAAATGCAGGTTATTCTTTCTTGGCCAACATAGCAGCAGCTTTCCAAGATCAGCCTGCAGCACTTGACGACACTTTTCAGAAGACCTCTTTTAGAGATGTGTATATCATCTGCAAAAAGCAGCACCTCGGAGCGGGCGCGAAGTCAGAAATTTCATTCGAGACATGGTAGTGTAAGCGTAGTGCAACTTGAATCAAGTCAGCCTTGCTCGTTCGGTGCCGACATGTTACAAATCGCTTCCCTTGATTTTCAGTGACTGGTATTTTCTTTCACAGTGCCCATTCCTATCTTTATCTTATCTAGTCTTCTCACTGGTAAAGTTCACTGCTTAACTTGTTATGAAGCAGTTAATTTGACCGGCCTCAGAAGAGAAGTTCAACTCATGCATACCCATCAGTTTGGAAAGAACAATTATTTACCACACACGTGCGTCAAAACAGCGATCACATATCTAGACACCCAACTCTTGAATTATACACTGTTTAATCCGGATTATCATGCCAAGTTAGAATCAGAACCGGAAAATAATCTTTCATCGTGGGAAAGAAGGTTGAATCAAGGCTGCAATGTCCACGAATCGTTTTTCTTACCTTTCTATAGGACTTGGCAAATCATTGATAAACAATAGAAATAATGGTGGATCCCAGTTTGAACCCTGCGGGATGCCTGAGGTCACTTCTACTTCAATGGATTTACTTCCATTAAATGTGACATACCCCTTTCTTTAGTATGGGTAAGATTTCATGTGGAGCATCTATTGGCTTGAGAAGTTATAGGCACACAACTTGTCCAACAAAATTCCATGATCGCATGTATCAATTGCTTTTTGGAAGTCGAGAAATATATTATCAACCTGCCCACTGTCATCACATTGCAACATTGGACACAATTCCCAAAACAGGTTAGGTTCCTGGTGGATGATCTTCCTGAACGAAATCCATGCTGGTCATCACTTATGTAGCATTTAACATGAAGGGGCATGTACTTATGTAATATGCTTTCAAATAATTTATAGAAGACAGATAAGATAGAAATAGATCTGTAATTATTTATTAATCTTTTGTCACTTATGCTTGTGGATGGGACATACCTTTGCTTGTTTGCTGGAAAAGCCTTAGTTTTTAATGCTAGATTGAAACTGTGGTATAGTGGGTCTTGGAACATATCTCTGCAAGCCTTTATGAAGGGATGGCATCGGGTCCAACTGATTGTTTTGCTTCAAGTTTCTTAATTGACCTTAGGATGACCTCTTTTGATATGCAAACAAGATGCAAGGCATTGTGCTGCATATTGCTAGAAGATGTTAACTTCCCCTCATACACGGAGGCATTGTTGACCCATCTCTACTCTTGTTCTTTATATAGCTCCAAAAAGCTTCGCAATATCCTTCGACCAGTTCTCTTTCTGTGGTTGTTTTATGTACTCCCCTTGAGCTGCTATCTTTTCCCTTGTTATGTCTTTTCTGAGCTCTCAGCAAATGAAATTTGTGAGCCATGCATATTCATTGGACAGAAAAAATAACAATGCATCTACATTCCACTAGTAAATACGAGTGGAATATACATTGTTATTTTTTCTCTGTCACTATGGATTTCCACATAGTTAAGCCTGAATCGTTTGAACTTGTATTCATTGGATTTTTTCCTGGGCCTATCTTTGCTTTTTATCATTTTTATTACACCAAGATGGGTTCCTATATTTTGCTCTTCCACATTTTGGAATACATTCTTTCTTTTGATTACGTGTTGTTCGTTATGAATAGCGACCCAGAACTCTTATGGACTTAGGAAAGAAGTTGCACGAAAAAACGATTAGAGATTCTAGCAGAATGGTTTTAACTGAACCAAAGAAGTGGGCTTGATAGTATCTTCGTGCTATTTCAAATCAACCAGGAAAAAAAGCACTGTGCTGCTGTTTTTTATATTACCGTCGCTGCCTTTATTTTCCTTGCTGAAAATAAATCTAGTATTCCAAGGAGGAAATGAAAAAATGTTTCTGGGAATTAATGGAAACTTCTTTGGATTGATTGAATCTTTTACCAGATTTAATGGTGTTGCCCAGAGCAAGCTGATAGAATTTTAAATGGTACCACCATGACCAATATTTAAGTCCAAGAGTACAAAATGAGATTATACATTTGCTAGCTGGTAAATGCAGACAAAACATTTTAAAAGATATAAAAAACTCAAGTCCTATTCAATTCTTCTTGATTGAACTCCTGATCGATCAAAAACAGAACAAATGTATCGGTGCTTATAAATGGCGGTGTGGTTGAAATCAACGAATATTTTATGGAACGAATCAGGTGAGGAAACCCTTGGGCATTTTATATGCCGTGTGCCTGTCATAACAGTAATTTATTATTGGGAGATGAGGAAAATTGCACTGAGAGAGGTATCTAATTTTTTGGAATCATCCAATGTAGTATGTACAATCTGTTTGCTGCACAAGAATGGCAGATACTCTGCAAACTCGTCAAATTGACCTTAAAGCCTCTCTTTGGCACAAGATGGGCCAAATGGGCATTGGGGTGTGAGTTGACTGGTATTTGTGAAGCTCCCCTACCAATGATGCTGCATGCACTGTATTACCAGTTGTGAATTTGATTTCATTGGGTCTGTCATCTTGTGGTTTGAAAGTCTGCATGCTGTACACATTGTTACCTGCAGAGAATTGACAAATGTTTAGATGCTGAACTAACAGCTGAACTGAACGGTCTCATTAAATTTTTGGAAAATAACAGGATTTCTGGTTTTTAAAGTGCAATTGCCAAAGAAATAGCTCAAGAGTTCCAAAGAATTCACAAAAGTAGGTACAATTTGCTAGAGAGAAAAGCAGGTCTTTGACTAAGAATCTCATGGTGACGTAAAAGAATGTTCTCAGGAAGAAGAACTCTAAAATTAAGCTTTTTCATCGACCCGTAGACCAAGCTGTTATATCATTCAAAGAAAGGTTGGAGAAGTTTCATAGTTACTCTAAAACGTTTATATTTTTGTTTGAGATAAACAAATAAAATCGTTGACTGTCAATGAATCGTTGAGCAACTGCAAACATTTTAAGAAATTCTTTAGGTTCAGAGGTTCCAAAGACGTTGATGGAGAAGAATTATTTGATGAGCTAAGAATATTTTGATGTTTTTTTTCTGGAATATCAGCCTTACGCCATGCATTAGAACTGGTTCTTTACCTGGAAATAGCATGGAGGATCACATTAACTATTCCTGAGCGTCGCTGAGTCGTCGAAATCGATCGGGGAAGTTATAAAGCTGAAAGTGGATAGTACAAAGTCGTTTCATTTACAATGTTTATGCTTATGGCTTATGCTTATGACAAGCATCCTGGCTCACATACCTATCAATGAACAGGTTGTCCTTGCATCCTGCGATACCTTTCTGCGAGCCCCTCTGCTCGTACACTTCCTCCCATACTGGTTGGATGTGGAGGAGGGTAAGGTTGTTCAAGATGGAAGTGAATGCCTTACATACAGTGTTGAGACAGGTTATAGGGCGGTAGGTCTTTGGATCAGACAAGTCTCCCTTTTTCACGTCGAAAGATCAAGCAATGTCCTTGACCTTTCGGCGTAAAGGCCCGACCGGAGGAAAGGTAATCAATTACGCACTGAAATCTTGACACCTGTTGTTTTGCCCACGTGATTTTGGCATTAAGCTGTTGCCTATTTGCTGCTTTAGTTTCCCTAGTGGCAGACACTGTGGGAGAGGCCAACAGTGTGGCGGCAGCATATACTACGCAGTCTATATCCCAGAGGCTACTCGTTTCGGTCAGGATCTTATCTACGATGCCATTCAACTGGGACAGCTGTTGGTCCCGCAGAGAAATTTTATGATGAATATTTCTCTGCCTGGTAGTCTCCTCATTGTAGTTAATCGTGCTTTCTGCTTAAGTAGATCAGAGTCAGCCATCGGCTGGTCTCCCTTCACCGAAACATCGGTGGGAGCACCGGCAGGTGGAGGAGGAGGAGGTTCATCTGCCTTTGTAGGAGATAGCGCCTTGGCTGGTGGTGTACTACTCTAACCTATCGGTTGGGGTGTCATTTTCTTATGCAGGTGGTTGGCATAGTCGCGTATTTTTGCTGCGACAGATGGTTATATTCAGGGTGCATCTCACACCACAAAGAGTGCATCCTCGCCATGTATCCCCTGCGACTTGGCTCACTGGCAGCATGGCAATTTAGAAGGTCTCCCCTCAGGGTCTCCGTCCACTCCATGCGAGCTCCCTTGTTAGATGATGTAGATTTGCCTCACCCAACTTCTCTTTGGACCCTCATTCGAGAAGGGCCCATTGTGGGTGGGGTTCCCTGAATTCTTTGGAACCCAGTTATTCCGTGACTGGGGTGGTTAACCCCAAAAGCAGACGGCCACCATTAGCTGGCTGAAGCCATTACCAGGAATGCCATGAGGTGGTCCATTTTTGATCCCTTTTTATTATTAGTTTTCGGTCAGTGAAGGTATGTCTAAATGGACATTTAATTCTTCCCACCCCCAAAATTTCTCACGATGTCCCTCTTCAGCCCCTCATACCTCCTGCCACCC
Organism: Platycnemis pennipes; assembly: GCA_933228895.1. Taxonomy (NCBI): domain Eukaryota; kingdom Metazoa; phylum Arthropoda; class Insecta; order Odonata; family Platycnemididae; genus Platycnemis; species Platycnemis pennipes. The sequence continues at coordinate 113,766,870 of OW121856.1, forward strand.
ATCATTCCATCCAAGCTACCCGTTCTTCTTCTCCCTCTTCCCCGCTTACCCAACGATCTTCCCTCAATCACCTCCTTCAAAACACCATCCCCTTTTATTACCTTTTCCATCCACACCTTCTGCCTTCTCCTAATCTCATCTATCAAATTTCTTTCCTCTCCTACCAATTCCAGCACTTCGTCATTCGTTTTCCTTTCGACCCACTTTACTTTCTCCATCCTTCTCCACACCCACATCTCAAAAGCCCTAAGTCTATTTTCATCTTCTTTTCGCAAAGCCCATGTTTCCACCCCATAGAGTGCAACGCCCCATATTAAACTTTTCACAAGTCTTTTCTTCACTTCCCTACTCAATGCCCTTGTCATTTGTCCACGCCAACAAGTAAAAGCTTCTTTTTCCAATGCAATTCTCCTTCTCGCTTCAGTGCTGCCATATTCTTTTTCCTTCAACACACTATCTAGATAGTCCAATTGCTGCACTTGCTCTAGCTTCTGACTTCCTACTTTTACAGTTAAACTGGCCTTTCTTGTTTTTGAAAATGGCATAACATTCATTTTCTTCTGATTTATCTTCATCCCGCATCTTTCACGCTGTCCCGGTAAAGCATCCAGCATTTTTTGCAAGCCCTGCACTGAATTGCTGACCAGTGCTTGGCATACGTGAACCTCGCCAATTTTTATCACTTCCCCCCCCTGACTGCTCTAACTCCAACCTCCAGCTCATCCCAGCGATAACGGACAGCCCTGCCTAATTCCCCTCCCTCTATTGTGGCCCAATCAGATTCTACATCTGTGGCCTCTCTCACCTGTGCCTTCTGTGCCACGCATAAATTCTTGATCAATCTCCTGTCTCTCCAGTCTCTTCCTATCTTCCGCAATATTCCCATTAACTTGTCCCACCTCACTCTGTTGAATGCCTTTTTGAAATCAACAAAGCACGCGAATACATTGTGATTATATTCTAGGTTCCTTCCATTAGTATTCTCATCACTGCAATCGCATCCTGAGTGGCCCTCCCCTTCCGAAATCCAAATCTTTCTGATCCTCACTCAGAAATTCATTTGCACTTTTTTCCATTCCTCTGTTGATGATTCTAAGCACTACCTTTGCCGCATGAGAAATCATACTTTTCATTGTATAGTCTTTGCCTTCTTTAGCCACCCTCTTTGCTATAAGTATCAGCATGGTTTTTACAAAATCCTCCAGCCATGTCCCCTCTTGTATATATAACAAACAAATTCATAAAATCTCTCCCATCCCCCTCTTCCTAGGTTCTTCAGAAGCTCAGCTGGGATATCACCGATCCCCTCTGCTTTACCCACCTTCATTTCTCACATTGCCTTCCCTATCTCACTATCCAGTATTCCTTGGCTCACATCATCCTAATCTAGGTCCTTTTCCTCTGCTATATCTAAGTTCCTAGACCTATTTTTGCTATCGTTCAGTTCCTCAACATATTCCGTCCACCAATGCTGGATCTCCTGTGGTTTCATTGCTAAATTTCCCCTTCTGCCTTTGATGCACGGGACCGTTTTGAATTTCTTGATGCCAACAACATTCTAACCTTTGTGTACAGACTGCCTATTTCTCCTTCTCTCTGGAGTCTCTCCATCTCCTCGCATTGCCGACTCCACCACTTTTCTCTTGCTCTCTTTGTTTCTCTTCTAAGTCTGTTGTTTATCACCTTATAACACCTTTTGCGTAGCTCTGTGTTAACATTTTTTAATTTCCTTCTTTCCTCAATCCTTTCCATCATTTCTGCTGTTACTTCTTGATCCTCCTAGCGTCTACTGTTCCAATTGTATTCTCAGCTGCTTCTTTTATGCCCGTCTTTATCATTACCCACCCTTCATCCATTGTTCCTCTTCCCTCTTGCATCTATCCACAATCTCCTGATATTCCTTCCTCTTCCCTCCAATCAATGCTCCTGTAATGGCCCGGACGGGCGCATGAATCTTGATAGAATTTTGTTATTCTAAATTTCACTTTCCTAAAAGATATTTTTGTGCTGTTAGATAGATAGATTGTAATAGAGGTGGAGTTCCTCACAACGGAGGCCCTGAGGCACTTAGACCCATTGGTCCATTGTGCTAACCACCCTTTGAAGAAGTCACCCATAAAGGCCGATCGCCCTGCTAAAGGCCAACAAGTCCCCGATGGGGATTTCCCTTACCTCCCTGGGTTCCAAAAATGGGGAACCCAAGTACCTGTTTCGAGTCCTCATCACCGCCGGGCACTCGCATAACATGTGGGATGTGGTTTCATCCTCTTCTTCACACCACCTACATCTAGGGGAATCTACGATTCCCAGGAGGTGCAGGTGCCTCATCACCTGGTAGTGCCCCGTGAGGAGTCCCACTACCGTTCGTAGTTGACCCCTGTTTAGTGACAGGAGTCTTTTGGCAAGCCCAGGCCTAGGCTCTTCAATGTGTAGTTTGGCCTGTCTAAGGCCTGGTGCAGCTCGCCAGATCTCAGAATGTCGGGTTAGCCCCCACATTCTAATTTCTGCCATCCCTACCGACGAGGCAATAGGTATGATTGGCTCTGGACCAATCGGATCTCGGTTGGAACCGGCCCTTGCCAGCTCATCAGCCATCTCATTTCCAGATATGCCTGCATGACCAGGCACCCAGAAAAGTTCCACCTTGCCGCATCTGCCTATATCATTGAGTTTTTGTGCTGTTAATGGGCGTCTCTCAGAATAGCCAAAAGCCAATGCCTCGAGAGTAAAGATTTCACTTTCGACTTCTCACTTCCCCTTCTCTCCTTCCCCTTGACCGGTAAACATCCTCCTTTTGCCTTCTATATAATGGCGTGTACGGTGGATTTCAGAGGATTGGTGAAGAACAGTGGTGAATTGGTTGCAGTCAAAATGTAGTCCATCATTGGAGACCGATGCGCGGACCGTTGGGTCCGTGCTCTAAGCCGCGCTATCCACCCGTACTGAACGCGCATTCTCTCCTATCCTCCCGAGCTAGAGGTAACGTGTATAACTCTATTTTGGCTATTCGAGACGCGATTGGTTTAACTTTTGCTTCCGAATAAATTCTGTCTTTAATACGAATCTTTTACTTCATTACTTGTTCCCGACACCAAGGGCAAGAACCCACAAACAAATATGTTGGAAGGTTCGAGCCCCCTGCGGTTCCCGAGCTTCACACTCCTACATCCCACTTTTTTATTCTCCTTCCTACTTTAAACCTTTTTCATCTCATCTCACATTTCATCACTACCAAGTTATGGTCCGAGTCTGTGTCTGCACCCAGGAAAACTATGTGAAATCTTCATGCCGTTCCTGAGTCTTTGCCTAACCATGATGTAATCTAGTTGGTATGTACCTGTATCCCCCGGCATTTTTCATGTGTACCTATGCCTAGGGTGTTGTTTAAACCACGTTCGTAATCACTAAATTATTCCTCTTACAGAACTCCTCTACTCTCTTGCCGCAGACATTTCCTACACCTAGCCCAAACTCCCCTACTTCACTTCCGTCCCTCCCTTCCTCTACTACAATAGTCACAATAATGAAAAAGGGAAATATCAGTGCTTCAGTTACAAGAACTTAATCCAAGTGTAATTCTGGCCTTAAATATTTTAAATAAATAACCTTCCTTCTTCCTTTCATTGTTGTAGCAACCAAATGCTGTACCATGTGACCTCCCCAGACAGCACAGATGCAATCGTATCCTTTTTATATTTGGATAGTAGGTATTCATTGACAGAAAAGATTCTTTTGTACGTAGGGTCATCTTGTAAAATGTGTAACGTCAATTCACCCACTGTGTACAGACAAGATACTGACCATGGAAATGTCATCTATGAAATGTGTGCAAAGAGATACAAAAGTGCAGGAATACTATATGGTGGCTGCTGCCTAGGATTTACATGCCCTTTTTCTAATATGGATTCATGTTGGCTCTTATTATTCTGATTTATCTCTGGTGTAAAACTCACCTTAGTGGTTAAATTAAATCATGCCATATATCGCATGATTTCCCGAGGTTCACACACACCAGCCTTCCTCACTGGTTCCCTAATCAGTAAATGAACCATCTAGGAGCAATTCACCCAAGTTATCTCATATAACTGCGTTAAGATCAGTAGCTTACAGAGCTGAGATGTGATTCTGTTGAAGTGAAGTGATTGGTCGTTTGAGATAACTCACGCCAATTGCCGCTAGGTGGCTCATGCTTTAGGATGTATCCGTAGATGCCATTCCAGTATTGTAAAGCCCACATGGGCGTTAATTGCATCATTAAGGGGAACGAGTTGGAAATGTTGGAACAATGAGATGAGTGGAATTCGGAAAACAAAGAGGTTCACTGGTTCAGCCAACCAGTGTTCCATTGGCAGTTGTATCAGTGCTTAGTGGTAGGCTTCCATGGTAGACGAAAAATAGATCTTAAGCTGTGTGCAAACAGGATATTTGTATCTAATACCAAGGAAATATGGTGTATCTCTTGCAATTATTTAGTTTGTATTTAAAAAAATATGGGAATCATATAAACTCTCCCAGTATTATTGATAATGTGCCGGCCTTACCTTGAAATACACTCTCTTAAGTTTTTAATTATGTAACATATCATGTGTACACCTTTTACAAATACCTGAGGGGTGTGGCTTGTGTCTTGTTCATCACGCTTTGTGTCTAGATAGGAAAATATATGTGCCATCTGGGTCTTGATGGCAGAAATTTCCTGTAGGACCTCATTCTCATGGAAGTTGTAACCACATGCCACAATCGAGATTCTAAAAACATAATATTTTCATTACCATGTGCTTTTAGTAATGATATCACTCTAATAAAGAACTCCAACTGCATTTAAAATGTCATAGTAAAGTGTTATTGATGCCCAATAACGTACTTTGCATATAATACTAGTATCATGTTGAAATCATTCAAAACTGGTGCTTCATTTTGATGCCATGAGTTGTACATATTGCTAATCTGTTGAAGGATATAGGTACCATAACATAATTGTTCTCATGTACATATTTGTGTTTTTCACACCATATGTAGGATCCATAGTTGTGGTGTGGAAGGCAGAGTAATATATGACTGATTACAAATATTCTTTTGGTTTTTATTTCCCTGAAGGGACTTAATCCTTAATGTTTCTTAAATGGCAAGGTGTACTTTCTTTGATGGGCACACAAAAAAGGTTGTGCCATTGATGGCTAAAAGTAATATGGTGCCAAGTAAATGTATTCGGCTCCTCAACGCTTTCAAATTTTGAATGCATTTAAGAAACGTAGTTCAAACCCACATTTCTCTTCATCATCAGTATTTCAATCCTTGGATTGGTTTATTGCAGCCCTCCATTCTGCCCTATTCGGTGTGAATTCCCTCACGCCCTGGTATGTTTTCTCTTTCACGTCCTTCTTTATTTGCCCTATATATTTGTCCACCAGTAAAGTTAAATATAACCTTTATAACCCCACGGATCCCATAGAACCCCTTCACAAGTTTACCATGTGTAAAATCTCTTGCTCGGAATGCAATGCGTCTTATTGGCTGAACGTGCAGGAACCTCAAAAGTAGATTCAAAGAACGTGTTTCCAGCCAGGTCACTTCACCACTCTTCAGAGGCCCAACAGTCGGAAGCGCATGCACCATCACCGTTGACAGCGTGAAACTGTTAAATCATGTCCCAGACCATTTAGTAGATGCGTACGAAAGTATTCATACACAGAATATACTTAGTTGCAACAACACCATGAACCATAGCAACCAATTTCCTCCTGCTTAAGTTCTCTTTCTTGTGCGAAATCCCCTTCCTTGGCCCACACCTCCATAACCACTCCATAACCCTCATCCGATTATAACCACCAAACTGTTATTTGTGTAGTGGATTTAGCGTTAAATAAGAATCATCAGAATTAACAGGATTACGTTTTCACTCTCCATTTATTTGTATATCATCACCATAGCAAGGGTTGTCATCATAAAAAAGGTTAACAATGGGATTACACATTCAACATGAGTTATTGATGACATCCACATGTAGGTAAATAAAAAAAGAGATGTTTACCACATACATTCTAACACAAACCCCCCCCCCCCTCCTTCTCCCCCTTCCCAGATTGACATTCTCCTCTCCATTACGAGGCCTCTGCTTTTGCCAAAGCGAAACACGTCGGTATCCGACGTTGGGCATGTCCTTTCCCCTTTTGCCCCGTTCACACTACTAGAGTAGAATGATAGTTAATATGGCGGCTAAAACTAACCTGCGTTCACACGGCCTACCCAGAACCATCGTAAAGACTCTAGTGACATCTATTGGAGAGTGAAATTAAGTCAAAATAACAATGGAGGGTAGGATAGCGGAAGGACTTTGTCTTGCAAAGATTGGAAGTGTATTTTAACTTATGTGCAAATTAGATGCAGTTATTTTATAGAAAATTATCAATGTAGTTTCCTAGATCCCTTTTTATAAATGAACCAAAATATTCTTCTTAAATTACTTCCTCATGATTGACAGTGGGTCGCATCTCCGAGATACGGATTCTGTGTTAGTTACTTCGCTAAACATCAATTTTAAATATAAAATTGAATGCAATTAACATTTGCTTTGAATAACTCCAAAGTAATACGTTAAAAATATGTAAAGGTTGTACAACGATGAACGCCCTCCATGACTTTAATTTACAGATATTTAAGACATTCAACCTTTACCTCTTTTTCCTCGCATATTTCAACTAATACCTTTACACTTTAAAATTATTAACGTTTCCTTGCCTGTATTTCTATTCGTTTAGCTTATATACAGGCATCACGCACCAAGAAATGCAATCAACCATGGAACGCCATGCTACGAAATGATTAATTGTTCACCTCTCAATAAGTTATCGCTCGTGTTAACCCATTTCGTAGGCAAGTTCATGTATCCAAATAGAATACATACAAGTATACCTACATAATGAATTTGTTGCTCTTATCAATATTTAGTATTTTTAAATCCGATATCCCAAGTTTACCATATTCTGCTGTTTGTGAAAGGAGCTATTTAAGGGAATAATGCTGAAAATAGTTTTAATGCCGTCCTAAGGAGTGAATACGCAAAAAATAACACGAGTCGAATTTCCTGTGAAAGTTTGCAACTTCTTAGTTACTTAATTTCTGCATGTATATTTTCTTCACGGCAAGTTAATCACATACAATAAATATATAAGCGTACGTACTCAGGATTCAGGGGTAAAGCAAACTATTTAAAACCATTATTGAACAACCGAATCAGTGGAACATGGTAATACAACTACTAAAATATATTACAGTGTGATTAAATAAATATCGTTGTAACTAAGAATCATTTCCAATCCATATCGTGCGATCCTGTCACTTCGTCTTCAGGCACTCTACGTTCATTTCCACTTCCATTTTCAAAACAAACCTTCTTTCTACCCACATTTCTACCAACTTGCGTTCACACGTCCTTAAAATACCAGTAACTAGCGCCAACTATAGTAACTCAATAATGGTAGAAAAGTTTACTAGGTTTAGCGGCAACCTGCGTTCACACGGCCATTTTCCAACTATGGTAAGCCTTGCCCCGTTCACACTACTAGCTTTTTACTATGGTAAGGCTTACCATAGTTGGAAAATGGCCGTGTGAACGCAGGTTGCCGCTAAACCTAGTAAACTTTTCTACCATTATTGAGTTATGCCCCGTTCACACTACTAGAGTAGAATGATAGTTAATATGGCGGCTAAAACTAACCTGCGTTCACACGGCCTACCCAGAACCATCGTAAAGACTCTAGTGACATCTATTGGAGAGTGAAATTAAGTCAAAATAACAATGGAGGGTAGGATAGCGGAAGGACTTTGTCTTGCAAAGATTGGAAGCTTATTTTAACTTATGTGCAAATTAGATGCAGTTATTTTATAGAAAATTGTCAATGTAGTTTCCTAGATCCCTTTTTATAAATGAACCAAAATATTCTTCTTAAATTACTTCCTCATGATTGACAGTGGGTCGCATCTCCGAGATACGGATTCTGTGTTAGTTACTTCGCTAAACATCAATTTTAAATATAAAATTGAATGCAATTAACATTTGCTTTGAATAACTCCAAAGTAATACGTTAAAAATATGTAAAGGTTGTACAACGATGAACGCCCTCCATGACTTTAATTTCCAGATATTTAAGACATTCAACATTTACCTCTTTTTCCTCGCATATTTCAACTAATACCTTTACACTTTAAAATTATTAATGTTTCCTTGCCTGTATTTCTATTCGTTTAGCTTATATACAGGCATCACGCACCAAGAAATGCAATCAACCATGGAACGCCATGCTACGAAATGATTAATTGTTCACCTCTCATTAGTTATCGCTCGTGTTAACCCATTTCGTAGGCAAGTTCATCTATCCAAATAGAATACATACAAGTATACATAATGGATTTGTTGCTCTTATCAATATTTAGTATTTTTAAATCAGATATCCCAAGTTTACCATATTCTGCTGTTTGTGAAAGGAGCTATTTAAGGGAATAATGCTGAAAATAGTTTTAATGCCGTCCTAAGGAGTGAATACGTAAAAATTAACACGAGTCGAATTTCCTGTGAAAGTTTGCAACTTCTTAGTTACTTAATTTCTGCATGTATATTTTCTTCACGGCAAGTTAATGACATACAATAAATATATAAGCGTACGTACTCAGGATTCAGGGGTAAAGCAAACTATTTAAAACCATTATTGAACAACCGAATCAGTGGAACGCGGTAGTACAACTACTAAAATATATTACAGTGTGATTAAATAAATATCGTTGTAACTAAGAATCATTTCCAACCCATATCGTGCGATCCGGTCACTTCGTCTTCAAGCACTCTACGTTCATTTCCACTTCCATTTTCAAAACAAACCTTCTTTCTACCCACATTTCTACCAACTTGCGTTCACACGTCCTTAAAATACCAGTAACTAGCGCCAACTATAGTAACTCAATAATGGTAGAAAAGTTTACTAGGTTTAGCGGCAACCTGCGTTCACACGGCCATTTTCCAACTATGGTAAGCCTTACCATAGTAAAAAGCTAGTAGTGTGAACGGGGCATTACTATAGTTGGCGCTAGTTACTGGTATTTTAAGGACGTGTGAACGCAAGTTGGTAGAAATGTGGGTAGAAAGAAGGCTTGTTTTGAAAATGGAAGTGGAAATGAACGTAGAGTGCTTGAAGACGAAGTGACTGGATCGCACGATATGGATTGGAAATGATTCTTAGTTACAACGATATTTATTTAATCACACTGTAATATATTTTAGTAGTTGTATTACCACAGTCTAAACATGTTTAGACTGTGGTATTACCACGTTCCACTGATTCGGTTGTTCAATAATGGTTTTAAATAGTTTGCTTTACCCCTGAATCCTGAGTACGTACGCTTATATATTTATTGTATGTGATTAACTTGCCGTGAAGAAAATATACATGCAGAAATTAAGTAACTAAGAAGTTGCAAACTTTCACAGGAAATTCGACTCGTGTTATTTTTTACGTATTCACTCCTTAGGACGGCATTAAAACTATTTTCAGCATTATTCCCTTAAATAGTTCCTTTCACAAACAGCAGAATATGGTAAACTTGGGATATCAGATTTAAAAATACTAAATATTGATATGAGCAACAAATTCATTATGTATACTTGTCTGTATTCTATTTGGATACATGAACTTGCCTACGAAATGGGTTAACACGAGCGATAACTTATTGAGAGGTGAACAACTAATCATTTCGTAGCATGGCGTTCCATGGTTGATTGCATTTCTTGGTGCGTGATGCCTGTATATAAGCTAAACGAATAGAAATACAGGCAAGGAAACGTTAATAATTTTAAAGTGTAAAGGTATTAGTTGAAATATGCGAGGAAAAAGAGGTAAAGGTTGAATGTCTTAAATATCTGGAAATTAAAGTCGTGGAGGGCGTTCATCGTTGTACAACCTTTACATATTTTTAACGTATTACTTTGGAGTTATTCAAAGCAAATGTTAATTGCATTCAATTTTATATTTAAAATTGATGTTTAGCAAAGTAACTAACACAGAATCCGTATCTCGGAGATGCGACCCACTGTCAATCATGAGGAAGTAATTTAAGAAGAATATTTTGGTTCATTTATAAAAAGGGATCTAGGAAACTACATTGATAATTTTCTATAAAATAACTGCATCTAATTTGCACATAAGTTAAAATACGCTTCCAATCTTTGCAAGACAAAGTCCTTCCGCTATCCTACCCTCCATTGTTATTTTGACTTAATTTCACTCTCCAATAGATGTCACTAGAGTCTTTACGATGGTTCTGGGTAGGCCGTGTGAACGCAGGTTAGTTTTAGCCGCCATATTAACTATCATTCTACCCTAGTTGTGTGAACGGGGCATTAGGCCCCGTTTCCACTACTGACATTTCTACGACGGTAACTCTCTACCCGCGCAATGCTAGTAATGGAAACGCTCGAAAACGCCTACCATGGTAGATAGTCCTACTAGCATTGAGATACCCTTGTTAAATCAGGGAATAGTGGTTACCGTCATGTCTTTTTTGTTTGGAACGCAAGTTAGTCAAAATCCTGGTAAGAATTATGGGAAAACAGTTGAATCACGAATAGCGGTGAAGGATCGCGGGATCGCGGCGTGTTCATCTAGGAAAGTGTGGTGTGGTGTCTTTGTTTGGCTTAATACTTGATTTTTTTCTATGCTCAATGATGCTCCAGAGTTGTTATTACCTATGGTTTACATAATTTAATTATATTTTCCCAGCAATGACCGAACAAAAGAATTGCGAAAACTGCTCACGAGGAGACGGACTTGCTCCTTAGGCGTACGCGATAAGCCCGACGACATTTGATTGTAACAATCAATATAGATTCTTGAATAAAACTTCAAGTGCTTACACACTTCAATGTGCTACCATCTTTGCGCATTTCTATAACGATCGTCGATTTTCTTTTGAACTGGAATACTGGTAACCGCTAGTGACGAAAGCAGTGATTACAAGGGTAACATTGTAGCTAACTGGAACGCAGGTAGGTTATGAGGGCTGAAATAACCGTGGTAGAATGTCAGTAGTGGAAACGGGGCCATACCATAGTAAAAAGCTAGTAGTGTGAACGGGGCATTTGCGTGTGGTCGAGGAGGTTAGCCCTGCTTGTGTGTGTGTCGATTCGCGAGGGGCCCTGTAGTCACAATGTTGAAGGACAGTATTCAAGATACAAACCTTGGTGGGTGAGTGCTCGTGTTAGTCACCGTTCATTTTTTATTTATTACCTTTTTAGCCCTGGTAACGGCTTTCGGGCGTTCCTCCGCATCGTGTTGTGTCAGGGTGACGACAGTTTCTCCAGCCATCCTGCTGGCGTCTTCAGGTCAGAAGTTACCAGTTGAGAAACGCTGCAGAAACCTCAGATCCAACCTTTTTAGCCCCTTAATTTTGTGTGTGCGACGATTGTTTGTCAGTTGCTAGAGTGACCCTTCTGAGTGAGTGTGCGAGAGTGTCCTTTGTTTTCATTTATTTTTCTTTGTATGCTTGATATTGTACAAGTGATTGAGAGCTCCCTTACTTTGTATATAAGGCGAGCTGGGGCAAGCGAGGTGTCGGCTTATATTGCATGGCAGGGATGCAGACGTAAGGCGAGCATATGTTGAGTAGATGCAATCTTACCAATTTTCACTGTTTAAGTGGTTTGCAATGTCTATCAGTAGGTAACGTCAGTGGGGCAGTAAATATCCAATACTGCAAAATAACTTAAATGTCATGTTGTGAAGATGTTGCTGTATACATTTTCATCAGTGAAGGTGGTAAATAAAACTCATAACTTCTTATTATAGTTTAAACTATATATTGCAATTGCAATAGGTCTGAGGTAATTATACTTTTCTTCAAATCTGTAACCACAATTAAATTACCGGCTTGTTAATTCGTGATTCATTAAAACCCAGCCTGGGGCAGGTGCGACTCCAGGTATGTGGTAAGTGCGACTGTGAATTTATCATTCATTGTTGTATCTGTGAAGATGTTTTTGTTTTTCTGTGGCAGATTTGAAGTTTATCTTCTCCCTCTTCATTGATCAGGTGTTGTTTCTTTTGTCCATAGAATCGTGCATAGCAAGGTAATGTTTGAAAATGCCGTCAGACAGCATACAATAAAAATGTGTATGACGCCCTACATTTTTTTTGGGCAGCAAAAAAATTGTGAACACATAGTTTAAATTTTGAAAAATTAAGTGCTACCATGTATGGCCATCTTAAACAACAGCGAGGGAAGAAGTCGCCACTTTTTGTTAAACCCTCAAGCAAAGAAGAATAATCAGCATAAGGAATTGAGCTCCTGACAAATATAGTTGTAGCTTATCAAGAACTGAACTTTAGATGTTGCAGAGGGAAAAAATAATATTCCCAATCCATGTAAAGACAGTTGATCCGGTGATGTTTGGTTAGTCCAGTTAAAAAAACTGCCACAAATTACCCGTCACAGGTGTTCAAAGCCAAGAGTTAAACAATTTAAGAGCTCGATTTATCTGATTACTCTAAAATCATTTGGAATTTGAAACATACGGCATTTTAAAAGATCCAGGCGAGGCAGAGATTGCAGGAGCTGTTGGCGCAAATCTGACAAAAGAGGCTCTAGCGAAGGCAAGGAAAGGCAACATGGGTCTTACGTGCTATGTTGCTGTGGAAAAAGCAACCACAGCAGTCATTAAACATACGTACCCAGGATTCAGGGGTAAGGCAAACCACTCAATGCCATAATTGAATGCCCAAAGAGGTAGAGCGAGGTCACATCATTAATAAAATATATTATTTTTATTATCTTTATCAGTATGAATCATTTCCGATCCATGTAGTGCGATCCGGTCTCTTCGTCTTCAAACACTCTTACGTCCATTTCCACTTCCATTTTCAAAACAAACCTTCTTTCTTGCGTATACGCGCACCAAAATACTAGAGGCCCTCTATTAACACAGGGCCTCTACAAAATACTAGAGGCCCTCTATTAACAGAGGGCCTCTATTAACTGTTAATAGAGGGCCTCTACAAAATACCGTTTACTAGCGCCAACCACGGTTAGCGGCAACTTGCGTTCACAACACGGCCAATGGTCGTGGCCTATCCATCGCAAGAAGCTTACAGTGTTGACGGGGCATAACTCATGAGCAGATGACGAGTAACAGTTACATTTTTTTAACTGTAACCATTACTAGTGAAACGAGAAGTAGCTGTGAAAAGGCCCAGCACAGTCACCCTGTTTTCCCGTGACTCACTTTCGCTCATTCGCTGGAAGGATCTCTTCGGGCGGCGCGCCGTCTGGGCGTTTCTCAACTCGGCCACTAGAGGGGTGTCCATGCAAGGCCCTCCATTCATTGAGAGGCGTATTCTTGGCCCTCGGTCTATAATTGTGGGCCGTTGATGACGGCCCCAAGTGACTCTCGACGAGTCCAACGCACACAAAGTCCTGAATGGTTTCCAAAACACGACGTCGCAAAATAACCGAAAACTTTGTGAATTGCCTCGAAGAGATTGTCATCCCAGCAGCATTCAAGGGATTTTGTATGGACGGGCATTCTTAGTAGTTCTGATCGCAGCGAATGCGTGGATGTCATCGCGGCCATCTGTCCACATCGAAATTCCATCGCAATTCTTACCGCATGGTGTGGCAGTCGAAAAAGAAATTCGGAAATTAAACTTTAGCATTCCGCAGGTAAATTATGCTAGGATGTCGTGAGAAAAAAGAGCAAGTTGTGTTCAAAAGATCTTCCGGAAGGCATGCTGTGCATTGGTCAATAAATCCTGGCTATCTGTCCGTAGTCACATTGCGTAGTGCTCATTATCACCGCTTTACGATATAAATATAATATTTAAATGATAATGCTCTTCACCCGCTCCACGTAGAGCACGTAGTTGACGAAACTGGAAGGGGTTTTTAATATTGGTGTCCCTCTCCTGCTCCAATATTTCAGTCAGGAGATGACGGATGAAATAGAGGAGACGCAGGCTCGAAATCTGGGCTATTTCGGACGAATGCGGTGTCAGAATTCTGGAAATGTTTCCATCTGTTGGAAAGCGTAAAAAATGTCGGAAAGGAATTTCTAGCAGTGTGCCGTTCGAAATGATTTCTCAGTGAAGTGGATTGAGGTAGGAATGAACGACCAAATCTCTTGTCATATACAAAATATGAAGGAAAACTGCCTTATAGTCTGGAGGATAACGGAACAGACTTCTTTTAGATATTTTTCATCCCGTGATGTTTTCTTTCCATGATGCATGGCAAATATTAACGAAACGCTGAAGAGAGGCACTGAAAAAAACGACTATGACATAGCGCTCTTGGGCTAATTTCAGGCTAATTCAAATTCCATCCATTCGTACGCTAATTTCTCCGCAACTTGAGACGGGTTTCGCGCTAATGAATGAACGCCGCCATTGCTGGTGTGGGTTCTCGAATCCGATAGTAATTGAAAGCGCGGGATAACTAGGGATGGTGGAAGCAAGGAAGAAATAGTCTGTTGAATAGCCCAGGCAAAGAGGATATTTTATCAGAAGAATTCTTACAGCTGGCAATACAGTCTACATCTGCGTAATACCCTGAGAGCCACCACGAGGGTGTGTGTCAGGGGGTGAAAATCCCCAGACATGCAACTAGGATACTGCATGGAGACATGCTAGGTAATAGGGTAACATAGATGGCTACCATCTACATCGTAATAAAGGAATTATTGGTTGCTAACACATGCATCATGCACCACAGAATTATTGGTTGCTAACACATGCATCATGCACCACAGACTACTCTAACAATATTTCACACACCTATCTCTTTCCTGTGCTGCCTATTGTGTTCACTTCTACATCGACATCTACGTAATACCCTGCAATCCACCATAAATGTGTGTGGCAGGTGGTGAATTCTGACCAAACATGCACTACATATCATGCATAAAAAATTAGTAATAATATACTAGTGTACAATTTAATTTTTTTTAAAAAGATATAAAAATAGCAAAACAGGCATGCTAAATAATGCTGTTAGTTGGGTTAGCTAAAATTCCTTACACCAAAATCAAACTACCTATGCTATTGATACACTCGTATGGGATATATTATCCGCTATTCATGTCCCTAATTGTACGAGGAGAAAAGGACATTTTGAATCTGTCCGTTCGTCAATCCATTTCTCTAATTTTGTGATTATGGTCCAGTAAGGATGTAAGTTGGAGTTGGCAACATTTTTTACGGAAAGTTAGATCTTGCGAGATTAAATTAGCTTTATTCGTACACGATATTTTAGTCTACGATGAAAACCAGTACTGAAGTTGATGCGATATTTTTAGAGTTTAAAAAGTCATTCGATAAAGTTCCTCCTGATAAATCAATCTTGAAGTTAGAGAGTTTTGGTATAAATAAAGCTGTAAATTGGGTAAAAGAATACTTAAGTGGGCGAGGGCAGAGGGTTGTTGTAGATGGTATCATGTCGGACAAAGTCAAAGTCACATTGGAAGTTCCCCAGAGAACTTCCAATGTCACTTGGACTTTGTCCTTTTCTCAATGTGTCTTTGTCTTGACAATGTCCTTTTCTCTTCGTACAATTAGGGACATGAATAGCGGATAATATATCCCATACGAGTGTATCAATAGCATAGGTAGTTTTATTTTGGTGTAAGGAATTTTAGCTAACACCACTAACAGCATTATTTAGCATGCCTGTTTTGCCATTTTTATATCTTTTTAATTGGTCCGCTTCTATTTCATTATTACATAAACGATTTGAGTACCGTAGTTAATTGTAAGCTTAGATTTTTTGCAGACGATGCGGTAGTGTACAGGGGTAAAAAAAAAGAAGATAGGAAATCGCTTAACAAGGATTTAGATGCAATTCAAGAATAGTGCGACAATTAAAGTCTCTTAAAAAATCCCCTATTACATTTCACTATGCCGTTAACTCTGAACCTCTTCCACGTGTTTCGGCTGTGAAGGACTTAGGTGTCATAACTGACAGTAAACTGAACTTCTCGGATCACATTCATTCAATCAAGAGCAAAGCCATTAGATCTCCTATAAGAGCATTAGGTCTCTATACCGCTACACCGAAATAACTGATCCTCAAGCTCTTAAATCTTACTTCACAGCATTTATCCTTCCAATTACAGGATATTGCTCTCCCATATGGTCCATCGCAGCCCCTACCAATCTCACCTCTCTTAAGGTGGCTGGGTCGAAATTTACAGGCGTATAGATTTTGTTCATAATTGCAGTATTTGTTCCTTTAATTATGCTCTAAAATTCTACGAGAAAATTTTTTGGGGTTTTCGGTGTAGTTTTTGAGATATTTAAGGTTTTTTTAACATGGAGCCTTATGGCGCACCCCGCTTCTTAAGGGTCAATTATGTATTATTTACGTTTCTACCATACAGATTTTCTCCAAAAACTGAAATGATGTGGATATTAGCCAACAATTTCTATTCTGAGAAAATCAACCAGTGTTATCGACTTATTTCCTCCGTATATATGAAAGAAATAAAATATTCCTTAAATTTTCAAATATCGCGGGCGAAGTTTTGAGGTGCATTTGGCAACGTGGAATCAGACGAGGGAAAGCGAACGCGCGAGAAACCACAACAAATCACACCACAAAGTCCGCGAATATTACAATGTAGTCCCCTTGACAGAATTCTCGACATAGATTAAAGAAGAAAGAAGAATTCTCTTCTTTAATTCAAGGAGGCTACTTGTACAAAATGTAATATTCGTGCTTTAATCTATGGTTCTTGAGAATAGACGAATACGACACCTACCGTTACGACCGCTGAAACACAGAAACAATTGCCTACACAACAGCAGTGCCGAATTTCAGAATGTGCGTTGTTGCCGAGTAAAAAAGAGAGATTAAATAAATGGTTTAAACAAATGTTATAAATGTTTAAGCGTTTTATCACAATTATTTCGTCATTAAAAAGTATTCGAATACCCATAGCACAAAATTACATACTTTTTCAATCCATAAATCAAAACCAACATCTCCAAGGTCAAAGGATATGCACAGAGTGACAACGTTCAGGTTGCCAGAAACCGAATCAAGTCAAGTTTTATGTTATGTTTCATGTCAATAATTAAATTAAAAGGGGCAATGTTTCATTATGACTTGAGAATTTGAGGCATCCGGTTAAAATGTCGTGTAATTTAATCACCTCCAAGCAATTTTTTAGTGCCATTGAAATTATATGAGCACTAGTTCTCAACGACTCACGATTACCGAACCAGCCACCTTAACAGTACAACAAGCTTCTTCGCCAGAATTGTAAAACACAGAGTTCCACACTTCCGTAACATGCCTACTAGCTCGATCCTATCTTCTCTGTCAATCCCTGATCTCTGCCAACAAAGAATTAAAACAGATTTAAAATTTATGTACAATATCCTAAACTCTCACACTGAATGTCCTGAATTGCTTTCCTCAATTAATTTCAGAGTCCCGAGTCGATCCACACGTAATCATTCCTTGCTCCATATGCCTATCCCTAGACTATCCCTTGTCAAGCGCTCACTCCGCCACCTTTCCTCCCTACTGAATTTATTGCCGGATAATATTGATCCGTTTTTTCTACCCTTAAACTCGTTTATTAATCTCGCCATGTCCCATTTCCTTGTGAATAAATAAGCCTCTCTTCTCTACCTCCCTTTCCACGTATCATGCATTTGCGTTCTTTACTATTTTTACCCTGTACTCTTTGTTTTTGATTGTTTACGTTTATATTTATTGTCTGTTATTGCGTCACTATAAATTGGCAGAAATGCTGTATGTGAGTAGTTAAATAAATAAATAAATAAATTGGCAGTTAGAACTTAGCCTTAAAAAGTGTGTAGCTATTCATTTTTGGAGGAGGAATAATTCGATAGAGCGATCCTATAAAATTAGTAACGCGATTATCGAGAGTGTTGAAACCTTAAGGTATTTAGGTGTAACTGTCACTAAAGATTAATCGTGGGGAAGACACATCCTGGAAATATGTGGCCGAGCGAAGAGAAGGCTAGGATTTATAGAAAGAGTACTTGCGAAATATGATGAGAAGACAAAAGAGCGATGTTACTTTTCACTAGTTAGGCCCCTCCTTGAGTATGGAGCCAGTGTATGGGATCCTAATGAATTAGGGTTGATCAGAGAACTAGACAGTGTGCAGCGTAGAGCAGCTAGGTTCGTTAAAAGATGTTACGATAGGTTTAGTAGGGTGTCAGAATGAATACAAGAATTAGAGTGGGAATTATTATCAGAGCGTAGGTTAAAGTACAGATTAAATCTATTGGAGAAATTTCTATCGGAGCTTTACTGAAGATGTTAGGCATATATTAAAACACCAGCGTATTAAGCTAAATTCGACCATATGAATAAGATTAGAGAGAAAGATTGTCGTACTGATAGATTCAAAATGTCATTTTTCCACCGTACTATAAGAGAATAGAATAGGCAGCATAGCAAAGGGATAGGTAGGGGAAATATTTTAAGAGTATTCTGTAGTGCATGATGCATTTATTAACAACCAATCCCTTAATTACTATTTAGATACTAATAATCTAGTTGCCTGAGACCCTATAGTAGCATGTTTGCCTGTCTGTAGTGCATGCTTGGCGATCATCACCCCCTGCCACACACCCTCGCGGTGGCTTGCAGGGTATCGCCTAGATGTAGATGTTTGGTGAGAATTCACCCCCTGCCACACACCTTTATGGTGACTAGCAGAGTATTATGTAGATGTAGATTAATACTGCGAGAGAAACAAATTTCGTTCATCTCGTTTTCGTGCTGAAGTGTGTTGGAGTTGACCATTAGTGTACATATATTTATAATCCTGAATAAGTGAAATTCCGAAACGTCGGTGAAAAATTGCTGTTTTTATTGTATTTAGAACGTTACCTCGAGAGAACCATCTCGTTCATCAGCTCATGCCTCCTCCTGTCTACATTGGAAGACTGATTGGATCAGGTCGGTCAAAATAAAATTATTTTTGTCCTGAAGAAAAAAATCTATTCACCCTTTTTTGTACTGTCTGGGTTCATATTCTTAATATATTTTTCCGCATTCACAAGCGTGAATCCAAATACGCCTCCTCTCAGAATCCTTCGGAAAACGAAAAAACTTCTCTTTTCCATTGCATTTACGTGCATGCACTCGTTTCGCATGTACTGATTATTTGGAACGTATTTGTACTGATTATTTATTTGACTGTGAATACATACAAAATAATCGATGTTTTTTTTGACGTCTATGAGTACCTAAAAATCAGCGGTTGATGAATCTATGATCCGTGAAACAGAGATTGGCCGATCCGGGAGTTTGAATGACCACCGGGAGTGAACTGTGATCAATCGGAGGTACAATCGATCATTGAATATAATAACATGATTAGTGTATTTGCGCTCTTTTTCCATGGGAGATAGCAGGATTGGCGAGTGGGACGCAAGTCGCTTCGAGGTCAGCGAACGAAGTTTGAGCCCACTCGATTCTATCGGCCAACCTCTTCATATTGTCGTAACTCCTCTCCTTCACATCCTTTGTCTTTTGTGTCTCATACGAGGCCTGCCTTTTCCAATCTTCCCGTTCACTTTTCCTTCGACGATTGTCTTCATCAAGTCTCATGGTGTGGCCGATTAAGTTATCCCGTCTTCTTTTTATAGTTTTCAGTAGACTTCTCTTTTCTCCCACTCTTCTTAGGACTTCTTCATTTGTCACTCGGTCGATCCATTTTATCTTCATCATTCTTCGGTGGCACCATATTTCGAATGCTTCTACCCTTTTCTTCTCCACTGCTCTCAACGTCCATGCCTCACTACCGTAAAGAAACATTCTCCAGATGTATGTTCTGATGAATTGCTTCCTTACTTCCAAGCTTGTACTTCCAGCTGTAAGTAGATTCTTCTCTTGATAGAATGTCCTCTTTGCCTGGGCTATTCTGCTCACTATTTCTTTTTTGCTTCGTCCGTCGCTGATTACTCTGCTTCCCAGGTAACAGAACTCTTTCAACTCCTCCAGTTTCTGTTTTCCTAGTATAACGTTGGTTTTGGCCTCCTTTTTTTCTTGCTGCACACCAATATCTTAGTCTTCTTCTTATCGATCTTCAGCTGATGAATGGCCGTTGTCCTCTCCATGGTTGTTAGCATCTTATTCAGATCCCTCTCTGTCACTGCTATGAGCATCGGCGAATCGCAGCATGCTAATTTTTTCTCCGTAGACTCCAGACCACTTCTCCTTGATGGCTCTTCCGACGTAAACATTGAAAATCACGGGGGTCGGCGATCAGTAGGCGAAAAAGTTTTCTCCGTCGAGAGAAGCGTGTGTTCGGGGGGCGACAACACCTCATCTCAATCTCCAGAGTTGCATGTTTTGTAAAGATGTCTTACCTTCTCCGTTTTTGAATCGCTCAGCAGGAATATCGTCAGTTGCAGAAGCCTCAGGTTCCGCACCCTCAGGCCGCACCTTCCTACTTCAGCCGCGACTCCTAGTAGCTCTGACCCCATGTGTGTGAAGCCTCAGTGTGTGATTCGATAGCCTTCACACTGAGGTCGCTCCATCTTATCGTCAATTCCATCTTCTCCGTTTTTAATCCTTGTGGAAGTGCATCTTGATTAACTCGTCCTTTGAAGTGGTTCCTCACCGCCATGTTGGCTAATATGTTCACTGATATTCCTGGTGTTATTTCGGCTTGTGTTTGCTGCGTGTTCGTTCATATGGGGTCGCACTGTGGGCTGAAATCGGAAAAAGTTGATCAAAAATCATATCTTCCCTATTTTTATAGATAGAACGACGAAATCTTCCCAACTATTTTGCTTTAGTCTTCTAAACATAAGTATGACAATGTTTTGCCAAAAAAGTGATCCGGGGCCTTTTTTTGAAACAAAGTTGAGGAGACTGAAAAAATCCAAAAATCGACTAGGCGTACCGCTGCAATACCGAGGGATTATTTTATTTTAATAAAATGTTTTAAATACAAAAATAAGCCGTTTCAAATATATTTTAATTTTTTAAACAAAATATTACACATTAAATATATTAAAATATTTTTATAAACAATATTAATGTAATAATTCATTAACATAAGGCATAAGGGTCAGCGATTGTATTGTTGTTACCTACACAAGATATAATTGTAGAAGTATTTTAAATCTTGAAACATGGTATAAAAAGTTCATCATCATCATCATTGGTCAACAATCCTAGGATTGGTTTGACGCAGCTTTCCACTCGATTCTTCTATCGGCCAACCTTTTCATTGTGACGTATAAAAAGTTAAAAAATATATATTTCAATTGATATAACCCGAAAAATTAATTCATCAACCCATTATAGGTCTTCATCGGATTCCAAATCATCGCTGTCCTCATCCGTTGTTGGCTCCTCCATCATAAGCAAATATCGTGTTTCTTTCGAAACATTTCTTCTTACATTTTTTAAAATAAAACTTCCAGATATTAGGGGATCCGAAGTTAGGAGGAGCCTTTGGAAAAGATCCTTCATTTCAGCAAAACGGGAAAATTTTCTCGTATGGTCTGCCCGGTACCTTCTTATATCTTTATGCCGAGATTCCAAAGCTTCCTCCGACAGCTGGCCAATGGGAAGCACTGCTGTCTTTGCAATCGATGCTCCATGAAATAGTACCTTGCGCACCGTGAGCGGATACCACGGATACAATTTCACATATAGGGAAGCGGTCTTTGAGCAGTAATCGCTGAAAGTGCCGTAATTTATTTCAAGCCCAGAAGATGGTGCTTTCAAAATTGTGGCAAACCTTGCAATAAGTTCCTCGTTTTACCTAGTTCGGTAAAAAGAAAAAAATATTCTCTCGTAAACTACCACAAAAATTCTGAATGTGAATGCCAAATTTAGGAATTAATAAACAAAAAAGAAATATTAGGTTATTATTGGTTAACATACCGGTAATGTCTGATGTAAGTTTGGGATTAGAAAAAAAAAACGTCGGGCAGTGTTCCCATCATTAGTCGTCCCTTGACCAGGCTCTGGAACGTCAATTAAAAGCCCAATTTTTGTGTTAAACGAATCTTGAATCTCCTTTTCCCTTTCTTTCCAATTCGGTTTTGCTCCCATTGGTAGCTTTGGTCTAAAACGAGGTCACGAAATTATGATATGAATATGCCTTAATGGAAAAAAATGGTCAACTATTTGAATATGTGAGTATATGTAACCAAATTTTCTACTCACCCTCCATTTCTTTACGTTCAAGCGATTAGAGTTTCGGAGTAGGCATTCAAAAAACCTAATAATGCGAGAGTCTGTGTAGTACAGCAGTTCTTGAAGGCTCACTTCACATTTTTTCCCCTACTGATATGCCCTCTGGGTATGCAGCATCTTCTGAAATCTAACCCTTTCATAACTAGGGTAAAGCTTGTGTCCACATTTTTTGGCAGTCTTGCGAAGTATTATATATTGCAATTTTGTTAAATTGCAATCAATAATTAACGAAAGAGCTTCCTCTGGCGTCAACTCATTTTGAGGTGCAGGCATTGACCTCCATTTTTTTTAACATTCGTTGTCCTCGGGTGGGGGTTGTTGTAGTCATTTCAGTTATTATTTTCGCTGCCGCTTCGTTCCCTTCGGAGCGCAATGTCATGGATGTGGTCAGTGAAATGTCTGCTGCTGAGGCTTTCTCTCTTAAATCTGCCACTTTTCTTCTTTTAGTTCTTTCACCAGACCTCTCAAAATCTTTTTTCGGCCTTCCTTTGCCGCTTAACTCAGAAGAACCTGAAACTAGAATGTAATAGTAATACTAAATTGCCTTGGAGTGAAATATAGCCAATGGAAATATGTTAACCAATGATTGGCACCAACCTGAGCTGGGATTTCCAAGAAGATATTTATACATATCCGCTGGGAACGGTATATCCTTCTCTAACCAACGACGAAATTTTTGTTTAAACCTGTTGTTAGTCCTATCACATTCATCCCATTTTTTGAAGTATGAATTGAAAAAATTTGCGTTCATGACATTCGTCAAAATTTCCTTAATTTTCATGTCTTTTCCTAGGTTAAACTTACTGTGAAGATATGGCAAAGCTAATTTTCTTTTGAAATTTACCGAATTTCCACTTCCATTGAAAATCACATCATGCATTTCTTTTCGGGTCACTTTCGTGGGGTCCACTTTTTTCTAATCCGGAATGTCAATACTGTTAATCACCGGAGAAGGAAATCAAAATTAGATAAAATTCCCTCCGTAATACACGCACAATAATAGAGAAATTTGTTAGGGAAACTTACCTTATTATCGATCCTTAGTATCCTCTAGTTCGGCCTTAGAGGCCGTTGAAATTTCACGCTCTGGGGAAATTGAGCTTCAGAGAACTCTTGGTTTTCAGATTCCGTGGTACAAGCACTGAGATCCTTTCGCACTCACGACGAAATCTGACTAATTTGCTCAGTAAAATCGTGAAAAAGAGAATTTTATCAACCAATTGGAAACAAGCATTTGTAGGAAAACCCGAGCGATCTACTTCGTAGAATTCGTCCGCACGTGTCCAAGAGAAGCGATCCGCAAAAACCCCTTTTCAGGGACGAGACAATAAAGCAATGAGCGGCATTTCCACAAACGAATAGCAAAGCATAGAATGGCATATTTACCAACACTCAGCCGTAGAGGCATTAAAGCTCTCAAACGCTAGATACAAATCAAAAGACTAAGGTAGGGTTATCGGACAAAGGGGATTACCGCTGTCGGCTGGGCAGTGACCGCGACCACTGCTGTACCTTTTCCTTATTCGAAGGTATGAGCTGCTGATAGTTAAAAGGCTCAGGAATGTGTAAAAAGCAATATATGTGAGTGCATAACGGTAAAAATTGGGTTTCCCAAAGATGAGAAAATATTCCCCTGCAGCCGCCCACTTCATGAGACAAGTTTCCGACTTGCCGGCGCACGCGTTGAACCTTGCAAATGTTATCTTTCTAATTAAAATCGTAATGTGATAATGGAAAAAATGGGACAATAAGGCTTACATAGGGTGCATAATGTATACTGGTGCGGAAAACACGAGTGTTGTCTCTTTTTTTAATGAGTAATCCATAACTGTAACAAATTCTGAACGAATTTCCGCATCTCAGCTCCGCGCCACGCGGTTGGACCTCTGGATACATAACTTGATGGAAGTGGTGGGGGGGCAGATTGGGGCAGGATTTTTCTTTTGAACATTTAAGTTGACACTTTTGTTTATAATTTGGTATCAATATTTTTTTCTCTAAAGACCGCTAACATAAAGTTTTTTCCTACTTTATGGTAAAAATACGAGAAATATAGCATATTTCAATTGTTTAATAAATTAAAAAAATATATAACAACAAAATCTAAATTTCACTATAGTTGGTTTGCAACATACATATTATTATGATGGTATGCTTAAAAATTACGTGTCTCACATTAAAACGGAACAGTAGCAAAACCCTTCCGTCAGTTTTCACCAAAAAAATGGAAAGTAATTTTTGATAATTTTTTATGAATTTCACAGACGTCTGCTAGTCTAAAAAAAAGCACTTAGAAATAACATTCTTTCAGTATTTTGGACAATGATTCTTGCATATTCAGAAAATATCAGTTTTTTTCCGAAATAAAAAGTGAAAAAAATCATTTTTGTCCAAGAATTTTCGATTTCTGCCCACAGTGGGTCGCTTTCTGGGACGGAGAGCCCGACTTCTCGGGGTCGAATCTTCATTGAGGAGTCTCTCTCTGCAGATATGTGGGGGGGGGGAGCTATTTGTGTCTCGTCCGGCCGAAGGGGATGGGGGGCTCTATTTCGGTTGCCCCGGAAACGGCGTGCGTTGGACGAGGGTCAGTGGTGCCAACATCCGGGCGAGTGTCCTGCAGGGACGAAACGATGCGAATGCTTCGAGCAGAAGTATTTTACGATCGTTTGATCGAGTCTGTTGCTATCACTTCATTTCCATTGCAGCATCTCCGTGGAAAATCATTCCCCTGTCTGACTAGACCTATTTTCATAAAACAATCCGATGCAGGATCGATCAGGAAATGATTAGCTGACGGTTCGCAATCCTTTCGTCCGTATGTACCTGATGCCATTACTAGCTGATGTATCCGTCGGATTTCGAAGGGAGGTTTGGTTGTAATAAATTCAATTTCATTCCGTGTATTTCCGTCCCAATCGAATCGCCCAAATCTGGAGGCATCCCAGCTGTCTCGTCCAGTTCAAATTGACTAACCCGGAAGAAATTAGAAAGAAGTCACCATTTTAACTCCGCGGAAGCCTTCAGTTAAATAATGCTGGTTTACCGCATGCAAACCTAATTGATTCGTGAGCCCGCATATCTTATGTGGCCAATTATATGGCCTATCTTGTTTCACGATGGGGAATCTTTTTCTGAACCCCCCGAAGACCTTCGCGAGAAACGCAGTGCCTTTTACGGCTAGGACGAACTTTTTAAATGTCATCGATTCGGAGGCGCCTTTAGCAACGCTCGGACAAGAGCGGGGGGGAGAGGGGGGGGGGGGAATGGGAAATAAGGCATTTGGGGGTAAATAACTCGTTTTAGAGGAACCCGGATCGAAAAGAGTAAACTGGTTGATAGAATAAAAAAGTTTTAAGTGCGGAGAGAACGAAAGGAATCGATGAACAATAAAAGGTGTATTGGTGAGCGGAAGGAAAAGGCCCCCTCTCTCTCTGAGATCGGGAAACTCAATGCAATCACGTAATTGCCGCCAAGAATGGAACTCGGTCCTTTGCAGGAACGGGAATAGTTTTCGAGAGGTTCTTTCATGGCGTTAGAAGCACACGACGCAGGTGCATGGCATCTTTTTATGGCCAAAGCGTTCCCTTGTTAGATAGGGCAATTTTTGTGGTTGCGTTGGTTGTGGCTGTTGAGACGGGAACAGAGATGCAGTGTTCGCTTTGGCGATGGACTGAGATTGGTGACTTTGATGATGAAAGACGTATTTTCGCGTTAGTTGACGAATTGGCATCCAGTGATGGTCCCTAATGTGTTCATGGTTCGTGGAAATTCTGCGATATTCCCTCCTAGTTCTGACTTAAGAAATACTTCTAACTGAGCGAAGGTTCCCGTACAGTAGCATTAAACGTAGCAATAAAGTATTTTCTTCAATTAAATATTATTCGACATACTTTATTTCGAAATCATTTCGACAACGGAGAAACCCCATTGCTAACAAAGCGTACGTACCATAGCTTATGTTTGTACCATTATGGTGTCCCAAAAAAACAGAAAGTTTAAAAGTTGAAGGGGGCATTTCCATTTTCCTTTGCGAATGTATGAAAAGGCATCCCAAAACATTTTTCAGCTCAATCGGACAATATTTGACCATTGGCTGAAACGCTTATTCAAAGTTCAGAAATTTCCGCATACCTGTTGCATACCTCTCCCACAGGGGTCCCGTTCTTGTGTTTAAAATCAGAAACCTCTGAGAGAAAATGTCTTTCATTAGTAGACAGTCACTCTGCTCATACGAAAGCACTGGGAATAGCAAGCAATGTGAATGGAATCCACAGATAGGGAGGCAAGGGCGGATCCAGGATTTTTTTCTGGGGGGGGGGGGGCACAAGGGCCTGACGGGCAAACGGTCTTCTCATATTTGGGATTAAAAAACAACATACAACAATGACTGTACGAAATATACTCTTTATTTTAATATAAAGGTTATTAATATGAAAATATTATTATGTTACATATATAATAATGAAAGTTAGATAAAGAGTAAAGGTAAAAGGTATAGTAAAATAAAGAGAAAAGGAACACACAGCACTAGTATTTGCGACAATGTAGCGATCTATTCAAAGGGTGCATCTAGCAGAAGGCGGCAGAACACCAGCGGTTGAATGAGACGTGTCCGTCGCATCCTGCCGTCACAGACGATTCTCACGAGCTCATTTTGTAGCGGCAAGCAGACGAAGCCCCCGGGTGGTGTTTTGAAGTGCACTACAAAGCTCACGGTCCCCCCCCCCCCCCCCCCACGAGCACCCACTTGGGAGATGTTCTAATTTTCGAGCGCTGACTAGCGAATGACCAATGACCGGCAAATCTGTCTTCTTGACTTGGGCTCAAGGCTCAAATGATTGAGGCTCCGTAATACACAGAACTAAACAAACGTAATTATAACGGGACCGTATTAAAAATATTGTCTATTTTTTAAGCTTTGGGGGGGTGGGGGGGGGGCACGTGCCCCCCCCACCCAAATCCGTCTTTGTAGGGAGGCATAAAATAATTTCACTCTTATGACTGTTGGCCGCTGTTTCTCTAACGGCCGGTTTCACCAACCTTAACGCTTCGTTTATCATAACGTCAAGTGAACGATGGTAGATACGTCCGGTAAAGTACAAACAAGGCGTAAAATGAAATAACCATGGTGGCTGATAATTTTGTTGCAGAACTTCTGTATTTGGAAGTATGAGAGAAGTGCAGTGGTGGGTGGCGTTACTTGGTGGAACTCCTTCATTGTGAACACAAGGGAGAAAAAATACTTTGCTGGTCCACAGGATAGAATTCCTTTGCGACCGGTTTCGATACAGCGTATCATCATCCGCAGATGATGATACGCTGTATCGAAACCGGTCGCAATAAAATTCTATCCTGTGGACCAGCAAAGTATTTTTTCTCCCTTGTGTTCACTGTGAGAGAAGAACACCCCCACGACGAAGAAACATGGTAGCCGATCACTTCCATGAATTGGATGAAAGCAAGTTTCCTGAAAGATTCCGGCTAAGCAAGTGTTGTAGTGCTGGGAATCCTGGAAGAAATGAGGGATAGACGACAAATCGTAACCATCCAATGCAACAATTATCACTCGCACTTCGATATTATGCCACAGGGTCCTTCCAAATTGTGGAGGGAGATTCAATCGGCGTGTCCGTGTGTTGTAGATGTGTGGGATGCCGCAGTGCATCGTGTGGCGATGAAACGGATCAAGTAGCACGTGATTTTCACCTTATTGGTCCCTGGTGTCCTCGGATGCGTAGATTGCACTCACTTTCCGATACAATCACCAAGAAGGAATATTGGTCAGCTGTTTAGGAACAGGAAAGGATATGTGTCCCTAAATGTGCGAACAATTTGTGACGCCGAACTTTTAATTAGAGATATCGCATCACGATGGCCTGGTTCACTACATGATAGTACAATATTTGGAAACTGTGAAAAAAGAATGTTATTTGAAACTGGCCGAATACCTGGAGGGTATATCCTTTTGGGGATAACAGGTATCCTTTGCGACCTTTCCTTATGACACCATGTACAAATCCTGCAAATAGATCGCAACCGAATTATAACAACGTCCACATACGGGCAAGGAATACAGTATGGTGTGTGGAAAAGACGCTTTCCTGTCTTTCGCCTTGGGCTGAGAACAGACTTGATTACTGCGATGGATGTCATTGTGGCTACATTGTATTGCATAATATTGCCATATACAGACGCGAGAGGTAGAACCGCCAGCAGACAGACTGCTGCGTGAGTTCCTACGAGACAGAAGAGTAGGTAATCCCCGATTAATGAGTTATAACGATGTGCCTGTCAGAAACATACAACCTCATGAAGGAACTGCTATAGGAGTAAGGAATGGGATGATACGAGATCATTTCATGTAGTTAAAGGTGGCTCCACCAAATTATGAAGTAGATGTCATTTTAGTGAAAATTTCAGGACACACAATTTTTTGGCCCTTCTATCGATTGGCAATAAAATAATGAGGCCTTTCCATAATATATTTGAAGAAAAAAGACGTTGAAAATCAGCTATTTTATATGTGGTTATACGGTAGAGCATGGCTCTTGCAGTAAAATTTGCAAATTAATAATGTAAAGAGAAATGTCGTTTTGACGAAAAACTAATGTAAGATGCGCAATTTTATGTAGAATTTAGCATTGTAAAAAAGTTCTCGCCTTACCACATTTGTTTAATTGATATTAATAAATGTTTGCTCGAAGAAAAGCAGAAAACCCTTAGTTACATGAAAGTGGCGCTACAGTATGTTGTTATCATTGGCAACGGTACTTGTGACGGAACGTGCTTACAAGCCTATTTACTAACTTAATTAAGGAATATACCTTACCAAGGGCCTTCTTATATTTTTTATGTAATTTAAATATTTCATTGTTTATTGACATGGTGTAATTAATACCAATGCTTCCAAATGGTAGCAGCGTCATTGTTGCCAAACAGTTTTTAAAATATCAATATTAATAAAATTCAAAACAAAGAGGTGTATTTGCAAGGGAATAGTTTAAAACTAAATAAGAAAATATTTAACCTATTTTAGAACACGCTTTAGCGGGATTGAGCATGTATTCTCACTTTATAAATTAAACGTGGCAACAACACTTCAGCCATGTTTCGAAGTCAAAATGAGTTAAAAGAGCTTGTAAAAAATAGAATGCAACTACAACGCGCTATATAATAGCATACTCATATAATTATTGTGTATGCGTTATCACCCTATATATGATTTTCCATATACTGTCGGCGCAGAAATTATGTGCACTCGAGTTTGAATGCAAATAACAAATTAACAGCTAGGCTTACAGAGAAACTAATCACACCGTAGCTTTTCTTACTTCATTCTGCGTTATTGAATGGTAAATTTCAATTTTTTAAACGTATTTTCATATTTTTTACAACGGTTGTGTCGCAAAAAGTGCCTGTTTTTGACGGTGTTCGAACAAAGCACCGACTTTGATGACCCGTAAATCAGTAATAAGTCGTTCAATTGCATTCAAACTTTATATAGTTTTAGATATACATGTTTTATATTCATACTGTAAGTTTCCAGTGTATAACTTAAAAATAAAAAGAGTTGTTATCAATTTTATAAAAAATTAGCAATTCAAGCATGGGGTGTCGTAGAATTTCCTTCTTGGTGGCGTTATAATCCGTATGTCCTGAACGTATCCAATAAGTAATTGTCTAATATTTCAACATATTTGTTTAATTTATATCGATTGGTATTTATATTGGCGAAAGCGAGCTCCCTCGGCTAGCGACTGGCATTGTTTAAGCCGTGCAGTGTTGCCGCGTACATCCTCTCCTGGCCGCCAGCGCCTGGCTTCGCTTGTCAGCGGATATCAATGATAATGTAATCGCATCCGACCAATTTTTACATCAATTTTCCATGATACGCTTATTCTGAGTCTAAGAAGTACTATTCACACCTCATGAGATCACTGGTTTATCACTGTGGCCAGCCTACTGTGTACGGTAGTTTCTCTCTGGTTATTGTGGAGTATATATCGCTCAAGATGCCTCCGACCACCGTTTTCTGAGTACGAAATTGGAATGATTAAGAGCAATTTGTTTTTTAAGCAAGAAAGAGAGAAAATTGGTGATAAGTGCTATCCGGTTTACCAGCAAGTTGCTGATTGTCTTGGTGTGTCACTTCGCTCGGTGTAAAAAGTATCTTCGGAGAACAGCGAGAACATTATTGAGGTAGACCCAGGACCAAGGAAGAGGCAGGGCGCCCATTGTTTCACATTGACCAGTTTACAAAAGGAGTAACTTGGCGAACGATTTATGGCTTTTTTGTCAGAAAATTATTTCCAAACATTGAAAAATATAAAGCCAAATTTGAGGACAATTTACAGGACTTTCCAAAAATGTTATTTTTCCAAGCCACGAGAATTTGTCAAAAATATTGTATTCCAGTATAAGAAATTAAATTAAAAGCCCATCTGATAGAGTCAAAATCTATTGCTGCATCTCGTCAAGCATATCTCAGAAGAATGCGAGGACTGAGGAATGAAGGATATGAAATCTTCTACACAGACGAAACATGGTGCGGTCAACATCACACTTGGCAAGAAAACAGTACCTACCCTTGGCAAGAAATTAGTACGCTTGTCAAGAAAACAATACTCTTGGCAAGAAAACGAATTTTAAGCATCGAATAATGGCTTCTCAAATTATGACCAATACCGCGGGCAGCTTCAAGAAGTTTTTGATTGGCGAAGCGGCTTCAAGGTTCATTTCGGTGCTGGTAACCTTGTAATTATCCTACATGTAGAGAGTGGAGATGGATTTTTAGAAGGTGCGGGATTGCGTTTCGTCGGGAAGAAAGGGTCTGGTGACTATCATAAGGAAATGAACTCCCAGCATTTTGAAGAGTGGTTTCGAAGGGTTTCGGCCGTGATTCCAAATAAATCGGCGATTGTCATCCACCATGCTCCATATAACACAATGCTGGATCCTAAAATAAAAAACCCTACAATGGCTAGGTTAATAGCTAACAGAATAGCGTAGTTAATTGAGAGAAAGATTCCATTTCCTGGAGATATCAGTAGCTTTGAATCTCTGACCAAAGCCACGCTCATTCAACATGCTAAACCCTACTTTAAAACACCAAAATAATTAACCAAATTATGGAAGAGTTGCGGCTGATGTGGAATTAGTATGGTTACCCATCGCGCATTGTGAATTGAATCGGATCGAACAATCGAACTAATATGGGTACATGTTAAGAATAAAGTGACAAAAGTCAACAGAGAAAATGCTGAAGAGAAGGGAAAAGCGAAACCAGACTAAGAGACCTCTGCGACGATGCTTAAACTTAAGTGTCAAAGTATTTATGGAAGGAGTGTATCAAACACGTAGAAGAGCTTGAGGAATAATACTGGGGAAATACCTCAAGTCAAGCCTCTCGTCATTGATTTAAACAGCTCTTCTGATAGTGAAGAAGTCGAGGAGGATGACACTTTGCGTGACCACATTCCACCAAATGATGATTTTTAATTGCTGTCTCTTATAGTTTGAAAAAATTAAAAATGAATAAAAGCACACGTTTTTAAAGCTGCCGTTGGAGGTCCAAGGCCCTCATGAGGAAACCTAATGTGAAATGTGAAAGACGCGCAATAGGGTAGTTTCCTTCATCAAAGGAAACGGACTTCATTGATTGCGATTTGTGCCCTGCCATAAATGTATTTAATTTACGCAAAAAGTTTGTATTGAGAAATCCCAGTTTACTAGAGAATTATATGTTAATTTTAAGGCCATTTGAAAAGGCTCTGAAATGGCGGGGTGCGCTGCCTTCTTGCTGACGTAACAGGGAGGTAGTTTACGTTGCGAAGCATAGGAAAATTCGTCTCCTGAACTTACCGTTGTATTTCAGGGTCCCTCAGCTCTAGTGAATATTTAATAGTATTAACCTATAAAAACTATCAATGTTGGAAAAGAATTCTAAGTTAAGCATGGTATTATTAGTCATTTTATAGGCTCAAGGACGTCCTGCTCGCTGTGTCTTCTGCTACGACGAAGCATGGCGTGAAGGTCGTGCGGCGATAGGCGAACTACATGATATGCTTGTGAAAGGAATACTGACTGATTTTAAATGAATCAACTGCATAAGTCATGTTAAATAAATAAATAAATGTTAATTATAATTAATTAACGGAATAAATATGCCTCCAATACTTGTTCATAAGCTTTAACGGAGTGCGGCGTCTATTTGGAAGCGTCCGCAGCACCACCTGGTGGCAGGTAGAGGAAATACTTTGACGTCAAACGTAGGATTAACCGGCATGCAATAGTTTGCCGTCGCGTTTTCGCGCCATTGATTTTTTTCAGTTTTTAATTAATGAGGAAAAATACTTAACGTCATTTAAAAATCGAACGGCTTAAAACACGTACTCCAGAGGTTATAAACTTTCGATCAAGACAATAAAAAAATAATAGGAAACTACCCTATTGTATCTGTTCGCATAAAACAAGCGAAGCCAGGCGCTGGCGGCCTGTACGCGGCAACACTGCACGGCTTAAACAATGCCAGTCGCTTGCCGAGGGAGCTCGCTTTCGCCAATATAAATACCAATCGATATAAATTAAACAAATATGTTGAAATATTACACAATTACATATTGGATACGTTCAGGACATGCGGATTATAACGCCACCAAGAACGAAATTCTACGATACCCCAGTTTCGAATCGCTAACTTTTTATAAAATTGATAACAACTCTTTCTATTTTAAGGTTATATACTGGAAACTTACAGTATGTATAGAAAACATGTATACCTAAAACTATTTAAACTTTGGTTTCAATTGAACGACTTGGTATTGATTTACGGGTCATCAAAGTCGGTGCTTTGCTCGAACACCGTCAAAAACGGGCACTTTTTACGTCACAACCGTTGTAAAAAATATGAAAATACGTTTTAAAAATTTAAATTTGCCATTCAATAACGCAAAATGAAGTAAGAAAAGCTACGGTGTGATTAGTTTTTCCGTAAGCCTAGCTGTAAATTTGTATTCAAACTCGAGTGCACATAATTTCTGCGCCGACAGTAGGTGTTTTTCTGTATCGGTATTTATCCATTGAATAAAATAGCTCTTTTACGGGATTTTGAATCGCGGAGTCACGGTGGAACCTCCTTAATGGTAACAAACTATTTTTTGAATAATGGCTAAGTTTTATTTGGGCATTATTAATGTTGATGGATAAAATAAATCATCTGCCATTGTCATCATAGGATATAGATATATATTTTTTCACTAGATAATACTGAATTTTTTTGGTAGTCAACAACTATATCATAATACAGTATCGTCTAGCTATTTTGATATCTGTTACTTCATCTTTTACCTTTTATGAGTGAATTCTAGATAAATTGGTAGTTTCATTGAAACGCAAATGCCCTAGTACAATGCTCGTATTTGCTAATATGTCCGTTTCGTTATTTTATTTGAAACTGTCAGCTTCACTCATTGTTAGATTGAAATTTTCATTGGGTGCTTTCCATTCAAGCGACTCATGCGTCGTCTTGAGTTAACTCGCGGAAACTCAAGTCGACTTGTGTCTTCGCGAATGGAAAGCAAGTTTCAGATGCGCAGTAGTTGATGCGCTAAGGACTTTCACGGGGACTCGTGATTGGTGCATTTTTGTGGGAAGGAAATTGAATCCACAGATGTTTCCTTCTTGATATAGCAAGATTTGTTACCAATGAACAAAAAAAATGAGTTGTAGGACGATTAATTAAGAAAATACTTAACTTAAACATTTGTTCTGATTTATCGGTTATTTTCAATATGCCTCTTGCAGACGTATTGCGATTTAGAGCTTGCGCCGTCCTTCTTTCTTTTTTCAGTAACTCACCATCACCGGTGTGTCAACGTGTGTCGACTCGCGTTTGACACACTGGCGACACACACTGATTGGAAAGCACTACACGCGACACAAGTTGACTTGTGTCGACTTGCGTCGATGATTGGAAAGCACCCATTAAAGTTGCTAAATAACTTGAATCATATGGCGTTGCCAACCGAGTTGCTAAATAACTTGAATCATATGGCGTTGCCAACCGAACTGTTATATACCTTTTCATTTCCCTCCTGTCCCTACATTACTTCATCCCTTCTCTTGTTCTTCTTGACATTTCTAAATTAAACCATCAGTATTCAATAGTTTTCATATTTTCTGCTCCATTTTCATTATTATCTACCATTATGATTATCAACCACTAAAACATAAGTTTCAGAATTGTGAGTGTGACCATACCATCACTTCAGAGATAGCTACCTTTTGTTAACCAGCACTAACACAAACTAACTACTGGACTACTCCTATTTACACTATATTACTTAAAGCATGAATTATGTAACAATAAATCACTAGTACAACTTGCACGATAAATAAATAAATATAAAAGGTAACCAAAAACTGATCAAACGAAACAACAACCATTCCTCATCAATCAGCAGACACCAAATATATGATTACATTTAAGCAAATTTCTTCAATACTTCTACCAAATGAACAACAAGCATAACACTACACGATATGAAAAAAATGATACTTTAATAATTGCGTAAATAGCAAGAAAATTTAAAGAATAGTACAGAATAATTAAGCAACAATACTTTTGAATGCATCCAAAATGGTGGAGCTGCTATACAAATATGAAATCGTTGAACAATCTACTTTGTGGCATTTTGTAAAATTATTTTTCATCTTTAATGAGTAATAGTCTTTCTTGGCTTGATAAGCTTCCTGTTTCTTTAATGGCGCACACTTTTTAAGTTGAAAGATTTCATCTTCTTGTTGGAGCCCTTAGTGTCGCCCAGAGCTCCTTCCTCTCGGCCCACAACTTGGCGACTTCCTCTTTGCTGGGCTACAGCTCCAATGCCTCTCGTGTATAGGGCGAGTCTCCCTCGGATACTCCCTTGGGCTCTCTCTGCTTCACCTCCACAATGCATTACTTCGTTGATCGTCTCAACTGGTGGTATCCACTTCTGATAGGGTGTCCGTGGTTTAAAGTACATTTTTCACCTGAATCACAGTAGCCAATTTTATTTTAAAATTAAATAACCGGCATTTTCCTGGCTATCATGCGGGAAAACTACATAGTACCCGTTATACTCTCGTTGTCGTCATTCCCGACAACAAACACATTATCTGCCAAAATGTCGTGTGAAGCGTGCCCTATGAATGAAAATGTATTTGAATGCCTAAGAAACAAAATCATGTATGGCATTAATTAACTACTCTATTCCAAGACGTGTTGGTGTCCAGTAACTTACCGGAATACGTCGAGTCCGAGTCTTTATCGTTCATCATCGGTTGGTCCTTTATAAGCGACCACAACTTGTCAGCCGTCATGTCGGATTTCGGTTGGAATGTATGTAAGTATGTACCACCACCACTTTCGCGACCCTGTCATCCGCCTGATCTCTCGTAACCTCCTCCCTCTTATAATTGTCATAAAATGATTTAAGCTGCTTTACACCTCTCCTGCTTAAATCCAAGTGGCTGTTGAACTCTTCCTCAATCTTTTTCCCCGTCAGATCTTTCTTCTTAATCATGCATCCGTCTGTTCTCTTATCTTCTACAACCTCCCCGTATTTCACCACTAGAACAGCAATTGTATCCCTTTCATTGGGAGTAAACCTAGTACCACGGCACCGTTTATTCTCGCCACTCATTTCACTAGTGAAACTCACAACTGCTCACAACACAATTCTGACCACCACCGGTGTCGATATATTCACTTTTCCTCAGAGGTTCACGAATCCTGGTTCGCTGGAGAGTATAGCCGTGTCCGAAATGGAAGGGCCGAGGGCATGATGCCGGGTCCACTTAAAGTGAGCCTACTTATTTATAAAGATAACTCTAAGTCGTGGACATCCTCTACACGTGCACTTTAAGTTGACTGCAGAGTCACGGCTGTTCAGGATTAATAACTAAAAACAAAGAAGGAAAACATTCGAAGACATGCAAGCGAGCTCAGTGCTGGAAGGACTCGCTTGTATATTCAGAATTTAATTCTTCTGAGTAACTGATTAATGGAAGAGTCGTTACTTAGTGAAGAAACTTTGAGAAATCATATTTAATTACATACCAAGTCGCCACGTACCTACTTTGTGTGATATTTTCAATTTGGACTAAGAGGTGTAGTTAATTTGTACAGAGAAGAATGACTTCAGCAAAGCAGGGGAGGGGAGCAACCACGAACACCAGCAAGGGAGAACTTATCGCAATGAGTAGGGATAGAGACAGACGGCAGCTTATGAGATTATGGATGGCTCCGCGTGGATTTCACACACGTGGACCCGGGAGGGGGAGGTCAAGCGGGGGCAGGTCAAACTTCATTGCTGGGGACAGTGGGACCCTAAAAACACGATTACAGCAAGTCATACTAATGCTTTTACTGCTCTGCCAATAACTCCAACTTCACTTCACAGACGCAGTGAATGTTTAAGGCCCCATGCTACACTGATAAACAACCACAGGGAGGTAAGTAGGTACACAGCACCACAGAAAGATTAGAATATATTTGTTCTTCCCCCAAAAAAATTCCATGAGTGTAACATTAAGACTGTGTACACAATCATTCCATCATAGAATAAAATTACCTTTGCGTGAAAATGGTATTGCAAACCTAGTATTATACTGAAAAAGAACAAACAGAGGTGAAATTACGATTATATATGTAGAAAAAGTAAACTAAAGTTTATACACTTGCAGGTATGCCACAAAGTTTTCAGTCTGTAATTCCCCCAGGATTTCAAACAACAACTTGCAACATGTTATGGGTGTTACGCAATGAAATAAGGGCACCTTTGCGGTATCTCTGTCAAAATATGGACTAGCTTCGAAGCAAAACGAATTTCCAAGCAGAAATGAGGGGAAAACTTGGCTGGCCAGCTACAGCAGCCTCACACGGCTCGTAACGGACAAAGTATAGGGGGTTCGGTAGCTACGCAGACAGTAAATATCTAACTTTTTTACACCGTTTATTGAGATCGAGTCCGCTTGATACGGAAAAAACCGTTCAGTTAAGCGTACACCACTTCTCCCAGAACATTTTTCGATTTTCGCCGAGTTTTCCCTGAGGGTTTTTCCCTGATCTCCAAAAATATGGCAACCTGACTTCTCACTAACTTATTTCAGATATCCAATGTTTAAATGTTCACTTCATCATGAACCTATACTATATTTTGTTCTCATTATGATTATATCCACTGAATCCGTTAAAATGCAAATAAATGATTATAAGTAATTGTCACATTTAATCAGCTATCGCTATGCTTTGAAAGACGAACTATCCCATCTTAAACATACCTTATATCTTCGCACCAAGTTCTTCCATTTCTTTTTACACTGCACAACAGTCAGCACCCCCTCCATATTCATTTCCTTAATTGCAATGTTGTTGAAAAGAGAAATTAACTATCGAGAACACATAAAAACGTAGAACACAGAGCAATGCTTGCAATTCAGTGTACCTTTGCGCTTCTGCGTCACATCGCAATGTATACCACGGTTGGAAACAAACGGAGAACAACAGCATGTTAAATGTTAAAATCAAATCAATTAAACGTCTCCTCAAATTGCAATACTGACTCCCACGCTTTCGCAGCCGTATTTCGCTGCCAGGAAAATTTGTCGGCCTGCTCTCTTTCCGAGCACGAATAAATTTTTCATTCAGTTCCTTGGTCCCTGCAAGCCCTTACTGGGGAAAATACACCAATTTTTGTTAAGTCGTTTAGGTGGCAGCCTGGGAAGTAATATCCGTCCATCGTGCATTATGGTAAGGACAGCCATGGGCAGTTTTGGGCGACCCCCTCTTCACTCTGTCTGTGTTTATATATCACTCAACTATGGGATAACTATTGAAAATGGAGACTTGCGGTTTTCTCTATTTGATTCAGGAGATTTGATTTCACATAAAGATTGGAAATTTATTTCTCTAGGTTAGCGAGAAAATCGAGCTGAATTGTGGCTTATTAAAACTTGCTTCGAAGACAGAAATTCAAAATTCGGAAAAAATCAAGATGTAGCGACATCATTCTTCTACGAGTACCTTTAAGCACATATGTAGGAATTAGTTTTCAAAGCCGCTATCATCAAAGCGGTGGACCCCTGCACGCCGAAAATCTTAATTTTTCCGGTGGCTCTTGAGGCGCAATAGGCCGTTATGAATTTTATCCTGCCCAGCGCTGACCCAGCGGCATAAGGTGGAGGGGGGGGGGGGGTTTGGTCGTCCACTCGCCGATGTCGTCATCCGCTCAAGGTTTTCTACTGCCTTGCTTCTTCAACTCTGTTTCTAGGAATTCGTGAGGATCCTTTTGGACGCGTATTCGAATTGGAAATAAGCTAACTTGTGTCTTTACAGGGTGTCTCGGGGTGGCCTAGTGGGTAGAGCACTGAGCGACCAACCGGAGTGTCTCGGGTTCAAGGGGTTTTCTGGTCGCCCCCGCCTAAAATTCTCGCGATTAGATTTTCTGCGAGTCAGAACTTCGTAGGAAATCGCAGGGAAAGTAAGTGGCCCCCCTACCCTGAATGTGTGAATTTCACACGCCAATGGCTTAGTATAGGGTGAGCTCTACACTCACCTATCAAAGGCCAATCAACCTTCGGGTTGAACACGGGGAATTAGAGGGGAATTTTGGGTACTACTCTAGAATTTCGAAGAATTTTCGGAAATTTTCTTATCTAAAAGGGAATATTTTTAAATTATTTTTGAATAATTTAGTGAGAATTCAGTCATGATTTATCGAAATTCGTTTACACTCGCTTAAGAACAAGAAATTACGCATTTTTATGGTAATTTTGTTGAGTTTTCGTATTGCAACATT
This sequence comes from Platycnemis pennipes, assembly GCA_933228895.1. Taxonomy (NCBI): domain Eukaryota; kingdom Metazoa; phylum Arthropoda; class Insecta; order Odonata; family Platycnemididae; genus Platycnemis; species Platycnemis pennipes. The sequence continues at coordinate 113,805,947 of OW121856.1, forward strand.
ACAGTAGAAAGAGTAAAGTGGTTGCGTCAATACGATAAGATATATCGGTACGGGAAATGCGTTAAATTTCACCGCCCTTTTTCAAGACCTTTTTTTTATTTCATTGTCATCATCATTACTCTGGTTTTTTACAGCTTCGTCAGACGCTAGCCACCATGTCTCAAGATTTCCGTCGATAATTTATGAAGCACTATCATAATGTGGTATTCACTCACTCGTATTGCTTATTTAGTACTTATTAATGCGAAATTAAAATGCAAATGAGGTTTCCTGTTACCGTCTTAGCCAACTAGCGGAAACTAAAAGGATTCCTTGACTATAATTGTTCTGTATTTTTTTAGCCTCAGATGTGGGCTCAGACGTTAAAGTCTTTTCAACTATATTTTCCATGCGCATGCACTATTCTTACCTGTTAATTGGGTTAACTTCATAGGCGTTGAAATGGGAATATGTAACTCCAAATGTGGACATTGCATCACACATTTCCGGGTAAGTAAAAACACAACGCAGAAGGTACTTGAACCCGGAATATTTTGGTTTCTTGGCCGATACGTTCTTTACCCTGCTTCAGCGGCCGGTTCTCATTGATTGTTACAACTTTTAATCTGCTGTAAAATTTAACGCAGCATCATACTGTCGGAGCGTTATTCAAAATTTAAAGCTTTCGTTAAGGGGTGTGACTGATGTGTATATTTCATCCTCTATTGTAGTACACTTGTACTTGAATAAAGTTCCTGGACAAGGGCGAGGTATTGTCTTCCTTCAACACCACCAATGAGCCTGGGTGTACGTTTCTCGTGGCCGTGGACCATCTCATTCTCTGCTGCAAAGTACAGAGATAGCCATTGGACCACTTTTTCCAGAATTGCTGCAACTGCTGCCATCTAGAAAATAAACCCAGTCTTACGTCAATTAGATCTGGCTCTGGGATAGAGGTTATGGGTGTCCAATGAGAAAATGCCCAGGGGCTAAGGCAGATGGGTCGTTTGGATCATTAGACTGAGCAAGTAATGGCCTTGAATTGAGACACCCTTCAATTTGAGAGACAAGTGTGGTAGGGGGCAAGCCCGCAAGAGCAATACAGAGCCAATACCAGCCAACGCTCACTACGCAAATAGGTATTTTTCATCGTTCAGCGAAATAAGTTTTTGATGGTGTGTCCGCACAATTTTTCCATGCATCTCTCATAGACGGAACGAGATTAGAAGGTGCAGGAGAGGGCATATACATGCTAGCCTACGAGTGACAACGAAGGCAGAAAATCGATTAGGCCCCAACTCCTTGGGACTAAACCTGGTGTTTTCTTTGGCCTCTTACGGAGATTTTAAGCATATTACAATGTGAATGACAATTGAGATAGAGATTGTGTGGTCATGATAGTTGAGTACTGGTCTTCACCATCAGGGATCGGGTTCGATTACATTAAAGGAAAAAAATACATTTTCCGAAAAGTCGGTCAAAAGTTAAATATTTTTCATTTAAAAAAAATGACCTAACCTCCCGAAAAATCATCAATATATTTAATAAAAAAGAGGTCTGGAAATCAACTTACCAATATGTCGACTGTTTGTGGCCATTTCCCCTTGTCATTTTTAAGTGAATTGACGGCAGACTTACGGCCTTGTACCTACCTTACGTACGACCAAAACTGGATTTCTCTTTAATTTTTCCCCGAGTGTTTTTCTTTTGGATTCTGCAAAGGCATTACTAAGAGCAGTCTTTGCAGTGGATTTAGATATTTTATAATTTCCAGTTATCTCGTTACGCTCATCGAAGGGCATATAAATGTATGATTTACTTCATTTCGCCTATTATCTACTAGAAAAGAGTTACACACCCGCCAGGAACGCCCCCTGGTTTGCATTTCGTCACTTTCTTCTGTCTTCAGTATTTTCAGTCACTACGTATCTAATCTTCGCCCCTTATGTAGTGGCTAGTACATACTATAAGCGAAAATGGCGCGTTTGAGTGAAGCGGGAAGAAAAATTAGGACATTGGAATTTAGGAGGGGGCAATGAATGAATTTTAGTGAAAAAATTAATCTTCTTAGCCATTCACTCATAAATAAAAAATTGAAATAAGCCAAAGGTGTCGCCCTCCGAAGAAGCTGCTTTGCTATCATTTACTTCATCCACCTCCCTGACTGCCTTTAGGGAGAGGGAAGGGAGTGGAGGGGGGTGTCGTCGGCAGGTCGCACAGATCCTGTCGCAACCGCTCCCATTGGCAGAGTCAGCTGTGTCCCCTCCCCCAATTGCGATGTGGCCAAGTGGCTTCGCGGGCTCTTTGGTGATTGGACGAAGTGGATGACGTCAGAGGTCGCATGAAAGCCCACTTTTCCGAAATGGTTGAAAACATCAGTTTTTCGCCGCTTATAATTCGAGAAATATTGGACGTATAAAAATAACTGAAAAGTACGGGTCTTTTTATTTTACAAACTCTATTAGATTTGGCAATAAAAAATATGGTAAACGACCCCACTCTTATTTCTATTTTTATGCTGCTCACAGAAAACTTATAAGTGTTCCGATAAAATCCATACGATTCTTATAGACACGCATTGGTCACTTGGGTGCAGTGGATTCGGCTTGGCCATGGATCAGTATTTGTGTTGAGAATCTCCACTTTCCCATGGATATATTTTACAATGAGCTTTTGAATTAAAAAAAAGAAATAACCCAGTCAATGGAGCTCTAAGGCCAGATGATTTTCGAGGAATGGTTTCGTGGATTTAGTTAACGGGAAGCAATGGGGGCGTTTACTCCGAACGAAAACGCAAATTGGTGACTGTGCTTCTGGCATGGATGTCACTTTTTTCAGAACGCTCGTCCCTCTTACGTAATCGAACAGTGCTCCTCACATGAGAGAACATTTAATAGACTCATGACAACTTCTACGCTTGCTTTGTAAAAAATATTGCGAAATTTCTCCGTATCGATTTGGGGATCTAGTGTGGCATATTCGAGTGTCGCATTGGGACGTAACGAGGTTGAAGTAGGCACTTTTTATCATATATCTGGCTCCATCACACGCTCTCTGAACTCGGGCTGATCGCAGGAACGGACCTTGGCTGCCCGGGAGACATATTCTTGAGAAAAGTAGAAGAGTCAGCATGGCATAATTGATTTCTCAAAAATTTGCAAATTACGTAATGTCTTTGATTAATTCAACCAGTATAAATTTCAAAGCACCTTACTTCATTTGCTTTCCATTCTTCAAAAATAGATTTGGAGATGTGCAAGCCATTCGCTAGCTTATTTTCATTTGATGATAGCTTACACCTGCAAATCCTAAGACGCAATGGATATCCATTTTGTTCTGTGCCTGAGGGTCAAAAGCGCTTCTTTTATACTCTCGCTGAACTTCCTGAATCCAAATCGGCCAGCAACTCCTCAACATTTCTTTCCTTAATCGTCGTACGAGTCGTTTGGCTTATTTCACACTTCTGCATTTCTAATTAGCTGCATCATTTCCAAACGCCTCCTCCGCGTATCGCTGCATGGAATTCCGATCTTGACTCCTCGCAATTTACGCCGCCTCCCTCCATACCTGCCTTCCACTTGTTTTCTTTCGATGTTTTTTTCTCAAGCTCTCCCTTCCTTACGGCATTGCATCTTCGCCTTCGTCCACATTTCTCTCACATTGCCACTCGTTCAAGTTCTCTTTCTTTTGTTACGCTTCTTCAGTGTTTTCCTTCAATCGGGTCTTTCTGCTTGCAGCATTCCTGTGGGTCCGAATTTCTTTTGCGGTCATTCCGCTCTTCTTCTGATTTCACTCCCTCCGTTTGTTTTCCACTGCATTCCGGAAGGACAGCCGATGTCGAGGTTCCTTCAAATTTCTTCTTGCCTAATGTTCTTCATTGTTTTCTTCAGTTCCTCGAATGGCGTGCCGTCATCACCGAATTGTGGTCGATCCCAGCTTCTGCAGAGGCCTTCGCCGGCGCTCAATTGTAGTCTGCCTTGGTATCTTCTCCTTCCAATTTCGCAATCCATGTTCTTTTGGTATTCTTCCATCCTGACCTTCGCCGACGATAGGGTTCCATTCTCCAAACGTTTTCTTAACATGGCATGTCTCAAACTGTTAATTAGGAAATGGTGCAGGTGAATTTCGTTTCTAAACTCTAAGGATGAAATGAAGACGTCACTTGTTTGAATTTACTTAACTGTGACTGTATGGTAAAATGTCGTTACCGCCAAATATACGTTTCCTCTGATTCACTTGCTTCGGAGCGAGGAGGCCGGCGAAGGATTGGAGAGGATGCAATGCCTCCTCGTATCATGAGGGCGCTCTTTAGAACATGGTTTGACAACTATTTGTTTTTGTAAATGAAATTCATAACTTCAGGTTTTTATGATTTATTAGCATGAAAATCCTCATTAAAAATAAATTCATTTGCAATGGAAGTAAAGAGATCAGTATGGCAGAAATCTATTTCTTTGAATAGATGTGAACGTTGGGGTCGTGTCGTGACTTGGTCACCATCCACGAAGTGTTGCTTTCCTTCGGACAGTTTTCGATGAGCACACCGTGCTCTGACGCCTTTATCGCGGAGAATACGGCGTTCAGCGCGCTCCACTCGTCAATTGTTATTTCTCTCGTGCATATGTGACTGAAGGCGGTCTCGCCACTGTTCTGCTTGGGGTTGATCCCTGAGTTAATGGCCACGTGCGCCCCCTGCGAAGTCCCACCGTGTCAGAAGCACCCGTTGCCCCAGCAACCGCACCACGGCAGCTCCTTGGTGCCCGCTTCGCCCTCCGCCGCCGCTGCTGCCTCCGCCTCCTCCTCCACCGCCTCCTCCTCCTCCTCCTCCTCCACTACGGCGGTCTGTCGGTGGTGGTGGTGGAGGGGGGAGATGGGGCACGGCGTCCCCCGGATGTGCAGCACGCCGTCCCGCAGCAGCGCATGCGCGTCTGCAGGTTCCCGGAAGGCGATGACGGCGGTGCCGTCTGGGGGTCGGAGGGTGAGGTGCAGGAGGGCGTCGACGCGGGCCGCACCCAGCGCCCGCACCAACTCCCCCATGCGCAGCTCCTCCAGCAATGCAGAGGTGTCCAACACCAGCGACCCCTCCTGCCGACAAAGCATGTCTCGTTAGTCCTTCTTCTTTTCTTAGAGCTCAGCCAAGACGATGGCCTTCTGAATGAGAGAGGGAATATCATTCTCCGTGGAATTCCGGGCGTCGTTCGTACTTTAGTGAAAGGAATGAGTGGACTGTAAATTCTGTATTTAGGTCGTGATAACGATCACTGCATTCTACACACGAATCGATCACTGCATCTTGGTGAACACGGAAACATGTACGGAATGAGGGTTGTCCTCCCTAAAGGCACGTCCTCCCCTCTCGTCCGTCTGACAGGGGGGGTCAAAACTCTCGCACCCGGAACCAGAATGATATCTGTTTTACAGACTGAGAGGCTTGAGCCTGAACGTGCCGCCCGCCAAAAAAGGGATAAGGACCCATTTTTTCCAAATGAACAAATAAACAATGAACTGGTAAAACACCAAATGAATAATAAAAAAGACAAGTACTAGCCCTCATGAGAGGGTAAAAGACAAATTTTACTGGAGGGCCTTTTGTATGTTCCATGCTTAGTCCGCACTGTTGCGACGCGCACAAACCCATCTACACCGGGATGAGCCTCTTCAATTACACCCAAGTTCCTGGACAGGGGCGAGGTATTGTCTTCCTTCAACACCACCAGTGAGCCTGGGTGTATGTTTCTCGTGGACCATCTCGTTCTCTGCTGCAAAGTACAGAGATAGTCATTGGACCACTTTTTCCAGAATTGCTGCAACTGCTGCCATCTAGAAAAGAAACCCAGTCTTACGTCGATTAGATCTGGCTCTGGGATAGAGGTTACGGGCTGTCCAATGAGAAAATGCCCAGGGGCTAAGGCAGATGGGTCGTTTGGATCATGAATGGATAACTCGGCAGTTGGGAAGTTGCCCCATTAATTGTGTTGCTGTTCTTGCCCTTAGCTTGATAACTGCCATGCAGCGGTGAATTACCATCCTAATTGTATTTCTTCCATTTGGAATCCAATAGTGCTCTCTCAAAGAATTTAGTAGTAATTGACCTCCAGCATGAAGAAGCCATTTATGTTCATCTTCAAATATGAGCTTAGTCAAGTGATGTCGTTGAGGTAGAATAGTTTGATGCTTCTGTGGAAAGGGAAGGTCTGAATTTAGTAATCGACCCCCTACTCGAAGAAAATTGTTCTCACAATACAATGGATTAAGGGAATGTAAATTGCTCTTACTGCTGACTGACCCTTTGGTTTCAAGGTCATGTTTCTCCTTACTCTACTCACTGGATTGAGCATTCCTGATTAAGAGATGTAGAGAATTCCTTAGCTCTTCAAGAATGAGTTCTCCGACCTTTCTATCTGCCCGTGCGGTACTTGAGTTCCCTATGAAGCGCAGACAAAACGCTGTCACCCGTTGCAGTGCCCTCAGACTAGAGAATCTTTCCATTATGTCTGCTGCCTGAACCTTCAAGCTTAAGAAGGATTTCTTTTCCCCATTTTTGCTCAGGTATTTCATCTATGGTGGCTTCCTTACTACAGTTCGGCCACGTCGATGGAGCCTCACACAGCCAGGATGGTTCATTCCACCATGATTGGTTGTGTAATAGGGTATCTGCATGCACACCTCTTGAAATCAAGTCAGCTGGGTTGTCTCCTGAAGGAACGTAATTCCACTGAGAACCGGAAGTTCTCTTTTGTATCTCTGCGACCCTGTTTGCAACAAAGGTTTTCCATTTACTTGGAGATCCTGCTATCTAAGCTAACGTCACAGTAGAGTCTGTCCATAAGAATGTCTTGAAATTTATGTTGCTGATAGCGGTAGTGACCTTCTCCAACAGTCGTGCCAACACTAGAGTTCCACATAGTTCTAAACGTGGCAGCGACACACGTTTTACTGGAGACTCCATAGATTTGGCGCAAAGTAACTTAACCGTCGTTTGACCCACTTCATTAGTTGATTGAAGGTAGAAAGATGCACCGTAAGCCTTCTCAGAAGCATCAGAGAAACCGTGAATTTGTAAGTTCTTGAGATTTCCTCGTCCAACTGCTAGCTTGTCAATGCGGATTTGGTCAATTTTCGAAAGGTGGGCATACCAATGGTGCCATTGCCGCGGCAGTTCTGCTGGTAGATCTGCATCCCAGTTGAGTTTCCTTAGCCAGAGTTGGTGGAGAAGAACCTTGCCAATTATGACTATTGGGCTTATGACTCCCTAAGGGTAAAAAATAGACGATATGATTCTTAATACTGGTCTCTTGGTAGGATGGTTTCTGAGTTTTGACAGATGATAATTATCAAGGCCACTGACAATCTGAAAATTGTCGGCTGCTGGATGCCAAAGAAGGCCTAAAGTTTTGACCTTATCTTGGCCAACCAAATGAAGTGGGAGGTGCACTTCTCTAAGTTCTGCTGGAATGGCCTTAAGTAATCCTGTATGATTCGAACACAATTTGCGTAAGTGAAATCCACCCTTCCTCAGTAGCTTTATGAGCTGCTCTAGGCATTCAAGGGCTTCATTGAGACTTGGAGTATCTGATATGCGATCCTCTACATAGAAGTCTTGAGACAGAATCCTTTCTCCCTTGGGATAAACGCCTGCTTCATCTTGTACCAATTGTTGTAACCATCTAGTGGCTAGGAATGGTGCTGAAGATGTGCCATAGGTGACTGTCTTAAACTTAAACGTCTTAATAGGTTCTGGAGTTGTATTTCTCCATAAAATCCTTTGAAAATCACAAGCTCGTTCATCCACTAGGATCTGGAGATACATCTTTTCTATGTCGGCAGTGAAGCCAATTTGGTGAGTACGAAATCGAAGTATGATTGATTGAGGATCTTGTTGAACCGTTGGACCTACCATGAGGATATCATTCAGGAACTTTCCAGAGGTTGTCTTTGCCGACGCGTCGAAGACCTACCCTCGTTTTGGTGGTAGAACTTGACTCCTTGAACACAGGATAATGCGGATCATGTCGTTCGTTACTGGTATCTTGGCTTACAGTTCCAAAAGCCTTTCTTCCGAAAGTTAGCAATTACGGTCCCTGATGTCACGTCAGTCGCGTGATTTAACGTGATACGGTTGTCGATCTACTGTTGCGCGTACATGCAGACATACATACTACTGGACCTCTCTCACCTGGTCGTGCCCCGACGCCTTCTGCATGTTCTGCTGGTTGTCCGCCTCGGGGCAGTGTCGCCGCAGCGTGGTGGCGGCCAGGCGGTCGTACTCGTCGCGCATGGCCCAGATGTCCCTGCGCAGGCGCTGGTTCTCGCGGCGCAGCTTGCGCAGGTCGCACTGGCCGCGCTCCACCTCGGCGTTGATCTCGATGGTGCGCATGCGCAGCTCCTCGTTCTCGAAGAGCATGCCCCTCGACGACCGCTTGTCGAGCTTCCGGTTCGGCTTGAGGTTGGCGTCCTTCTTCCGGGCGCGCAGCATCTTGGACGGATTGGGGGCCGCCGCCGTTGTTTATTCCACAACACAAACAAACGGCAGGCCGCTCTATCTCCGAGGCTTCATCTGGAATGTTCGGGAGTTCTCTTAGCCATTCCTCGGCTCGGCCCATCACGGAAATCCAACAAGATTTTTACAATCGTATTTTACGTTAATTAGAGCACGTTATGCAATTATCAAAACAAGGAATGCCATGGCTGCTATTGATGATTTTCGTCGCGGTATTCTAAATCAAGGGGAAAGTTGTATTCAAAGATATTTTTTGGTGCACTTGAGTGGGTGTGACTCAGTGATCATTGTTATAGCAGCAATCATAATAATATACTGTTTATTATTTTACGTTTAGAATAAAATCTGTATTGCATCAGATAATACAGTAACCGAGTCACAATAAAATGCATCTAATGAACCAAAAGGGTACATTTTAAAAAAGCGTCGAATTACCAGCAATTAAATTGTTTGAATGCATTTTTTTACACTTTTATTTATAGCCATCACTAACGTGGGCACGTAAAAAATGTTTCACGCGGATCTGTGCGCAGGCAAAATCGCTGAAGCCCACCCTAGCATCGTGCAAAGCATTGTCTCAAATTTGCATTGCTTGCGAACGATAATTGCTACTCTCACAGTGTAGACATTGAGTGCATCAATGGATAGCATAGGTAGTTGCATGCTGGTAAGGTCCTTAGGCTAACCAAACGAATAGCATTGCTTTGCATGCTGCTTTGCTATTTTTATCCTTTTAAAAATTGAACTTTAGACTAGAATATTATTACTGATCCTTTTTTATGGATTATGTGTTGTTCGTGTCAGGTGAGAATTCACACCCTGCCACACACCTTTATGGTGGCTTGCAGGGTATTATGTAGACGTAGATTAGTGTGTGTTCGACGCGGTGTCCAGTATGAATGGCATAACCTAGAAATTATGTTGCGGAATAGATATGTAGTATGTCCAGTGGTTCTCTCGGACGGAGCTTCTGTAGCTGCGCGACATCTGTTGACCTCTAGCGAGAGGGAACGCGTGCAGATGCCCGGATGAGGGTGGGTGACCCTCATCTACATAATACCCTGCAAGCCACCGTAAAGACGTGTGGCAGGGGGTGAATTCTCACCAAACATGCACTACATATCATGCATAGAAAAGGATTAGCATTTATATAGGCACTTTTCAAAACTACGCTATTTAAAAAGATAAACATAGCAATGCAAACGTGCAAAAACATGCTGTTAGTTGGGTTAGCTTCAAGTCCTTGTACCAACATGCAGCTACCAATGTTATCCATTGCTACACTCATCTACATCTACATAATACCCTGCAAGCCACCACAAGGGTGTGTGGCAGGGGGTGATTGCTCACCAAACATGCAGTACATATCATGCATAAAAAAGGAATAGTATTAATATAGTAGTCAGAACTACACTATTTAAAAAAGATAGAAGTTGCAAAGCAAACATGCAAAAACATTCTGTTAGTAGGATTAGCTTTAAGTACTCATACCAACATGCAGCTACCAATGCTATTCATTGCTACTCTCCGATAGGACATATTTACCGTTATTCGTATCTCTTATTGTGCGAGGGAAAAAGGACATTTTGAATCGGTCAGTTCGGCCATCAATTTCTCTAACTTTATGATTATGGTCCAGTCTGCCATAGTAAGTTGGGGTTCGTAAAATATTTTTAACATCATCACTGAAAATATTGCCTTGGAATTTGTGGAAGAGATTAAGTCTAAATTTCAACCTGCGATCTGACAATGATTCCCATTTCAATTCATTTAATAGACTGGTTACGCTAATATAATTATCGTATCGTCCCTTTACAAATCTTGCCGATCTTCGCTGCACACGTTCAAGTTCATTACTTAGACCGATTTCGTAGGGATCCCATAATGCACTGGCACTCGTGTCGCGGTAGGAGGCGGCGAACCAGTTGACGGAATCCCTATTGGCGCTATCGTTTTGTTTCAAATTCGTCAATTAGCAGGTTATAATGGTGCAGCTGGTTCACTTACATTATCGAAAGTTCAAATATTAGATCCATGGATGTGGATGGCGACTTCTTAATGCACTGGAACTGTGACAGATATTAATCGATGGAATATGGAGTCTGTCTGGAGGACTTGGTAAATAAATATTCTGTTCCCCATAGAAACAGGGAAAGGGATGGTCGCCTGCAATTTAGGGCGATTAGCTGCATCTCTCACTGGAATCATAAACCTTGAATAATGAGCGAGGGTATTATTCATTGAAGCAAAAAAGCAGTGAACAAGGGGCTGGTAAATGAGTTCCCAGGGTAAGATGTGTGGAAAGGCAATTGATGGGTCGTTGTAATGAGAATGGACTGGAGAGGCGTTGGGAAGGGGGAAGAATGTTCTCTTGGTGTGATGCCACGGGAGCCAATCAAATCAGTTTGCGTCAGTCAGGAAGATTGCAATCGCTCTGAGACGCTCGGAAGAACTCGCGTGTGATGGATTTGTTGGGATCTGGGTCCGGAGTTTTGTACCCGTCTGACCTAATATCCGAATCCTCGTTCCCTTATCCTTGGCGGGCTTCGAACCCGCGACCTTTGCGTTGGCCAACCGCTGAAGGCCGGAAATTCGTCAAATGTTGCGGGGCCGCCGAGAGAGAGGTTTGTCGGCAGATGGCACGTCGGTGGTAAGCACGATATTCCTCCTCCGTGCATGTGTGACCTTTCGACCTGAAATGCAGGACATCAATGACTGGACAGTGTCCAGTTGTCTGTGCCATCGGGAGCCGCTTGTTTGGAGCTTCGTCGTGGTCCGAGCTTTGTCGCGTCCATTGCAGAGGCATCCATTGCACCACGAAGGAAGTGAAATACCTACGAAGAAGTACACAGCACCTTGGCCTATTGGGAAGACGTGCCCCCCTCCTTATTCGGCATCGTCTCCCTCTTCGCTTTCCCCGCCGCTTGCGTCACAAGGTGGTGACTCATCTTTGGACCCTCGGTGCTTGGAGGGCTCTCCCTGAAGGTGGCGCACCAAGAATCCTCTTCCACCTGGTGGCAGCGCAGAGTTTAAACTGCCGTCGTCACGGTCCAACTTGTTCGGCCGTTTTTCTATTTCGATCTCTTCCCGTATTGATCTTGGGTCTTAGCGCGGTTCTTTTGCTATTACCCCTATTGCTATTGATTTATAGAAAAAGTACTTTGGAAAAGTGATGAGAAGACAAAAGAGCGATGTTACTTTTCACTAGTTAGGTCCCACCTTGAGTATGCAGCCAGTGTATGGGATCCGAATGAATTAGGTTTGATCAGAGAACTAGACAGTGTGCAGCGTAGAGCAGCTAGGTTCGTTACAAGGTGTTACGATAGGTTGAGTAGTGTATCAGAATTAATGCAAGAATTAGGTTGGGAATTTATCAGAGAGTAGGTTGAAGAACAGATTAAATTATTAGAGAAATTTCAATCCGATGGCTTTACTGAAGATGTTAGGCACGTATTAAAAACACCAGCGTATTATGCTAGATTCTACCAGATAAATAAGGTTAGAGAGATAGATTGTCGTACTGATAGATTCAAAATGGCATTTTTCCCCCGTACTACAAGAGAACAGAATAGGCAGCATAGCAAAGGGATAGGTAGGGGAAATATTTTAGAGTAGTCTGTAGTGCATGATGTATGTATTAACCCCTCAAATACTATAGATGCTAACAATCAAGTTGCATGAGACAATATAGTTGCTTGTTTGCATTTCAATAGTGCATGGGGTAAATCCGGTGGCGGCGGGGTAAATCCCTCGCCGTTCAGTCCCAGGGTCGCGGGTTCGAATCCCGCCCGTGGAGGATTTTCGCTCTCCGGGGCATGGATGTTTGTGACGTCTACACTGTTAATTGCAAGATAAACTTCTGACGCCTCACCCACATGTGAGCGGCATCATGCTTGGTGCGGCACCTTCACCCCCTACCACACACCCTCGCGGTGGCTTGCAGGGTACCCATGTCTTGTCCGATAAAATATTACGCTTGACGCCTGGACCTCCGGAGGCTGCGTGTTCGGCGACTGCAGAATCCTCAGTGCACCGTTAAGGATCGCTCTCTGGTTCTCTTCCCAATAAATAATAGCCAAGATGCTATGTACTTCTTCTATGCACTTCCTTCACGGTGCAATGGACGCGACAGAGCTCGGACGACGAAATGAGCCCCAAACACGACGACACACAACTGCAGATATTCTCCACGCTGCGAAAACCTACGCTCAACAATGATACAGTGGTTTTGATTTGCGGTCACTGGTATTTTATGCTTGCATATGTTTTCCTAATTTTTGCCCTAAATTGTCTCTGGGCGGCCAAAACAAATTGCTCTGTAGCTTGTGTAGCCCGAATGATTCTTCCCTCAATAGATCGCGGAGAGAAAAAGAAATATTCATGACATTTTTTGTATTCTCTTTTTTATAACTTTTGTCTAACCTTATCCGTAAAGTAAAGACTTACACAAACTTAAAGTGTGAATGCACATACTGAATTGCATTTTACTTCACAATGTTTAATTTTATAACACGATGGCCTGATGAGGACAATCGTCGAGGGAAAAGTGAACGGGAAGAATGGCAAAGGCAGGCCTCGTATGAGATACATGGAGCAAGTTGTGTAAGATATAAAAGAGAGGATCACTACGTCAGTATGAAGATGAGGTTGGCCGATAGAAGAATCGAGTGGAGGGCTGCAATCCGAAGATCGTTGACCCTTGATGATGATGTCCAATGTTTTCAAAACGGCAGTGCATCGTGCTTGCGGAATACAGCGCCGGGAATATGTGGGTTAAATGGCATTTTGCAAAGGGTGCTTCAGGATCTCATGCGGTTTCAGTCTCGCCTCGCCCCTTTTCATTGTTTTCCTTGTTATTGACCCTGTACTTCCCTGACGTACCTTTCTCCTGCGATACAAGATATGGGAGGGGATATATTGTCCTCTTAAAATGCGAATCCTTTGTGTTTCATCTGTAGCTCCTTGGTCATGTTCTCCGAGGAAGCTCGTCACGCCTCTCCCCGCTGCCTTTTCTTCCTCGCAGAGACTTACTTCTAACTCTTCAGTGTGTTGCGAAGTTGTGCATGATCTTTTGAATAGGATGCCGGTATTAACTTGAAATTCTGACAGCTCAAGACATCGCTCTCAAAGAAATGGAAATGGCTCGGATATTCGGCCCAGTCTTTTTTCGCGAGGCCTAGCTTTATAAACTGTGGTGAAAGTTTTGGTTGTTTCAACCAATGGCTGTCACCGAGAGACTTCTTACCGTGAGTCTCCGAGTGATTCCTTTGCATGCAATGCTGGTTGTCGGCGGCCAAACTAAGCAGAGGTTACACGGCCTCTTCCCATAGCCCACTCCATACAGACCCATGAGGACCAATGTCGTCTTAAAACATTCCCCCAATTGTGGTCTTCGGGCCTTAGTTTGTCCAGCATGATATTCAGACTCGGAATTTTCCTTGGGCAGATCTCAGTGGCTTGGCTCGTACTCTATTTCCATCTCTATGAGAAATATTTCAACGTCGTTAAAAAACACAAGAAAACCTATTCCAGGGTGGCGATCGTCAGGGAAAACCTGGAATTTTCAGGGAATTTTGGAAATCTGGAAAAGTCAGGGAATTCTCGTAACAGTCAGGGAGAAACTGGGATAGGAAATTCTCATTATTTTTCGACCATTACGTTTACCGGGCAGTCTTTCCCGCCCTTTATTTCACCAAAACATTTCGCCAACTAAAACTAATGTCCGTCGCCGAAGTGCATAGAATAAACCCCGTCAATTCGTTGAACATTCAGTTGTGAATCTTAGTTTTTAAGTTGTGAATCAGTCGTACAATGTGTCCCTTTTGTATATCCTTAATGCGATGTTTGCCTAGTAGTGTTAAAATTCACGATCACCGTGTATTCTGCTCATCACAAGGAATCCGAGGCTATGTTTTTCGGAAGATTTTACCTCGCGTTTTTTTAATTTCCGAGACTCAGGTCGAGAGGTAGTTGTAGCTCACTAGCTTGTAGTAAATACGTGCTTGCAGTTCTAAAAATACGAGACGTTGATTATTAAAACGGTAATACAATTACGATCACACGAGTAAACAAAATCTTACGTAAGATCATCTTCGATTTCCATACCCCCCTTCGCGAGACCATAAGAAGAGTTCTCCTCCCCTCCCCACCTTTCACGCTCGACGTAATTATTGAATGGCCCCCTTAGCTCCCTCTCGAAGCAATTTAGTCAGGTCACAAACCACCTCAAATATGACATTCGTAAATATGACGCTGCCGTTGCGTTGCCAATTGCCTCCTGTTTTCGCTCGCAGTGGCGCGATTACGTTTTGTTTGTTTATACAAATATTTTTACATTTTTTGTTCCCTCTTACAATCGAAAGGTTATAACCACGTTAGTCAAAATTTTATTCGCTTCTAAAACTCGTACCAATCGATTTTGATCCAGTCCAAGAACTTGGCTTTGGTTTGTATTTTTCGTGTAGCTTAGTGATACCTGTGCCGGAGTCCGCCAGTAAATCGGCCATTAACTTTCCCTTCGATGCCTTTCCAGTAATCCTTAACTTCCCACGACTACCATGACACGCTACCTATTTCTTGAAGGATTAAACGTCGTCAATTGGTAATTTTACCGGAGGAAACATATGAGGCCGAGGAAATACGATACGCGGCCGCGAAATGTGTATGAAAAGTGCGTATAATTTGCGTGAGGGTTTAACTTATGAAGGTTTAATAGATTTTTCCATTAGGATATACTTGTAGCTTTTAATGTAGTGATTTCAGCTGTTAACAT
Organism: Platycnemis pennipes; assembly: GCA_933228895.1. NCBI lineage: Eukaryota > Metazoa > Arthropoda > Insecta > Odonata > Platycnemididae > Platycnemis > Platycnemis pennipes. Next base: position 113,821,198 of record OW121856.1, read on the forward strand.
TTTCTGAGTATTGACGAAAATTTTATTCAGCAGCAATAAAATATTCAGATAACCCATATCACAAATATTCAAATACCCATTCAATCGCATCCTGTTGATTGAGGATTGATCGTCCGTGCTTCCGCCGGCTCAAAGATGTCAACCGCGCTCACGCGTCTCTCCCGAGGGCGTGGAAAGTTATAGAGAACTGATTGAGCATTGAAAGTGGCAAAACATCGAAGGCGCGACTGATCCTCTGGATATTCCAGCTTCAGTGTTGGATTGGGGGTGTGACCGAATTCCTTAGTTATAATAAGACAGGAAGCGATTTGCTTTTACTCATGTGGTGAAACAGAAGTAAGAAATCTTCTCGGGAGAAATTAAGAAGTAACCTGGTTAATTCTTCTTTGAGGTTTTCGCGGTTCATAGTGTTGATAAAAAGTAACCTCTGGTTTTCTTCTTCTCTGGTTGATTACCTTGGTGCAACATGCTTCGACGATGCTTGTGCGCCATCAAAAGGCACAACACCTTCTACTCTTTTCATATTGGTGAAAAACGACTTTCAAATGGTGGAACCTGAAGCCAAGTTCACTTCCCGCCTTTGTAATGCCAATTAAGTGGCGCTGTTTTCCATTAGTGTGCTGTGATTGACTTTTAGAGTACGTGATAATTTTAAAATAAATGTATTTTGCCCGTCCATTCATATTTTAAGATTGTGTAGAAGTCTTTATTTTCCCAGAAAAAGTGCAAAAACGTAAAAAACAGCCATTTTTCAAAGGAATGTAATAAAATTTATTTTTGCTCTGTGATGATATCCTTTCTATTGAATGGGGACTCACTGGGGCCTGCTGAAGAGCAATTGTTATGTTTGAATTTTTCAAAATAGATCTGTTAGTGTGAATCTTTCTTTTTACTTTAATATTCTTATCAGTATTCAGGGGAAACTTAACGTGTACTACTTTGCGATTATTTATTCCATTAATATTTTCTGCTTGATAACTTTGACGTGGTGTTTTTGCCAAGCAAATCAAAGTCGACTGTCGGGTTTTTGTATTATAAATAGTTTGGACAGTTGCTGCGTGGCTTGGTGATATTTGTTCTTTACCTACTCACTGTATCATCTGGCCGGTTCGATGCGGACCAATGGCATTTTATTTCACGAGTTTGACCAACTGTCTATCCTAGAAAAGGCCTCTTATCACCCTCTCACCTAAAAATAATCATTTTACTACTCTGTACTAACGCTAGTCTCATGAATGCATAAGAGGAGGTGTGTGTCCTCAGTTCGTGGGAGTGAAAGGGATGAATTTATGAAGGGGTGACATTGCGCCCGTTTCGGAAAAATCGATATCTACCTGCGTGTCGAATAATTTCTGCAAAATAGTGGCCTCGTACGTCTCAGTTGCATGTGTATTAGCTCGGATTGTGACGGAGTTATGCTGCGATGAGTGCAGAGAGGGTAAGACGCGTACGTTTCACCCTTTGCTGCAGTCATGCCCTCTGGTTTAAAATGCATCCCTCGGCCTTGCAATGCGGAAGTAAAGGGAGGAGGTGTCTCGCAGCTCAGCAGTTCATTTTCGACTGCAATCCCACTTCCGAATTCGAGCCCTCTAGTATTCCCTTCCTTTCTTCTCTGTGGCTAAGTCCTCTTTTCAAAGAGCTCAGCATATACTTCTCTTTTCTCAACTCCCCCCCCTTCTTCACTCGGACGATCCGGTCTTCGGTTGCATTTCAAATGCTTCCAGCTATGACTTCTCTGCTGCTGTTGTCGCCCGCGAATCGCCGTGTGCATCATTTGCAAGATCTAGTGATCTGTTTCCTTACTTCTACGCTTGTAATTCCAGCTGTTAGCGGATTCTTCTTTTGGTAGAACTTCGCCATTTGGAATATTCTACCAACTTATGTTTCCATCTTTCCTCGCCAGCATTCTTCTATCTTTTCCCGAGTTTATCACTGGTCTCTTCTTTGCTACTGCATGCCTTAGTTTTCTTTTAATTGATCTTCAAGTCGGGCCCATATATTTCCAGTTTAGCGTAGATTGAATAAAATAACGTAAACCAATAAATTTAAACATTTGAAATTTAACGTACATCATGTTAGGAGTACCATTCGTATTATTATATAAATCTTTATCCATCCGTGCGTTTAGTATTGTTGCGGTAATCTACCCGAGTGACTTCCCTCCGCGACTATTGGAAGACATCTTTCGTTGTTACTGCTAAAACATCTCTCTGATTATTTGTAAAAAAAAGTCCTTTTCTACTACCTACCCACTAAAGTAATTTTAAATTTTCCAATCGATTTTTGGCGATGTACTTATACCCTCCATTTTGCTAAATTTTCATATGTTATAGATATAACCCTCTTCTATAAATAAAAAAAAAGTTTTCGGGAAGTAATATTTCATTTAAGAAAGAAAACTATTTTCGAGTGAAGGCCAGTGCAATTGGCGTCAGGCTCTCTCGGTCGTGGGTGGGTACTCTGTGGCGTCTTCAGATCTCAGAACATCCATCTTCGTTTCTCGCCAATTACAACCGTATGCATATATATTGTCACACACTCTCTTGACTTCCTCTCTTCGACCAACACACTAGTAAACACGAGGGCGGCCCTCTTACAGCAGTCGGAGAATATAAAGACAATCCTCCTCGTTTAATTTCTTCGGCTCAGCTCCTGCTTCCCTCTCGCATAATCCATGCTCTCCAAAACCTCTTCCGCACTTCTCTTTTCAAGGTGGCGCTTAACCGTCACCCATTCATGTCTTACTCCCACACTGGAAGGCAAAACTCTATATCACAACTCAACGGATATTCAGTTTCTCTTCGCATACCTGGCCCTATGAACACCCTGTCATTCCTTACTTTTCTTTCGTTCTCGTTAATTAACTAGATATAACTTCTTTGTAACCCTAATGTTTGTAATCATTTCCCCAACTATGCTTCACACATGTGAATGATGTAAGTCTTCGGAATCAGCCAAAATATAAATTATGCGAGGCAATGGAATTAGTTTGGCATTTAATATTTAGATGTGTTCATAATATGTTATTTATATTTCTTTATTTATTAAAATAAAAAAATTGTCACATCTTAAAATACATTTCACATTCCAAAGTCTTAGACTTGATCGTTATTACGCCTTTATTTTAAAGTCTACTTGAACAGTATCAGAAGGTAACCATTAAAAAAATGCTTATTGGAATATTCTGCATCCTATTCTTGCTCGATATATGTTACCGCGTCCTATTCTTATCTAGCATAAGATGAAAGTTGTAAACGATTACAATAATGATCAGTGCAGCGAAAATCCAGGGGAAATCGAAAGAACAAATCACTTTCGTCTCCGTTTTTCCTGATGGCTTGCTGCTGTGCGGTTGGATGGCTGATATGTGGCATTTATGCACGAGGTCCGATGCTCAATGGCATTTATACGGCGATGGTTGACTCACTGCACACCAGAACTATGATTTAAAAGCTGAAACGTGTGAAATAATGTTTCCCTGTATAAATTCACATCGAGGATACATTCACGTCGTACTTGATCTTCAAACACTTCTGTATTCTTCTCTAAACTATCCCAATTTGTTCCGCAAAAGTGGAGATTTGTTCTTGCGTGTGAACGGCTTTTGAAGTCCTCTTTGAATTGTGGGATAGCCGTGCGGCGGTCCAGACGGATTCCCTCCATGCATGGAGTCCCCCCCCCCCGGGATCATTTTCCCCCCGCCATCGCCTCTTCCTCCTCATATGCTCGTCGGTCTACTCAAGACCGTCACTTGAGACTCTGAGATGTGGTACAGAAATGCCATCCAGCATCGACTCCGAAATCTTCTTGGCGATGCAACCGTTGCAACATGTTGTAGCGGGTCTCGTATTGAGTCACCGCGCAGTCGAAAAAGTGAAAGTTTCGCATAGGTAGAGTACTACACCTGTATACACTGCAGAGCAGCTTACTTTGGAGGTGTGATATGCAGTGACGCTGTGCTTCATACTGTCTGGAATAATGACCAGACTGAGAGGCATTATATTGATAGTTTGTATTCCTATTATTTATATTATTTTATATTATTATATTTATATTCAGCATGTAAATTAATGTTCTGTAGCCTGGCAGTTGCTCCTTTTATTGAATCTTTATACAGAAAACAAAATGTGTCGGAGAAATTGCCTACAACGACGAATTCACATCTTTTCAGGTCTCCTCTAACTTTCAAGTAATATGTAGTTTGCAAATGAGCAATGTAGTCATGCCGTCGTACTCTTGTAATTTCCTCAGCAAATGACACGCAGGAAATATCTACATACTTGATCTAATTGTAAGTTTTTAGGCACAGCATTGTCGTAAGTGCATTGTTTGAAACGTATTGCATCGTGCAGAGTCGGTTTGGGAAAATTCACCAAGTGGAAAAAGATGGCTGAAATGAGAGGTAGTATCAATCAGTTGATGCCTCCACTACCAGATGACCATCGCTTATGGTGTAGCTGTATACTGGTGTATATTGTGCCACGTCAGCAAATACTTGTGTCACAGTCAGAGGCGTGTATTAATACCGTGACAGAGAGCGGAGCTGATGGAACCAAGAAAAGAAAACCCGGGAGTCGGTACTCCGTGGCCAAAAAAGCAGTTTGAACGAGACTCTGAAATCGTAGGATCAAACACCCGCTATTGATAAGTGAATGCCACAGATCAAGTGAAGAGATGCCAGTTTTTAAAAAAATTAAAGCAACCAGTGGCATTGGAGACGAGATGACGTGTGTGTCCCTCCTTAAAGTGGTGGGGGGCAGAGGCCCCTGTGCATTCTGGGGCGGTGGTCGCGGATCCCGGGGAGGTTTTTCAATCCCGGGATTACGGGAATAATCTAAAGAAGGAGAATATCACATGCACATATGGAATCGATATTAAAATTACACCTATTTTAAGCAACATCGATTAAAAGCAAAGTTATTATAAAACAACGCCACACAAAGTTTATAAGCGGGGGAATATCTTCACGGTTGATGATTCTGAAGCATTGAAACACTGGTCGTTTGTTGCTTTACCTTGTTTGTGTTTTTTATTGTTTCATCTTTGGTATTAAAATTGGAAAAATCCCACAGAGGTACTTGAGAATCGTTTTTATTAATAGCATAAAACAATGCATTTTTTCTTAAGAGATAAATAAAAAGAAAGCACCAATAGCAATTGCTATTGCTCTGAAATGGAAAAAATTGTATAATTAGGTTATCCTCACTGAAAAGTGACTTACAGAGTTTTTTTAAATATGCCCTTGAAAAACGAAGAGTGTCTAATGTCTTGTCGCTCGTTCTTGACCTATATATTTATTGCAACGAACACCCGCTTATGAAAAATCCCATTCTGACTCAACACTAGTGGGAGGAATAGTGCCCGTAAATGAATTGCAGATGTTCTTCCTTCCGTCCACTTTCATTCTCTAGCTCTTCAGCTATTGATAATTTGAGGTCGTTTGAACTGCAGCGAGGAGGATATTTTTTAGGAGGAATCAAACATTGGGTAATGACCGAAGCAAGTTCCTTCTTAAGGTCATCTGGACATACTGAACCACTCTCTGAACATTTAGCAGCAGACTCTCTCTCACTCTGCAAGTCATCAACATATCGGCTGTTTGATGCTAAAGATGCTCGTTCTCCTTCCATGCTCGCCGATTCAAATGTTTTAGTGGCATTATAATTACGAAATCTAAGCAAGGTTTCTTTGGCAATTTTTTAGGTTGGTTGGTGTTGGCACAGTAAATAATTTCCCTAAATCGTCGTGATATTCACTTGCACCCGTGAACCGTAGTGAAGAGACCGGAAAACCCCTTTCAATGAATCCGTTCGTCTCTTCTGCACTTGATTCTGCGAGGTTTTCATATTATTCCCCATTTTAACCCTTTATTATAGTTGTCCAATTTGAAACAAGCCCATTTAAACATCGTCTGTAGCTCTAATAGTCTCGGAGATATAGTGTATAATTGGTGGTCACTTTTGCAAAATTCGAATTTTGCTACGTTGCAATTTCTCGTAAACGGCTGCATGTTTTGCAAAAGGGCTTTGAGGTTTTCATTTTCACATAAAATGATGACTTTTGGCCAACTTTGGCCAAAATCGGTTTCACCTGTTCGAATAGACATGACATAGACAAACAGAGCAAATGGAACTGAAGGCGTTGTATTAACTGGAGTTAAGAACATAACCCTCAGTAATGCAGAAATTCATCCTGGTGAGTATTACAAATGCGGATTCGTGGAAACCATTTCTTGAAGTCACCTGAAAAGTAGTCAACATTCCAAGGAAATGGACAAGTGATAATGCGGAGCCAATGTGGTTGACATGAAGAAATTAATGACTGTAGAAATCGGGCATTGGGTGAAGAATGGTCTATCAGGGGGGAGGGGGGGGGGGGGGGGGGAGAAGTGAATTATTTCGAAACTATAAAAAATGGAGAGCATTTGGAAAGAAAGCGAGTGGACAAGTTTTGACAAATTGCTAGAGCAAGATACATTTTAGGCGAGTATTTAGAAAGCAATCCTAAAGCGTTTTTGTGAGAGGGATTCAGCGGGATGAGGTGGTAAAGGCCACCAGCAATCAAGAATTCGTTGAATATCTTCCAGAGCGTTATCAGCACATGTCCCAACGAAACACTTCCAGTCAGAAAATGCTCGAATTCATGATTTCTATGATTTGTGGGATATGGCGCCAGTTGAATGGCATCCGTCCCAACCTATCAAATCCCTGCGAGGGAGCAGGAAACGTATGCGTCTGAAATAGTACCTATGAAACTATTCAATCAAACTGAAGATTGGAATTGATCTAGGATTGGAAAGCAGGAAACGTTGGACGTATCGTTAAAATCAGTGGCAGGGAAGAACCTAGTGACAACAGATCCATTTGCCTCACATCTCATTTAAGCTGTTGGACGACAATCATGCATGGGCATTTGGATAGTCAGGATTTATAAGCGGCCAACACGGATTTCGGAAAAGTAGATCCTGCGAGACACAATTATCTGTATTCGTATACGATATCTTACTCTTCGGTTAAAACAGTATTGAGATGGATACGATATTCTTGGGCTTTAAAATTAAGAAGGCAATGGAATAAGTTCCTAATAATAAATTATTATTAAAGTGAAGGACGTTCGGAATTAACAAAGACATTATGTGGGATCCTTAAATGGGCAAAAGCAGAGGGTCGTATCATGTCCAGCACAGAGTAACATCTGGAGTTCCCCAGGAGGGCTATTACGGATCTTGGGCGACTCACTCGTCACTCACGCGATCCTGCCCCCTCGTGAGTCGCCACTGCGATTACAGAACTGGGAGCGACTCGTATCTCGCTGGCGACTTGACGGGTGACTTCGGAGTGTATGAGAATCTTCAGAACAGTTTTCGGAGCCAATAAGCAGCCTTGTTACAAGTCACGTGATACAGCAGACAACTTGAAAATTTCGAGCATAATGTGATATCGTCCTTTATCTACATTGTAAATAGTACTTCCACGGACATGTACAATATTTTATGCATATTTCACTGCAATAAAATTGATGCTCGGATGGTACGAGAATCAGCAGGAATTTGCTGAAATTCATTCAAAGCGGCCAACATTGAAACCTTAGGAATTCCTATTTCGTGGCGCATGATAGAAGCAGCTTATAAATTGGTTAAAATAATTATTTAGTCATTAATACGGACACAGAAGGATAGGAAAATAACTCGAAAATATCTAATGTTCGAGCTTCAATCATTTTCACTTATGAACTAGCCGAAAATGCTTGAATGAAACGGTAATAACACGGGGAAATAATTCGGCAACTACTACCTATGTGTATGATGGTTCCAAAACCTTACCTACCTGTGTCAAGCAGTAGGTACTAAAAAATAGAGGTCTACGGTGAACTTCTTGCGAAAACTCCCTCTTCCATGGTTTATGCTTTTATCATTTAAATATTACGTTTGTAAAGGGTACCCTCAAGTTAGGCATGTAGGTGCCT